>CAWUFW010006240.1:0-600000 GCA_963921515.1 Calotriton arnoldi | reverse complement strand
ATACTTTCCCGCATTAGCATTAGTAAAATAGCAGGTTTTCATTTCAGCTAAGCAGATGCCATGCACTTGAGTCTTAAAGACTCCATTTTAATGCCTTCTGCACATGCGCTAGAATTTCCCTCCAAGAGTTAACTCGTCATATTGCGTAGATGCAATTGACGCATGCGCGATAAAGATTTCCCAGTTAAAGCTGGACTAGTCCGTTTTCGTTGTTATCTATATTAGTACACACATACGCAAGCTTCGCTAACCCGCGTGTTTTCTGTTGTGCGTGTTATTATTTACAAGACATTGTTAGTAATTCGTTAGTAAGTTAAACGAGAGGATTGCTTCCGAGCAAGTCTTTTTCTTTACGAGTCCTTGCTCCATCAGTACCAAGAGGTCTAGTATCGCATTGGAATTTTCATCTAGCCATGACTCTATGATAAACAGTGCGTCAAAATTGTGGTCGGTTGTAGGTTTAATATTTGATTACACTTTCCATTTTCTTGTCTTGAGTTTACAAGCATGCATTAGAGGTACTTGTATTGTGTGTATTTGCTGAGGGTCTCCAATTGCACTGTTTTGATATTAATGAGGTTGTCTGGATTACAACCGCTCTGGCAATGTGTTTTGTAACTTTTTTAATTCAATCTGGAATGGAAAAGCATTTTTACTGAAGAAACATTTTAGGGAAAAGATGTAATAGCCAGTAAGAGAGTAGGGTAAAGGTGAGGATGTCAGTGGTGTTCTAATTTGGCATCTGCACCAGATGTCATGCAATATGATAATTTTAGTAGAGAGAGTAAAATACGTGGGCACTGGATTTTAAATGGCATGGAGTGAGGTGTTTGGAATTTAATTGCTTAATTCTAGTTTCAGTGTGCTTAATTTTTAATTTTAGACTTTTTTTTATATAGAAATGAGAACTGTGTTAATACAGAGACTGTAGTGTGATTATGAAACATCAGATACTTATGAAGCGTAGTATGTTGATGATTATTCCCTTCAATGTAGATCATGCTGCCTAGTTAGATAATTGTAGAGTACCAATGACTATGGTTGCAGTATGTTTGGAATATGTAATGATACTTAGGGGTCGATTCCGATTCGGGCCGGAAATTTCTCCGACCGAGCCGGACCCGGAGAGATTTCCGACCGAATCGGACCCGTGCAGTCCGACCGAACGAGTACGATGCGTCCGTATGTTATCGGACTCGAGTCGGTCGGACTCCTGTGATGTCAATGGGAGCCGGTCGTACAACGCGTGACGCGGGCTCCCATTGACTCAATGGGTGCGAAGTCGGACAAGGGCGCCCCTACAGCGGGTACGCGGCGAAGCGATCTCGCGCCGTACACGCACAGGTAGGGGGGACCCATGGGTCCCCCTGTGTGCGACTTCGCGCGGCTACGCATGCAGGGGGTCCGACACGGACCCCGAGTACTGCTCCGACTGCTCTTACGAGCCGGAGTGCGCGGCTCGGTCGGACTGCTCGCGGCGCGCAACGTACTTACCCGGCCGGGAAGCGTCTCCATTGCGCGGTGCGAGTCGAGTCCGAGCGAGTCGGTCGGAGCGGTTCGAGCCGGGAGCGGAGTCGGTCGGAGCGGTCGGGACGCCCGGACGAGTCGGTCGGCGATTTCGCATCGTACTCGCTCGGCCGGACCCGCGTACGGTTCGGTCGGGAAACAGGGCTCCAAATCGGATCCGGTAAAGCCGAATCCGATTCGGAGCCCTACCGGCCGAGATCGGAATCGGCCCCTTAGTTGTTTGCTGCATGGTTTGATTCAGGGTGGGTAATGGTCATTGTTGTCTCGCTTAATTTCAGGCTGTTTAGATGGTCAAGGTGTTTGGATTCATTCATTTGTTCATATAATGGTCATTTAAAAGTGAGTAAATAAGAACTCAGGTAACTAGTTTAGACATTTCTAGCCTATCTCCTTGTTAATAAAATCGTAATTCCTTTTCTATGATGTTGGTATTGTAGGAATATACTAGACCAGCCAGGGGGCATGATTACTGAAGACTTGTAGGATAGCATTTGTTATGAATTGAACTTGAGAGCATGGGTTCCAAGGAAATGTAGCCTGTTTGTTCCAGGGCCAGATTCCAGGGTTGTACAGTTCTATAAGGAGAAAAGTATAGTGTGCTAGGCTGCTCCTTGTGTGTTTTCCCTAGCTGAAGAGAGGTTGCTCTGAAGAAGCATCCTCCAAACCCCTCCCTGTTACTGCTCTGAGCTTCCGAAGCACAATAGCCATGTCGGAGGTGAAGCTTGTGATAATGACTGAGGTCCAGGGTTAGGTTAGAAATGTAGGAACACTGTCATGGACGTCAAGTCACCAAAATGTCTGGGGTAGCAGAAGTGACATCACACGCCATTTGACCTTTACTTTCACTAAAACACACATGCTTACACATACAAACACATTCACTCATACACACACTCTCTCTTACATATGCACACTCTCACCTGCAACCATGCACAGAACATAGATTTAAAAGCATTTTTTACTTACCTCAACTACCATATAGGGTTATATTTCAGGTAACTGTACTCCATTTTTATACTACACTAATAGTGAATAATATGATAATATTTACTATTAGTGTAATAAAAAAACGAAAACAAGGAAAGTGGTGCCTCAAACAACATCCATAAGGATGAGCTGCCCCTGTGTTCCTGGCACTACCTTTCCCAACTCTGAGGTCAGGGGTCGCAAAGACAGTGCCAGGGGTCACAAAGTGCATATTGGGGGTCGCATCTGCGACCCCTAAATGACCTTCATGAGCACTGTTTGTTTCAGATAGGTCCAACAGTGAATTATCTATTTGGCAGACTAGGAGCAAGGGCTTGCGCCGCATGGCAAGGGGAGAGGCAAGAGTGTTGAGCCCAGGGATCTAAAGCTCCCCAGGTCTAAGTGACTTTAGATGCTGCAGTTAGACTGTCCTGCTGGCGTTTGCAATCCAATTAAAGAACATCTCTTGTGATAGTACCTTCACCAAGGTTTCTCCTTGTATTTCTTTCAAGTCCATTTCTGCTCTGGGCTGCCGATAAACGCTGAATAGTACAGGAAGTTTGGCTTCTATTTTTATTTCAGTAGGGCCTCTGTTAAGAAGGGCTGATTTGTTTTGCGGTGATATTATATAAATATTAAGATGGAGACTACCATAAGATCAAGCTTTTGTGGAGGAAACAGTTTATGTAAAGAGAGAGGTGCTATGCAAAGCAAGTATTCTTTAACTGCAACAATTTGAGGAGCCAAGTGTAAAGACTTCTCTGTGGGTCATAAATGTTATACATATTTACTGTTTCAGAAATCTGAGCACACAGGCTCTTATCAGATTGTCAGCAGAATCCCAAGATGTAGGCTTTGTGAGCATATGTGGAATCAGTGCTGAATGGTCTTGATGGAACAACCACAGCTGAAGGAATTAATTTAAGTTGACCTGGCTCCAAAAGAATTTCCTTTTCTTTGAGGCTGTGAGCTCTAAGCAACTCCGCCTACAAATATAGACTCTGTGGAGCCATGATGATTCTCTGCTGTGCCTCACTGATAATCAAACAAATTTGTATTAATGGAAAGTCAGTGGCTTTGATTGAGAACAATGGTGAAAGAGATGTCCCTTGGGGTGGGGGGGACAACAACTATCCCCAAGAGACTAGAAACGATGTCCCACCCCTCAACCTACTGTTTCTTGCCTCATAGCGACATAAACCACTGGAGGCGGACCAGCAGAAGACTGTGATCCATGGGATCGAATGTCATGAAGAGATCCGGGAGAATCAATAGAGGAAGTGCGTCTTTATCCTCATTGTGTAGATCATCCTAGATATTTAGCAGTGATGTCTATGCGCCAGGATTAAAGTTAGACTGGCAATTATCCAACAATAAGTTGAATGAACATTGCGTCAAGATTGTGGTCCATTGTAGGGTTATTTTTTATGTGAATGGTCTAGAAGGTCACAGGAATGTCCAAGGAGGAGACTTAAACATGGAACATTACATAAAATACAAATGCCTCTTTTAAATCTTATCATTGAGGGCAGATTCTGAAAAAAACGTACAGATTTTCAAGTTGGCAAGAATGTTTGAAGGTAATAGACAAAGGACTCATGCTAAATTCAGAGAGGTGGCATGCTGGACATCTGCTCCTTGGATTAAGAGCCACAACTTCTGCCTCGAAGTTAAAAGTTCTAACTGCTTGCAGCAATAGCATGAACTATTAATAGTATTAGCAATTCAATTGTAATAGAAATGACCTGTAGTGAACACGTAAAAAGCTTTGTCACAGAACACACATGTTCTGAATGATGATGCGGGGCATGTGACATTCTGACATGGGGCCGCTATAGAACAGTAGAGTTCATCTTATTAAATCTGTAGGTTGCCTCCACTTAACACTTAAAAACTTTTTTAGGTGCTATTCCTTGATATTTCCTCGAAAAGGCTTTGATATTTCTCTTCTAAGGGGCCACACGGACCTCACCTTGAAGACCGATGCTCTCATGACTCACCACAACTGCCTGGCGCTCTTGGACGGTGCTAAATCTGAGGTTCACCTGCCACCCCTAGTGCTCTGCATGGCTGTCAGTGTAAGTTCACATATCATCATATAGAAAACTCCTTATAAGAATAAATGAAAGGGTTCAGTTTGATGTTTGATGCATGGTATCAGATGTAGTGTCATAACTGAGGCCAGAGTGCTATAGCTGTGTTATATATGCTATATGAGTTGCAGTGAGTGGGAGTTTGAGATGGCTGTTTTAAAGTATCACACACGTGCAGAGCATTGGCCTCATTCACAAAACAGTTTGTAGATTTAGGTGTTGTATAGGCAATGCATAGTGTCAGGCACCACACCAGCTCCTGTCGAACCATGCTACATATATTATGTCACAATAAGAGGTTCCTAAAGGATAAACATTTAATGTGCTTTGTATATGAGATAAAGTACCCCTGCGGCACATTATAAGAATATTGCAAGCCACAGTTCCATGACTGTATAGAGGAACAAGGCCAAAGGCCAAGTTGCTCTATCAGGTTATGGGATGCCAAGTAACTTGCAGTATCCTTATCATGTACAGCTGGGTCTACTTCATTTGTTATAATACATGGTCACACCATCACCTTTCCCACAAACCACCTCAATTCCTGGTGCATAGCTCTTTCATATGAAAGAGAGAGCATGTGCATGAAGAATAAAAAGAATATAGCATGTTACTACGCATGCTATTTCATCGCGTTCCATTACAACGCGGTCGTTACAACGACCGCGTTGTTAGAACGTGATACCTTTACATCGCAAGTCATTAGATCGACTTGCTGTAGGGGGCGCGCCGGACTTAGGAATAGTATAATTTACTATTCCAACTCCAGCGTGTGCAACAGTAGGGAAGGTGTTGGAATAGTAAATTATACTATTCCTTAGTTTAGAGCGCCCCCTACAGCAAGTCGATCTAATGACTTGCGATGTAAAGAGTATCGACAGTACTAACAACGTGGTCGTTGTAACGACTCGTGTATAACGCACCGCGATGTAATGGCAGCGGTGTAAACGATGTTTCTCGAATAAAAATAGAATCTCTAGTGCATCTTTCCCACAAACTACTTGAATCCTTGGTCTTAGCATGCTTGCAAACATGAAGAATAAAAACAGAATGTCTAGTGCAAAATTAAACACATCAAAAAAAGCTGTTTGTTGCAAAAGGATATTAGAATCAATTTATTCCAAGTCTTTAAAAAAAAAAAATGTAAGACGTAGTAGTTCGGAATGTGTAAAAACATGTAGAAAGGTTCTACCGTTTCTATAATTACCCAAGAGGCACAAAAAAGTAAACACGTTGCCATAAATATCTTCTTTCTGCTTGCTAATATAAATCGAGAAAAACAGAGCAGAAGAAAAGCCACGTTTTGTTTTGTTCCTTAAACAGGTGCATTTAATTATACTCCCTGAACTGCCTTTCGCCTGGGCTGCTGGCTGAAGGCATTGTGACGTCAGAACTCAACTGTAATAGGCTATTGCAGTTGAGTTCTGATGTAATTTCTTTATAATAGGCGACTGGGTGTGTCACAAGTCGCCGGTTATAATGAAATTAAAGGGTTTTTATTCATGAATTGCAGGCTCCAGCATATTATATTTAGAGCTTGTGTTAGCTAATAAAGCCTTTGGTAAGTCTCACTAAAGGAGGACCTGCAAGGATATTCATAATATCATGCAGCTAATGTTTTGCCTTCAGTGAATTAGTACTTTCATGATCAAGTTCCTGTTAACAAAATAATTCACAGAATCAGCTGTTATATACAGAATGAGAAACATACATATAACACAACAGATCAGTGTTTTGTTTTGATTCATTTAAGGAAACCATTTACTTCTTTGCGTCATAACACTTTAGTATTTTTGTCATGTGATACACCACACATCAACCACATTTAAAAAGATCAGTGACCGAGGCACTCAGAGGATTGGGTGACAGCAGTCTCTATTGGTTCTTTATAGGTTACGGCTTACCAAATATTGTATTGGACTTTTTGGTTTTGAAAAGGAATGTCTGGGCTGTGTAAGTACTTTTATGTGAACTCAATGTGGTTTCGGCACACCTTGTTAATACCTTATGTTGGACATGGCCTGCTTAGGGGAAATTGCCCCAAAACTTTTCGCTTTTTCCTCCCAGTCTTTGCCAACTCTATTTGCATACCCTTAGGAATCTGAACCCATTTTTCCTGTACGGCAGAGGGAAGGTGCATGTGCCTGCCTCGTCCGCATTGGGCTGGGGGTGCGTATACAATGGGTTCTGGGTGCTGTACCTCTTTGCGCCCTGTAAAGAGGTACACCACATACCCGGGGCAGGTATGGCACTGGCTAGTAGTGAGATGCAGTACTGAATGTGCAACCCACCGAATAGCCATCAACCCTATCTCAGGTCTGTCATGACAGGCCTGTGGGGCGCTATTGCACCCCTGCCTAGATTGACATCACTTACCAACCATGAGTGGGTCAGCACATACCATGAGGGCACCCCCAGGGAAGCCTGGACGAGCACCGGGGGGGTGGTAGGCTGAAGGCCCAGGTAGTGAGGAACCCCTCAAATGGGGCTTTCCCTGCCTTAGAGCTCGGCTCTACCAATGGATACTCCGGGGGTGTTGCCGATTCTCTGGAAGGCCTCACTGTCAAGGCTGTGCTGAAGTGCGTGCACTTCCCTACACAGATTAGGAAGAGGCGCTGACACACTTTTCTGGAAAACATGGGCTGGTCTGCCAATGCAGACTGAGGTGTGCGCACTGGCCCTGATGTTTTTTCGGATACGTGTCCCACCTGCAGTGGCAGGCTGGACGATGCATCATGGGACCTATGGCATTTTGGATAGGTGCCTGGCCTGCCATTGTGGGTTGATGAGCGTATACCTGCATCCTCGGTGTTCTAACCTCCAGGTTAGGTCTGCTGGTGCAGGCCTGTGTTTGTGCACTTGCATCCATGGTGCTAGCGGCTAGGTGCCCGACCTGCCGTCGCTGGCCGGGAGTGCGCAATCGCACCCGAAAGGGGGTTCCACCCATGTCCAGCGGGTCCGAGCAGGGTGCTGTGTGCGCCTGTGCACTAAAGGTGCTTGGGCCTGAGTAAGCCATGTGGCCGGCCTGTCCTTGCCACGTGAATGTGCACATGCCCTTCTTATCCATGTTGGGAAGTGGAGGTGATTCCATGTTCTGAAACATGGGCCGATCTGTCATTGCAGACCGGTGGGAGTGCACTGGTATCTATCATGAGTAAACTCATAGGCAGCGTGCCATTGTAGGCCGCTGTGAGTACACACCCACACCTATGGTGCCCGTGATTACATGTGTCACCTGCTGACGCAGGCTTGTGTGTGTGCGGAGACACACATATTAGTTAAACCCGTGTCCAGTCTGTGGCGCAGACTCGGGCAGGTGCACTTGCACCACTGGTGCTGGGAACTATGTGTCCCTCCTGCCATCGCAGGTCGGTGTGCACAATAGTGCACGTGCGCCCAGGTAGTGAGGAATACCTATGTGTGTTTTCACTACCTATGAGGCCTGCTCTCATAGGTTAACTTGGGGAATTGGTTGACAATACTTCGGACTTGCATAGTGGATTGCAGTGGAGCAGGTTCATGATGTTTCATATCAAAGGACTCACAGTGACAAACCCTTTCCATTGGTAAACTGGATTTTGGCATGACTCGCTTAGAAATGCCACTTATGGAATATGGACATGTCTATGCTCCTAGAGTCTCAGGGACCATGGTGTCTGGCTCCAGTGGACACCAGGGGTCAGGGGGAGCACATCTGCGCATTCCCCAGTCAACAGCCATAAACTATGGGCATCCCACGAGAACGGCAGACCTATGCTATTTGAGGGCTGAATGGAACAGATTAAAGATAGAGGTTGTGACACTTAGCTTCTAAAGGCCGGATTATGGCCCCACGAAAGATTAAGATCTGCATTCCATAGCCCCATGGCAGACAGGCCTACAATTTAGGTGAGACATCTTTGGTTCAAAGGGAAAACCCCTAAACCTCCCAGAACTTCAAAGACACACCACAGTATAGTATAACTACGGGTGCTATCCTTCAGCAAAGGGTGAGATACGCTTGTGGGGACATGTGACCGGAGAACCCGGACTATGTGGTGCACATTGTCAGAGGACTCTGTTGTGCACATGGAGGATAACTGTCTGAATAGAGGCTGGCCTGGGCCGAGGACCTGCTCAAGTGTGGCACCCTGAAGTGTGTTCTCCAAAGTCCCAACCATGGGCCTCCTGTTCTCTCAGAGATCTCAGGGACATCAAAGATCTTCCGCGAGGGACCTACACCAGCTACCTGTGACATCTGCAGAGTGATGCCCTCTCAAGTGCCCACCTCAGTAACTGAATCTCAACTTGTAGCATGGTGTGAGGACGGAACTAAGACTTGTGTCTGGAGACCGGATTGTCTAATGCAGAGCCCAAGAAATCTTGCCCGCATCTAAGACAGGTGGTTCCTGTACTGCAGGGACCCCAACACTAATAAGTATCTAGTTAGTGGTGAGTGATTCACCAGTTTTGAGACACCATGTGGCACATTTTATCGATCGGGCCTCATCTCTCTCCTGAGACACGCCGACTGCATGCTCATTGCGTGCAGTGTCCGATTCACAGGGTGCGACTCTCAGAGGTGGTGGTGGTCCCGGAGCAGTTCCTCATTCTACCTCATGTGGCTCTGCTGAACTTGCGTGTGTGACTGGACTAGTTTGGTGCAGCTGTGATATTGTGCAATGTACGTGGTGCCTCCTTTCCAGGGAGGTACGGAATTGCGTATCTTCACTGTGACTGATAGGAATTGCCTGGTGCAATGCATCTCAACGTGCACCAGTCATTGTGCCTCCTTTCCCGGGAGGCATGGAATTTGCAACTCATCGTGTTTGAAATCTGAAGTGCTTGGTGCAACTCATACCAACAAGCACCAAGTGCTGTGCCCGGATTGCCTGGGCATGACCTGGATCATCATGTACTGATCGGGGCGCCTCATCCTGTCGAGAGGCTCCCCTTTGTTACCCCCCACTCATCCGCTGTTCCCTTGTTCACCCTCATCACGGCAAACCAACTGCCTTATCGACACCTGGCCCCTCCCGAAGATGTCTTGGCACCAGGTAGTAGTGAGATAGATTGACTATGTTGAAGAAATGCTTCCGAGACAGTTTGGAAGCGGTTCAAGAGACTGCATGACTCCTTTGTGTTTTGAGACCTGTGGGTGAACTTCCCCAGTGGCTGCTAACCTCTTCCTTGTTTACGTCTACCTCCTAATTAAAACTGTTACATATTCCCACCTACCTTCTTCTCGAGGAGCCAGACTGTGTGACTTCGGCTGCATGCGGCCCAGTGTCCGGGGGTTGGAGATGTTTATCTTCCATCCGGGGGTACAGGACAATTGGGGTGAACTAGAGGGTGGAGGGAGGCTTGGCCCACGGAGTCCGCAGAGGTTGAACCATTGACCTGCTGGGTACCAGTGGCACCGCATTAGGGTGCTGAGTACGTATGTGTGTGTAAGAGCGTGCTGTATTGACTGGCTGATACCTGTTGCACCGCGTAGTGGTGTGGAATGAGTGTGTGTGAGTGGGAGTGATCATGGCTGGCGGTGCCACAGTGTACGTTGATTGTTGCAAAAGCACAATACCTTTTGACACTGGGTTTTCCCACATGGATCCTGCTCGCGGTGCTGCTCAAAAGTGTTCTATTTTCGTGTATGTGTATAATTTTGATATCGCATAAGGGTGCTCTCTCTCAGTTGGGGAAGGGGTTTAGATTAGGAATTGTCCACAGTGTGCATAATAATGATAACAATACGAGTAGGCCTAGTACTGCTAGTAATATTTCCGAATGTTTTTTATGCCCAAAAGTATATGATGGTCATGTTATAATTGAATATGTGTGTTAAATATAAACTTTTTCACGTACATTCTGTGTGAAGTCTTGTTTGTGACCCTGAGTGCATTTTTCGCAAGTGGCCTCTGTGCCTTTGCTTTACACATTGCCTCTGTATGAGCCTGACTGCTCAGAGCCAAGCTACCCAAGGGTGAGCATGGGCTAACAGCGAGTGTAATCACTTGCTCTCTGCATTAAAGATGTGTCAGTTTTTCATAAACCTTGTAAATTCTCCTTTAACAGGTGTGACTATTATTATTATCCAACACATTTCTTAAATATGACATAGCAAATACTTACTCATAGAATCCTATCACTTAGGTGCAAAAAAGTAAAATTTGTACCTATAACTTTCAAATTCTAAATAATAGAATCAGGATTTGTGATAGTGGATTAAAAGGGTGTTACAAGGATGACAATGCAAACTTCTATGAACACCTACAAAGTTGTATCTTTGTGGGCATTCAGAAAAGTGCTCCATAGTGTTTCACACAATAGACGCACACAGAAAAGGACTCCTGCAAAAAGTGCAAGAGTGAATGTATTGCCAGTGTGGTTAAGAGGATGGAACTCACTTTAGGGTGAGTGAGGTTATGAACTGATGAATGAGCGATTGCCTGGGTGGATAAATGAGCACCTTGATGGATGAATACAAGAACGGATGGAAGAATGGAGCTTTTTAGAAATGTTTACATAGCCTAAGGGCATAGCTTGCCACCAACTGAGTAAGATAGAAGTGACCACGGTCTTTCAACCCATCAAATATAGTTTCAACCCATCATCTACTGTTTTACTTGCAGTGAGCTGACAGTGCATCTAAATGGATGCCCACAATATGTCAAGAATTTCCACCAGGATGCAAAAGTGTGGATTTTGCTAGGGGTGGCCACCCTCACGGCAAGGATTCCCATTTTCCTGTTGTGTTAATAAGCACCAAATCAAACCAAGCGGATTTGAGAGTGCTGTACAGAGGAAAGGTGTGGAAACAACAGGCAAAAGCCAACCATGTGTGACTGGTAGCATAACAGAACAGCTTGTTTATAGTACAAGATTGGTCAAGAGTTACAGAGCTTTGTAGTACACAGGGGTGCCTTTTCACAGGCATTTTGTAGTACAAAGTACAATAGCACCACTCATACTGAAAAGAATTCTATTCACAACCTATATGTGTAGGACTCCAGCTCTGCCTCGCCTATCTTTACTGTGTGGAGATCTCTGCATACATATGTCTATGTTTTAGTAGTGAGTGTGGGAGGCACAGGGGAGTGGCTGGAAAATGTGGAATACTTAATGCTGAAGCAGAGGGGTTTTGGTATAAGTAAGGAGGGTTAAGGGAGGGTAGGAAGGTGCTTAGGGAAGGGCATGAACCCACTCACAAAATAGTAAGACACAAAAGAATAGTCACAAACTGCACCTCTAAAATTGCTACAGCCAAAAAGACCCGAAGCTGTAGTAAATATATCCAGTTCAGTCCTGCAGTATTCCAGTACCACACATCTCCAGCCATTGGTACTGTAACACCCTTCCATAGAAAACAAGCATTTGCAATGTAATAGGTCTCGCATTAGTAAAAGTTTGAGCTTTTGGCGTTGCAAATAATAATGCAACCCCAATAGCTCTAATTTTGAGTAATGCGAGACCTTAACTACGGCACTATGGCACAAAATGCACACACAGATTACAGAACAATGGGAGTACGTATTTGGTAAACAAAAGATATGTGATTACAAACTAGGCCATAGAGACAACACATTTAAAAAAAAAATGCAACATAATAGAGGATCGGAGTGTCCTTAATTATTAACCCCTTCGCTGCTAGGCCTTTTCCCCCCCTGTGCTAAGCCTTTTTTTGGCTATTTGGGGTAGTGCGCGCTTAGGCCCCTGTAACTTTTTGACCACATAAGGTATCCACGCCAAATTTGCGTCCTTTTCTTCCAACATCATAGGGATTCTAAAGGTACCCAGGGTTTGTGGATTCCCCTGGAGGGGTCCCAGAAATTAGTCAAAATACAGCTAAATTTTGTTTTTTTGGGAAAAATGGGAAAAAGGGCTGCAAATGAAAGCGTCTGGGTTTTCCCTGCAAATGGTATCCAAAAAGCGTTTGTGGGGCTGAAATCACCATTTTCCCAGCTTTTAGGGAATGACAGACTTTTGTCAGAAAACCAACATTTTTTACACAGTTTTGGCATTTTCTGGGACATAGCCTATTTTTGCTATTTTTGTGCTTTCAACCTCCTTCCACTTAATGGTAGAAATGGGTATGAAAGCAATAATGAATCCTGGAAAGCTATACATTTTTGAAAAGTAGACAAAATTCTGAATTCAGCAAGGGGTCATTTGTGTAGATCCATCAAGGTTTCTTTATAGAAACGTACAGTTAAATATAGGAAAAATTGAAAATTAGTTGGAAAAAAACAGACTTTTGTGTCAACGTTTTCACCTGTAACTTCTTCTAATTATGACAGCTCTTTGAAAGCAATATATCGTTACATCCGCTGGACCTTACTGGTTGTGGGGATATATAGGACTTGTAGGTTCACCAAGAACCCGACGAACCCAGAGTAAAAAACTGAGCAGCAATTTGCAATGGCTTTTTATTATATACCGGGTATATAGCAATTATTGTGGGAAAATGTATACATGGAAAAATTGGTATGAACGACACCTATGTATTTCTGAAATGGGAACAAGTTATAGAGTTTAGAAACAGTAGATATTTGCACATTTTTGAAATTGGGAATACTCATACTAGCATGAGAATTATCGGTCATTTTTCAAAATGACTTTTCTTTTACACAATGTCTTTCATTTGGAAGGCAGAAATGCATCGAAAGTCAATAGGTAATAACAGTTGCTTTACAAATCTGAATTACCCTAAGTCTCCCGATAAAAATGGTACCTCACTTGTGTGGGTAGGCATAGTGCCCACGACAGGAAATGGCTCAAAACCCAACGTGAACACACCACATTTTCTCAATGAAAAATTACCCTTTTTTGCAAAGTGCCTAGCTGTAGTTTTTGAACCCTAGCTCTCCCGGCACCTAGGGAAACCTAGCAAACCTATACATTTTTGAAGACTAGACACCCAGGGGAATCCAGGATGGGGAGACTTGACTGCCTCCCACCAGGTTCTGTTACCCAGAATCCCTTGCAAACCTAAAAATTGTCAAAAAATACACATTTTCCCCACATTTCTGTGCTGGAAAGTTCTGGAATCTGCGTGGATCCACAAATTTCCACCCACCCCGCGTTCCCCAAAGTGTTCCGAGAAAAATGGTACCTCACTTGTGTGGGTCGGCCTAGTTCCCGCGGCAGGAAACGGCGCAAAACGCAATGTGGACATACCTCAGTTTCGCAGTGAAAAATGACCCTTTTTTGGCAAAGTGCCTAGCTGTAGTTTTGAACCCTAGCTCTGCCGGCACCTAGGGAAACCTAGCAAACCTATACATTTTTGAAAACTAGACACCCAGGGAATTCAGGATGGGGTGACTTGACTGCCTCCCACCAGGTTCTGTTACCCAGAATCCCATGCAAACCTAAAAATTGTCCAAAAAACACATTTTCCCCACATTTCTGTGCTGGAAAGTTCTGGAATCTGCGTGGAGCCACAAATTTCCACCCACCCCGTGTTCCCCATAGTCTTCTGAGAAAAATGGTACCTCACTTGTGTGGGTTGGCCTAGTGCCCGCGGCAGGAAACGGCGCAAAACGCAATGTGGACATACCTCAGTTTCGCAGTGAAAAATGACCCTTTTTTGGCAAAGTGCCTAGCTGTAGTTTTTTAACCCTAGCTCTGCCGGCACCTAGGGAAACCTAGCAAACCTATACATTTTTGAAAGCTAGACAGCCAGGGGAATTCAGGATGGGGTGACTTGACTGCCTCCCACCAGGTTCTGTTACCCAGAATCCCATGCAAACCTAAAAAATTGTCCAAAAAAACACATTTTCCCCACATTTCTGTGCTGGAAAGTTCTGGAATCTGCGTGGAGCCACAAATTTCCACCCACCCCGTGTTCCCCAAAGTCTTCTGAGTAAAATGGTACCTCACTTGTGTGGGTTGGCCTAGTGCCCGCGACAGGAAACGGCGCAAAGCGCAACGTGGACACACCTCAATTTCGTAGTGAAAAATGACCCTTTTTTGGCAAAGTGCCTAGCTGTAGTTTTTGAACCATAGCTCTGCCGGCACCTAGGGAAACCTAGCAACCCTATACATTTTTGAAAACTAGACACCCAGGGAATCCAGGATGGGGTGACTTGACTGCCTCCCACCAGGTTCTGTTACCCAGAATCCCTTGCAAACCTAAAAATTGTCAAAAAAACACATTTTCCCCACATTTCTGTGCTGGAAAGTTCTGGAATGTGCGTGGATCCACAAATTTCCACCCACCCCGCATTCCCCAGGTCTCCCGATAAAAATGGTACCTCACTTGCGTGGGCTGGCCTCTAGTGCCCCGACAGGAAACGGCGCAAAACGCAACGTGGACAAACCTCAATTTCGCAGTGAAAAATGACCCTTTTTTGGCAAAGTGCCTAGCTGTAGTTTTTGAACCCTAGCTCTGCCGGCACCTAGGGAAACCTAGCAACCTTATACATTTTTGAAAACTAGACACCCAGGGGAATCCAGGATGGGGTGACTTGACTGCCTCCCACCCTTTTTTGGCAAAGTGCCTAGCTGTAGTTTTTGAACCCTAGTGATCCAGCGCGATATTAGCAAACTGCATTTACACACCATACACTCACTTGGGCCCACACATTCACACTACGCTAATACTTACGCTGGGTGTCAGATATACTCTTATATCAAAATCCCTGCTACCAATTACCTTCTGATTGAAGAGTAATAACTTACCAATGGATCCTTTGCTAATTGGGAAATTTAAAATGAGTGACATCTCACTATAGTACATAATCCTGAAATAACCACAGAGTCAGGAAGTTTTAAAATGTTTATCTAAAGTTTTAGCAGAGTAAATACAGAAAAAGACACGGTATTTGATCAGAATACCCGTAGAAAAGTATAGAATGATTATTGCTAATCAATAAACGGTGTTTAAGGAAAAAGAGGAGATAGGAACAGCAGCGCAACTAAAGGTTGCATATATTTACCTAAATGCGAGAACCAAACCCTTAGCCAAGGAGTTTGAAAAGATAGGACCCTGGAAGGATGAAGAGCAAGGACCTTCTTCAGGATCAGGACAGGACTGGTGACCTCTCTACAACGACGCCTGCGCCGTTCCCCTCTCTGGCACTCGACTTCTCCTCGATTCTTCCCTCTAATGGACTCCGCCGCCCCCTCCTCAGGACCTCTTCCGGATAGGGATTCAGTCAGCAACCGATCAGCTGGGCAGCCTGGAGCTCTTCTGTATGTTCTCTCTTCTCTGGAATCTAGCTTTCTGCTTCAGTATCTTCTGTTCTCTCAGAGCTTGTGCTCGCGCTCCTGTTCTCTGTGTTCTGATTAATTAACTAATGCTATATTCTATTATACCCTTCTACGCCCTGTACCTCCCCTAAATGTTGCTAAAATATGGGACCACTACTTCTGATTGGCCAGGGACAAGAGGTGGATTCTCGCACTATGACAAATTTGGCTTAAATTGTGTAGCCTATTGTACTTGTGTTCCCACCCTTCAAATTAATACATTCACTTTATTTCCCACCCGTCTCACAACAAATTATATACAATTTCTACAGCAATTGTATCTACTGTTCTAATTTTGTACATTTAGAACATCTCTTCGGCCGATAGGTCATGGCCTTGTGAGACGTCAAGTTGACTTCATTTTGGCAGTCTTTCAGGGGACATGCGCAGAACCTTCTGCTTTTCAAGTTTCAAGTCACCAACCCAGGCCCAAGATTACGAATTACTAAAAGTGCAAGAAGGAAATATTAATATCAAAAATAGAAAACGTTTCACTGTATACCACTTATCTTATTTCTAATCCTTTTTAATCATAAATCCTATCCCGCATTAATTGCGTTAAGAAATGACAATTTAGTAATGACACGAGAGCAAGCTTTAAGCATGTGAGAACATTGAGCAGCCATTTTAATGCACACTGCGCAGAAGCAGAAATTCCCACCAAGCAAAGAAAGACGTCACACCATGTGATCAGGTTGTGACATGCGCAGATAAAATCCCGCGCTTAAGCGGCCATTTTAGACTAGGAACAAGCGTTATTCCTTAGAAAAACACATAGGCAAGCGTCCTAACTATTCATGTTGTGTGTGCAAATATTAATACAGAAAATACAAGTTTTAATATTAATACAATGAGGAAGATTGCATCCGAGCAAGTTTCATTTGCGAAACCTTGCTCCATCACTAACTCTGCCGGCACCTAGGGAAACCTAGCAAACCTATACATTTTTGAAAACTAGACACCCAGGGAATCCAGGATGGGGTGACTTGACTGCCTCCCACCAGGTTCTGTTACCCAGAATCCCTTGCAAACCTAAAAATTGTAGAAAAAAAAACACATTTTCCCACATTTCTGTGCTGGAAAGTCCTGGAATCTGCGTGGATCCACAAATTTCCACCCCACCCCGCGTTCCCCCAGGTCTCCCGACACAAATGGTACCTCACTTGCGTGGGTTGGCCTAGTGCCCGCGACAGGAAACGGCGCAAAACGCAATGTGGACATACCTCAATTTCGCAGTGAAAAATGACCTTTTTGGCAAAGTGCCTAGCTATAGTTTTTGAACCCTAGCTCTGCCGGCACCTAGGAAACCTAGCAAGCCTATACATTTTTGAAAATCTAGACACCCAGAGGAATCCAGGATGGGGGTGACTTGACTGCCTCCCACCAGGTTCCTGTTACCCAGAATCCCTTGCAAACCTAACAAATTGTCCAAAAACACATTTTTCCCCACATTTCTGTGCTGGAAAGTTCTGGAATCTGCGTGGATCCACAAATTTCCCATCCACCCGCGTTCCTCCCAGGTCTCCCGATAAAAATGGTACCTCACTTGCGTGGGTTGGCCTAGTGCCCGCGACAGGAAACGGCGTAAACGCAATGTGGACAAACCTCAACTTCGCAGTGAAAAATGACCCTTTTGGCAAAGTGCCTAGCTGTAGTTTTTGAACCCTAGCTCTGCCGGCACCTAGGAAACCTAGCAAACCTATACATTTTTGAAAACTAGACACCCAGGGGAATCCAGGATGGGGTGACTTGACTGCCTCCCACCAGGTTCTGTTACCCAGAATCCCTTGCAAACCTAAACAATTGTCAAAAAAACACATTTTCCCACTTGTTTCTGTGCTGGAAAGTTCTGGAATCTACGTAGAACCCACAAATTTCCACCCACCCCGTGTCCCCCAGGTCTCCCAGATAAAATGGTACCTCACTTGCGTGGGTTGGCCTTGTGCCCGCGACAGGAACAGCGCAAAACGCAATGTGGACGTACCTCAATTTCGCAGTGAAAAATGACCCTTTTTGGCAAAGTGCCTAGCTGTAGTTTTTGAACCCTAGCTCTGCCGGCACCTAGGGAAACCTAGCAAACCTATACATTTTTGAAAATCTAGACACCCAGGGGAATCCAGGATGGGGTGACTTGACTGCCTCCCACCAGGTTCTGTTACCCAGAATCCCTTGCAAACCTAAAAAAGTGTCCAAAAACACATTTTCCCCACATTTCTGTGCTGGAAAGTTCTGGAATCTGCGTTGATCCACAAATTTCCACCCACCCCGCGTTCCCACAGGTCTCCCGATAAAAATGGCACCCTCATCTTGCGTGGGTGGGTCAAAGACCGGCGACAGGCAGGGTCCAAAAGCTATTGAGGCGACATCAAGATTACCTATCACAAACCAACCTGCTTTTGCATGGGGGTCCCATGAGTTTTGGCCCGGGGCTCGCATCCATGTAGGGGAAACCTCACCTAACCCATACATTTCTGGAAACTAAACACTGGGGAGTCCAGCGAGGTAGGCCTCGTGGGTCCCCATCGTCCTCCCACCATAGTCCTGCAAACCTCAAACTCGCGGAAAAATCCACTTTTTCTCACATTTCTGCTGTGAAATTTTTAGAATCTGCGTGGATCCACAAATTTCCTCCCACCCACGCGCTCCCAGGTCTCCCGATAAAAATGGTACCTCACTTGTGTGGGTGGAGTGACATACGACCGCAGGCAAGGCCCCCAAAGCTATTGTGAGGCGACATCAAAATTACATATCACAAACCAACCTGGTTTCTGCATAGAGGTCCCATGAGCCTTGCCTAAGGCTCGGCATCCATGTATGAGACTCTACTAACCCATATATTTCGGAAACTAGACACCCGGGAGTCAGCGAGGCATGCGCTCTGCATGAGTCCGCCATCATTCTCCTACCCAGAATCCCCACAACCTCATTCTCGCCGGAAAATTCACTTTTTGTCAAACTTCTGTGTAGGAAAGTTCTGGAATCTGCATGGATTCTGACATGTCTCCTCCCCACCCAGCGTTCCCCAGGTCCCGATACAAATGGCACTCACTTACGTGGGTGGGTGGAGGACTCGCGACAGGCAAGGCCCCAAAATCCATTGAGCGACATCAAAATTACATATCACAAACCAACCTGGTTTTGCATGGGGGTCCCCATGAGTTTTATCGAGGCTCGGCATCCATGCAGGAAACCTAACTAACCCATATATTTCTGGAAACTAGACACCGGGGAGTCCAGCATGAGCATGGCTTATGCGGGTCCCCATCATTCTCCTACCCAGAATCCTCTGCAAACCCTCGAATTTCGCTGGAAAATTCACTTTTGTCAAACTCCTGTGTAGGAAAGTTCTGGAATCTCAGCATGGATCCATGAAATTTCGCCCACCCAGCGTTCCCCAGGTCTCCACGATAAAAATGGTACCTCACTTGTGTGGGTAGGCATAAGTGGCTGCAACAGGAAATGGCCCAAATCGTACTGTGGAGACTTCAAAATTACCTATAGCAAAACTACCTGGCCTTGGGAGGGGGCACCTGAGATTTTGGCCCCCGGGCTCGGCAGTACATCTTGGGAAAGCACTAAACCCAACACTCAGGGAGTCCAATGAGGTATGGCTTGCGTGGATCCCCCAACGTTTTCTACACAGAATGCCATGCAAACCTCAAATTTAGTTGAAAATAACACATTCCCACATATTTGTGTGTGGAATCACCGAGCGCGGCACAAATGTCCTACCACCCAGCGCTTCTCCTTGTTCTCCTGAGTAAAATGATACCTCACTTGTGTGGGTGGGCCCAAAGGCCTGTGGCTAGGAAGAGCCCAAAACATAGAGATTTAGAGTATAGCACTGAGAATTCTAAAGCGCTACATTTTTAAAAAATACGTTTTAGCCAATTTTGCTTTGGACACCCACACAAGTGAGGTATCATTTTACTCAGGAGAACAAGGAGAACGCTGGGCGGTAGGACATTTGTGCAGCACGTGATTCCACACACAAATATGTGGAAAATGTGTTTTTTCAACTAAATTTGAAGATTGCATGGCATTCTGGAGTAGGAAAACGTAGGAGATCCACGCAAGCTCATACCTCATTGAGCCTCCCGGGTGTCTGGTTTTCAGAAATGTTTGGGTTTGGTACTTTCCCAAGATGGCCGCCGAGCCTGTGCCAATCCAGGTGCCCCCAAACCAGGTAGTTTTGCTATAGGTACTTTGAAGTCTCCACAGTACGATTTGGAAGCCATTTCCTGTTGCAGCCGCCATGTCACCCGCACAAGTGAGACATTACACATTTATCGGGAGACCTGGAGGAACGTCTGAGTGGGAGGAACTGTGGATCCATGCAGATTCCAGAACTTTCCCACACAGAGATTTGACAAAAAGGAATTTTCTCGACGAAATTTGAGGTTTGCAGGAGATTCTGGGTAGGAGAATGATGAGGACCCATGCAGTCTACGCTCGCTGGAGTCTCTGTATCTAGATTTCCAGAAGTCATGGGTTAGGCAGAGCTTCCTACATGGATGAGCCCGGCCAGAAAGCACATGGGACCCCCATGCAAAACCAGGTTGGTTTGTGCATAGGCTAATTTTGATGTCGCCTCAATAGCTTTTGAGGCGCTTGCCTATCGCGGGTCCTTCACCCACCCTAGCTAAGTGAGGTACCATTTTTACTCGGGAGACCTGGGGAACGCTGTGGAGTGGAAATTTGTGGATCCACGCGAATTCCAGATATTTCCACACAGAAATGTGAGAAAAGTGGATTTTTCAGCGAAATTTGAGGTTTGCAGGGATTATGGGTAGGAGAATGATGGGGACCCACGCAAGCCATACACTCGCTGGACTTCCCAGTGTCTGAGTTTCCAGATATATGGGTTAGGTGGGACTTCCCCACATGGATGCCGAGCCCTGGGCCAAAACTCATGGGACCCCCATGCAAAACCAGGAACGGTTTGTGATAGGTAATTTGATGTCGCCTCAACAGCTTTTGAGGCCTTGCCTGTCGTGGGTCCTTCACCCACCCACGCAAGTGAGGTACCATTTTTATCGGGAGACCTGGGGAATGCTGGGTGGGAGGAAATTTGTCCATCCACGCAGATTCCAGAAATTTCCCACACAAAAATGTGGGAAAAAGTGGATTTTTCAGCGAAATTTGAGGTTTGCAGGATTATGGGTAGGAGAATGATGGGGACCCACGCAAGCCATACACTAGCTGGACTCCCCGGGTGATCTAGTTTCAGAAATGTATGGGTCAGGTAGGTTTCCTACATGGATGGCCAGCCCCGGCCAAAAGTCATGGGACCCCATGCAAAACCAGGTTGGTTTGTGATAGGTAATTTTGATGTCACATCAATAGGTTTTGAGCCATTCCTGCCGCAGGTACTTGGCCCACCCATACAAGTGAGGTACCATTTCTATTGGGATACTTGGAGAAATGCTGGGGGTTGGAAATTTGTTGTTACTTTCTGCAGTGTGAAAATTTGGGCACAAAAATGCAAGAGAAAATGTCAGTCACATTTTGAGGTTTGCAGGACATTGTGGGTAAGATAACTTGTTGGGATCCACTAAGAGAGACATCACCATGCACTCCCATGGGTGTTTAGTTTACAACAAAAACTACAGTTGTTAGGTTATTCTTAAATGAAATGTACAGCTTGGCAGAGAGACAAAACAGACAAAGATTACTGCACCGCCATCTATTCCTCAAACATACACACATACTGGTTGGATTTGGCACGAGGGCGAGTGATGGTTCAGTATATAAAATTGTATTAACAAGAGATTTCACAAAAATGAAATGCACTGTCAATAATTGAATGGACAAAAAACTGAACCAGTGACTCGCAGCTCGTGAGCTGTAAAGCCACTTCAAGGCACCAACCGCTTTACAGGCCATTCACACACCTTTCATGCATGATACACACAAGACCATTCACACCACCAGGCACAAAACCAACACATTACATTGACAAAACAGAAAAGACACATTTTTATGCACAACCACCTATTCCTCAAGCACACATACATACTGGTTGGTTTGGCACGAGGTGAGTGATGGTTCAGTATATACAGTTGTATTAACCAGAGATTTCACAAAATTGAAATGCACTGTTACTTGAAAGGACAAGAAACTGAACCATTGACTCACAGCTCGTGAGCTGTAAAAGCCACGACAAGGCACTCAACCTCTTTACAGGCCATTCATACACCTTTCATACCTGTGACACATACAAAACCATTCACGCCAGCCGCGGGCCCAGCACATTACAACACTCACACCAGCAGACAGTGCCATTCAAGGGCCCATCACTTTCACACGCCCACATTCCTGACACAGCAACCCACACCAGCTCACGAGTTGCGTTGAGTGGCGTTGGCTAACAGTGTGTGTAGTGACCAGCAGCTAGTCACTACTCGCACACCGCCAGCCGAGCGCCAGTCCACGCACACTGCCAGCCAAGCGCCAGTCCACGCACACCGCCAGCCACCGCGCCAGTCCACGCACACCGCCAGCCAAGCGCCAGTCCACGCACACTGCCAGCCAAGCGCCAGTCCACCGCACACTGCCAGCCAAGCGCTCCGTACACGTACACCGCCAGCCAAGCGCCAATCAAAACACACCGCCAGCCAAGCACCAATCAAAACACACCGCCACTCCACGCACACCGCCAGCCAAGCGCCAGTGCAAACACACCGCCAGACAAGCGCCAGTACAAACACACCGCCAGCCAGGCGCCAGTCCACGCACACCGCCAGCCAAGCGCCAGTACAAACACACCACCAGCCAAGCGCCAGTCCACGCACACCGCCAGCCAAGCGCCAGTACAAACACACTGCCAGCCAAGCGCCAGTCCACGCACACCACCAGCCAAGCGCCAATCCAAACACACCGCCAGCCAAACGCCAGACCATGCAACACCGCCACACAAGCACCACTCCACGCACACCGCCATCACATTTAGGATTTTTTAAATAAAAATAAGAAAAACACAAACAAATTGCAAATAGATACAAATCTACTAACACAACATCTGAAACTCAATACACTAAACAAATGCCAACCTTGAAACTCAACCAAAAATATTAAACAATAGAGGCCAGGCAGTTCACTTTACCACTCATGGATGCTCCCAAAAATTCTTTTGCGTGTGGTACATTCTAAAACAAGCAGGCACACACAGCCCAGGGTTAGAAGGACACTCGGGGCAGTACATGCGAGTCTCCTTCCGCATACCTCTTCGCCAACAGACTCTACATCTCCTACTGGGAAAGTCTTTTGAGGGTGTGGGAGGAATGTGATCAGGAAAGTGGCGATCTTTCAATCTAGCAACATCCTCCACCAATCCAACTCTAGGAACACTTGCCTGTTCCACTAAAACAAGACTGCCTATTACAGACTCTTGAAACTTAGCAAAATTCATCTTTGACTCAGGACAAGAATCCTGGAACACAACAAAAGCATTAAAGGTTGCCAAGTGGAAAAGATGGATAGCTAACTTCTTGTACCAAATGTAAGCCTTACGAAGAGCAGCGTAAGGTTCCAACCTCTGATCTACTCTGTCAACACCACCCATGTGCTTATTATAGTCTAAAATGCACACAGGTTTGCGCGCTTCAGCAACCCTGACCCCAAACAGTCACAGGTGCAGTGCTTTCATCATGGATGGTAGACAGCATGTAGACATCTCTCCTGTCTGAAAACTTCACAGCTAGAAGCTCCTCGCAACGCAACGCACTGCACTGTCCCCGCACAAGCTTTTTTACAAACAAGTTCTTTTGGGAAACCTTTACGGTTAGAGCGGATTGTGCTACAAGCAACAGTGTCCACTTTGCCCAATTCCCTGAACAACCGCACACCAGTGTAGAAGTTATCTACATATAAATGGTGGCCTTTGTTAAAAATCCTCTTCCAAGTTCCCACACAATTTTCTCAGTCACTCCAAAAGTGGACGGACAACCAGGGGGTTAATATTGGAATCCTTACCGGTGTACACTCTGAAATTAGAGACATATCCAGTCCTACTGTCACACAGCATATACAGCTTAATTCCATAGCGTGCCCTCTTACTAGGAATGTATTGCCTAAAACCAAGCGGCCCTTAGGAACAACACCAAAGACTCATCCACTGCAACTTCTTTCCCTGGAGCATAGATCTCAGAAAATCGATCAACAAAGTGATCAATGACAGGCCGAATCTTAAAAAGACGGTCACATTCAGGGTGATCTCGTGGCAACGCTAAACCATTATCGACAAAATGCATCATCCGAAGCAGAAGCAAATACCTATCACGACTCATGACTGCCGGAAAAATAGCAGTTGCCATCAAGGGACTAGTAGACCAATATGAAGACATTGATGGCTTCCTTATGCAAGCCCATCAAAAGTTAAACCCAAGAACTTCTTCATCTCTTCCAGATTTGTGGGAGTCCACCGGGTAGCTCTAGAGTGGGGCTTAAGACTGGCACTGTTGTCCCTCAAAAACTGTTCGGCATACAAATTAGTCTGCTCAACAATCTCTGCCAAAAACACATCGTCCATAAACAACTGAAAAAAATGTATCGGCAAAAAGTTTTCAGTATTCACTCTACACCCTGGAACACCAGTAAAGTCTGGCAATGCCGGCTGCACCATGCCTGGGGCAATCCAGAGGTCAGCACTTTCAACGGGAAGCCTTGCAGCCCCATGCCGCAGCCCAGGTGCCTCTTGCCGCACTATACCAACGGAAGCCTTGCTGCCCCAGATGCCTCTTGCCGCACTATATCAACGGGAAGCCTTGCAGCCGCAGGCTGCAGCCCAGATGCCTCTTGCCGCACTACACCAACGGAAAGCCTTGCAGCCCCAGGCTGCAGCCCAGATGCCTCTTGCCGCACTATCGGCACATCAATGTCCTCCTCTAACACAGGCACTTCATCCGCACTAAGAGTATCTTCAGTATCCGATGATTCCATGTGGAGAGAAAACTCACTGCCTGAATCGTCCCCTGCCTCCTCTGCCTCAGATGCAGAGTCTGTCTCTGAACCATGGTCAGAGGAAGACTCAAAAAGCATACCAACAACCTGCTGAGCAGTAATCCTACGGCTAGCCATTATCCTTACTAAGAAAGGAGACTGCACAAACAAGTCAACAACAACCAACACTGTGCAAAGCAAGTAAGTAAAAAAATGTGTGCCTTTATCACAAAGATCTATATACTCAAAACTATACAATTCACTTACAAGAGACAGCTACACTCACCAGCACCTACTCTGCAGAGACACAGCAAAAACGATATCCCACTAGAAAGAAAAAAAAACAAAACCAATTACTCACAAGACAACAAAAATACACATCGAGCACAAATGCAAAATGTTTTTGACACTCAAAAAACAGAAGCCAAACATACTGCTATTATTACACCATTTGCAAAAAAATTCATGCAGAGAAATGAAACTCATTTACATTGTACAAAAAACTCTCTTACCAAACACGTGCAACTACACAAACAGCAGAGCCACCAGTAACGAAACCGCAACCTGGAACAGTCTAAAGAGCAAAAGCCTTCAACTAGAACAAAAAAGGAGAAATAAAGCATTACAATTGCAATTCACAAAAAATAAAACAATTAACATTATAACACGCTATGTTACTACCCAAATGGTCAATCGGCCAGATGGGCCTTCAAATAGGGCTGAGAAAAATAGGGGGTGATCTTGCCCAAGGGATCGGGTGAGGTTGTCTGCCAGGCCAATCTGCCCCCCAGGTGGGGCAGAAAACAGCAGACAGTAATTTGCCCCCTTGCAAAAGTAATAAATCCCTGGTGCCTAGTGGGGTTTTCTGCCTCCCCCCGGGGGCAGAAAGGGCAAAAAACTAGGCTGATCTGCCTCCAGGGGGGCAGAATACACATATAAAAATCTGTCCCCCTGGAAGCGACCCTTGCCCAAGGGGTCGCTTCCATTTTTATTTAAACTACTTCCCTGGTGTCTAGTGGGGGTTCTCTCGCCCCCTGGGGGCAGAAAGGCAAAAAACAGGCCGATCTGCCTCCCAGGGGGAGCAGAATTCCCATCACAAAATAAAATGGCCTCCTGGAAGTGACCCTTGCCCAAGGGGTCACTCCCATCACAATTTAAAGAAACTCCCTGGTGTCTAGTGGGGGGTTTCTGCCCCCCCTGGGGCAGAAAGGCCAAAAAAAGGGGCAATCTGCCCCAGGGGGCAGAATGTCCAAACAAAGAAAAATGCCCCCTGGAAGCGACCCTTGCCCAAGGGGTCGCTTCCATTTCATTTAAAAATGGATCCCTGGATCTAGTGGGCTTTTCTGCCCCCCTGGATCCAAAAACGGCCGAAAAACGGTCGATCTGTCCCCGGGGGGCAGAAAAGTCTTCATAAAATGTAGGTTCCTAGGAAGCGACCCTTGCCCAAGGGGTCGCTTCCATTTCATAAAAAAAGAATCCCTGGATCTAGTGGGCTTTTCTGCCCCCCCTGGATCCAAAAACGGCCGAAAAAATGGTCGATCTGTCCCCAGGGGGCAGAAAAGTCTTAGAACATTTTGGCTCTCTAGAAAGCGACTCCCTTGCCCAAGGGTCGCTTCCTTTATTTAAAAAAACATCCCTGGTGTCTAGTGGAGCATTCCTGCTCCACGATCGCGACGCTGTGCGCGATCGTGAAGCAGGAATGCTCCTGCATTGAGATCATCAGGAGAGGAAATACTCTTTCCTCTCCCCGATGCCCTCAAGGCATCCTGTTACAGCCCCCCGCCCCACCGCACCAACAAACACTCACCCTCCCTCTGGACGCGCTGGAAAGAAATGATTTCCAGCGCTTCCTGATGACGTCGGCGCGTGCTGTGCGCGCTGACGTCATGGGGAAGCGTGGGGGGGGCCGGGGGTGGCAGCGGAAACTCTTCCGCTGCCATCCCCCTCTGTGGGGGCAAGATCGATGCCCCAGGGGGGGAGCGCCAGCGCTTCCCCCAGGGGCTGTGCTCATGACGGAGCGGTTCCGTCATAAGCACAGCCCAACCGATGCTCATGACGGAACCGCTCCGTCATGAGCATCGAAGGGGTTAAAAAGAATTGGAATGTGAATACGCCAGGGCCGGACTGGCAACCGGGCGTTTTGGAATGCTGCCGAGCTGGGGGCTGATTTCGTTGATGGGGACCTGCGTGTGCTGAACGAAATTCGTTTTGCTTTGTTGATTTCGAAGCACACGCAGGTCTCCATCAATGAAATTAGCCCCCACCGCAGTGACATCAGCCCCCAGCTCGGCAGCATTCCAAAACGCCCGGTAGCCAGTCCGGCCCTGGAATACGCCAAAGGCAGAACAGACTGCAGAAAAAATCAGAATACTTTTAATATATAAGCAGGTCTAAATGTGTGTTCACACAAACAAATGTGTATAAAAGAGGAGAACATTGCTCTCTCGTTTTCACAATAATGAGACCAGTGGCACAACACAAAACCATGGGTCTTCCCTGCCTAATATGAGGGTCCCCACAGCATCCCATATCTCAGATATTCATAGGCCTTGAAAGGAATGGGGGCTCCCTGATTATTGGGGGCTTTTTGCACCATGCCTCTAAATGGAATATATGGATTAAATGTATAGGTTTTCCCGGGACAGCTCTGCCCTTTCTAATTGTAATGAATGCACTGCACGTTTTAACCACGTGTCCCCTTGAACCATAACAACTTTCTAAAGAGTGTTTACAAAACGTGGTGTACATGAAACATCTTAAACACGTGTAATGTAAAAATGTCCCTTTTAAAAACATGCCGTCTATACATAAATACTATTTTTCAGATATGCCGCTTAGCAATTAATGCACAAGTGTATGCACCGTCTGTAAGGCACAGACCAGCGCACGAATCGAGGAGAGGCACCCGAGTGGCCATTCTGCATTACTAACCAGTGTGCTAGCGAAAAAAAAGCATTGAGTAATAAAAAGCAGCCTTACTTGTCAGTGTCTTCGCAGGCTGGCAGTGTCCAATTTCGGTGCGCTGTTGCTCCCTTGTTTGTTTTACACGAGTGCTGGAAGGGAAGGAGAGGGGAGGGGAAGGGGGGAGCGAGGGGAGAGGGCTGAAGCTCTATCCTGGCTCCCACCTTGTTTAATCTCTACCTGGAACCTTTAGGGAACCTCCTAAGCAAATCTGGGATCCTTTACCATCTGTATGCGGACGACACGCAAATCTACCTTAAGGTGTCCTCTGCACACGATCTCTCCCTACTCAATTCTACCCTCAACTCTATTCACAACTGGATGTCAGCTCACCAACTCATTCTGAATCCCGCCAAAACTGAATTCCTCCTCCTCTCTACCTCTCTCTCACCTCCTCCTGTTCAATCTTGGATGGATCAGCTGAACCTTCTCAACAACAAACCCATCATTGTTGACAGCGCTAAATCCCTAGGTGTCATTCTCGACAAAAGACTCAACCTAATCGCCCACATCAACTCTATTGCCAAGAATGCACGGTACCAGCTGCGCCTTCTGTGGGGGATCCGTCGGTTCTTCCCTGGAGAAAGACTTAAAACCTTGGTACAATCTCTGGTTCTCTCAAGACTGGATTACTGCAATTCTCTTCTGACTGGCCTACCCAAATCCCACCTCTCCCCTCTCAAATCCATCCTCCATTCAGCAGCTCGCTTCATTTCAGGGTCTAAACGAAGCGACCACATCACTCCTATCCTGTCCTCTCTGCGATGGCTTCCGATCGAGGCAAGATCTATTTACAAAACTGCCTGCATCACACACAAAGCCTTACACACGTCCTCCCCTTGTTACCTGGCGAATAAATTGAAATTGTCCGGTGGCTCTCGCCCTTCTCGCAATGCGGAAAAGCTTCTGCTTGAGCCCCCGTCTTCAAAAGAGAAAGATCGATGGCTCAATCCTTCTCGGGCAATGCGGTAAGAATCTGGAACTCGCTTCCCCCACTGCTCCGTGCCACCTCCTCTACCCGGATCTTCAAAGCTGACCTCAAGTCTCTTCTATTCCAAAGACACTTCCAGAACTAATACGTTCGGTCTTAGGCCCCTCTAGGAAGTTCGCCCGTCAGTTTAAAGTTGTACTTTTGTCTGTTCATTCCTTACTTTGTGTGTTGTGTTGGTTTTTATGTGCGTGTTCCCCCAGGTTAAGTCCCCTGTGAAGTCACGCCCTCTCTACTACCTCTAGGAAGCTCTTCCATGATAGGAATTATGTATTCCAAGCCTATAGAAGGGCCTTCTCAGTGTGCTTTGAGTTACTGCCACTTATTACAGTATTATGCCTTTAGTGGTATTTTGTACCCCATGTATCATATATTTTGTACCTCATGTACCCCCTGCTGAATTCACGCCCTCTCTACTACCTCAAGGAAGTTCTTCCACTATAGGAAATTCTGTACTCCAAGCCTATAGAAGTGCCTTCCCAGTGTGTCATGTGTGACTGCCACTTATTGCAGCATTATACCTCCATTTGTATTTGGTATCCCTTGTTTCATGCACATCTGTCACTTTTTCCTATTGGAACTTATTCCTCTTTTTGTATTTGGTTTGTTTGTTTTTGCACAATTGTCACTTTTCTTCATGCAATGTAACGCTTGCCTTTGTATTATGCTCATTTGTATCCTCCTCCTTATGTAATGTTGCTAATCCTGTTGTGAAGCGCTCTGACACCCTCGGGTAAAGTCCGCGCTATATAAAAATGCATAAATAAATAAATAAATAAATAAATAAAGCGAGGAGAGGCACCCGAGAGGTCATTGTGGCGAGCCACGCATTTTGTAAATATTATGCCTGCCCGCCACATCAGTGTTTTAAACACCAGGAAGTGAGGTGCCTTGGAATGCTGACTACGTTTTGTGCTGCGCCAATCTGATTGGCTGAAATTAAATAAGCAGCAGGCCAGCTTCTACCATCGTTCCGATATTACGATTGAATGGGTAGCGAGGACTTGGATAAAGTGAATAGGTGTGACTGCGTTTTGAGCTGCGCAGCCTGACACACACCAGAGGGATTATTTTTTTTAAGTAATTAAAAAAAAAAAACATTCTAAGATTTGTGCCACGGAGACGCTATGGTTAAGTGTGTGAAATCCAGTGTGGGTACTGATAGGCGAGAGACAGAGTCACTGCTTGTGCCTGCACTGACTGGTGCCGTGCGTGAGCACAATAATACCTGGTGTGTCACGCAGTTTGGTGCTTACTTTCCCTCCATGTTAAACAACAGTAGATGTTTCAGCACCCATGCAGGGGACATTCTAGCCTAAGAAGAAGGAACATGTGTAAATTGTAGAATAATATGCCACACTGATATGTAGGGACTGTAGAGAGCCATCCGGGCTCTCTCCTACAATGTATCCACACACACAAACGCACGCACCCCTCGGGGCGGGCTCGACCCGAGGGGATAAATAAACGGCGGAAGACCGCTCGGGGTCTTCGCGCCAACTGAGTGTCACACTGCGTAGCATCCATTATTTCCGTGTGTCCCCGCTGCGGCCTAGTGCCTTCGGACGACACACGACACTGGCGACGAGGCCGGTTGGACCGGCACGTGTGCACGCCTTACCTGCAGTTGCCGTTGCACCCGCCCGTACCTTCCGGGGCTGTCTTGCCTGCCCGATAAGGGCGCCCGCCCACGCGTCTCCTGGCCCAAAGGGAGCGTGTTCAGCCGGCGGCGCCCGCACGGAGGTACGACGTCGGTTTTGGCTGCCCCTGTCTGCGTCCGCCCACGCGTCTCCTGTGTCCGAGGGAGCGCGTTCAGCCGGCGGCGCTGTGCCCCGACGGAGCTGACTGCTCCTGCCTGCGCCCGCCCACGCGTCTCCCTAGTCAGCGGGAGCGTGTTCAGCCGGCGGCGCAGCGTTTCCATCGGCAACGCGAGGGCAGGTGAGTGCGGCCCTCCGCGCAACCACGGGGGTGTTTTCTCCGCTCGGCGGTGCCCCGCGTGTTAGGCCACGCCCCTGAGTGCATCCCTGCTGCTTCTGGCCCGGAGACACATGCAGCACTGCCTGCTGAAAACAAAAATAATAAATAAAAGGGGGAAGAGTGGAAGGGACATCTACCCACATCTGCTGGATATATACCACAAAGGAAGGACAGCAGGCCAGAGGGACAGAGTGCCAGGCTGCCCAATAAAGGAGAATAAGCCCAACAGCGGCGTAGGAGGCCCCAGCCTGCTACCTCACCGGGTCTGCAGCAGCAGATACTTTGCCCCAACACGTGACAGAACACCAAGAGAGGGGGAAGATGAGCAACAACCAAACGGCCGGCGCGCCAGCTGGCGCTCAAGCTCAGGATGGAGGACAGGGCGCGCTACACCCCAGGAGTCATCACACCGCCATCGCCCCCTTGCCGCCGTTCAGCGAGGCGTCAGACCCGGCGACGGCCGCGCCGCGATGGAAGGCGTGGGTAGGACGGCTGAACCTATACTTCAAAGGGACAAGGGAGACAGACGACACAGTCAAGAGGTCGCTCCTCATCTACTACGGTGGGCCAGAAATTTATGACCGGTTTGAAACGCTCCCAAACACTGGGAATGACGATGACTACGACGCGGCGGTGAGGGCGCTTGATAGGCACTTCGATCCGCAGCTGAATCCGGACTTTGAAAAATTCAAATTCCGAAGGGCCTCACAGACAGATTCAGAATCTGTGGACATGTTCTATGCCAGGCTGCGCAAGCTGGCTAGCACGTGCGCCTTCACAGCTCCGCAAGGGAGATCAGAGACCAGATGATCCTGGGTTGTCGCTCAAAGCTCTTACGAAAACTCATCCTGCGACAACCAGGAATCTCACTGGATGAGATCCTTGTCGTAGCCCGCTCGCACGAGTTGTCGGATGTCCGGGCGGAAGCAATGGAAGCGGCCCTCCATACGCCCATGTCGGCTCCAAGCACCCCAAGATACCCAGTCATCAAAGAAGAAAGGGTGGACGCAATACAGAGGAGACCTGCCCATGCCCGGCAAGCGCAGCCGATGTCGCGAGGAGGTCAATGTGGGTACTGTGGAGACGAACATGCCAAAACAGCGTCTGTGGGGAGGCTTAACCACTACGCAAGGGTCTGCCGGGGTGGACGGTTCCGGCAGGGCCCGTCAAGACCAAGGAGCGTGTCACAACGGATACAACAGGTGTCCCTAGAGGATTCGCCCCCGCGCGAAGACGCCAGGCAAGTGTGGGACGATGAAGAAGTTGACGTCTTTGTGGTGTCCTATGTCAGTAGAACAGACAGACGACGGAGACCTCCCCCGATATGCTCGGTGACTGTGGAAGGCACGGACGTGCAGGCCCTGATCGACACGGGTGCCTCGGTCAACGTCATGGACTCGGAACAGTACGACTGCCTGTCACCAAGGCCCGCGCTTGAGCCGTCAACAGCGAGAATCTACGTATATGGAGGAACCGATCCGCTCCCGCTGAGGGGGGTCATCCAGGCAAGTGTCAGCAGCGGCACATACACCACGAACACCCGTTTCCACATAACGGAGGGAAGTAAGGGGACCCTGCTTAGTTGTCACACTGCCGAGGATCTAGGACTGGTATTCTTTGCGCACCAGATACATGAGCCGCATGCCGAGACCATACTGAAAGATTTCTCTGCCCTCTTTACAGGCCTGGGGAAGCTGAAAGGAAACAAATTCCAGCTGCATATTGACCCGACAGTGAGACCGGTGGCACTCCGACATCGGAGAGTGCCCTTCAATCTGAGGCCGCAAGTTGAAGAGGAACTGCGAAAATTGGAAGAACTCGACGTGATCGAAAAGGTCTCGGGTCCCACACCCTGGGTATCTCCGCTGGTGGTGGCCCCAAAGCCCAAACAGCCAGGGGCCATAAGACTCTGCGTGGACATGCGCCTACCCAACTTGGCAGTGAAAAGGGAAAGGCACATAACTCCAACAATGGACGACATTGTGGCCGACCTCAATGGGGCCAAATGGTTCTCCAAATTGGACCTAAATGCTGGGTATCATCAGCTGGAGTTAGAACCGGAGAGCCGGTACATTAGAACGTTTTCGACCCACGTTGGTCTCCGGCGGTACAAGAGGCTCAGTTTCGGGATATCCTCAGCAGCCGAAGTCTTTCAGAACGCGGTGAGAGAGGTGCTGTCAGGGCTGACAGGGGTGATCAACCTGAGCGACGATATCCTCGTCTTCTCGAACACGCTGGAAGACCATCACAAGCATCTCCGGGCCACGTTGAAGAGGCTAGAAGACTCAGGGTTGACGTTACACAAGGCGAAGTGTTCGTTCTATCAGGACACTGTGGAGTTCTTTGGCTACATATTCACGAGAGAAGGGCTCCGAGTGGATCCGAAGAAGGCGACCGCCATCCGGGTAGCCAGCACGCCGAAAAACCCCACGGAGGTGAGAAGTTTCCTGGGCATGGCAACGTATTGTGGGCGTTTCATCCTGAACCTCGCAACGTTGACAGAGCCGCTTCGTGCCTTGACGAAACAAGGGCAACCATGGGAATGGTCGAGTGCGGCCAACAAGGCGTTCAATGACATCAAGGAAAGGCTGCAGGACAAAACGATCATGGCGTATTTCCATCCGAAGAGATGCACGGAATTGGTCGTGGACGCCAGCCCTACGGGTCTAGGAGCGGTGCTCCTGCAAGAACAGGACCCAGAACGGTGGAAGCCGGTGGCATATGCAAGCAAGGCCCTCACGGACACCGAGACCCGATATGCTCAGATAGAGAGGGAGGCTCTCGCCATCAAGTGGGCGTGCCAACATTTTCATCTATACCTGTGTGGGCAGGACTTTCAAGTAGTGACAGATCACAAGCCCCTGATCCCGCTGTTCGCTGGTTCGTCACGGCTGGCGCCCCGAGGATTGAGCGATGGGCCGTGCAACTACAGGCGTATCAGTTTAAGGTCGTGTACCGACCCGGAGCCCATAACCCTGCTGACTACCTTTCCCGCCACCCGGACCCTGCATCGCCCAGGGAGCAATCCGTTGAAGAAATGAGCACCGAAGAATTCGTGAGGATGGTTTCTCAGCATGCGTGTCCGAAGGCGATGACCCTGGAAGAGATCGGACAGGCCACGGCGGTAGACGGAACACTGTCAAGGGTGAAGGGAGCTCTCGAAGATAACACGTGGGCCCGCTTCATGGACGGAAGTCGCCTGCTACGACCGGAGGTTGGACATGACCGACAGCAGCTCTGGAGGGTGCGGCACGAGCTGAGTGTGGGAGAGCATGGCGTCGTCCTAAGGGGACACTTGGTCGTGATACCGGAAGCCCTGCAGCAACACATTCTAGAGCTCGCTCACGTAGGCCATCAGGGCATGGCCAAGACGAAAGCTCGGTTGCGCCAAAAGGTGTGGTTCGCGGCCATGGATACGAAGGTGGACGAAATGGTCCGAAGCTGCCATGAATGTACTATCACAGGGGGGGACCCCCGAACGGCGCCAGTAATCACAGAGGATCCGGTCACAGTTCCCTGGACCCATGTCAGTCTTGACTTCGGGAGTTTCCCAGATGGCCGTCAGATGCTGGTTCTGGTTGACACTTTCTCGAAATTCCCAGTGGTGGAAATTGTGGGGTCGACGACGTTTCCCACGTGAAGAGAGCGTTAGACAGGATCTTTGCCATGTTTGGGTTGCCCGAGGAGTTAAGATCGGATAACGGGCCTCCATTTCAGGGCAGGGAGTTTCAGGAGTATCTAGAGAGCAAAGCAATCCGTCACCGGAAGATCACACCGCTCTGGCCCCAAGCTAACGGGGAGGTGGAGCGGCTGATGAGGACGCTTAACAGGGCCCTGCGTATAGCCGTTGAACGAGAGGAGGACGCAGAAGCAGCTCTGGACCAATTTCTTGGAGTGTATCGACTAACACCTCACAGTACCACCAGGTGTGCACCCTCACACCTGATGTTTCAACGACCACCGCGAGACAGTATACCCGCTGATCCGACGTGGACTCCACCGGTGCGAGACGATGAGGCCGTTCAAGCCCGCAGAGAAACCACAAACCGGAAGGCCAGTGAAATCCGGAGGGCTCATGAATCCAGCATCCAAATCGGAGACCGAGTGGTCGTCAAAGATCGACACCCTGGGTGGAAGTTCCGAACACCGTTTGAGCCAGAGGCATGGACCGTAACGGAAAGGCAAGGAACGATGGTGATGGCCCGAAAAGGGCACCTCCAAGTCACCCGAAACGTGTCATGCTTTAAACGAATGGTCGGGGTGGTCAAGGCAGTGAAGATGGTGACGACGACGCTGAGAATCCCTGCGGGTCATCCCCAGGATCTTCCGGAGCCAGTGACCGTATCCCCGAAGGAGGGTTGCCTAGGGCCCGAGAGGCTGTTAACCGACCTGATTTGGCCACGTCTGAAAACAATGGTGGATCACCCGGGGGTGTCCCAGGTGGCATTGAAAGCAGTGCCTTGCCCAGGAGCCAGCGATACAGCCTCCGGGCGAACCCGGTGCCGAGCCAAAAGTTTAAGGACTTTCTGTGCATGTCCCCATGAACATTAATGACTTTGGTGACGTCAACCAAAAGAAGGAAGGGATGTAGAGAGCCATCCGGGCTCTCTCCTACAATGTATCCACACACACACACGAACGCACCCCTCGGGCGGGCTCGACCCGAGGGGATAAATAAACGGCGGAAGACCGCTCGGGGTCTTCGCGCCAACTGAGTGTCACACTGCGTAGCATCCATTATTTCCGTGTGTCCCCGCTGCGGCCTAGTGCCTTCGGACGACACACGACAGGGACATTCTTGCATTTTCATGATACATTTAAGGCTGATACTTGATTTATTATTCATGCGGAGTTAAGAACACTTCCTGCTGGTGTTCTTTGATTGGGCCGTTTGATTCTATCGCTGTTTGTTCTTAACTCGTGCAGTCATTTCATCTCAATACTGGAAAGGTTTTTCTGCTAGAGAGTTTATCTGACGCTGACGCCACAGCCTGTAAGATTGGTATAACCTACGATTAACCTGAGGTTTCGCCTTGCTGTTCTCAGCTAGAGACTGCGCGATTTTATAATGTTTAATTTCACACCTTGGCAATTCTGGAAATATGCTATATATGCCTGGGGGAATTAAGCGGGGCGCATAAAACTGTATAATAGAAGGACTGTTTTGAAGGCTTACTGCAATATGCCCAACTTTAGGGGAACATGGTCCAGATACATGCAGAATGTTGCCACCGTCTGTTCTGTTTTAGGATTCCAAGGAAGAGTCAGTTAGTTTGACACACTTTATTGTGACCCTTCAGAACTACCAATAAAAGGTGTCTCTTTTAGTGAATGTATTCGTAAAATGCACAATATCTTCAATGTTTCGGGGGGGCGCTCACTCCAACTTCCCTGGTAGAAGTTACGCTCACTCAATCCATGCAGTTTGAGGAAGCTATGAACGCCACCACCCCACTTACAAAGTTGAACATCGGCAGCTGCACATATATAATGGGAAAGCGAAACTACAAATCCCAGAATGCAAAGGCAAGCTAACTAAAAGAACAGCACAAGATGTCATAGAATGCTTGCCAGCACTGCAATTACGGACATCTGAAGACCTCTGAATAAAGTATTCCATACCTTAAACTCCTGAGCGGCCTCCTCTATGGGAATGACCATGTGCGATCGGTGGTCAGTGGACAGGCTGCAAACAACACAGATTGACGTCATGCCGTCTCTGCAGTACACCTTCAGCTTCTCGTCGTGCTTGGCACACAGGCCAGCCTCCTGAGACCTCGCCGACTGCAGGGCCAGCTGTTGTGTAATGCGCACGATGTTCTTCAGCTGCCTGTTCGCTTTGAGGCTTTCTGGGGCACACATCTCCCTGCCCTCGGGGCAGGGGAACTGGCTGTTTGCTCCGTCCCAGCACTGAGAGATGCATGCCCGGCAGAAGTTGTGCCCGCACTCGGTGCCAACCGGGTCATTGAAATACTCCAGGCAGACGGGACAGGTAGCCTCTCCTGCAGACTCACCACGGGGTTGGCCTCAACCTTCGCCATAAGTTACGCGGTGGAGAACTACAAGGCTGTAAGTTTCACTTTCACTTTCTTCGGATTCTAGGACGAGACGCATCGGATAGACCGCTTCTTTTTTTCCAATTGAACGAGCATTGTGTGAAAACGCCCTCTCCACCCGCATCAGCTGTCGCCACGTAATTGCGCCTGCCTGCAGTGACAACATGGTGATAGGTACACATGCATTAAACACCCTCTGCGTTTGTGTACCTGGTGAGGGATTTATCCACGCCTAGTGGACCGAGTGCAGCTGTTTTCTTACATCAAAGGTCACACGGCGGTTCAAATCTTGCCCTGCAACCAAAGGTGAACCGCGGGTTTCTAGTCTAATCAGGTTTCCTCCCCACTGACAGCCTCAAGACAGACAGATCAAATAGTCATTTATAGACGTGCGGCTCAACTGCCGAATTACAAAAAAAATTAAGATTACTCTCCGAACGCAACTCAAACTCACTGCTGCCTGCTTCCCCCCAGCTCCAAAGTCAGCAGCTCCCGGCCAGCGTGCTAGTAATACTCTAAGTGAGATGCCGTGCAGGGTCCCCGGGAGCTTCCGAGATGATCTGGAGAAAGTGAGAACAAGGCGGAAGAGACGCGGCGAGACGACGTGCGCGTGCACAATCTGCTGTCCGAGCAGGCACGGCAAAGAGGAGTCCGGATGGGCGGGGCCTAAAGGAGACAGGGAGGGAACACAAATGCATTACTTTGAATGGAAAGCGAGGCTGGGTGGAGCTTCCACCCCACTTCCAAAGCAACCAGACAGAAAACCAACAACAATAGATCTCGCAGAGCGAGCAGCGCATGCGCTGCAACGCTAGGCGAGACCTAAAAATGGATGTAGAGACTTAAACTAGAACCCCATAGGAAATATTGTTCAAATAAATAAATGTATTTAGGCTTTTAAAAAAAAAATATTGCACATGATTTGTTTATTTTAAATTATTTTAATAAACTTTTTAAAATTTTAAAATAAATGTAGCTTTATTTTTGAAAAAATAATTAAAGTAATCTAAATTAATTCTATACATAATGTTTAATAATTTCAACATATACTAAATAAATAAAAACCCTTTAAAGGTTTTTGTCAGTAAAAATGTAAAACAATGTTATTTAATATATTTAAATTAATTAAATATTTACTCAAAATGAAGTTGATTGTGCTGTAGAATTTTCTTAATTTTATTCTACATTTAAACTAAATATATGAAATTAATTTACATTAATGTTTATATAAAAAATATTTTTACAATTTTTTTCCAAGCTTTAATAAACATTTAAACTTCTCCCTATACTTAACCACAGGGATCTCCACCCCAGTGGCAGAGATCTTAGCCTACGCCTGAAAAGTTGCAGGTAATAACTTTACACCCGTAAATTAGGGTCCACCTACTGCTTAATTTGAGCCAGTGGTTTCCTTTGCTTGGCCCCAACACTTAATTGTCAACTCCGGCGCTTGTGACAGTCTGCCGCAAGGTGGCACTCTCTGGCTAATTTAGAGATGACCACAGTTAACTATTAATTCAATAGATATTAAAAATGATGATTACTTGCCACCCAAGCCATTCTTATAGCTATGGGGGCCTGAAATAGTCTGAATTGTCAGACTTGGAGGAGTGTGGTGGTTAGTAGTTGTGTTGTTACTATCATTGGCAGCATAGCATGTGGCAATGTGTGGTGCAAGCTGCAGTGGCCTCCTGACGAAAGCCCTGGAACCTATTCTTTCTTTGTAGTTAATTTACACTTGTAAATGGTGAATAGCCTAAAGTAAGAGTAACCATACACGTGTAGATTTACTCACGGTTAAGTTTACCTTTGTTAATAGCTCCCACTGACTACAAGTTCAACCTCATAAGGAATAAATACATAGATAGCAGAGCAAAAGATATCATACAGCAGATTGATTGTGCAAGCACCAGCCATTGAACAATATAAACAGCAATAGACTCAATGTAATAGATCAAAGTGTAAGTAGCACTGAAAAGTGTGGAGACTAAGGGCCCAAGTACCATGTCGGACAGATCGGAGTCCGTCTGACATCGTTTGGGAACTGGAACCGAACGACCTCCTGTTGTCGGTTCCAGCCCAGCAAGTAGGATGCGACCGAACACTGTTCAGTCGCAATCCTATTCTTTACAATGGGAGCATGCATTCTGAACAGAATGCATGCTCTCATTGTAAAGAGCAGAGGTGCGGTTCATCCCTGCACCCCGTGGCAGGCACCTCAAGGTGCCTGCCACGTGAGGTGCCTGCCACGGGGTGCAGGGATCAACAGGGAGGCCGCCATCCGGAGGCCTTGCACCCATGGGGGCCCTGCTGGGGGCCCTGCTGGGGGCCCCCAAAGTTGGATTCCCACAGCCTTTCTGTGTCGGAAAGGCTGGCACATAAAGGCTGTGGGAATCTTCCATCGTAATCCCTCAGCCGGAACGAGCCGCCCGAGGGACTGATGGAGGATTTTCGAATGGCAGCCGGGCTCTCCGAGCCTGTTGGAGGCCATTCAGAAATCCGGTTCGGATTCCTTTTAGACCGACCCCATCAAATGGGTTGGTCGGAAAGGAATCCGAACGGGACATTTCGATGCGGTCGGAACGGCTCCGACCAAAAGTCAGAGCCGTTTCCGACCGCATCGAAATCGGCCCCTAAGAGTTAAAGAGTATTTCAGAAGAGGCAACAGAGCTAAAGTGATAGAACAGCAGAACCAGTTGATTAAATTACAGCACTGGTCATTAATTAGAACAGTGGAGAGTGGTGCAATTCATGGAAATATGATAAGTTGTTTAATTTGTTTCGAATTTATGATTTCAGACAAGGTAATTGGATATCAGTGCACTGTACTTTAGAAGTATAACACACAGCATGCAGAGACCTGTTGGGAGGCTTCACCAGAGGCTGTGAGTGGCCTGATATACAAATCAGATTAGTAGCCACTGCAGGAAGGTTCCAACTTCAGCACCTTGTGTGAGAGTATCTGGGGACTGCAACAACTGAACGATTTGTCTGTAGTAAGCAGGCGATGGGAGAGCCGCGTTCCAGCAGCTGGTCTGGTCTTTTGATGGAGATCAGATCCACGGCCCTTTACAATACCCTAAACAGCAGTGCTGTGTCCTGATTCCAGTCATTGAAATGACTACCCTACTTGGAGCAATGGGTGTGGCAGGTGCCCTGGATCTCCCAGTGCTGCACCTGCAAACCCTGCACTTCCACACATACATGGAAGAGCCATCACCCAGTTGCTGCGCAATAGTCCAGAAACACCAGCTCCACAGTAGCAGTGTCTGTGGAGCTCTGAACCAGCAAGCAGGCGATAAGAGTTGAGATAGAAGGCGTTCTTTGGCTTAGAAACCATGTTACCTTCAGCCTGGGCAGTATCAGTGTAGCAGAACTCATCATCATCACCCGTGGTCGCTGCTTCAGGGATGGCTGCAACCCCAAAATGCAGGCACAGGGCACCTGGCATGGGCGGTAGGCCTGCTCTAGCTACCAAGAGCCAGACTCGACTGGCAGTGCTGGCAGGACCAGTTTATCAAACTTGAGGGAGGTAAAGGGGCTCGTACGTATTTATCAATGTATTTATTACTGATGAATTTGAAAATGTACTCCGTGGGGACTATTCACAGAGGTAAACTTATCCATGTAAGGTTACGCTTAAACTTTGTAGAAAATGTACTATTTTAGGGCTATTCACAATTTACGGATGTAAATTTACTACCAAGTATAGGCTTGCATGTCTCCACTCCCTGAAGCCAGGGATGGAACCTAATCTACAAGTGAAAAGTTACTACTTGTACCTTTTCACATGCAGACAAATATCTCTGCCACTGGGGCCGAGATCCCTGTGGTAAAGTACAGGGAAAAGTTTATTAAAGCTTGGAAAATTTGGTAAAAATATTTGAAGATAAATATTAATGTAAATTAATTTCATATGTTTAGTTTGAATGCACAACAAAATGAAAAATGCTACAACACTATTAACTTAATTTTAAAATAAATTATTTAATTAATTTAAATATATTAACCATTTTTTTAAAAGATTTATTAACAAAAAACACCTACAGTAAAATGTTTATATTCATTTATGTGTTAGAAATATTAAAGGTTATGTATAGAATTAATTTCAATTAGTTTTTAAAAACAAAATTGTTAAATTATTTAAAATAAAAGAATTCTTATTTTTTATTTTATTTCTATTTTGTCATCACATGGTGCATTGCCAATATCTGCATCCCCTGAATGGCCTGCAGTGCTGTACCTGGATGCAGTCCAGAAGTATCGAGAACACCGATACTCTGGAAAAGCACCCCTTCAGAGCCCTGGTCCTCCAGAAAACCCATTGTCTGTCACGTGCCCGGGCAAGAGGGATTCTTGATAATCTGCCTTGCACGCCAAGACTAGTCCTTTCCTCTGCAGCCTTCTACCATGACAGGGGCTTGTTTTTTAGGTCGAGCATGGGCTGCGCATGCGCTGCTCTGCGAGGCATGCTGTATTCAGGTATGGACTTGAAGCTCTACCCATTTTCCGCCCATCTTTACAATTGGCTCCTGATACTGTCCTTTCTAAATGGTTGCTTTTGATTCATGAATAGGCTTAGTAGGCCCTCTTTAGTACAGCCTCATCTGCATTTGTAACCTCCCATGAGGACTGGACTTTTTACTTGTGTTGTTATAGGGTCTGTTTTAGCTACAGTCTGTGAGCACTATTTTCTTTAATGATTTTCCCCTATTGCAGGCACAACATGCTTTCCTGCAAGGGTGCTCGCTTTCGCTTTTTTTTGTTTGCCCTTCCTCTGCTCGTGTATGTTATCTTTACTTCCAGCAGAAGGTTCCTGGCAGAATCATTAATCAGAACTTCCTGGCTGATGCTCGTTCTGCAACGCTTTGGGGTATATTTACAAGAATTGGTGCTAACCAGTTTTTGCGGTAGTTAGCGGCAATTTGTTTAACGCGGTCTATCGTCGAAAACTATCGCTAGCGTGAAGTCGATAAAACAATTGATGTTAGTGAGAGAAAAGTGACGAAAGGACAATTAGCGGCAAACAAGATTCATGTTAGTCAGCCCAACGTCACTTTTGAGCCTCTAGAGGCAAAAATAGCCTATAAATACACCGCTAATGAAAAAAAACAAAAAACAATGGAATGCAGAATGGAGCAGCAAGGGTCAAGTTTAGCACATGTCAACAACCCCCTCCCAAATCCCCCAACAGCCAGGATGATCAGCCAGAGTCCCAGGGGAAGAGGAAATGCAGAATCAGGGCCTCATTTATGAAAAGTGATGCTTCGCTGGGGAAAACTAGTAATGCAGCACTTCTCATAGCGCCATCCTTGCAACACCATGGCAGCCGATGCCTGGAAGTGCGGACAGTCTCCGGGGCCCAGAGGCCACGCTGGGCCTCTGTCTGAGACCAGGAGTGGGAGGCGGCGGGGCAGTGGAGTCGCTGCGGCGTGATGGTGGAGGCAGGCCACATGGCGCTCAAGCCTGTGGGCCGTGTCGGTAAACATTGAGGTGTCGGTGATCGCCCTTACCTGGTGGAGAAGTCTGGCAGGCCGCATGGAGACACGTTGCTGACCTGTGTGAGAAGACCGCCTGGTGCACCTTGGAGCTGTGATCGGTAGAGGCGCTCCTGCGCAACGACGTAGGGAGGTCTGCATTCCATAACATGCGCCACCACTACACCGGGGTACATGGAGTAGAATGGCAATGTTGGGCATCGCCTCTCTGCATCACAGGCCGGAGGATGTGTTGCTGCCCAGATGCTGTGGAGGGTGGGGCACCTGAGCTGTGCTGAACTTATGTGGCAGGAGCGCTGCAACCTACTGTCCCTGCTGCATCACCTGCATCCGGAGGTTCCCAGGCCTGTGAAATCCTGCCTGGCTGAGGCTCCTGCTGGCTGAGTCACAGATTCGGAGAAAGCAAGGCGGATTGAGCGTCGATGTCCAGGTGAAGAGAAGGTGGAACACGGAGCGGAGGAGGCCCGGGAGTCGAGTCGGCCCAGGCCTAGCACCAGTGGGTGGGGCACACCGGGCCCTGAGCAATTCCTGCGCTGAGACTGACTAACATCACCGAGGGCACCACACAAGACTGGGGGGGACTCCACTAACTGGCTTTAGTCGCTGATATCGACCTTTGATGGCGGCGGGTGCCAGAGATAAGGAGGTCGGTTCAGGCCCAGGCCTTGGGTGCGCCTCTTGATCTGCCATCACTCACTGGGGCACTGGGGAACATGGTATCTGGTTGCCACAGTTAGATCGGAGAAGGCGACCGGGTGCTGCTGCCTTTCCTCGCCCCCCTGGTAGTGAGCTCTTGGGTGTACGGGGGATTTCCATTGGTGCCGCCCGAACATAGATTCCTGGCTAGCATACACCTGACTGGAGGAGAGGGTCCTGCTGGCCACACTGCACTGCACTGCATTTAATACATAGTGCCTGGGCAACTTGCGCAACGATAGCCCGCCTGCAGACGGGGTGGCGTCGACATTTGGCCGCTGCTCTGTGTCAGTGAGCCAAATGGCTGGGAATCGCTGGCTGCCGGGGCAGGTGCCAGTGGACAGCCTAGACTCCAAATTAGACTCTGTACTTTCAGCGGGTACCTCCCTCAAACAAACGGGCACGTCCTTTGAGGGCTGCATAGACAAATTCACAGTCAACTTCACCCTGAAGCTCGCACATCAACACAAGCTGAATGACAAGGTACACAACATTGAGCAAGAACTGGCCAAAGTCCCTCCAATTACCCTGAGCGCAGCTTTGGAGGTGTAGCAGCTAATGGCACATGTGAAGTCACTGGAAGGAACAGTGGGGAATGCGGAGGGCCGCTCCCAGCGTAACAGCCTGTGGGTGTTTGGTCTGCCTGAGAGAGCAGAAGGGGCTGATGCAGCGGCATATACTGAGACATGGTTGCGTGACCTACTGCCAGCAGGTGCACTCTCCCGAATCCTTGTTGTGGAGCAGGCCCATCGAGTGCCGGCGAGTCTCATGCTGCTGGGGACAGGTCCTAGACCCTTTGTCTTCCGCCTGAATCAGGGATCGTGATGCTGTCTTGAGGGAGGTATGCAAGCTGGGGGAGGTGAAAGTGGATAACACCTCAGTTATTTTCTTCCCTGACTACGCCATGGGGGTGCAGAGGCAGATGGGCTTGTCTCTAGTGGTTATGCGATACCTCCAAGAGTTGGGCTTCAAATACTTCCTCCTCTACCCATAAAGGCTGCGAGTGATCTCAGATGTTGACACGCAAATCATTGACGCCACTGAACAGTGCTGGACCTGGCTGCAATCTACTGGTCGTCAGGTGCTGCGGACAGGGAAAGAAGGGTCTGCGCAACAAGCTGTCATTCGTGGAGCCAGTTGGATTGGGAGGCGTAGGAGGAGCAGGCGTCCCCACCACAACTATCCCCAATCTGCAGCAGGTTGTACAAGAGAGGCAGAAGGAGCTGCATGCGGCGCCGACGATGCGCAATCGCACTCAGAGACAGGATCCCGACACTTCCCCTGAACGCTCCCACAGCGACGTGGGCTCCACAGCGACATGGTCCTCCTGTGCAGAGTGACTCCTCAGACGGCAGATAACCTAATTTAATGTTGACTGGTTGTGCGTCTTTCCTTCTTCCATGGTTACAGACAGCTCCGGAGAGTCTCTGACTTTCGGGGGTCCCTGGTCTCCAGCTTCCTGTTGCTGAAGTTCCGGTCTACTGAGGTCAGCTTTTAGAGGGGATCAGGTCCAGTCATCCCCCAAAGGGAACGGAGCAGTTGTCCAGGTGAGCGATGCATGTCAAGGGTGGTGGTGGTGGTCTCCTTCGTGCTCCTAGCTGCAATGGCATGATGTTCATGGAGTCGTTGACCCTGCCAAGGATGAATTGTGGGAGTTCTTTGATTATCCAAAGGCCTCATTTATGAAGCCCTAGCGGCAACCTTTGAAATGCTGTGACGTCATGTGTTTGACGTTCCGGTTGTGCAATGTGCCACAGCATGTTTACAAGGCCATGCAAAGCCACTTTATGTGTCTTTTCATGGACTTGTAAATATGTGCCCCTTTCATGCATTAAACAGTGTGAAAGAGGCATTCCATGCAGTGGCAGCCAGCATAGCTCGCGGGTGGTGGGGCTAGGGCGGGTGCGGAGAGGTCACGGGGGGTGCTATTGCGGGAGGGTGCGCATTATGAAAAATAATATATATATATAGCTTAGCTTGCCTCTGGGTCCCGCATCGCTGCTCCTGCTCTCCCTGAGGAACAGGAAGCACAGCCAGGCCCCAATGACCAATCACAACGCTGCAATGCAGCATTGTGATTGGTTTTGAGCGTCCTGGTTCAACGCTCAAACAGGGAATGGTGGCCTGGGCATGTTCTCCATGCAGGCTGTAATGAAGCCTGCATGGAGAACGGGGAAAGTGCGCATGACTGGTTTTGGTGGCCAGAGATGGCCGATAAAACAGTCATTGCGCACTTAGGAGTAGTCAAACCACTCCTCCTCTGCCCTGCTCCAAGAGCAGAGCATCCCCGCCCGCCTGCAAAGCAGCACAAACATAAAATGATGAAAACTGAAAATTATTATCATTTTGTTTCTACTTCTCGCACTGCTTGAAAGCAGTGTGGCAACGCTCCTCCACCATAGCGGAGGAGCCGCCACTGGTTCAATGGGTGTTGCTGTGGGCGTTCTCACGCTAAACCAATGGAATCTGAAGCATTCCCAGGTTTACAAGAAACTGTAAACCTTCAGAATGCGTCAGAATCTAATACCACTCCAAGGGTGATGTTTGGGAGGTGCTACGAGGATAAATGTTTTCATTTCTCATCTTCTTTTCACTTTTTCTATGTGTACAGCATTTTGCAGCACACAGAGAAAGAGGAAATACCCTGCATTGATAGGTTTTGTGCAGGTAGGTGTACCTTCCTGCACAACATCTATCAAATTTGCAACACAGTCACCCTTGCAGTATGGCGCAAGGGTGCCTGCATTGGCGCATGGCAGCCATTATGCATCAACGTCGGGGAAAAATACAGGGGGGCTTATTCATGAGCCCCTTCCAACAGTTTAACACCGCCGGTGCGTCATTTTCTTGACGTACTTGCAGCATGAATTTTGCACCATATTTACAAAGTGACACATCTAGGCATAAGCGTGACCTTGTAAAGCTCTGTGCCACATTATACCTGCGGCAGGTATGATGTATGCAGGGTGTGCGTTCCCACGGAACAAAGCCTCGTAGGAGTGGCGCAGTGAAATCTATCAGATTTCACTGCAACAATTCTGACGCCACTGTGTCAAAACCTTACGCCTGCCTCATGGCAGGCGTCAGGGTGACGCAGTGCCATAGGGATAGGCTGGCCCCATTAATTGCTGGAGTTGCATCATGCTTGCGACACAACTGAATCAATACATGACTTTAGCGCTGACAGATACGTCAGGATTCCAGACGTATCAGTCATTGATTGCGACATGGAGTGCCGTATAGTAAATACGGCGCAGCCATGGTGTCACAAGGAGGATGCTGTGAAAAGTGTCCAATCACTGTTTTACCGCAGTGATGCAACACTTTTCATGAATGGGGCCCGGGAATGCGCCCTATCTTATTGATAGGGCGTATACCTGACCTTTTGTTTTGGCGCAGGGCAGCATAGCAATATTCCTTGCAGCGCTGTCCAGCACCCAGACATCTTATATGTGGGCCCAAGTGTTTGCAACAATTTTAAGACCAGCTATTTTCTAGCCTTAAAAACTGCCTCTAATTTGAGTTAGCGGCAGTTTTGGGGGGGTTATCGACGTACTGGAATTTCCTTATAAATGTTGCGAAGTGTATTTAACTGCAGTTTTTTCACGGGAACGCCTACCTTGCATCTCATTTTCGTTAAGTCCCGCTAACAGAAATGATGATCTTGAAAATTCACGTAACTGCAGTTAGCGGCAACTTGCAAATAAGGTGATTTAAAAAAAGCTGCCATAACAGTGGCGTTAAGTTCTTGTAAATCTGCCCCTTTGTGTGGTTATTTTTTGTTTATTTAAACTTTTACAGGCTTTGTGCTAAGTAATTTTCTTTTGGGTGTTGTCACTCCTCGCCACTCCCCCTCCGTGTTCACAGTTCCTCCTGGTTGTCCCGACGGGGCAGCTTCCAGCTGCTCCTGCTGGATATTTCTTTTTTTTTTTTTATTGACATTCCTGCAACTGAAGTTATGTATTTTACATTTTATTGTTAAAGGCACTACCTATGCCGAGAATCGAACCGATTCCCCAGGTCCGAAGTCGGCAGCTGTGGCGGATACACCATCCTCTCTCCTGCTTGTTTACTTTTGCTTTTGCTTGGTAATCTGTGCGCACAGGTGCTTTTTGAGTCTCACTCCCTTCTGTAGCTGTCTGCATCTAAAAACAAGCATTTGCAATGCAATAAGTCTCACATTTGCGTTTGTGCTATTGGCATTGTAAATGACAATGGATTTTATTTATGTGTTGGTTTTTAAAACATAAAAAAAAGGCATCGTCATTTACAATGCCAATAGCTTAAACTCTCCCAAATGCGAGACCTATTGCATTCCAAATGCTTGTTTTACACCTCACTTGTGTGTGTGCCATTAGTAGCAATTAGAGAAAAAGATCACTTCGTTGAGGACATGCCTAATCCCACACCCCAGCCAGCCTGTGGAAAACGACAGGGACACACATGCCATTCTATCTCCTGACTCAGGCTGGATTCTGCTGGCTACCTGAAGCCAATGAATGTCTTGAAACATTTGGGTTCAATGGGCTCAGTATCTTCTACAGATGAAGCCTGCAGGTTGTTGAGCAATGGCAGTTCAAAATGTGCTTTATTGGGAAATATGTACAGCATATTTACAGTTTTCTACATGATACAATGGCTCGAATAGGAACATGGCACTCCTGGGCCCTGATTACTAACGCCCCAGAGGGTTAGGTTTTATTTACCACACCCGATAAAAGCCCATTCCCTGTAGTTTGTTTATTAATTGGTAATTCATAATTCAATAATTGCGCTTAATCTGAGTTTTTAGGATATAACTTGGTGCATACAGCAACAAAAAATGTATGTCACTGTAAATGCTATATTTTTTTCCACTGTTAAATTCTGTAAGTTATGACCTCCTGAAATTTAATGCAAGATGCAGACTTTATGGCACCTGCTAATTACCTAATGCAGTAAACCCTACACAACTTGGAATTCCATTCCTGGCAGATACAGGAGTTTGCACAGAGGTTGAAACAATCCTGGTCACTTATAACCAGAGCTTAGAAATGGTAAATATATGACAGCCATAGCAAGTTTCAGTTGCCCAAATCGGAAGAATGCAGCATAGACAATGGTAGATATAGAAGTATCCCGAGATTTTTAGCTATGATCTTCAATTTAGGGGATGGCACCCAAGGCAGCAGTACCATTGGAACACCAATCTTGTCAGGTGGAATGACAACAGATTTTTTCCTTGTAGTGCCTTTCTTTTCCGTGAATCAGTCATGTGCTCAACTCAATGAAGTTGCATCATTTTTGTCTAGTTCATTTTTCTCACTTGCCTCCAGTGTTATCACCTACATAGATTCCTACATGCACATGAACAGCACAACAGCAATTGGTCCTAAATACGTACTTTGTAGCAGCAGAGCTGATTGTGAAGATCCCCGTGTACATCAACTGCTGAAGGTCCAAGCAGCTGGTTGCCATCGGTTCTGACTTTCAATGCTCAATGACCTTCTCTTTTTATTCCAAGATAATATAGCACGATCAGAAACACGCAGCAGTGTCCGAAATGATTAAAACCCATCAATGAGTATTCATGCTCTGATAGTTGTCATTTCATTTCTATCATCCATTCACCAGTTAAAGGGGTAAGTACGAAGATACGTGCATTTGTGGAGTTTCCAACCTGTGCCATATCTAACGAGATAGGGTTACTTTGAGTGAATAGTAGAGTGCCACCACCTTCACAGCCTTGGTTAGTGACATTTGAATGAGTCCAGATGACCTGACGTTAGTGCCGTAATCCAATTTTATATCAGCATTCTTTGACAGTGTCTACAGTGCTGTACATGTCCACTGTCTTCAGCAGGATGGCTTCACTGATATGTTACTGTAAAGGCTCCAGGAGGCAGCTTTGTCTTCATTCTTGTTTGTGATGCTGGGCTCTAAACTTTCCTGAGGAGCCTCTATTCTCCCACAGTTGTTAGCATCTTTCTGTGTGCACTGGCCTCCTTGACGTCTTTCATTGGCCTACAGTTCTAGCCATGCTGTGTAGATGATATCAAACGTTTGTTACAACCTTAATGCTGACACTGCATGAATGTATGGAGTCACTGTCTGTCTGCACACATACTACGATCTCAGCTTTCCTCTTGGCAACATGGGTCAATGCTCTAGCAAAATTGTGCTTTTCCCACCTTAAAATATTAAGAACTATTTTTAGATTTCTATTCTTGTTGCACACAATAGCATCTAAGTGCACACCTACTGGGGCAAAATTGGGTACTCTGGCATGCTGAATATCTTAATATAAATCGCCCAACACATTTCTTATGTTGATGTCCACTTATTTTTAAGAGCTGACAGACAAATAGCATGTATGTCCAGATGGCTTCCCTTTCAGAGGTGGTTTAACTACAAAAGCTTACGCATGTTATCATTAAGATCACGTGGTCCCATATTCGTCACATTCATACTTAGGCTTGATGTTTCTAGCCCCTATCTATGGACTCCTGCTGACAAACTCCTGGTTAATCCTCATTAACCAGGTCACTCATTCTGAGTGCAGGCACCCTGTGTGTGGAGCTTCCTCCTTCCTGTCCATATATCTTTTTTCTAATCACCTTACTTTCCATAAGCAGCACAGGAATTGACTACTCATCCAGAAAATCATAGCTTCAGAGACTGACAAGTTGAAAGCAGTACCAGTGGTCGGAAAATATGCATGGATGTCTTAAGCTGTAACATATCTTAATATAGATATCAAGCTATGTAGACACTGTGGTTGCCCAGCTTCAGTTTACTAGTAGTAGGCCTGCCTCTTCTGAAGCTATAGACACAGAGTGTGAAAGGGATAAAGTCATGGATTTATTGTCCCACGTGATTCTCAATTCAGTCTCACACCCCAATGTCTCCTATGTCAGGCAGCAAACAGCTTAACATAAAGCCATAGACCAAACACACTAAAACAATGCAAGCAAGAAAGAAGAGAAACATACAGGCAGCAGGGCGCCGGTGGGGGAAACATCAATTCCAAGTAGATGGGATCTGAGTTTGTGGTTATTGTTATGTTGCAGGTATAGAGCTCAAACCCGAGTTGGGGGCCGCTGTTTTGTGGCCTTCGCAGGATTCTGACATCCCTGTTTATCTTTGTTCTACTTAGTTTGGTGACAATCAATATCTCCCTTTGTGGGGAAAAAAATCTTTATTTATTTTACATCATTTGTAGCACAGAGTGCAACTGTGAATGAAATAAATTGTCAGGGCTTCCTTCATATTATTACATGCGGTGATATAAGATCATGTGCAATGTTTATGATAGAATATTAGTTGGAGCAGTTTGAAATGTTGTGACAGTGAGATTTTGTACCCTCTACTACTACATTACATACTGATGACACTAGTGCAGTAATAAACCTACAAAGCCAAACAGAAAGAAAAACTTGGTCGGGCGCAGATATAATGCCAGGATATGACTATGTAAGTAGGGTACCCAACTTCAAGGTAGTAAGTCAATGAATCCTTTTACTACTACTATAAGTACACACAATAGGCTATTACTACATATTGGCAAGTACTCCAGTATTGGCTGTATCTAGATATTAGGTCCATACTAAATCAAAGTTAATTCAATCAATATCATTTCTTGATCAGTTATTATCTTGTAGAAAAGACAATCTCACATTTGAAAGTCTTCTGTAGATGTTTTATTGGTTATTCCAAGTTAAAGAGCTTCAAATCGCATCATAATTTCATAAATCAGTATATGTACTCAGATTTCATCATAAAAACAGCCAATACAGCTCCACCACATATCCAACCTCCAAGGCGTGGGACCTCATTGGCGTTACGACCCTAGGCGAAATCTGGGAGGAAGATCACATTAAGTCATTCCAGGGCTTTCAGTCACAATACGCCCTCGCCAGTACCAAATTTCATTAATACCTACGAGTCAGACATGCACTCACAGTTAGTAGGGAAGACCTTGGTACGCTCCCTGAGTAGAGCCCGCTGGAAGCTCAATTGCATATGGGTGCACTGGAAGGGTGGTGATATCCTGTATTTATCGGTCCCTGATGAACAATGCCTCTGATGCACTGGCCCCCCTATGGAGGAAATGGGAGGCCTGGTTGGGCCCTCTGAATTATGCTGACTGGCGGTTCGCCTGTATGCCCCCCCGAAATAGCAACGTTCTCCGATTATTTCTTATTCAGTTGCATTACCTACATTGCACATAAATTCCACCATTGAAACTGTGGCAGGCCCATAAATTACATTCCAACACTTGCTTTTGCTGCCCTTTCCCAAAAGCAGTTTTTTCCTTATGACTTGGCTGTGCCCCCTGATTGCGGAATATTGGAAGAAAATAGTACAGTCCTTGTTGTACTGGTACTGGGATACACACTAATGCTGACACCGAAAGAGGCCCTACTGGGGGTTCTGGAAGATCATGGCAACACTAAGGGGAGAGGTACTTTATTGGACTGGCCAAGGTGGTGGCGAAAAGAGACATTGCTCGTGGGTGGAAAATGGCTATTACTCCAGCCCCCCCCCGTGGTGGAGTGGAGGAAGGGGATGGACTGGAGTGCGGCGCAAGAGGACCCCATATACATGGCTTGGGGGTGTCATGTCCTTGCAAATTTGACCGTATATTGGGGTTGTGGTTGGATCCTTATGGACTGAGGGTGACTGAATAGTGGTCCTTGTTATGACACCTTGTATATTGTCATGTTGGGTGGGGTTGGTCCATGAGGGAGGTTCTGTCTTCCCATTTTATATTATGTTGGATATTACTAAAATAAATAAAATAACAGCCAACACATCTTTGGTGAAGAATCAGGGCCACGTTTTGTAAATCAGCAGTTATCTCCTTTCAAAGCCCACAAGAATATTAATGGAATGTGAATTTACTGTTTCACAATAGAGTATAAATGTGAATATCCCATTATTTCTTACTGACCAAACTTTGTGGCCAATCCCATGATAAGGATTCTTCCGGGTTGGCAACAGCACTACCCGTTCCTAAACTACAGATGTCAATACTTTAGTTCTTGCCAGTTTTCAAATTTACACTGAGATGGTAAATGGTGTAGGAGGTAGTTTATTGTGCTGGGCACCTAAACTCTGCTACCTTTCTTTCAATTTAAATGACCACGTCCTATACAACATGCTCTGTAGAAGGCTTGATAGCTTAGTATTAGGGATAAAATTAAGCTGATATGACATCCTAGAGATTGAGCGACCTTCAACAACGTGATCCTTGTGGTGCAGTGTTGTCGTGTAGTTCCTATAGTACCCATGCAGGACCTGCACGTTTGGATAACATAAACCGTGGGATTGGTGGTAGACTGACTCTGTGCACCTCCACCGTATATGTTAGCCTGTTTTGCATTAGCTAGCTCACAGTGCCACTAGAATCTCCTCTTATCGGGGGAGAGATTAGTTTCTGGCAACCTTAGATCATGACAACCCTAATTCCTCAGAATCGTGGAAACAATATACAACCTTTCGCTCAGTCACTCGTGCTTACTTATTCGGTTTGTCTCAGAGAGTTACACAGAATAAATAGTCTGGGCGTTTCAATAAGTATTTATTGAACAGTTGTTATTCTAGTGTAAAATACATGTGCTGCAGTAACCAGCATACAATAGCAGAGATATATTATCAGCAGTACGATAAAAGCAAAGGGATAGAACAGTTCTACCATATTGCAATAGTCATGAATACATACATGAATATAAAAAGCATTATGAAAGTGCGCGTACTCCTACGATGCCTAACTAGATGTACCTGAGTGTACCTAGCATATGTGTAGGTCTAAAAGCCTAAGAGACAAGAATCCTTCTAGGATTTAGTCGAACCCTCATACCTGAATAGAGAGAGTGTGGGACCCCGTCCTGGTCTCAAGTTGGACACCCCGCAAGGGCTGTGTCAGACCGCTGTCAGCTGGAGTGACTGCATGCAGGAGCCTCAGCGTCTCTGGTCAGTGTGTCAGCATGGAAGTCTTGTTTCCCTCTGTCTTACAAGGGTAAGATGTAGTGTATTTATATCCTGAAGACTCTAGTTGCTTCGTATGGTTTGTATTGGCCATGTTAGACTTGAGGAAGACGTCAGGGGTGAACTTTGTACATACATATTATGCAGGTGGTGTATTCCTAGAGAGCCATGCATAATTGATGAGTACAGTGTGGGCCTGTGTTTGGGAAAAACACTGCTGTATTCAAAACCACAGAATAGATAACGTTCAGCCCTCAGAGCACGTTGTGTAACAGTGAGGACCAATGTAGGTGAAAGATCATGCCTACATAAGGAATCATGACTATAATAGGACATGTACAGTTATGACCGTAACAGGGCATATGCGGCTTTGACCATAATAGGGCAAGTACGAATATGACCGTATTAGGGCAAATATGAATACGTCCATTTTAGGGCATGTACGAACGGGTCTACATTAGGGCCTCTATACGGGACATAACACCCACTCCTCTTCCGAACAGGATGACAATGACCATACTTAAAATATGGACAATTTAATTTTGACCCAAAAAAAAAAAATATGGACAATTTAAAAACATTTAAAAAGCAAGTAAAAAAATGGTTTTAAAATTGTTAAAAAAAATTCAAAAATGTTATAATTCATCTATTTCCAATTGCCACTAAAAAAAGAAATGTCTATTTAGTTTCTCTATATAAGTTGCCTCACTCAAAGCGGAAGAAGGCCATGCTTTTCTCAAGCGAAAGTGTCAATTTAGGAAGTGTTCCAAATTTGCTCGCTTATTATGAAAACGAGTGGAGAAGCCGAATTCTTTCCCAGGACGCGATGAGCCAATTCGAGATTAAGGGGCCGAATCCGATTCGGCCCGGAAAACCACCCGACCGACTCGGTACGGGAATATAGTCCGACCGACACGTACCAGCGTTGCCCGACCTGGGAAGTACGATGAAATGCATGTGAATCACGACCGACTCGTACGGAACTCAAGGCGAACGACCGACCAGGACGGAAACAAGCTATCCGGCCGGGAAACCACGCGAATCGAACCGACCGACCGACACGCACCAGGAATCAACCCGAACGAAACGTACCCGCGAACTCCGACCCGCGTAGTACGATGCAATGGGTGCAAAATCAGACCGATTCGCACGGAGCCCAAGCCGTACGACCAACACGCATACAAAAGCCAGCCGAACAAACACAATACTCCGCAACCGACGCGTACGCCGCATATGAAACTGAGCTGAAACACAGCGGGAACGACTCGGAGAGGCGCGCACGAGACAACTGCAACGTCCTACTCGGTCAGAAGTACGTCTCCTACATGCACAATAATTACAAATGAAAAAATACAAAAAAAGAGGGCCAAACAAGCAATGACAAAGCCAATAAATACAGGGGTAGAAAAAAATGGAACAAGGACACCCCCCCAACTCCACCTACATAAAGGCCACAAATCCCTACCATGATCCTTTGCAAATTCCACTGACCTGCCAGCACAGAACACCATCAGACAGCAAACACAGACACACACACAGCTCATCCAACACAAAAGCCACACACCATTAGCACCTAAACAAATAGCACCCTCATACACACCCAGCAAAACCTACACTCACACACCCTCACTTGCACACACACACACATCAATCACCACCCCCACCCATCACCATGCCCCTAAAGAAGAATTCAAAGTTCCTAAATAGTGAATTGGAAGTCATGGTAGACGAGATCCTGAGGGTAGAGCCACAGTTGTTTGGCACATTGGTCCAACAGACCCCCATGGCACAGAAAACCAAGATGTGGGCGAGGATCGTCGACAGGGTCAACGCACAATCACCATGTTTGCGCACAAAGGAAGACATCCAGAACAGGTGGTATGATGTGCGCAGGAGGGTCAGGGACCTACTGAAGAAGGATTACCTCCTGAGCCAGCACACTGGCAGTGGCCCTCCTGCCAAACCAGTATACCTCAGGCCCTGGGAGGAGAAGGTGCGGGCCATCCTACCACCAGTGAGCGTATATGGACTAACAAACATCCCAGAGCCTGGTGAGTACACAACTAATATACATAATATTGTGTGACAATACACACACATCACTGTCAAGGGGATAGTCAAACCATGCACCCCTAGCAAATCAACAGCAACCAAAAGATAATCATCCCAAGATGTGTATGTTAGTCAGATAAACACAATACATGCCATGTCATAGTGATATGTAACTGTGTCATGACATGTACAAACCCAATACCAAATAGAGCTAGGCAGTGGCACAAATCTAACCAACAAACACTGTCAGATATTTAGCCACCACTAGAACACCACCTCACAGGAAGCTCACAGAAAGGAAGGAATCCTGTGTATGCTGGTGAAGTCAGTGTAGCCAAGAGCATGATGGGACTCGTAGTAACAGATAATGGGCAGCCTCACATTTGGACCATCAACACCACTCTGAACCATGCTCACAACACAGGGAGTGGAAAAGGACTGACAATATGGCTGACACTGGGTACTGCTGTGGGGAGCACAAGGCCCTGCTGGGAACTGTGCACCAACAAACAACAGGACCACACTGTCAGCCATCTTGCCATTGCTGTCACACTCACACACAGTGAAGTCCACTCAAAAGGAAGGACGTATGGCATGCTGGGAAGGGGGGTGTAGGCAATAGCATGATGGGAGTTGTAGTCACAGATATTGCTCACCCTCACAATTGGCCCATCAACACCACTCTGAACCATGCTCACATCACAGGGAGTGGATAAGGACTGACAAGACGGCTGTCACTGGGTACTGCTGTGGGGAGCACAAGGCCCTGCTGGGAACTGTGCACCAACAAACAGCAGAACACCACTGCCTGACATCCTGAAAGCCAACTTGCACTCCCTGCAATGCAAGCACGTTGCATGGTGGGATATCTGGCTGGGTGGGAAGGAGGACTGACAGCACTGACCATAGTTACAAGCAGCTCTCCTCACACACCCCCTCAACACAAACTCCACATAACCCACCTGGGAGAATGCAATGCCTCACACACCAAATGAAGATCCCACAAAGAACCACCACCCTGGGTAATGCTGTGTAAAGCACAGGGACACTCTTGGGACTTGTAGCCAAACAAACGCAAGGACAACACTGTCAGCCTTCCTGTCAGCACAGGCACACTACCCCACAGGGAAGCAGAGTCAAAAGGAAAGAAGTACGGGCATGCTGGGAAGGGGGGTGTAGGCAATAGCATGATGGGAGTTGTAGACACAGATATTGCTCACCCTCACAATTGGCCCATCAACACCACTCTGAACCATGCTCACATCACAGGGAGTGGATAAGGACTGACAAGATGGCTAACACTGGGTACTGCTGTGGAGAGCACAAGGCCCTGCTGGGAACTGTGCACCAACAAACAGCAGAACGCCACTGCCTGACATCCTGAAAGCCAACTTGCACTCCCTGCAATGCAAGCACGTTGCATGGTGGGATATCTGGCTGGGTGGGAAGGAGGACTGACAGCACTGACCATAGTTACAAGCAGCTCTCCTCACACACACCCTCAACACATACTCCACATAACCCACCTGGGAGAATGCAATGCCTCACACACCAAATGAAGATCCCACAAAGAACTACCACCCTGGGTAATGCTGTGTGAAGCACAGGGACACTCTTGGGACTTGTAGCCAAACAAACGCAAGGACAACACTGTCAGCCTTCCTGTCAGCACAGGCACACTACCCCACAGGAAAGCAGAGTCAAAAGGAAGGAAGTACGGGCATGCTGGGAAGGGGGCTGTAGGCAATAGCATGATGCGAGTTGTAGACACAGATATTGCTCACCCTCACAATTGGCCCATCAACACCACTATGAACCATGCTCACATCACAGGGAATGGATAAGGACTGACAAGATGGCTGACACTGGGTACTGCTGTGGGGAGCACAACGCCCTGCTGGGAACTGTGCATCAACAAACAGCAGAACACCACTGAATGACATCCTGAGAGTCAACCTGAACCCACTGCAAGGGTGGCATGCTTCATGGTGGGATAACTGGGCTAGGTGGAGAAGGATGGCCGGATGTCCACCAAATACAACCAATGCTGGCCATGCACACACCTCAACATTCACATTGAAATGCCCCAGGTATGCAGGACAATGTGCTACACCAATATCAACCTCTTACTGTGACAACTTAGGACAATGCAATGTACATGCCCGCATCCAGAGGTACAGTCACAACTGTCAGGTGTGTGAACCATTGATGCCTGTAGAAACATAACATACAATGTGTGTCTCTTCCAAATACAGGTGATAATGATGGGGACACAGCAGCAGGCGAGGAGGAGTCCCTGTCCCAGGCTCCGGGGGACACTGAGCTCACTGGTGTGGAACAGCCTCTGCCCTCCTTGGATGGCGAAGACCTACCTGGCACCTCCGGTGTGAGTCATCATGCAGCACCAGCAGGACCAACATCTGCACCCCCTGCACCCACCCCTCCAACAACTGCCAACACACAGACCACCCCCGCCGACACGGACAGACCAAGGACCACCGATGACAACAGCACAGGGCCCCAGGCCCACCGTGGAGCAACGGACAACAACACCACTAACAACCCCCAAGGGGGCCTCGGGTCACCTGTGCGTGCCACCGCAGGTCCTGCACGTGTCGCCAGGGGTGGTGGGAGGGGTGGTAGACATAGGTCGCTGCTTGCAGAGGGGTCTGGACTGCATGATGACCCACAACTGGCACGCATCGCTGATGCGTACCAGAATAGCACCGGAGAGGTCAGACAGGTAGTGGGGATCCTCAAGGACATACAACAGCAGCAGGCTGCCCATCATGCCCGCTTGGACTCCCACATGTCCCGTGTGGAGACACATATGTCTCGCATGGAGTCCAAGTGGGACACATTGCAAGAACTCACAGCGGTGCATAGGGACATATTGACATGCCTCCGCCAGATTAGCACCAACATGGCCACACCTCCCTGTGTGCCCACAACATCTGGTGCTGCAACAACTGACACTGCCACAGGGAGGGAGGAGGACTCTGGCGGAGAGTCCCCTGCACCGCAGCAGCCTGCACGTGAGGGTCCCCCCCCAAAGAAGAGGGGTCGTCTGAGGAAGGAAAACTGAGAGGCTGATGGCCACGTACATCCCCCAGGAAGCCAACACCTGTTCCGGAAATTCTCCTTTGTGTGCAAACTTTTCACCCTGTCGAATGCAACACAACTCTCCCACATGACATGGGGAGTTCAAGTTGGACTAATGTATCATATGATTGTGGACTTCACTCAGGACATTTCTGCTACCAAGACTTGCAACTCATCTGGGAACTTTGGATCACAATCCCAATGTACAGCACCCACCATCCTGTGCACTATACACACACACATTTCTGTAAATAAAATCACTAGTACACCATACTTGCCTCTGTTGTTATTCAAATGTGGATACTGTTATGGTGATGATGATCTGCTAAATTACACTGTGTATGCTAACTGCTACAGCAAGTACAACACCGTCATGTGAGTCATGGTGACGTGACACATATGAGGGAGACACACCACTAGGGCTACACAACACAGAGACACAAGGGCCATCGGACTCATCGCCTACAGTGATGTTGCCAGGAAATACTGTGGAATGCACAGACACCACACCTATTCAGAGTCTGTGTCAACTAGCCCACAGGTGCAGTAAGCAAATGTCAGTCAGATGTTTGACCACAGACAACGCACATCCCAAAGTGAAGCACAGGTTTATTACACATTTGCAACATGTTGTTTCCACTACAAATGCAAGGTTTTCCCACGTGGCAGTGGCCACACAGTCAACAAGTGCAGAAGATATGAAGTCCAGGGGTGTGTGGTACATCACCTGTAGGGAAACTACTGCTGCCACCCTGAAAGCTGAATCATGGTGTCGGGGGATCCAAGTTGACCAAAGTACTCAGTAAGCACCCTGTGAAGGACAGACATGACACACAGTTAAAACCACTGAAGAACAGGACAGAACTGCAATACTCATGCCCAATACATGTCACAAGACAACTACACAAAACCAAGTTAGCATGTCAAAACTGTTGGGGAGTACAGACTACCTGTAAGGACACATTGCTGCACGCATCCAGTCAAGTAGCACATGGCCACACTCAAACAGCACCAGAGCACCACCCACACATATCATGCAAACTCACATCATTCACATTACATCTCCCTGGATACTCACATTCAGCTGAAGAAGTTGGTGATGAGCTGTGTGCGGACATCACCATCATCATCATCATCATCACTGGCATCGTGGTCCAGGCCAGGATCCTCCACAGGTGGCGGACGTTGGTCATCGTCATCCTGGATGAGAGGCAACTCCTTCCGCACTGCCAGGTTGTGTAGCATGCAGCAGACGATGACAATCTTGCACACCTTTGCTGGGGCATATGGGAGGGCCCCTCCTGTCTTGTCCAGGCAGCGGAAGCGGCTCTTCAGGAGACCAAATGTCCACTCGATCACTCTCCTGGTCCGACCATGTGCCTCATTGTAGCGCATCTGGGCTGGTGTCACAGGGTTCCTGAGGGGTGTCAGCAACCACAGCATGTTGGGGTATCTGGAGTCACCTACGGACAGACAAGTGCACATTAGCTGAGTTGGAAAAGTGGGCGGAATACTACAGAGCAGAACACACACAATGGTACAAAGTCAGTACACACCGACAAGCCAGGCACGCTGGTTCTGCATCTGTGCCATCATCCTCGGGATGCGACTACTCCTCATCACGTAGGCATCGTGTGCTGAACCAGGGAAACGGGCACACACATGTGTGATGCTCATATCTGCAAGACATACCACCAGAGCATTGATCGAATGGTAATGTTTCCGGTTCCGGTATGCCTGCTCATGTGCCTGTGGTGGTACCAAAGCCACATGTGTCCCATCAATGGAGCCAATGACATGTGGCATCCTCCCCAGGGCATAGAAGTCACTCTTGACGTCAGTGAGTTGTTGACGTGTAGGGAAATAGATGTACTGGTTCAGGCATCTCAACATTGCCTCCAAAACATCGCGTAGCACACTGCTGAACATAGTCTGTGACATCCCACCGGCAGTCGCCACAGTGTGTTGAAAGGTACCGGTGGCAAAGAAGTGTAGGGCTGCCATTACCTTCACCTTGGGGGTCAGCGCCGTAGGGTACGGCCGGCCAGGTTGCAAATGTGGTGCCAAGCGCACTGCCAAATCCTCAATCAGCTGCCTGGTGAAGTGGTACCGTCGGATGCTGTCACGTTCCACCATCGTTGCCAGGTCAGGGAATGGTCTATGGACAGCTGGAGCCCTGCAGTGCATAGGTTGAAGAAAGAAAGATTGTCAGTCACCCCACATATGTGCTATTCACCATACTCAATTTCACATGATACATCCTTACGAGACACAAGTACTTGATGTGTGTGCCGTTCTGTTCGGACATAACTCGCACCTACATGGCCATCATCTAACTTCTCAGTATAACATGTGTGGACAACAGGTTCCAGGTTGTGCTATGGGAAACCATTAGGCTGTGTCACAGTACCCATTTACTGCTGTCACGTTCCACACACACACCACAGTGACATGTCTGGACAGATCCGCCACAGGCATCACAGCTCATTGACAGGTAGATTCCCAGTGACCCTGTCTTGCCACATGGACACTGGCATGACATGGCGTATCATGTACACGTCAGAAAAACAAACATGACACCCACAGGTAGTGGCCCCTGTCGCCTCCGCAGGACAGACATGGACGCCAGTGACGCACAACATCAAAGTCCATGCACAAACAACGTTGATGTGGAGACTGTCTCCCATCGTGCACATGGAATCAGAGACATCGGAAACACAACATGCACACAGACTGTGGAGGGACATCACTATTGTGGCAATGGGTCACCCTGTGACGTACATGCCTTCCCCCATGGGACCCTGGGGGTATGTGACATGTCATACACATACACAACCTGGAAATGTGACCATGCCACATGCTCCGAAATGAACTGTTGCACATAACAGTGGTCATGTGCACAACACACAAAGGACCCTGTCCCCATGAACACATGCACAGCCTGGATGTGGCTGCCCACAAGTGCCACCACAGAAACCACATGTTAACCCCCATACACAGAAAAGGTAATGCAGCCTTACATGCCTTAGGAAACAGTGTGGACTGGGTGTGGTGTTGTAGGTGTGCCCCTGGGCCTCTGGCAGGTATATGTGGCTGGCATACGTTCACCAGTGACAAGCATGGTGACATATGCGACTGACCTGTACAGGTACGCGTTGTACAGCAATGGACCGATCGGTGTGCCCGGCCGGCCCATTGCATCTGTTGTGAGCGGGTACGCGTTGTATCCCGAAATACACGTTGTACAGCAATGGACCGAACCGTGTGCCCGGCCGGCCCATTGCATCTGTTGGGAGCGGGTACGCGTTGTACAGCAATGGACCGATCGGTGTGCCGGGCCGGCCCATTGCATCTGTTGTGAGCGGGTACGCGTTGTACAGCAATGGACCGATCGGTGTGCCCGGCCGGCCCATTGCATCTGTTGTGAGCGGGTACGCGTTGTACAGCAATGGACCGATCGGTGTGCCCGGCCGGCCCATTGCATCTGTTGTGAGCGGGTACGCGTTGTACAGCAATGGACCGATCGGTGTGCCCGGCCGGCCCATTGCATCTGTTGTGAGCGGGTGCAGCGTTGTACAGCAATGGACCGATCGGTGTGCCCGGCCGGCCCATTGCATCTGTTGTGAGCGGGTACGCGTTGTACAGCAATGGACCGATCGGTGTGCCCGGCCGGCCCATTGCATCTGTTGTGAGCGGGTACGCGTTGTACAGCAATGGACCGATCGGTGTGCCCGGCCGGCCCATTGCATCTGTTGTGAGCGGGTACGCGTTGTACAGCAATGGACCGATCGGTGTGCCCGGCCGGCCCATTGCATCTGTTGTGAGCGGGTACGCGTTGTACAGCAATGGACCGATCGGTGTGCCCGGCCGGCCCATTGCATCTGTTGGGAGCGGGTACGCGTTGTACAGCAATGGACCGATCGGTGTGCCCGGCCGGCCCATTGCATCTGTTGTGAGCGGGTACGCGTTGTAAAGCAATGGACCGATCGGTGTGCCCGGCCGGCCCATTGCATCTGTTGTGAGCGGGTACGCGTTGTACAGCAATGGACCGATCGGTGTGCCCTGCCGGCCCATTGCATCTGTTGTGAGCGGGTACGCGCTGTACAGCAATGGACCGATCGGTGTGCCCGGCCGGCCCATTGCATCTGTTGTGAGCGGGTACGCGCTGTACAGCAATGGACCGATCGGTGTGCCCGGCCGGCCCATTGCATCTGTTGTGAGCGGGTACGCGTTGTACAGCAATGGACCGATCGGTGTGCCCTGCCGGCCCATTGCATCTGTTGTGAGCGGGTACGCGCTGTACAGCAATGGACCGATCGGTGTGCCCGGCCGGCCCTTTGCATCTGTTGTGAGCGGGTACGCGTTGTACAGCAATGGACCGATCGGTGTGCCCGGCCGGCCCATTGCATCAGTTGGGAGCGGGTACGCGTTGTACAGCAATGGACCGATCGGTGTGCCCGGCCGGCCCATTGCATCTGTTGGGAGCGGGTACGCGTTGTATCCCGAAATACGCGTTGTACAGCAAAGGACCGAACGGTGCGCACGCGTTGGCTGGGGCCTGGCATGGCAACGGACGTGTATTCGAAGCTTCAACGAGTCTGATGCAGTGAATTCAGTTGGCCAGCCACAACAATGTTGCAAAATCATGGGTGTCATGAACTTGGATTTTTGAAGGATGCTGTGGGCGTGTATTAGTGCTGCTATTCCATGGATTGGTCAGATTCAGAAGATGCAAACGACTTGGACCTATCACTTTGGACACATGGGACAGTATCTGCCTCTGCAGCACACATATAATGCTGGCTGTTCCCCTGAGAGCTCACTTGCCTGCACTACATGCTCCAGGACGACATCTGCCACCAACACTGCTGCTGTCTCTGCATCCTCTGGCTACTGCAATGGCACGTACTGTGGAGAGAGCCCCAGCCTTCAGCCTTGAGGAGAACCAGGCCCTGCTGGACAGCCTCCTTCCACAGTACAGCAAGCTGTATGGGACACCAGGGGAGCAAGTGAGTGTGCTGTCCACTGCCTTACTAATTTTGCGTGTTGTCTGACTAGCAGGACTTACAGTGTGCACACCACTGGCTAGCATGCTCACTGAGTAGTTCTGACCCCCCAAAGTGTGTAGTTACATGCACTGAACAGGTACAGTGCAGTAACAGTGCATTCCAACAAGGTTTACTTCCCATGCAATGATACCATGTAGTAACTGCTGGCAAACTGTTCATAGCCATCGTTGCACTGCCTGTGTACATCATGTGCCCCAGTGATTGAGACATGTATATCCAACTGTGTGATGCACGTATATGTTGCATGTGTAGTAATGGCATTTTCACTTTGTCATCCTCACAGGTTGATGCCCACCAGAAGCAGGAAATCTGGCTGACCATCGCCCGGGCAGTAAGATCCGTGGGGGACTACAAGCGCCGGATCCGCAACTGCCAGAAGAGGTGGCAGGACCTTCGAGGCTGGACCCGGAGGATCGCAGGGGTCCAGCTGAAGCTGTCGCCTCCTCGCAGGAGGGGCGGACACCGGACCCTGACCCCCACATGCTCAGGATCCTGGCGGTGGTCTTCCCTGACCTGGATGGGCAGCTGAAGGCCAGACAGCAGCAAGGAGGGGTGAGTCCATGACAGCACTGTGCACTTTGTCTGACATGCTATGTGCCCTCCTCTGGCCTGGTTAAACTTCCACAGTACATCAGTCTTGTGGTCCAGGACCCATGTCCCTCTATTGTGACATGCCCACTCCTCATCTAATACGCATATGTGTGGCCCTTACAGTCAGGAAATTGTGTCACTTGGGGACTGTGTCATTGCATTTTGCTTTGCTCAAGGTGGGGGACAGCATTTGTTCCGGTGACTATGTTGTGGGATTCATGGGTGGGTCAATTGCTCACACATTGCCCAAGTCCTGACATGTAATCTGGGTGTAACTTTGATATGTGGTCCACTTGCTGATCTGATTCACCACATGTCCCTGGGGTATTTGGCACACCCCCATGCTGCGGGAGGGAACAATGTTTGGGCCTCAGGAGTATGTATATCAATCAAGTGTGTCACACATGCTTAGACACCTGTCTACTGTCCAGGACTCATCCCTCTTACAGGTGGAGCTGGACAGTCATGCCTACTCCAGGGCATACAATAGACTCTGTACTCCCACTACCGTGGATCATCTGACATGTTGTGATCAGTCACATGTTCCCTCAGGTGTCTGCCTCTGTGTCATTGTGCTGTGGCTTCGTTGTCAGGACTACTGGTATGTTTGTCGGTTAGGGATCAGCATGCCATCTGAGATGTGACCATGAGAGACGATACTTCTGTGACTTATAGATGTTTGATCACTTGACTGTGCACACAGGTGTATGCGACTGTGACTTTCAGGCAGCTGCTATTCATTCACAGCACACTGTGAGGTGCTCAGGTTCTGGGAGTTGTGTTTCATGTCCCCCATATGTCCAATTGGCATGACGTGGACAAATACTAGTTCAGATGATGTGGTGTGTGGGGGATGGACATGTGCACTTGTCAGTTACATAACTTGCATTCCCCATGTCCTAGGATTGTGACACAATGCAGACTGTTGTTGGCTGGCTGCCATGGCCATGTGACTGGAGACAGTGATGTATGACTTTGCACGCATGCCTGTGTCATGGCATTAAACTTCCTAAGAGTGATCCTGCAGGGGAGTGACATGTGCAACATGCACCCCATTGTGGCATGGACTATCCGGACATGGGTGCATCATGGTGTCTGGTGCTGGTATGCATCACATGCATTTCTATTTAGACTCTGGCCATCCCTTTCTCCGGACACCTGCACTGACTCAGTGGCAAGAGATGTGATGTGTGCATGTTCACATACTTCACCGTGTTCACTGCAATGTCCAACAACTGTGTAGGTGGTGCATGTGTCCACACTGGGGTCTTACCATCAGACAGGCACCAGACAGATGGGTGCAAGGGCAGGAGGGGTGTGAGTCCCATGGTTGACCATCAGACTGACAATTGGCTTCTCCAAATCTGTGCGAGGAGTTTTGGCAATGTTCAACTAAGGATGCCAGGGCTGGCTCTGTAAGTGCTGTACTTACTGTGGTGTGTGCGGTCAGTGCAGGTGACTGATGTTTGTCTGTTTCCCTAATTGTTTGCAGATACATCCACGGCCACAGGAGGGGACAGCTCCACGGACCAGGAGGAGCAGTGGAGCCAGACTGGGTCAGCATCCGATGAGTGGTCAGAGGGACCCAGTGGCACGGAGGGCGAGGGGAGCCACACCGAGGAGTCCTCAGCACCATCCACCTCAGCTGAGGACCACAGCAGCTCGGAGGATGACTCCCTTGTGGAGGCGGGTGTCAGCAGCCACCACACCCTGCTAGTCTGTCTGGCCCCGCCACCACCACCACCAGCACCGCCCTCCCATTGGCTCCAATTCCAGAGGTCCGTGGAGGCTCCCGTGTTCGGGAGCGTGTCTCCTTCGTGCCAGGCACCACACCCCCTGCCCCTGTTTCCCCTGCTGCCCTGAATGAGGAGTCTGTGTACCTACTTCGGCAGCTCCATGTAGGGCAGACAGCAATGCTGAGTGTCCTCCATGCACACACCACTCTGTTGACACAGCTGGTGTCGTTCATGGAGGGCATCTCGACGGGTATGTCTGCCCTACAGAGGAGCAATAAGTCCATGGACTCCTCCCTGATGACAGCAGTGTCCCTCCTCCAACAGTCCCTCCCACCTCCTACCTCTGCCCCATCCACACTTCCTGGCACCCTACCTGTCCAAAGCACATGCACACCTGCACAATCACCCAAGCACACAGACACGAGCAGCACAGATACACCCAAAAGAAAGGCAAGACGTGCACACAAGCATCCTCAGGGGACAGATACCACACACACAGGGGATGGGGAACAGACACACACACAGGCATCCACAGTCACTCCGCAGTCCTCCAAATCCTCTCCCTCCAAGACCCCTTCCCTTGCCTCACCTGCAACCCCACCTACACAGCAGGTCTTCCTGTGTGACCTCGGCCTCTTCCCCTCCGATCCTGCAGATCCGGCATACCGGGGGAAGAGGAAGTCCACCCACACAGAGGGGAGTGCCCCTCGCCCCCGGACACCCTCCCCCAGGCGCAGGCAGACTGAGGACCCCATTCGGAAGTCTCCCCGGACCAGGAAGGGCAAGACCCCACCACCACCACCACGCAGCTCCACCACCCAGTCTCTCTCCTCCATCCCCCAGGCCACCACTCCACAGGTTCCACCGCCACACCCTGCCCCAGGTTCCCCCACACACCGATACCGCATCCCCAAACTGCTTAGGCCCTCCCCCTGCCACTTGCTCTTCCACCCCCAACCCAGACGCTCAGCCTGTTTGTGCCACTGGTGTGGAGACCGGGTGCCCCCTCTGTCCTGCCCACCTCATCTACCCCCCTTCCACTCCCTTGGAGGCATGCACTGCAGTGGAGTCCACAACCACCCCGTCTGACTCGGGCACTGCAGTGGGGACCCAGTCCACTCCATCAGACCAGCCCACTGCAGTGGTTGCAGCACCAACACCATCTGACTTGTGCCCTACAGTGGTGCCGGCCCCCCCTGAGTCAGACACCTCCACTGCAGTTGCCGGTGACACTCCTGCGCCCACCACCACTTCACTGCCTCACTCTGGCATCCCCTGATCCTGTCCCTGCGGTGCCTGGCCTGCCCCTTGTATGCCCCTCCAAGGGGGAGTCCCCTGTCCCTACCAATGCAGGCAAGCAATGGGCGACAAGTTGTCACATATCACACTGTTGGGACTGTGTATTTGGACTGGCCATTGGCCTTAGTTTAATTTGGACTTCTGATTTTTTATTGACATTTGCTGAATAAAGCCTATTTTTGTTTACTTGTGGTTTTTCTTTTGAGGTACATGATGTAGATGAGTATCATCATGCATTTGCAGTTGTAATAGTGTTCAGATCAGGGAAATGAAGTGTTGCAGTGATGGACTCCATGTGGTCCATGGGATATGTGTCCTGTTGTAGTCTGGATCTATGGCATCCTCTGCTGCAGTCTGAGGGTGTGATCTTCAGCATATGACACAGGGATGTACGTTTTGCATTTGTAAATTAACATCTTTGTCTTACAGTGATGCACATCTGGTGGGCTTACCACTGTTCAATGTTTCTATTTCCCTGACTGTGTGCCCATCTCCACTGGACATGCAGTTTAGCACACCAATGTTGAAGGACTCCTCAGTGTATACAGTGCACCTTGCTTGACACGTGTTTTGGGTGTATGCAGATGACTGACGTGACTCTCCCGTACCCAGGCTGATGTGAGCAGAGCCTTCAGTGTGTTGTAGTTGTTGACTCACTGACCGAGTGTTCTGCCGACATGTTTGAGTCGTGCACAGACAAGGTTTGGCACAGCGGACCTTCCACAGCAGTGGAGTGCCCTCATGGCAGTGTGTAATCCCGTGACATTGCCTGGGCCTGTGTTTTGTGTAGTGTGAGCATGTCTGTGCGTGTACCCTTCCCTTTTCCTACACAGGCTGTGTCCCTACGGATGTTCCTGTTTCTGATGCTTGCTGAGTTGTTCTGTGTTCATCCAGCATCTTGGACCTGGTTACTCCGGGATGTGGGTGCATGGCAAACTAAGGTTCATCAGGTTGTCATCCCAGGTTGTCTTTGTTGTCAGGGCTGGGGATGTGGGCAAACGCAGATGGGACACATTCAGGATTCCCCTTGGCACTTGTTGGTTACACATGTCATGTAATTTACAGTCTGTGGTAGCTTTCAGTGATTGTGACACGTTGTGTGTGTGACTACTGCAACTCCTCTGGGTCAGAGCTGCAATGTTGGAAGTTGTGTACGTGTGTTCTTTGTGTGTCACCTTGTCTTCTTCATTGGTGTGTGACTATGGCCGGGATCCCATTGATTGTGGTGGATTTCACGTCATGCCCATGTACCGCGTAGTGTGCAGTGTGTCAGACATTCACGAGTCTTGTTGACTGGCCATGTGTGATGGGTTTCTGCACCTTAGTTTCCACCACCACCCCTGGGATTGTCATGGGTGCATGTGCAATGTCACCAGTCCATGTGAGCTTCACTGCTGCACATTGGTGGAGATCAAGGTGTGTGGTGTTGAGTGTGTGCAAATGTGAGTTGTTGCACGGCTAGACCCCTACCTCCATATTGGCCATGGCTGGCAGGCCGTGCTGATTGATTTGTGCTTGTGTAGGTGTGATGGTAGTTTGTTGCTCAGGACACATGGCTGTGGTTCACAGTGTGAATGACATCTACCTTTGTCATCACAGTGGGATTATCATGCAGGCTAGTGTCACCACAATGTGGGGTCCCTGGGGGTAGTGCTGTGGTGGGTCTGTCTCTTGCTGTGTTAGTTGCTGTTCCTACACGCTTGTGTGACATGTGTAATTTGGGCTCCCTCTCATCTAACAATGCCTGTTTGCCCACATAGGGGAATCCAATCCATGAGTTACTTTTGTATGGCACTGTATACACATCTGTGTAATTGGAATTCAGGCCTCCTCATGTGTTGTGTGGTTGCCTGGGGACACTGGCACACACCCCCATCACCTGTTGTGTTTGATATGCAGTGTGAGTCTGCCTGTTTGTGTTTGTGCATTTGCACCACTGCATTGGCATATCTTTAGTGTGCCATTGGCTGTATGTTGTTTGGTGGCTTTCCCCTGCTGTCCCTGGGACTCCTAGGTCATCAGTCAGCACAATAATCATGGTTTGTATGTCCCATTGCTGCCATGGTATGGTATTTGTTCACCTGACATATACAGTCTCCACAGGATATCTACATTTGTGTGTCCATTGGTGCAGATATGTGGGTCTGCATTATGATGGTCACTTCTGTCATTGTGTTATTTGTGAATGTTGACAATGTGAGCCCCCATGGGTGATGTTTGTATGCACATGTGCAAAGGTATGTTTTATTTGCACTGCACTGTTTGCCTCACCCAATCTATGTTGCTATGGGACACAAGCACTACTATGCCACTGATGTGTTTGTTGTTGTGTGACCAGGAATCATCCATGCAGTTTGGCTTTGGCAGCTTTTACCCTGACTACACTTCCCTTTTGGTCACTGTGGTGATGGGGCTTTGGGCCCCATTGCCACACTGTTCAAAATGTGCATCAGCTATGGACCCCACACCTACCTTTTGGTCACTGTGGTGATGGGGCTTTGGGCCCCATTGCCACACTGTTCAAAAGGTGCATCAGCTATGGACCCCACACCTACCTTTTGGTCACTGTGGTGATGGTGCTTTGGGCCCCATTGCCACACTGTTCAAAAGGTGCATCAGCTATGGACCCCACACCTACCTTTTGGTCACTGTGGTGATGGGGCTTTGGGCCCCATTGCCACACTGTTCAAAAGGTGCATCAGCTATGGACCCCACACTTCCCTTTTGGTCACTGTGGTGATGGGGCTTTGGGCCCCATTGCCACACTGTTCAAAAGGTGCATCAGCTATGGACCCCACACTTCCCTTTTGGTCACTGTGGTGATGGGGCTTTGGGCCCCATTGCCACACTGTTCAAAAGGTGCATCAGATATGGACCCCACACTTCCCTTTTGGTCACTGTGGTGATGGGGCTTTGGGCCCCATTGCCACACTGTTCAAAATGTGCATCAGCTATGGACCCCACACTTACCTTGTGGTCGCTGTGGTGATGGGGTGTTCAACCCCATTTCCACAGTGGCCATGGTCGGCTTGCATTGTGGAGGCCACACACATTTATGTGTGACACATGTGCTAGGGGGTCACATTGTATGTTCAATGTCATGTTCAGTGTTGTAGGCATTTGACACAGACTACACACGCTTGGCATGGTGTTGGGGGGGATGTAATTTTCAGACATTCCTTATGTGGGAGTATGCTGGTTGTGTCATGCATTACCCGTCCTATGAGTAGGGGTGGAGGTAGTGGCAGGCATCCATCCCCCTAAGGGTGGGGATGGTAGCAGTGACAGGCATCCAGGCCCCCCTGAGTAGGGGTGGTGGTAGTGGGAGGCATCCAGCCCCCCCTGAGTAGGGGTGGTGTTAGTGGCAGGCATCCAGCCCCGCCTGAGTAGGGGTGGTGGTAGTGGTAGGCATCCAGCTCCCTAAGGGTGGGGATGGTAGTAGTGGCAGGCATCCAGCCCCCCCTGAGTGGGGTGGTGGTAGTGGCAGGCATCCAGCCCCGCCTGAGTAGGGGTGGTGGTAGTGGTAGGCATCCATCCCCCTAAGGGTGAGGATGGTAGTAGTGGGAGGCATCCAGCCCCCCCTGAGTAGGGGTGGTGGTAGTGGCAGGCATCCAGCCCCCCCTGATTAGGGGTGGTGGTAGTGGTAGGCATCCAGCCCCCTAAGGGTGGGGATGGTAGTAGTGACAGGCATCCAGCCCCCCCTGAGGGGGTGGTGGTAGTGGCAGGCATCCAGCCCCCCCCTGAGTAGGGGTGGTGGTAGTGGTAGGCATCCAGCCCCCTAAGGGTGGGGATGGTAGTAGTGACAGGCATCCAGCCCCCCCTGAGTGGGGTGGTGGTAGTGGCAGGCATCCAGCCCCCCCTGAGTAGGGGTGGTGGTAGTGGTAGGCATCCATCCCCCTAAGGGTGGGGATGGTAGTAGTGACAGGCATCCAGGCCCCCATGAGTAGGGGTGGTGGTAGTGGCAGGCATCCAGCCCCCTGAGTAGGGGTGGTGGTAGTGGTAGGCATCCAGCCCCCTAAGGGTGGGGATGGTAGTAGTGACAGGCATCCAGCCCCCTCAGTGGGGTGGTGGTAGTGGCAGGCATCCAGCCCCCTGAGTAGGGGTGGTGGTAGTGGTAGGCATCCATCCCCTAAGGGTGGGGATGGTAGTAGTGACAGGCATCCAGGCCCCCATGAGTAGGGTTGGTGGTAGTGGCAGGCATCCAGCCCCCCCTGAGTAGGGGTAGTGGTAGTGGTAGGCATCCAGCCCCCTAAGGGTGGGGATGGTAGTAGTGACAGGCATCCAACCCCCCCTGAGTGGGGTGGTGGTAGTGGCAGGCATCCAGCCCCCCCTGAGTAGGGGTGGTGGTAGTGGTAGGCATCCATCCCCCTAAGGGTGGGGATGGTAGTAGTGACAGGCATCCAGGCCCCCATGAGTAGGGGTGGTAGTAGTGGCAGGCATCCAGCCCCCTAAGGGTGGGGATGGTAGTAGTGACAGGCATCCAGCCCCCTAAGGGTGGGGATGGTAGTAGTGACAGGCATCTTGCCCCCTGAGTGGGGTGGTGGTAGTGGCAGGCATCCAGCCCCCCTGAGTAGGGGGTGGTAGTGGTAGGCATCCAGGCCCCCTGAGTAGGGGTGGTGGTAGTGGTAGGCATCCATCCCCTAAGGGTGGGGATGGTAGTAGTGGCAGGCATCCAGCCCCCCCTGAGTGGGGTGGTGGTAGTGATCCAGCCCCCCCTGAGTGGGGTGGTGGTAGTGGTAGGCATCCAGCCCCCCCTAAGTAGAGGTGGTGGTAGTGGTAGGCATCCAGCCCCCCCTGAGATGGGGTGGTGGTAGTGGTAGGCTTCCAGGCCCCCCTGAGTAGGGGTGGTGGTAGTGGTAGGCATCCATCCCCCTAAGGGTGGGGATGGTAGTGGTGGCAGGCATCCAGCCCCCCCTGAGTGGGGTGGTGGTAGTGGCAGGCATCCAGCCCCCCTTGAGTAGGGGTGGTGGTAGTGGTAGGCATCCATCCCCCTAAGGGTGGGGATGGTAGTAGTGACAGGCATCCAGGCCCCCATGAGTAGGGGTGGTGGTAGTGGCAGGCATCCAGCCCCCCCTGAGTAGGGGTGGTGGTAGTGGTAGGCATCCAGCCCCTAAGGGTGGGGATGGTAGTAGTGACAGGCATCCAGCCCCCCCTGAGTGGGGTGGTGGTAGTGGCAGGCATCCAGCCCCCCCTGAGTAGGGGTGGTGGTAGTGGTAGGCATCCATCCCCCTAAGGGTGGGGATGGTAGTAGTGACAGGCATCCAGCCCCCTATGAGTGGGGATGGTAGTAGTGATGGGCATCCAGCCCCCTATGAGTCGGGATGGTAGTAGTGATGGGCATCCAGCCCCCTATGAGTGGGGATGGTAGTAGTGATGGGCATCCAGCCCCCTATGAGTAGGGGTACTGGTAGTGATGGGCATCCAGCCCCCTATGAGTAGGGGGTACTGGTAGTGATGGGCATCCAGCCCCCTATGAGTAGGGGGTACTGTTAGTGGTAGGCATCCATCCCCCTAAGGGTGGGGATGGTAGTAGTGACAGGCATCCAGGCCCCCCTGAGTAGGGGTGGTGGTAGTGGTAGGCATCCATCCCCCTAAGGGTGGGGATGGTAGTAGTGACAGGCATCCAGGCCCCCCTGAGTAGGGGTGGTGGTAGTGGTAGGCATCCTGGCCCCCCTGAGTAGGGGTGGTGGTAGTGGTAGGCATCCAGCCCCCCCTGAGTAGGGGTGGTGGTAGGGTGGTGTTGGTGGTAGGCATCCATCCCCCTAAGGGTGTGTATGGCATTGGTGATGGCCATCCCACCCCTATGGTTCTGTTGTTGCTAGTGTACGTCATTTGTGCATCCCTATGTGTGTGTGACATATTTCGGGTACGTGTCGTTTGTTTGTGTTGTTGGTGTTTGACTTACCGTCTGCGCCGTACGCGTCCGTGCCGGTCCCGGTAATAGATGTAGAGTATAGGTAGGACCTGCGCAATGGGATTCATGCTTGGATCGTCTCGTTCGGGTTTCTCATGTCTTCGAGTCGTACTCGTAGCAGGCTTGTTCGTCTCGTAGCAGTGGATCGTCTTGTGGCGCGAAACGGAGCTTATGTACGGCTCGCCCGGATGCTCAAACGTCCCGGACGTAGCGACGGGTTCGGCGCGTATGGAGTGCGCATCGTACTCGTCCGGCCGGAAGGTGCTGTGTATTTGCTTCCGTACGACTCGATTCGGCATTAACGGATCCGGCTCGGGCGGGGAACAGGAGCTGGATTGGGTAAGTACGGCTCGCTCGGAATCTGGGTTGTTATACGCATCGTACTTGTTCGTCCGGACGAGTGTTCGAATCGGTCGGGAAACACGCAATCGGCTGTTTTTTTTTCCGGACGAATACTGTTAGGTGCGCTTCCGGCCGAGATCGGAATCGACCCCTAAGTGTCCTGGCTGGGAAGCACAACATTATCTGTGTGAGCTACTGCAGACGACAAATCCAACGGCTCACAGAGAACGTCAATCGCACATAGATGGAATGTAGCACTGCCAACAGTCGATGCTGCGGCAGCTTGTGCGGCAGTTGTTACCTGGGTGCCTGAGGAGGAGTCACCTAACCCAGCAGGAGCAAACGGCACCTGTGGATTCTCAAGAAATGCGTTCATCAGAATCGGAAGACGCTGGGGACAACGCAGAGCATGGGCCTTTATGGGGTCCAGCATTGCATCCGTGTCCGGAGGCGCATCTGATAGAAATGTTAGACAAAGATCCAACGTGCATTCTTCTCCGCAAAACAGGCATCGAAGAACAGGTAAGATGCAGTCTACCCAGACTGGTCGAAAGGATAGAAACCAGGAGGCATTGAGTTCTCGCAGGCAAGAAATGCCCAGAAGTTGTACCATGCGTTCACTGTATTTCCGCTCCAGGAGCATGTTCACCATTCCCTCGGGAATTGGGCCGTCCATTGCGTAGCAGTAGTATTATGAATAGGACCACTGCAATCAGCAATAGGATAAGCGGGAGTCCTCCAAATATGCTTCCCAATACGGAGTGTAGAAAATTTGGGATTACTCCGAGGACTGTCTGAAAGGTGCTTAACAGTCCTGACCCTATGGTCTTAAATAGGTGTACAATACCGCTCGTATCAGACATATTGAAGATACGTCCCACCATTTCTACAAAATGAAAACGGCAGTTTGTACGTATAAGCGCCTGTATCTCAGTCGAGGTCCTTGCAACTTGAAGTTCATAGGTTTCTCGAGCGGAGGTTAAGGGCACAGGTTGCTGTAAAAGCATGGCTTTCAAATTGTATGAAAGAAACGTTCATTGAAGGCCATAGCGGTGCCTCCCTGACTGTGTTCAGTGGCGGAAACAATACTTGCATACAGCAAGTAACCCTGGAGTTAACAGTGACCAGATATGCGACGCCCGGAAGCATCCCACAGCAACATTGACCATTTAGCATCAAGTAACTCCCATTCGAGAGCAGCTCGAAAACTGGCGTGATCACTGCAGCTGGGGTCCCAGTCATGTGACACGATAGGTTTGCTACTGAACCGTTACAGGCTCCGTGTAGTGAAATATCCTGACACATGAGAGAACCGCTTAAAGCGTTCTTGCAGTTTGTACCACTCAGATACACTTCTCGATCCCCATTCCGGCATCGATATCTAAATGGTAACTCCCAAGATTCCTTAATGTATCCCTTACCCATTTTTTCATATTTGCCTGCCTGCCTTTGCTCAAGGCAATATTGAAACTGAAACGTAGTGACCGGTAGAGTGATTTGCCCATGAATTAGCCATTCAGTTGATGGTGATTCGGCTACAGTGAATGGTAACCTTTCCAGTTTCTCAATATGCAGCATTGTATATTTGGCTTCCCTTTGTGCCATTTCTGTCTGTTTATCAGTCAGATTGTATTCCGAAAACAGAGACGTGGTGTTTATAAAACGCCAGGGCACCTAGCGTCCAGCTTAGCATCATAATAGAACGTAGCTGAGATTGCCCGTGTTGTAACACGGCCAGATCTTGTTCTAATATGTCGATTGCCGAAGACACAATGTTGCCTAAGGAGTAAATCCTGGAGGTCAAAGTTGTTAACCCATTATCCACTACAGCTAATGCCTTCTCTAGGTTAATACGGTCTATTTCCTGTATTCTTTCTGCGGCCTCCTGTTGGGATATTTTCCAGTTTTCATTATAATAGGCATAAATGCCGGCATATATGAAACGTTTCTGACGTGTTTTCCTTGGGCCTAGTAAAAAATCCCTAAGGTCTACATCAGATGTGAGTAAGGTCAAGTGATGTTTTACTTCTGGGAGTGTTGAGGTCTCTAGCCAATCAAGGCACAACTTCCCAACACTATACGATGTCACTACCCCTGGGTGTTGTCTTTGTACATAGCGTGTATCCGGCCTATGGATAATAAACCCTTCGGTTGTATTCATAAATCTCTGTTGACAGGTGTTTGTGTCAATGGGCCAAATCAGCCATTTCGTCCAATCAGGATCTGATCTGTTGTACTGGAGAATGTCATCTAATCCTACCCCTTGTGTAGTTGAATTCTGCTCCCCACCCATCTGTGATGGTGTAGGAAACCCGGGTGAGTTCAGTTCCTTGTTCTTGGCTAGTCCAAGACAGGATGTCTGTTGCACAGTTTCATTCAGAAATATTATCTGCTGTGGAATGAGGCAAGCTCTAAATAGCGCTTCTGTTCCCTGGACTTGCCAGTCCCTAGAACCCCAGATTGATTTTGAATCTATAGTGTCCTTCCATAGGTCGAAACCCTGCGTAGACAACTGGGCCATGAAGGAAGCAGAGTAAATCTGTTTGGTGTTAGTAACCATAATTTTCTGTGCTGATGTTTTTGCCACTTGTAATAAAATGACCTCGGGTCAGATGTATTAAACCCTGAAAAGTATGTGAATTTCTGTGCAAAACGTTTCGAACTACCTTTTGGAGGAGTCGGGCAGTGTTCCCACTGGTGGTATTCAAATGCATTTCTAGGTGTTATAGATTTATGCAAGAAATGATGACCATAATGTTGGTAACAGCACAATGTATCATAGTCTGAAGTACCCTCTAACATTTCATTGTTTGGAAATGCAGCAGTTTTTTCTAAATCAGACATCATAGCATTTACAGTTTCAGTGTCCCAATCATCAGAAAATGTACTGGAGGTAATGAAATCACTTAAAGAAATTTTAAATACATGTTTAAGCTTTAAAAGTTCAGTCTGACCGAATATATCATAATCAATCTTGTCCCATACTATACCGTCCGGTGTAGGAACTGCTGTGATGTTTACTGAAGACAAGTCTCTTGGTTCACGATGTGAAGACTGGTGTGGTTTTAAAATCAAATTGACTCTTTGGGCTGTAGAGCTCTGCTGGAGGTATCGTCCATTAATAAGCATACTAAAAGTTATTATTAAACCTAGCCAGAAAAGAAAAAAGAAAATCCCAGTGATATACCATAGTTCAATCCAAGGTGGCACCAGGTAAGTCTTTCTAAAAAAGTTCAAAAAGTCAGTGAGTTTCTGTTTGCATGATATTTTGGCTGGCGTCGTTTCTGGCTCACTTGGGTCCAGTGAAAACGTATCAAAGTTCATGAAATAGCCAGAAGCAGTTCGATCAATTGTTGGAATTGCATCGGGATTTGTTGAAATCGGATTTTGCTCTTGACGAGGCATGTTGGCGTAGATGTCTATAGTCGGTCTGATTGCAACTTGGTTGTTAAGTTGATTTTCATTTTGAAGATGAATTTCTTGTTGAAGTGGAACGAGTTCCATAGCATTGTTGCTTAGTCCATCATTCCGTACAGGTGGCTCTTCAAACGTGATGAGTCTTTCTGTTTGGACTTCTTGGATTGTAGCGAGAGAAGGGCGTCTGCTACTGTGGAGTCCACGTGGTCTACTGTTTAGTATCGGCCACATAGTGTGGTTTGATTAAGTCGATTGAGACAAATCGTTTCTCCTTTTTTCCGGCAAGAGGCGGCAGAAGTACAGTTCTTGTGCCTTGGATTGCAAGGACCGGTACATGCTTTCTGTAGGATGGCCCAAATTCTTTCTTGTCAGCAATCTTCTCTCTGACCAGATCCCCGATTTTTGGGATCCAGACAGGTCTTGCCGTTACTGCCTTGACTTCCTTCTGGATTCATTTAGGTCCTGTAAAACAGCCAAACGATCATGGATATAAAATGGTTTTTTATCCGCCACTGTGCCTTCACAATCAAGATCAGGTACCCACATTCTTGTCCCAAACAGGATGTCGTAAGGAGTGACACCCCCTAGAGAGCTTCTTGGCTGGTTGTTGATAGCTCGTTGGACCCCATAAAGGTGATCGACCCATCTACCGCCCTTGCCTAATACCCTAGCTGTTAAAGATTGCTTTAAGTCCCGGTATTTCCTCTTCACAGCGGAATTTCCCTCGGGATGATACGGAGAGCAGTACCGCAATGCTACGCCCATTCCTTCCTTGGCCTCTTTGTAAGCCAGAGAGCTAAATGCCGGGCCACGGTCAGAATGTAGCGTGCCAATTGCGTATGTGCCGATAAAGACTCGCAAATCTTTTATAACAGTTCGAGCGTCAGCTGAGCGCTGAGGCCAAACCCATAGGAATCTAGAGCAGGAATCCACTGCAACCATGATATATTTCTTGGACCCATCAGATTGTAGGGGTCTGCAGTGGTCCAAATACACACATGCGAGAGGTTTGTCTGATTTCAGTAATGGTGTCTGCGCTGGGCGTGTTACGGTGGAGCCCTTCATCTGCTGACAAATATCGCATTTCAAGACTATGGGCCAGATGTAGGTAAAATCAGTTTAGCGAGCCCTTAATAGCGATTTTTAGGGAATCGCTATTAAGGATTCGCAAAATGCTATGTAGGTAGGAATCCCAATAATATTAGCGATTCCTACACATTACTTATTTGCGAGTCGCAAATTGCGAGTCGCAAATAAGGAATGGCTTCCCATTCATTCCTATGGGCCAAGAGGCCCATAGGAATGAATGGGAATTGTGCGTGCAATTTGCGAGTACCCAGTTGGTACTCGCAAATTGCACGCGCAATTCCAAGGGTGCAAGGGTTCCAAAAGGACACCCTGTTGCACCCCTGAATTGTGCATGTGTGCACTTGTGGCACACATACATGCCCTAAGGGCATGTATGTGTGCCACATGGCACTTTGAAATAAGCAAAAAAGTGCTTTTTTAAAGGAAATCTCAACTTACCACCAACTTCGAGTTGGTGGTAATTTGCGATTCCTTAAGGCAATATCGCAATTTGCGATGCCTACTAGCATAGCATTTAGGGAATCGCAAATTGCGATTCTCTAAATGCTTGTGTAAAATAAGGAATCGCAATGTTTGCAATTCCTTATTTTGCAAGTAGGTATTTGCCTACCTACATAGCACACAGCTAAATTGCGATCGCAAACGCTGATATTCTGCGAATTTCAGCGTTTGCGATCGCTATTTCGCTTGCTACATCTGGCCCATAGTCTTTAGTCTGCTTGGTTAACCCTGGCCACCAGTAGCGCTGTTTCAATAAAGAAATAGTCGCTGTAACCCCTGTATGCGCAGAACCCAAACCCTCGTGTGCTGCCAGAATTAAGCCTTGCCTACGATCCATATTTGGTATTACTCTATCCCCCACTCCAGGAATCTGAGCATATGGAATGTTTTGTGCATCTAACTTGTAGGAGTACTTGAGTGGAAATTTCTTTGGTACTGCTGTGCTGCCTTTGCGTGAAGCATTGACAGCTACCATAATCTCGCCGTCTATTCTCGTTTTTGAACGAGTAACTGCAGCTACGGCGGCTGTGCATACAGCCCCCTTTGCAGCTTCATCAGCCAATGAATTCCCTTCAACGTGAATGCCATCATGCTGATGACTCAGTGTATGTATCACATGAGCCCTTGGTAGTTCGTTTCTCAACTCCACTACCTGTTCCCATAGCATTTTATGCTTAATTGTGCCATCTTTTGCATCTTTGAACCCGTTTTGTTCCCAATGATGTAAATATTCATTGTACGACTGTACACAGTAAAAGGAATCACACACAATCAGTGTGGGGAATTCGTGTTCCGTATTTACAAGTGTCAGTATCAGTGCTTTTAACTCTGCCAACTGAGCCGTGCAGTCTCCTAGAGATTGCGTTTTAGTGCAACTCGGATGGAACTTTCCATCGTGCATGCGACCTTTAACAATCGCACACGCTGCGCTGTAAGCTTGCTTACTCCCTATGGCTGGTTGAGCAGATCCGTCAGTGTAAATAATGTATTCATACTGATCTAGAGGCAAAATCTCATTTGGAAGAGGATATTCTTGTTCGTATTGCAGAAAAGCTTGTGTTTTTAAACTTGGATCAAATCTGTATTCAACATTCGTTGCAGTAAGAGAATTAGCCCATTGTATCCATCTGGGATGTAAGGCTGTCGCATTTGGAATGCTAGCTTTTGTAACATCTTCTAATGCTGGTACTGGGGTCACGACAATTATGCGTTTACCCTGAGCCAGAGCTCTTTCTCTTGCTACAGCGGTCTGCACTGCTGTCAGGATTTTTTCTGTTGAAGTGAAACGCATCTCTGCGTATGTGTACAGGTGTGATTTGTATGCGATTGGTAACGTTTCGCCTTCATTGAAAGTTAAATAAGTGTACCCGCATTGACCCGCTATTACTCGGATCACTAGATTGCGTACGTTTACGCGTGTCTGTAAATGTTTAGAAGCTATCATGTCTTCCTGTAGAGAACGCAGGATATTTGTATGTTCCTGTGTCCATTGTCTGACTGAAAAATCAGGTTTTATTAAGTCGTAGAAAGGTTTTACTCTTTCTGCGTAATCCAAAATGTATGTTCGACCAAAATTTAGGAATCCCAGAATTGATTGTAAATTCTTTAATGATTTTGGAGGTTGGAGCAACGCACACTTTTCTAAAAAGTTAACTGCTAGGCTTTTTCCTTCACTTGACAACTCATACCCTAAAAATAGGACACTGAGGTGGGCAATTTTTGATTTTTTGAAATTAAATTTATAGCCCTCAGAGGCGAATCCCATAATAATGGTGCTCACCCTGGTCAAGTGCCTCGGTAAGTCATCGTCCGTCAGATAAATATCATCTACATAGGACAATGCTTCTTCATCCAAATTTTGGAGTAACTCTGTTACACTTGCTGAAAATACCCCGGGGCTATTTTTATACCCTTGGGCTAGTCAACAAAATTGTCGCTGGGACCCTAACGCACTGAATGCGGTCAGATACTGCTTTCAGGCGCTATATTTTGGCAGAAAAATCCATTTGAGATATCAAGTGTTGTTTTATATTTTTTCCGCACAATGTTATTCATTAATGCGGCACTGTGTGCATTTTGAACTGCAAATGTCTTTGTGCAAGTGTTTAAATGTCTGTATTCCAAAACTAAACGATATGTGTTGTCAGGTTTCATTACGGGAAACAAAGGATTGTCCATAGGTGAAGTGCAATTTTCTATCACCCCCTGGTATTCTAGTTGATCTAGGATCTCCCTGACTTGTTTTTTAGCTTCCTGCGTTATAGGGTATTGCCTTTGAGCATTTGGTGAAACTTTTAACGGGATCACGTGGTGGGATGAGGATTCAACCCAACCAACATGATTTTTGTACAATGCTGGAGCTAGGGCAACCGCCCACTCCTGCGCATATGCATGTTTTAAATGTATGGGAACGAGGTCGGAAAAGGCTGGAAAAATTACAGTTTCTCCCCTAGGGCACTCCATGACAAATGCTGGCGGCCAGTCTTGCACTGCTAATAGGATGCCATATCCAGATGACAAATTTTCCCAAAAGAGACCTTTAATTTTTCTGGGCTTGTCCCCCTCCAGCCGGAGTGTTATCTCATGTAACTTATGTGGGACACTTACCCGAGTATCAGGTGTTTCCACCGTGATATACTCACTCAACTCTGCTGTCACCAGAAATTCCTTCAGGTTCTGGCGAGCTATCGTTACTTCTGCCGCACTGTCTAGCATCGTCAGAGCCCATTCCCCGTTCAGTAGCTGTGTCCTCAGAATTCTGGGCATGTCTGATCTTGAGACCTGCTACCTTCTTCTTTTTGAACTGAGGTTTCTGTTTTTGTTTATCTTCTTTTTTAGGTGCGTAGTTCGCAGCGCGTTGCGTGTCTCTGGACTTTGTACGCTCCTCTTGTCTGTGTTCTGACCGTCCTTCCCTCTCGGAGTTTCTTGACGAACCCTGAAAGGAACGAGAGGAACGTGTATCAGTATCCTGATACCTGTCAGGTTTTTTTTTATATTATCCCCATTCCTGAGGTTATACCTCCTTTCAGAGGGCTCCTGTTGAGGAGACCTACCTCTGGATTGAGATCTGATGTCTTTAGACTTTTGTTGTTTTTTATTTTCCCACTTCTTTTTAGAGGAAGTAGGTGTCTGCTTTGTAGTGTTCTTTTCAGGACTGCCCACTAGTTGTGGTTTTAATGCTTTCCCACCTAGACTGTCTCTGCCTAATTCTGCATATGCAGTTTCAATTATTTTGGGTAGTTCGTGTTGATGATCCTCTGAACTGAACTCCCTTAGGCGTTGGCGGATCGCCACTGAAGCTGCTTCCCCCTTAATGTTAGCTAGTATTATGGCTGATACCTGGTCAAAGTTATTTAGTAACTTCATCCCTAAGTTAAGGGCAGGCTCTGCTCCGTACTCATTTTGTATCTGTCTCAATACATTAGGTATTACTGCTAAGGACGGGATACCATGTGTTCTGGTATATATGGCAGCAAAGACTGAACCCCAAGAGGTGCAATCCTCTACTTGTGGTGTGATCCCCATGGGCAAGCAGCTTGTTAGAATTCTGTGTTTTTCATAGGTGGTAGTATTCGGGAATACTGCCTCAAGCTGAGTTATTTTCTGAGCTATCCAGAATGGTATTTGTTCGCGTTTTGCGGGCATTTTGCCCATTACCGCGTGTAATGTTTGAAGAGTAATTTTATTTCCTGTACCCTGAGCTGGAGTACTAGTTGCTGCACCTGGTGCAGGTTGGATTGTTAAAGTCCTCATGACGAATTGTGTCAGGTTTCTGTAGATTTTAATTAAATCTCTGTGTTGTACGAGTAATTCTGGCTGTGGCATTGTTCCAATGTCAGGGTGCGGTGTGTAAGCCGCTAGTATTGGCGATGTGGCCCCGTCTCCTCCGAGCGGGCCTAATCTTACTCTTTGTCGTATGTGGGGTAGGGCGCCATTAAACCAGTAAACCACTAAAAATGTTCCTGGTAAGTGAGGGGCATATTCCCTTGGTGCATTTCCTGCTATGTAGTAGTGAAATGTGTTTGTTATTGTATTTGCTGCTGGGAGTGTAACCCATGAATAGAATACCTCTGTTTTGTTTGATTCGTGTGCCTCAATCACGAAAACTACCATGCCACTCGTGGCTGGTAAACCATTTTCTAATAGTCTTATGGTGACTGTCCTTCTGAATTTTGGTGCAATCTGTATTGCATCCTCAGGATCTTCTCCTCCTGTTAAGAAATTCAGGTCAACTCTTTGGTCCCCTGCCTCGTTATCAGGCATGTTTATAAGAGGAAGTTTTCCAAGGGAACTAAGATGAGGTGTTATGCACAATTTAGGAACTAAATGTCCTTCAAGCTTGATTAACCAACAGCCAATAAATAGTATTTTCGTACTACTCAGCTGTGGCGGATTTTGTGCCCACCCACTCCAGACGTCTCTGGGGTTTTGTGAGTAGGTTCTATGAGAATAGCATGAATGAACTATTCAGATTCTACTGTTAAAAAAGTACCAAACCAAGGTTGGGCGCCATGTCGTGTAGTTCCTGTAGTACCCATGCAGGACCTGCGCGTTTGGATAACATAAACCGTGGGATTGGTGGTAGACTGACTCTGTGCACCCCCACCGTATATGTTAGCCTGTTTTGCATTAGCAAGCTCACGGTGCCACTAGAATCTCCTCTTATCGGGGAGAGATTAGTTTCTGGCAACCTTAGATCATGACAACCCTAATTCCTCAGAATCGTGGAAACAATATACTACCTTTCGCTCAGTCACTCGTGCCTACTAATTTGGTTTGTCTCAGAGAGTTACACAGAATAAACAGTCTGGGCGTTTCAATAAGTATTTATTGAACAGTTGTTATTCTAGTGTAAAATATATGTGCTGTAGTAACCAACATACAATAGCAGAGATATATTATCAGCAGTACGATAAAAGCAAAGGGATAGAACAGTTCTACCATATTGCAATAGTCATGAATACATACATGAATATAAAAAGCATTATGAAAGTGCGCGTACTCCTACGATGCCTAACTAGATGTACCTGAGTGTACCTAACATATGTGTAGGTCTAAAAGCTTAAGAGCCAAGAATCCTTCTAGGATTTAGTCGAACCCCCATACCTGAATAGAGAGAGTGTGGGACCCCATCCTGGTCTCGAGTTGGACACCCCGCAAGGGCTGTGTCAGACCGATGTCAGCTGGAGCGACTGCATGCAGGAGCCTCAGCGTCTCTGGTCAGTGTGTCAGCATGGAAGTCTCGGTTCCCTCTGTCTTACCGGGGTAAGATGTGGTGTATTTATACCCTGAAGACTCTAGTTGCTTCGTATGGTTTGTATTGGCCATGTTAGACTTGAGGAAGACGTCAGGGGTGAACTTTGTACATACATATTATGCAGGTGGTGTATTCCTAGAGAGCCATGCATAATTGATGAGTACACAGTGTGGGCCTGTGTTTGGGAAAAACCCTGCTGTATTCAAAACCACAGAATAGATAACGTTCAGCCCTCAGAGCACGTTGTGTACTAGTGAGGACCAATGTAGGTGAAAGATCATGCCTATATAAGGAATCATGACTATAATAGGACATGTACAATGATGACCGTAACAGGGCATATGCGGCTTTGAACATAATAGGGCAAGTACGAATATGACCGTATTAGGGCAAATATGAATACGTCCATTTTAGGGCATGTATGAACGGGTCTACATTAGGGCCTCTATACGGGACATAACAGTGTACAATGCATGTCTATCTGTCCAAACACATTGGGCAATCCTACATGAGTAAATATGCTCGGGCGGGGGGATTTACTGTCATTCTATTTTCACTTGTAAGGGCCAGTAAAATAAGCTCCCACTGCCTTGTGATTGGGTGTTTTCTAAGGCCTTTATTTTCCTCCTGGTATAGAGCTATAGCATCTGCCTCAGCCCATTTCAAGGCTGATCAGAGTCATTGCTTAACTGTGGGTGGACTACACATTTCTCAGTCATTCTTGATTCTCTGTTTTATGCAGGTACGAGACAAGAAGCTGCTTAACGATCGGAACGGCGCCATTGAGGATGCCAAGACTGCTCGTCTCTTCAACATCACCAGCTCTGCCCTGGCCACCCTCTGCATCATTATCATCTTCATCTACCTGCGATATCCTCCTGCAGAGTACTAGTATACCAGTAGCATGCTGGTAGACAAGGGCCAGCAGGTCCAAAGAGAGACACATATACAGTGAAGTGCGTCAGCACATAACAGCTGTCTTCCAATTCCAGTGCCAGGAAACAACAAGAGCAGTCTTGATTCCACTTGAGGATACATCAAAATTACTCTGGAATGATGAGAAGTTCACTCCAAGAGTCTGCCCTTCTGCATCCAGGTTGCAGTGGGTGCTCTGCTAAACATCCTGATTACAGACAAAGGATGCAACAGCCCCTGATCATAATGGGATATTGAAAAGGGACAGTGCCTTGGAGTTGGAATGACCCAGCACATAGTGGAGACAGATCTTCATTCCTGTTTTGTCTTTATAGGTTGTATTTACAGAGGACTTTTTCTTTTTATTGTTTTCCTGCTTATTATGTCTTCAAGTGGTTCTCCTCATGTCTCCCATGCTTCCCAGCCTGGTGTCATTTGGATGGAAGTGCCTCTGCCACCAGTCCTAACCGGTTTCCTACCTCGCTGCAGCTCCTGTGGGTTATACCTTTCAGTAGCCATCACTCCATCCTCCTCATACATCTCCTAGTCTGTGCGCATAGAAGCCTATGGTTTCTCCCCAGCTGCTAAATGTGTGTACAAGAACGTCATCAAGTGATGTTTTTTAACAGATGCAGTGCCTTGCATTGCATTGTGGTTACGAGGAAAGAACCACGGGTATAGTTTCAAAGTAAAATTAGTACCACAAGTATGATGAGTTTAATTAAGGGGTTGCCACCAAACTAAGTGAGAGCAGGAACAATGAAATAACAAATTGTAAAGACCTGGGTATGGTTTCAGAGGAAGGGTTTCTCTCTGTATTTGTGGCAGATTACTCTCTTCCACCTTGGCAATGTAGGGTTCTCCAACACAGTGGTTATCAGTGCTATAAATGGATACACTTTGATTGGGTAATCTTGGCTAGAATTCTGCAATTTTCTACCAAAAGAGGAAGATAGAAGCATTTACAAAGTGCATGCACAAAGGGGTGCACTGACCAGAATCAATCTTAATTTTATTAATGATTGTGGTAGCTGTACCCCATGCAAGATTAAAAACAAGTGATGTCTGTAGAGGTCTCTATGTACTCCAACGCCATCCGGTAGGTTATAAGTTAGATCTACGTGTTTCAGCCTTAATTGTGCCGAAAGGTCAGAGGTTTTTTTCAGGACCAAAAATAAAGGAAGATCCCTTATGATGCTGTTGAGGTCTCAAATTCTGAAAGTCTACCTGCACCCTATTTTGTGCTTCATCATTCACAATCATTCATTCTTAAATGCATGCCACTCAGAACTCATTTACAATCCTCCTGAGGTATTTCACCAGTGTATTCTAGTCAATACCTGTGGACGAGAGATTATATTCATATTAGTAATTCAACCCAGGTAGTGTCAGTCTCCATTCACTCAGGTGTGTATTGATGAGCACTGCAAGCCAAATCTATTTGGGGGAGAAAAAAACGTAAAGCACACTCATGCATTAGGTCAAAAATAATGTACTGTTTACATAGGTAAATATTTGTAATTTTAGACTCGACATGTGCAGGTTAAAAACTCCAGTAACTAATGGTGGACATGCAACACACTCCAGACTGTATTAGAGAATCATCCACTTAAGTCTCCTTGTCTCTATTTGGGCCCCATAGGAGTAGGCAGGGTGGTTCGACCTTGTAGTCACACACTGCGAGAACAAAAACGTACAAACAGTAAGGGAATTCTTTATATGTCAATAGTTTTTTGTTTTTTTAATAGGCCCAAAACCAATGGGCACACACTCAGAATCAGTCTCCCACTGTATTCGACCAAATTTGTTGAAGGTTCCGAACCGGCATTCGTGCCTAGAGATCCCCGTCTCCCCTGCATCTTAATCAGAGGCTACCGGAGCTCATCTTTTCAACGCTATTAAATAGCTCATGTGACCCCTGCTACGTTATCAGCGTGGTGACTTGGGCCGCTGAGTGCGCCATTCACGTAGCGGAATGGCGGTGTGTGTCTCCTTATTGTGTAACCTAACCTCGTCATTGTGTTGAGTGGATGACAATGTTGGTATTACATGTATAGGCATATAGTAAAGCCTATCTCCATCAGTTTATAATGGGCCAAAGTGGTCATGCACGTTATGTGATGACAGTGCATGCACCTCTCAATTGTGTTTTCCAACCTCATCATTATGTCGAGCAAATGTCAATACTAATATTACATGTACAGACATGTAATAATGCCTGTCTCCATCTGTATGTATGTGGTATATTGTTATAGCACTTTTGTAAAACCTATAAGGATCTAATTACATAATACCCTGACCCTAGGATCATATAAGGGGTTTTCTTTTTTTGTCAAACTGATATTATGACCTGCCGGTGCTGAAAGTTTCATCTGAAATATGTCTAATTCTCAGTGTTTATTATTGAACGCCGACAAAGTGATGTCATCATTCATTCCCAGAATATGATTATGAAGACGATAGATCCAGTGCTGTTCCTTTTCAAATAGGATTGTTTCTGGTTTTCGTATATAGTCATCCAGTTGTCCTATAACAACCCATTCAGATCCACTGAGGTGTGGCTTTTAGTGATATAATGATTGCCCATTTTTGTTGTAGTTTTCTTACATTTAATGTGGCTCTTGTGCTCTCCAATTCAGATCTTGATCTTCCAACATGTCATCCCTATGTAGTGTAAACCACAAGGATATGTGATCATTTAAATCACATTTGTCGAGTTGCAATTCATATGTGTTCATAGTATCTCAGGGTTATTTTGACCTAGATCCAACGATTTTACCTGTTTGGTTAATCCCCATATGCTACAATGGCCACATTGATAGTGGCCAGTTACCTTTGGGAGGTTCCTAGGGATGGAGTTAAGTTTGTTTTTTCTGCCTGTTGTTTGTCTCTTGTGTGGACCAAAGCGTCCATTAAGCTCATAGCTCTTTTGTACGAGAATACCAGTTTCTCAAAATGTAAGGAGCCTGTGTTCAGGGGGAGCCAATTTCTTTGAACAATTCTCTGAACTTGAATAGAGGTAATGTTATATGTGGTGACACCGCTTAAAGTGTCCTCCTTCTCATCTCTCCTATTTCAAGAAGTTATGATTCCTCACTCTCTTCTGACATTTCTGGATGATGTTTTCTAGGTAGCTTCCATGTCTCAGTTTATTCTCAAGGTCCTCAGCTTGGTTTTTGAAATCCCCTAATTGACTGAAATTCCTGCGCAGTCTCAGAAACAGTCCATAGGGGTAATTCTCTCTGAGTGTTCTTGGGTGAAAGCTATCAAATACGTTATTCTTATCTGAGGGTTTGTGAAATGTGTCAGATTGCAAACACCCCGACTCAGGGAAAATCTATACATCTAAAAAAGTAACTTCCTCTTTACTTGTTGTGTAGGTAAATTTCAAAAACTCATCCTGGTAATTTAGCCACGAAAAAAAGGGAGGACAGATCCTTTATTACCATCTCCTATTACAAAAATATTATTATATATCTTCTCCAAGTTTTGATCTTCTCATGATATGGGTTAGTAGGACTCACGAAAAATGTTATCTCAAAATTATGCACATACAGGCCCGCTATACTGAGGGCAAAGGTACTCCCCATTGATGTCCCATGGACCTTTTGAAAAAGTGTCCCCTCAAACTCAAACTTTTTTATTGTGAGGACTAATCTTGCACACTCCAGAATTAAGTGGCGTAGTGTTCTGTTAGTTTAGGTCTACTGGAAGAGTATGTCTTCTAGTACTCGTAGGGTTTCCCTTGCGGTAAACTAGTATAAAGACTCTCTTTATCCAGACCCACTAATGGGTTATGCTCTGCGTCAAAATCAATATCCTTTAATGCTGCTTTAAAATCTTTTGTATCCCTGATGTATGTAGGTGTTCTTTGGATTGTGGGTTTTAGCCTGGTGGAGGTAGTCTATTTTTGTGAATTTTGGAAAGGGTGTAAAAGTATGGGGTCCATGGTTCCCTATTCTTAAGAATTCTCTCCCCTTTTAGGAAATCCAACCTCCCACTTCAACTTCCTCTGCCATGTCATTGATTGTTCAGTAATTCGCCTATAATTCCTCTCATCTCCTAGGAGAGGTAGACTCCTGTCAGTAGTCGTGTATAGTTTGTCACTACATCAGTGTCTTCTCTTAGCTCCCTCATGACATCTTGTGAAATGCTCTGATGTTGTTCGGATCAATGGAGTCTATCTCTTTTAAAAACTGCCTGTTCAAAGGCAAGAATCTCTATAGGCTGAGGTCAGGGCAAAAATTAGACTTCTTCTTTAATCCTGTATCCCATTTTTCTGATGTCTTCCTTGTCCATAAACTTGCCTTAGTTTTATTTTCCTGAAGAATACAGCTAATTCAGTGTGCAGCTTGAACTTATCCAGGGGGTGTTGACACAAACCCAAGTCCTTTATTAAGGACTGCCACTTGGTTTCGCTTAGATGTTCATTAGTTAGATTAATCATTAAATTGTGTTAGTACTTGTCCCTGGTTGAGTCTCCATAGTTGTGTTCCTGTTGTAAATTTTCTGCTGGCCCTTCTCCTACTGAACCTGTGTTCCATTTTTTCTTTCATCCTCTTTGTGGACCATGGCCCCTGCCTAAAAAAGGGGGTCTGTGTGCTAGTGGAAAACTTGGTGGTATGTACTGGTCGTAGGAGCATGGCCACCCAAAATGTTGTGGACGGTGGAAAGGTGTTGGCTGTAAGTACGGTGGTGGGAAATTGTTTTAGTCCTGCCACGTTGCTTTCCAAGGCCTCCCTCTCTGTCTGCCCTTCCATGTGCCTTGCTGTTTTTCCCCAATGCTCCAATTATTAGAGTCTGTTGAGTTTCCCTCTGTTGACTGTGAGTCTGACCTTCCTCTCTTTGGGTCAAATGGGGGTGTATAGTTCTGTGCAGTGTATGGGTACACATGTTCGTGTGAAAAACGTTTTATATCCATTTGGAGTTTTCGAATTTTTGATTGGGTGAGAAATTCTTTCAACTCAATCATTTCCTAGTTAATCTCTTCTAATTTTTTCTTATATGGTGTGATTTTTATTGTTGTTTTTAGATGGTTTTTTCTTGTCTGAATCTTAATTATCATGGCTTCTGAGAATCTTTTTGCTGCTTTCATAATTAAGAATAGCAAATCCCTTATGCATGCCAGGCTATCAGTGACCAGTCCTTTCTGAAGGTTGGATCGTCCAAAACAATTCAGAGGGCATTAGTTACCAGTAATACCTGTAGTGCAGCATTAGCCTGTAGGTATTGAGTCATAATTACCCCGTGTAGTATTATCTTCATTTGGGATTTTTCCAGTTCTGCCAGTGCATCCCAGTCCTCTTACTGTGCTATAGTTTGTGCTATGTTTAAGTCATTTAACAGGGGAGGAGCTGAAAGTATGGAATCAACCTCCTCATCTGTATAGGTTAGACCAAACTTTTCTGCCATTATGGGACTCAATTTGTGCATTTGTTTTCTTTAGTTCTTTGTGGACCTAGTGCATAAGAGGCTGTCTCGAGGTCTTCTATTAATAAGCGTTATTAGATCTTATAACGGGATCCTGTTGTAAAATTCAATTGACCCCATATACTCCTGCAACTCTGCATTGCCATAAACAGTTTCTATCAAAAGAGGGAGACAGAAGCATTGAGAAAGTGCATACACTCAGCTTCCAATTAAAATATACCAAAAGAACAAGGGAAGTGTTAGAACTGGGGGTCTCCAGTTGGCAATGGTTTGCACCTTTGTCCAAATAGGGACCCCTGCTTCTAGTCAGGATAAGGGGGATACACTCCTAAAATAACCCCTGCTCACCCCCTGGTAGCTTGGCACGAGCAGACAGGCTTATCTCAGAGGCAGTGTGTAAAGCATTTGTGACCACATACAGTAATACAGTGAAAACACTACAGATGGACACCACACAGGTCGTTTATGTAAAAATAAGTAATCTTTATATAGACTTATCACAAGACCCAATAGCAAAAATCCACAATACAGTACTCAAAAATAGACTTAAAATGATAGAGACAGTTCACGTTATCTTCAAAAATAGGATAGTCAATCAAATAAAGCTTGTAGCAACAAATAACTCCACTTGGAGTTATCACGACGTCGTGACCGGTGGAAATCCCAAAGTACGGCGCCGACCGCGAGGTGCGCGGCGTCGGGCCCGGAGTCGAGCAGACCCACAAAGAACAGTACCTGGAATTCGATGAAAACAAAGACGGTGCACGGCGTCGGGGAGGTGATGCTTCGTTGGCGCCGGCGGCGCCGGTTCCTTACGACCCCAGGGGAGGTGATGTCTCGGTTCCTTACTGCAGCGCAGGGGAGGTGAGGCGTCGGTTCCTTACTGTGTCGGGGAGGTGACGTCACGGATGGCGGCGAGGCGTCGGTTCCTTACGATGGTGCGGCGTCGATGGATTCGGGGTCACCCACGTCGAGGATCGGCTCCGCGATGATGAAGCCCTGGCGTCGGTGAAGTCGGGGCTGCGGTGCGAGTCGGGACGGCGCGTCGTGAGCGTCACGAGCGGTGTCCTCGGCTCCGGTGCAGGCAGCGGCCTCGATGACGGCTTCGGAGTCGATGTCGCACGGCGTCGGCAGGCGTCGGGCCTACGGTGCAAGTCGGGGCGGTGCGTCGTGCTCTTCACGAGCGGTGCCCACGGCTTAGGTGCAGGTTACGGCGTCGCTCGCCGGCGTCGATGTTGCAATTTCCCTCTGTTAGCAGCTAAAACAGCAGTTCCAGATGCAGGCAAACAGAAGGGGTGAAGTCTTTGTGTCCCTGTGACTTCAGGCAGGAGGCAAGCTCAGTTCAAGCCCTTGGAGATTCCCTTCTTCAAGATGACAAAGCACAGCAAAGTCTTTTCTCCTGTCCTTGGCAGAAAGCAACCACTGCAGGCCAACCCCAATCAGCAAAACAGCACAGGGGCAGTACTCCTCCTTCAGCTTCTCCGGTTCTTCTCCTTGGCAACAGGTTTCTTGATTTCCCAGAAGTGATCTAATTTCCTAGGGGTCTGGGTCCCCTTTTTATACACCTTTTCCTTTGTTCTCTGAAGGCAGAGAGGCCTTTGCCTAGTCCAAACCAGTTCTGGTCAGTCCTGGAGCACTTTGTTTTCTGACTCCTTCTTTCCTTTGAGAGTGAGGGGCAGAGCCATCAGACGCCCGGCGGGAGGTGGAGCCAGCATTGTGGAAGGCAGGCACAGCCCTATTCAGACCCAGGTGCAACTCCTCCCACCCATCCTCCTTCAGGCAGACCTATTCAGCCTAGTGCTGACTCACCCTGTCTCCTGTAGCCACCCCCAGCCCCTGTCACTCAATCTCCAGACAAGGAATACACAACCTAGCAGAGGCAGGCTTGGAAGTTTAGGCAAGAAAATACCCACTTTCTAAAAGTGGTATTTTCAAACACAGAATGTTAAAACCAACTTCACTAAAAGATGTATTTTATCATTCTGAGTTCAGGCATACTAAATTCGTTTTTCTACCATGTTCCCTGGGTCAGTTCTGACTATAAGGTGTAATAGTCAGTCTGCCCATTCTGGCCTATGGGGAGCAGGTAGCCTTGCAATAGTGAAAAACGAAAATGGCTGTAATTCACTATCAGGACATGCCACACACACCAGGGCATGTCCTACCTTATACTTACAATGCACCCTGCCCTTGGGCCTACCTTAGGGGTGTCTGATATGAAGATAAGGGAAGGTTTAGGGACTGGCAAGTGGCTGCACTTGCCAAGTCGACATGGCAGTCACAGACTGCACACAGGCTCTGCAATGGCAGGCCTGAGACACATTTTACAAGCTGCTTCTGTGGGTGGCACAACCAGTGCTGCAAGCCCACCAGCAGCATTGGATTTACAAGCCCTGGGCACACGCAGTGCACTGTACTAGGGACTGACAAGTAAACCAATCATCCAATCATTGAGTCACTAATCCATACATCAATTTACAGTAGGGAGCACTTGCACTGTGGCACTGAACAGCAGTGGCACAGTGCCCAAAAGCATCTAAAACCAGCAAAACATAAGAGGCAACAGCAAAAAAATGGAAGGGAGACCCACGCCAATGGTGCCAAGTCTAACACGTGTCCCCTCCAGCTGAAATGTGGGGAGAACTACCCTTCCTCCTGGGAGTTCTCATCACTAAGGCGGAAAAATCTGGACAGACCATCAGCATTGGCGTGTTCTGTACCAGGGCGGTGTTCCACCGTGAAGTCCATCCCCTGTAGGGAAATGGACCACCTCAACAGTTTTGGGTTCTCACCCCTCATCTGCATTAACCATCTGAGGGGCCTGTGGTCTGTCTGAACCCGGAAGTGAGTCCCAAACAAGTATGGTCTCAACTTCTTCAGTGCCCAGACCACAGCAAATGCCTCACGTTCAATCGCACTCCACCTCTGTTCCCGTGGGAGTAACCTCCTACTAATAAAGGCTACAGGTTGGTCTAGGCCCTCCTCATTCATCTGTGAAAGCACAGCCCCAACACCATGCTCTGAAGCATCTGTCTGCACAATGAATTCCCTTGAGAAGTTGGGCGCCTGAAGCACGGGCGCCGTGCACATGGCAGATTTCAGGGCATCAAAAGCCTTTTGGCAGGCATCAGTCCAGTTCACTTTCCTGGGCTGCTTCCTGGAAGTCAGCTCAGTCAAGGGTGCAACAATGTTGCCATACCCCTTGACAAACCTCCTGTAATACCCGGTGAGTCCTAAGAAGGCTCTCACCTCTGTCTGGAGTTTTGGGGGTTCCCAAGCCAGGATGGTATCTATCTTGGGTTGTAGGGGCGCCACCTGGCCGCTCCCAACCTGGTGTCCCAAGTACACCACAGAACCCTGCCCGATCTGGCACTTACTCGCCTTGATCGTGAGGCCTGCCCTCCGCAGCGCCTTCAACACTTCCCAGAGGTGGTGCAGATGTTCCTCCCAAGTGGCGCTGAACACTGCAATGTCATCCAGGTAGGCGGCACTGAAATCCACCAGCCCAGCCAACACCTGGTTGACCAACCTCTGAAAGGTGGCAGGGGCATTCTTCATCCCAAAGGGCATCACCCGGAATTGGTAGTGCCCATCTGGTGTGGAGAATGCTGACCTCTCTTTGGCCCCATCCGTTAAGGCGATCTGCCAGTATCCAGACGTTAGATCAAACGTGCTGAGGTACTGGGCAGCCCCTAACCGATCAATGAGCTCATCAGCTCTGGGGATGGGGTGCGCGTCAGTCCTGGTGACTGAATTGAGTCCTCGGTAGTCCACACAGAACCGGAGTTCAGGTGTGGCACCAGGCGCGGCAGCCTTTGGGACCAAGACCACTGGGCTGGCCCAAGGACTGTTAGAGGACTCAATCACCCCTAAGGCAAACATCTTGGAGACCTCCTCCTTGATGCAAGCTCTCACCCTGTCAGTCACTCTGTAAGTTTTATGCTTCACAGGAGGACTGTCCCCAGTATCCACATCATGGATGCACCATTCAGTGATACTGGGAGTCAGGGAGAACAGATCAGAAAACTGTCCCAACAGTTGGCGACAGTCATTCTGCTGTTCCGGGGTCAGGGTGGGAGAGAGGTTCACACCATCCACTGACCCATCTTGCTCTTTTGCATACAGGAGGTCAGGAAGAGGTTCAGTCTCCTCTTCCATCCCAGCATCTGTTGCTAAGAGCATGCCCACTTCAGACCTCTCAAAGTGGGGCTTCAGGCGGTTCACATGCAGGACCCGCAAGGGGTTCCTGGGAGACTGCAAGTCTACCAAGTAGGTGACATCACTCTTGCGCTCCACCACCTCAAATGGTCCGGTCCACTTATCCTGGAGCGCACAGGGCTCCACTGGGGCCATGACCCAAACCTTTTGTCCAGGCTGAAACTCGATCAGAGTGGCATTCTGATCATGCCAACGTTTCATCTCTTCCTGGCTGGCTTCCAGATTCGCCTCAGCGAGTTGTCTGAAACGCCGAGTCTGGTTTCTGAAGGCCAGCATGTAACTAAATACATCCTGGGGAGTTTTCCTGGGAGCTTTCTCCCAACCTTCCTTGACCAGACTCAGAGGTCCTCTTACAGGATGGCCATACAGCAGTTCAAAGGGACTGAACCCTAAGGACTTCTGGGGCACCTCTCTGTAAGCAAAGAGCAGGCATGGCAAGAGGACGTCCCACTTACGCCTCATGGGTTCTTCCAGACCCATAATCATGCCCTTAAGGGTCCGGTTGAATCTCTCAACCAGCCCGTTACCTTGGGGGTGGTAAGGTGTGGTGAACTTATAGGTTACACCACACTCCTGCCACAGGGACTTCATATACTTGGAAATGAAGTTGGTACCACGGTCAGACACCACCTCCTTGGGGAACCCCACACGGGAGAAAATCCCCATCAGTGCACGTCCCACCACGGGGGCCGTCACTGTCCGAAGAGGATGGCTTCCGGGTACCGGGTGGCATGGTCCACCAAGACCAGGATGAACCTGTTGCCCATGGCTGTCTTGGGATCCAGAGGCCCCACAATGTCAATACCCACCCTCTCAAAGGGGGTACTGACAACAGGGAAAGGTTGGAGAGGAGCCTTGTGCTTCCTCCCACTCTTACCACTTGCCTGGCAAGTCTGACAGGTCCTGCAATGAGTGTCTGAACTCTTGCGCATTTGGGGCCAATGAAAGTGGGTGACAAGCCTTTGAAAGGTCTTGTCTTGCCCCAAATGTCCTGCTAAAGGCACATCATGAGCCAGACCCAGTAGGAAGGCTCTGAAGCGCTGGGGTACCACCAGCACACGGGCTGACCCAGGCTCAGCAACCTTAGGCTCACTATACAGGAGACCATTCTCCCAGTAGATCCAGTGTGATCCAGACTGATCACCTGCTGCCTGGCTTGCAGCCTGTTGCCGCAAGCCCTCAAGAGAAGGGCACTTCTTCTGCTCCTCGCAGAACTCTTCCCTGGAGGGGCCTCCTTCTTGCTGCCAATGGGTCAGCTCAGGCAGGTCCCCCAGTTCAGCCACTTGTTCCCCTGTTGGTTCCAGGGCATCCCCCTCAAGGTCTGCCTCCTCCTGGACCGTGGGAACTTCGGGGGCCGGTTTCCCGCGCCCCCTGCCTCCTCTCTTTAAGGCAGGCACCTGGGCCCTTCTTCCAGGCTCCAGGTCCTCTTGAATACCCTTACCGGCTGCCATTGACCGAGTGGTCACACACGCCCACTCTGGCAGACCCAACATCTCCAAATGAGACCTCCGCTCCACCTTCGCCCAAGGGGAGCTCTCCAAATCATTGCCTAGCAGACAGTCAACAGGCATGGCTGGCCTCACAGCTACTTGAAGGATACCTGAGACCCCCCCACTCAAAGGGAACCTGGGCCACCTTGCAGTGGCTCTCTGAGTTGTCAGCGGCAACTACAGGGTAGAATACATTGGGGACCACCTGCTCCTCAGACACCAGCCGACAACTGACAGCTGTCACACTGGCCCCGGTGTCTCTCAGAGCCTCCACCCTATGGCCATTGATGGTCACCCACTGCCTGTATTTCTTAGTGTTATCAGGCAGCTGGGTCCTAGGGACCATCTCACTGTCTCCTAAAGAGACCAGGGACATCTCTGCGGGACCCCACCCACCTTGGGCACCCAACTCCTCCCCCAGGGCTACACTAGCCATCTGCCGGGGTGGTGCACCAGTGGGTGCAGTGGTCACAGTATTGGGGCACTTGGGACTTCCTACAAAGTGACCCACCTGACCACAACTAAAACATGCTTTGGGCCCCTTCTGAACAGACTTATCTGTTGGGACCCATGGTCTTTTCTCAGTGGGAGGCTGGGAACCCTTACCTTGGTTCCCTTGGGGTTTACTTTGGGGCCCTTTTTGGAACTCCTTCTGTTTACCCTTGTCCCCCCACTCTTCTGCTGGGGACCCTGCCCACCTTTGGCGGAGTCTCCCACAAGACCCTTGTGGACCCGGGTACTGACCCAGCGGTCCGCCTCTTCAGCAAGCTTTCTAGGATTAGTTAGCTTACTGTCAACTAGGTGCTGGCGTAGCTCTGGAAAACAACTACTGGACAAGTGCTCCCATGCAATTAAATCATAGAACTCCTGCAAGTCATTTACTTTGCTACCCTTCACCCATCCATCCAATGCTCTGCAAAAATAAGACACATACTCCACCCAGGTACTAGACTCCAGCTTTTTGCAGTTCCTAAACTTCTGCCTATACAGCTCTGGAGTTAACCCATACCTTGTCACTAAAGCTTCCTTCAGGTGGGCATAGGACATCTGATCCACTGCGGGCAAGGCTAGCAAGGTTTCCCTTCCCTCACCTGCAAAGCGGCCCCACAACCCCGCTCCCCAATCCTTCTCAGGGACCCGGTGTGATGTCATGGCGATCTCATAGGCTTTAAACCATTGCCCAATGTCCTCCCCCTTCATGAAATCCTTAATAACCTCCTTGGGGATGTACACTCTACTTTCTACAGGCACTGGAGGTGTGCTGCCACCAGAGGGAGTGATCTCTAGGCTCCTAGCCTTTAGCTCTAGCTCCCTCACCACTCTCTCATGCTCTAAAAGCATCTTCTTTTCTTCCATGGCCAACCTCTTACTTTCTAACTCCAATTTCTTATGCTCAAGGCTATCATGGCTTCCCTGTTTCAGTTTGGCCATTTCCATTTCATGCATCCTGCTTTTGTCCCTGTCCTCCAGCTCCTCTGGAGACAGGCCCTTTGAGAAACACTGCTGCCCTCCCTGGAAGGCACTCCCCTCCCAGGTAAGCCCAATGGCCCCTCAAGCTGCCCATCTAAATTCTCTGCCTCCTCCACAGGCTCCTCGGACTGCCCACTGGCATTCCGTGCTTCCAACCAGGCCCTTAGCGCCTTGTGAAACTCCTCCTTCCTGGTGAGGCCTCTTATAGAGATTTTAAACTTTTTGCAAACCGCTTTGAGTTCTGGCACAGTGTAGGTATCAACCCTATCTTCTTCAAATTCAATATCTGCAGGTGCAATGGATCCTTTTTTGCACATGGTGAAAATTGGCAGTTCTCAACAAAAATAAAGGTTCCAAGGAAAAAAAATCCTATCAAAATGTATGTGGTCGAGTATTGGTCTGCACTCACTAGTAGTGTACACCAATCACTGTATATGAATCACAAATGCAAGTCCAAATCCTCACCGCTGACCACCAATGTTAGAACTGGGGGTCTCCAGTTGGCAATGGTTTGCACCTTTGTCCAAATAGGGACCCCTGCTTCTAGTCAGGATAAGGGGGATACACTCCTAAAATAACCCCTGCTCACCCCCTGGTAGCTTGGCAAGAGCAGACAGGCTTATCTCAGAGGCAGTGTGTAAAGCATTTGTGACCACATACAGTAATACAGTGAAAACACTACAGATGGACACCACACAGGTCGTTTATGTAAAAATAAGTAATCTTTATATAGACTTATCACAAGACCCAATAGCAAAAATCCACAATACAGTACTCAAAAATAGACTTAAAATGATAGAGACAGTTCACGTTATCTTCAAAAATAGGATAGTCAATCAAATAAAGCTTGTAGCAACAAATAACTCCACTTGGAGTTATCACGACGTCGTGACCGGTGGAAATCCCAAAGTACGGCGCCGACCGCGAGGTGCGCGGCGTCGGGCCCGGAGTCGAGCAGACCCACAAAGAACAGTACCTGGAATTCGATGAAAACAAAGACGGTGCACGGCGTCGGGGAGGTGATGCTTCGTTGGCGCCGGCGGCGTCGGTTCCTTACGACCCCAGGGGAGGTGATGTCTCGGTTCCTTACTGCAGCGCAGGGAGGTGAGCGTCGGTTCCTTACTGTGTCGGGGAGGTGACGTCACGGATGGCGGCGAGGCGTCGGTTCCTTACGATGGTGCGGCGTCGATGGATTCGGGGGTCACCCACGTCGAGGATCGGCTCCGCGATGATGAAGCCCTGGCGTCGGTGAAGTCGGGGCTGCGGTGCGAGTCGGGACGGCGCGTCGTGAGCGTCACGAGCGGTGTCCTCGGCTCCGGTGCAGGCAGCGGCCTCGATGACGGCTTCGGAGTCGATGTCGCACGGCGTCGGCAGGCGTCGGGCCTACGGTGCAAGTCGGGGCGGTGCGTCGTGCTCTTCACGAGCGGTGCCCACGGCTTAGGTGCAGGTTACGGCGTCGCTCGCCGGCGTCGATGTTGCAATTTCCCTCTGTTAGCAGCTAAAACAGCAGTTCCAGATGCAGGCAAACAGAAGGGGTGAAGTCTTTGTGTCCCTGTGACTTCAGGCAGGAGGCAAGCTCAGTTCAAGCCCTTGGAGATTCCCTTCTTCAAGATGACAAAGCACAGCAAAGTCTTTTCTCCTGTCCTTGGCAGAAAGCAACCACTGCAGGCCAACCCCAATCAGCAAAACAGCACAGGGGCAGTACTCCTCCTTCAGCTTCTCCGGTTCTTCTCCTTGGCAACAGGTTTCTTGATTTCCCAGAAGTGATCTAATTTCCTAGGGGTCTGGGTCCCCTTTTATACACCTTTTCCCTTTGTTCTCTGAAGGCAGAGAGGCCTTTGCCTAGTCCAAACCAGTTCTGGTCAGTCCTGGAGCACTTTGTTTTTCTGACTCCTTCTTTCCTTTGAGAGTGAGGGGCAGAGCCATCAGACGCCCGGCGGGAGGTGGAGCCAGCATTGTGGAAGGCAGGCACAGCCCTATTCAGACCCAGGTGCAACTCCTCCCACCCATCCTCCTTCAGGCAGACCTATTCAGCCTAGTGCTGACTCACCCTGTCTCCTGTAGCCACCCCCAGCCCCTGTCACTCAATCTCCAGACAAGGAATACACAACCTAGCAGAGGCAGGCTTGGAAGTTTAGGCAAGAAAATACCCACTTTCTAAAAGTGGTATTTTCAAACACAGAATGTTAAAACCAACTTCACTAAAAGATGTATTTTATCATTCTGAGTTCAGGCATACTAAATTCGTTTTTCTACCATGTTCCCTGGGTCAGTTCTGACTATAAGGTGTAATAGTCAGTCTGCCCATTCTGGCCTATGGGGAGCAGGTAGCCTTGCAATAGTGAAAAACGAAAATGGCTGTAATTCACTATCAGGACATGCCACACACACCAGGGCATGTCCTACCTTATACTTACAATGCACCCTGCCCTTGGGCCTACCTTAGGGGTGTCTGATATGAAGATAAGGGAAGGTTTAGGGACTGGCAAGTGGCTGCACTTGCCAAGTCGACATGGCAGTCACAGACTGCACACAGGCTCTGCAATGGCAGGCCTGAGACACATTTTACAAGCTGCTTCTGTGGGTGGCACAACCAGTGCTGCAAGCCCACCAGCAGCATTGGATTTACAAGCCCTGGGCACACGCAGTGCACTGTACTAGGGACTGACAAGTAAACCAATCATCCAATCATGGAGTCACTAATCCATACATCAATTTACAGTAGGGAGCACTTGCACTGTGGCACTGAACAGCAGTGGCACAGTGCCCAAAAGCATCTAAAACCAGCAAAACATAAGAGGCAACAGCAAAAAAATGGAAGGGAGACCCACGCCAATGGTGCCAAGTCTAACAGGAAGTGAATGCACTTTGTCAACCATTAGTTACTGGAGTTTTTAACTCACACATGGGGAGCCGAAAATTATGGATATTTACCCCTGTAAATAATACATTGCTTTTGACCCAGTGCATGAGTATGCTTTCACAGTTTTCTAATCAGATAGGTTTGGTTTGCAGTGCTCATGATACACACCTGAATAAATGGAGACAGACGTTACCAGGGCGAATGACTAATATGAATATAATCTCTTGTCCAAAGCTATCAACTAGAATACACAAGGGAAATACCTCAGGAGGATTGGTAAATGAGCTCTGAGGGGCATGTATCTAAGAATGAATGATTGTGAATGATGGTCACAAAATAGACTACCAAACATAGAGACCTCAACAGCATTATAGGGGATCTACCTTTGTTTTTGGTCCTGAAGAAAGCCTCTGACATTTTGGCACCATTAAGGCTGAAACATTTAGACCTAACTTATGACCTAATGGATGATGTTGGAGTACATAGAGAAATTTACAGACATCACTGGTTGTTTTTAATCTTGCCAGGGGTACAGCTACTATAATCATTAAGAAAATTAGGATTGATTCTGGTCACTGTACACCTAAACAATTTTAACACACGGGCCCCAAAAAGAGTCACCAAAAAAGAGCTCCCTTAAATTTTTGGAGATTGAGCCCAGGGCCAGACTGAGAACCAAAACCGGCCCTGGAAAAGTGCTCGGCCGGCCCCCCGGGGCTTGGGGGGGTGCGGCCGAGCTGTTTGCCATGGCCGGTTTCGGCCGATTTTGTTACAGGGGCCGATATTGCAGCTATGCTGCAAAAACGGCCCTGTAACAAAAACGGCCCCCAGGGGCCCAAAATCGGCCCCCACCCTAGCGGCCCACCGGGGAAACGCCCGGTGCCCGCTATGGCCAGTCCGGCCCGGATTGAGCCCACCCAGATGTATATATGTATCTGGGTGCGGACCCAATGATGAAGCATGCCACTAATAAAACCAACCGAGGGAGACAGTCCTTTTAATAGAAAAATTAGTTTCTTCTGGGCGGACATAATTGTATAGGTACCGCAAGGGTTAGTGCATTCACTTCCCTTTCTTCTCATGGTGTATAACCATTCTCCCAATGCAATGTCAGATACCCACATATGCTTCCATAATAAGCACAGAGGTGTTTCCAAGAATTATAGGTTCACCAAAATTACTGTTACCTAAAAGTCTACCATCCATCGATGGCAGTCTTTCCTTGATGTTAATCCCCACAAATAATGGTAAGTCAGCCACTCTTGATTGGTAGTCGAGGTTGACTCATTATAACTTCTTTTCAAATTACCTAGGCACATTCGTAGAATCGACGGCGGAGACAGGTGTGTCATCACAGAAGGAAGAATTCCCTTAATCACAATAGGATGACAATACTGCTGGATATAGAGAAATTGGTCTTTTAATAGATATACCCTTATTTAAAAGTTGTACTATAATATTAAAGTGACATTGAAGTGGTATGAATGGTGGGTAAGCACAATTACTCCAGAGTGACGCTACTCTATATGTAAAAAAGGAGAACAGAATTTCTCACGCTAGAATAATGACAAAATCATTCTGACTTGCTATTTGGTAATTTATAGTCAAATTATCAGAGAGGAAGGTTTCTATGAAATAGGTTGAATAGTAAAGTCTCCATTTTATAGGTTACATCATGGAAGGCTGGATTACACTTGTCTGTGGTCCATTTCAAAGTCTTTATTCAAGATACTTGAGCGAATACAGTTTTTTTCAGCATGGCACACATTTTGTTCTTACCCAAGCCCAGACTTTTCACCCCATTATAACACTGTGACTTCAATTGGAATTTATTTAGGCAGGATAAGTGTATAAAATGATTACAACTACCCAAAAGTCATGACATTCTTGCTCTACAGACAAGGCTTTTCTCATCGCCAAGATCTAGAGAACCCCAGGCAAAATGGACTTTTTAAGGTAGAGGGGGATATTTTCTGAATACAAATACCATGCTTAAATATATTTCTATGTTGTATCTAAACACTGTGATGTTGAGTTTTGGAACTCATAACCAATTTAGTCCAGACTCCAAATCAGGGTTTTAAGTGTTAAATGGTTGTTGTACTTTGCAGTTCAACCTTTTGATTGTCAGGTTAGTTCTATTGTAAATTTCTGTGAAAGCAAAATTGAGCATCTCATTTTTATATGCACCTTCTATATTGTCATTAAGATGAAAAATATTTCCTCTGATTTCTCCAAGCCATGCTGGCTTCTTCCACTGTCATGGAGTATTTCCCAGTGGTGCCTGTAGGAAGGTTGTAATTTTATTACGGACGCAGAGATACAATGTGCAGACTCTTCCATTCCTTCTAACAACACCAAAAGAATGTAATGGTTTGAAAATCCAAAGACATACCCTATCTCCCATTGAACCTTGCCAATCATGAGACCAACAGCTGCGACAAACAGAGGCCTGCTGGGTGTCATTTAAGAGGAAAACGTCAATTCTCAAATGGAGTGTATTGTTTCTGTACACTTTTGCTTCCTCTATATCTCAACTGATGGAATCTATCTTCCTACTGAGAAGAACAAACGCAAAACTATTGAGATTAAACAAAGTGGGAAGAATGAGAAATTGAATGAATTCAGGATTATTGTATACTGATTACTGTATATTTATTGTGCCACTAGTTAGAAATTTGCTTCTGGGGACTCTTGAAAAATCCTTATTTTAAGGCATCTCATGGAGGGCAACTTAATATGCAAGTTCAAGGCCTAAACCCATTACCCAAAATGGGAAAATGGAAACGGACTAAACCCACTAATGCTCAGACCTGTGAATATTGAAGGTGGAGGCACAGCCTGGTCTGTTCAAAATCTATTAAACTCTTCTCACACTGGCAACTACAATGATTCTAGCTACCCATTGCACTGAATGAGCACCAGTCTTGAAGTATGGCACATGTTTAAGCTAACAAGCTGGTCCCAATCGATGGTTGGCTGCTGCATACCGTAAAAACCATTCTAAACCTTCCTGATGTTTGATATCTTATCTAGATACAACAACAATAGTACTTTGGACCAAACTGGAGGTGAAAACAATGTTCAAATGCTTTGTGCTCTTGACCACCTGCAATGGAACCCCTTCCTTTGAAAGAATCAAATAAAGTTCCAGGGTTACTAACTTGGAGAATATGCAAAATTATAAAGAGGCCATCATCAAAGAAGGGACGTTCAAAAGTCAGGGAATCATTTCCTAATAACCTTTAACATATTCAATAACAAAGTCCACATTTCAAAGAGAGGAATATTTCAGTTTGGAGCGCCCCATTTACAAGGCTTTTACAAGGACCATCTTATGGGCTGTGTTCTACAAACCTGTCACCCATTAGGTAAAGGCTGGCAAAAATGGCTGAATTAAATTTGTTGTGATTCTGTAAGAGTGAACGTCCGCAAAAAAAGAAAAAAGAAAAACTGATATCTTAAAGGGAAACCTCAAACAAGTCCAAATGCCACTTGCTGCACTAGCCAGACACTTAGACTAGGCTTCAGTAAGTTCTGTGGTTCTTTGTGACCAAGAATAGCTAATCCACTTAGCAAATTCTGCCAAAAGGCCAGTGAACTGCTAGGACCCCATGAATTTGAACCATGCATTCAGTGTAAAACCTGAAGGAGTCAGATCATGCAACCCCAACAGGAGCACCTGTGAGTCAGGGAATGCTGGCATGTCAGGAGGCAGTGAATCAGAAAACTGCCACAGATCCAGTCATACTAGTGCCAAAAACACTGAAGATACTTGTTTACGCACCACTTTCTAATTTTACTGAATGGAGGGAAGAGCATAGTTTACCTCAACTCTAATCTTGCAGCGGTGTGTGCTAGCCCTAATCTTGTGATCTGGCTTATGGTTTAGACAATCTAAAGTTGAGTGGTTAGTCCAATCTCAAACAGGCCTGCCAAGGAGGGAGTCAGAATGCCTGAACGTTTGTACCCCACACCTTTTGCTTATGAAACCTATAACTGTCTGTAAAAAGCCTATGCTGTTTCTTTTTGTGTTAAAGTGAATAAGTCCATTACTAATACTTGTGCTTTTTGTAGATAGATCGAACCAAAGTTCCCTTCGAACAAAAAGATGAAAACTAAAATGGCAACTAAATCCTGTTAAAAACTCGCGGGAATCAGGGCCCAGTCCTGCAGTGCAAGCACTGCACAACCTGCTACCAAGAATGCAGTTAAATTTTTAGACCTGTGGGGAGATGAGTGGGAGGATTAATGCAAGAAGCAGTTGCACCCACATTCCTCAGCAGCACTTGGAGGATATTGCTGGGGCACGAGAAATCCATAAAGACCCTTGTGAAACACCACCGCCTTTCCTGAGGCCTTCATTGACCACGATCTCTAGATGTGTTAATAAAATATAGCCCATGATTGGCAGTGAGTCCTAAAATACAAGTTCTGGTAGCCTGGGCATGATACCTCCTCCCAGCCCTGTGAAAAACATGTTTGCCAGTCAACCTTCTAACTGTGGATTGATTATTCCTGAGCTGGTTAAAGTTTTTCGTGAACTAGTGCTATTTCACGAGAAAAGACCAGTCAATATTATCTCCTTTTGTGACCTGCCAAAATGATCTCCTTGTTTCTCTCCACTGCTCTGTATGCACAGTAGGACTGAGCAGCGCCTCTCTAAGATTGTATTGGCATCTCCAAGGAATCCCCTTACTAGTCTCCTCCAGGCTTAAAGGGTGCCAGGCTCAATTATGTCATCCATCAGCTCAAACATTTGTGTCACTGAAGCTAGAACAAACAAAAAGCTTGTCTTGAACCATGTGTAGGAATCCGGGTATGACTTTCTTAAACCAATTTTACTAAAAAAATAAGAAAGTTCTAAAAGGAATTCAGGAGAGAGCCCTCCTCCATAAAGTGCTTACTGAGCAAATCAATTACCTTCCTGACATGAGCATCTAACAACCTTGTGTTATGATGTGGATACTTATTTCTCAATCCAAGGTACTAGCACATCAGATTGGAAAAAACTGCTCAGACTGGAATCCATGACCTCTCTGCTCCTCTTGTCATATTTTTATAGAGTACCCCTTATTTTCCATAACTCTATCCTGAAATGTGCCTCCTGATAGGAATGAGAACTAACAAAATGATGTGGAAACCCAACATTCTTAGAATTAAAACCAGAAGAATACTCTGAAGAAACATCCTCATGCCTTCCACCAAGTGGTCAAAAAGGGATACTGCATGGCCTAATGGTAGGTATGGGACCACATTCGATCAGTGGAGGAGCAAACTTTCAGCAGTTTGACCCTCTACTGAATGGGCTGAGTGTCGAACTTGGGGCATGTCATGGGTGGGAAGAGATTGTGGGCCCGAATCACAAAGGTAAACTGAGACATGAAGTCTAAGTTTAGACCTAATGTTTAAGTGCCTCATTTACAATCTTTTGTGGTAGGGCAGCGCCGCAAGCCTCTCTGCTGCCCTGCCCCATGCAAAAGAAAAGGGCAGGACTGAGCCTTATCTGTCAGATACGGCGCATTCCTGGCCTCTTTCCCTGCGCTGCCGCTCCATTGGTTGCCATGCGCCAACGCAGGCGCCCTTGCACCATGGTACATGGGTGTCTGCATTGTAGGGATGATTGTTTTTTTGCAGGAAGCGACAGCTTCCTGCACAATAACAATCAATAGAGGTGATTTCTTCTTCCTATAGAAAGAGGAAAAACAAGTAATGATGATATTTCTCATTGTTGTGCCTCTCCTCAACTTGTTGTAAATCTGGGAATGTGTCAAATACCATGGGTGACACCCACCGTAACACCCCATCGTAGTGTGAGGCAGCCACTTGCGTTGCCTCAGTCCATATTTACTAGGCCATGAAAAGCCACGCAGGGTGACTTTATGTGGCCTTGTAGATATGGCTAAGCCCTGTGCTCCACCGGACCGTCACAGAAAGTTAGACTTCAGGTCTAACCATAGACTTTAGATCTAAAGTAAGACTTCATGTCTAAACTTAGACTTCAGGTGTAAAGGTAGACTTCAGGTCTAAGTTTACCTTTGTGAATCACGCCCTGTATGTGGGTCTTTCCAAATTGACAAACCAAGTACCGCCCAGTAGAGGTATTGGCATGCTGCTAGAAGGGTTTAAGCACTGCCTGAGTGAATGAGGCTCATGTGCCCAGCCATTGGCATGGAAAGGTGAGGCGTGACAAGGCATGGTCTGGGAAGGTGCTGAAGGTGTGCGCAAGTGGAAGGAAGTAGATTCCTGCTCATCCTAGGGGACCGGTGTAAACATGTGCTGCTTATACTAACGGGGGAGTGCGGAAGCAAAAGGCTCTGTGCTTCTCCCTCTACCAAGGAGATGCAAAGCCAGCGAAAAAGAAGAATGGTGGTTGCCAACAATGGACACCAGGCAACTCATCCAGACATGATAGGATCCCAATAGCCCAAGATGTCTTTAGGCACGTAGACCTAGGGCCTCATTATGATGTCGGTCGGAAAGCATTCCGACCGACTACTTGTCTGAATCAGTTCCGACTGACTCGGGTTTGGCGAGTCCAGCTGACCGATTATTGTGTTTGCGAACACCGTTCGGTCGGACTCCCATTGACTTCAATGGGAGCCTGTGTTCTGACCGACAACACAGGCTCCCATTGAAAAATGGGGTGGTTGCTGAAAACCTTGCACCCTGTCGCAGGCACCCCATGGTGCCTGCCACACTGTGCATGGTTGTAAAGAGGGGTCCCATGGGTACCCCCACTGGCCCCAACCGGAGGCCTCCGGGTGAAGGGGGGGGCCTGCTACGGGCCCCCAAAGTCAGTTTCCGACAGCCGTTTTGTGTCGGACAGACTTATTCAGAAAGGCTGTCCAAATCCAACATTGTACTACATCGGTCCGAAACGCGGTCCATAGACCTGTACGATTCGGCTCCGACTGGCTCAGAGTCTCTGAATGCCAGTCGGAACCGAGTCAGAAAGACCAAACGGTTACCTTCTATCGTAATCGGTAGGTCGAAAATGTTTCCGAGCCGGTCGGAAACATGGGTTCCGACACGGGTTAGGAAAATCCGAATGCCGTTCGGAGCCTTTCCGACCAACATCGTAATGAGGCACCTAGTGCTAAATACTTTTTCATTTTGGAGTCAAACATGTGTAAAGGGAGTAAACTGTATCAATTAGACATCAAAGGAAAATGAACCTCCAGCTTAATTACCAAAACCTAAGACTTTCGAAGTTCAGACAGACACAGAAAATGGCACCTGCCAATCTCCATGCTAGGGGTAAAAAAGAAGAAGATTACTGTAATGGTCTTGGTTGTGACATCAGTTTGTCGCATGTTTGTCAATGTTCCTTCAGAGATGTTGGTTGTTTGGTGGATTTTTAAACGTTTCTTTTTCTCTGCTGCTGGTGATTGGCAGAAAATAAAGAGACTACACTTTAGAAGACTCCATGGAGTGCCTTAAAATTCACACCATGCCTAGACAATATCCAGTCGACTGTCACTGTGAAACCAAACACACAAGTGACTGCATCTGTCAGCAAGTTGCCATACATAAGATGTTTTGGTTAAATCTGTTTATTATTGAGCCGCCAAACACCAGCTTTGGCCACTAGTTGTATCCTCCTTGGCAATGCCTCAAAAAGGTTTGAAATGGGCAACTTCCTCAACTGCTTCCTAGTTGCTGTTTTCACCCTACAAACATGACTGAACTGCCCAAGCCTCCTTCATTTGGGGTTGGTTGGAACATCATGACGTATGTTTAAAATAGAAGCTACTTGTGCGCAAGAGTGTTCACCGCCTCCCCTGAACCAACCCCCGGCCCTAGCAGCTCATTTTATTCGAACCTTACACCCTAGGAAAGGAAGCCTGCATGCTATTCCATCACTGTTGAAGGACATACGTGACATGTTTTTATTTGCTGCTAATAGGTTACCCTGCGCCATTTTGCTGTCGTTCCCACTCCTTACTGCATGTGACCGACTATCCCGAAAGCAAGATGAGGTGCCTCGAGTTCGAGCTCAAAGCAAAAAACATAAACTGTGCATTTGAGAATCCGGTGTCACTGTTCTAGTTCACAAACCCTCCAGTGCAAACGCAGCCCGACCCCGAATCACAAGAATGACCTTCTCTAGCGCCAAAGCAAGAGCTTTGCAGACAGATATGCCTGAGCTCTCAGAGGAGACAAGCCTGAGATGTCCGAGCACTGTGACTCTAGCTCATCGTCCACCTATCAGTTAGCCCCATCTGACTGGCGGCCATTTTGTAGGCCATTTCTCCAACCTTCCATCTTGGGCCGACAAAACATGAAGAAGATGCGGTCACCAGGATGGGGTTGTTGACCAGGTGAGGGTACACAAATTGCGGTCATGGTGACAAGCTACACCAAGCCACTAATGGTACACAGGAGGACCCGGAGCGCAGTCAGTTTCAAGAGTTTAAAGGAGAGGCAAAGCATGGAGAAAGAAGAGGAAACCGACTTTGTGCTTTGGACTATGTTAATGAAAATATTTAAACAGAAAAGCAAAACTGAAGAACTGATTAGGACACAAACTAAACAAAAAAATCATTTTAAGCCAGTTAATGTGTTTTTAATCGTGGGTTTCAAATGTTTTACTTCCTCTGGAATGTTCTACCCTTGATTCACAATGACTGCCATTAAAAACAGAAAGTACTGTGAGCTGCGTGTTCTGTGTTCTTTAACTGTGGAAAGGTAAGACGGTAAACATACGTTTGTTGTGACTTTGTCTGAAGTAGGTCTTAACACCCTCAAAAGTGCCGAGGGCTGTCCCTCTTAACACCCTGCGCGCTTTCAGTCATGTAATGTATGCACTGTATGCACGCCTGCAGGAGGAGACAGATCCTCAGAAATTACAGCTCTGCTCTGACGCACTACATGAAAACACGACTATATTATTATTATTAGTATTGTTGTTGTTATTATTATTATTAAATTAGGTATTGGTTGTAAAAGTAATACTTTAAAGTATTATTTCAGTAGCTCTATATGAAGCGTAAGTCTCAAGAGAACATTATTGGTCGTGAGCGTCTGTTAAAGGAAGTAGGTCCTGTTGGGAAGAGGTATGGTCTGTAGGGAGAGTTGTGGTCTGTAGAAAGGATGTGATTTGTAGGAGGGACAGAATCTAATAGAGGCGGAGGGATCTCCAGAAGGAAGAGGTGATGGGGAGGTGGCGTGAACTGCAGGAGGCATGTGGACATTGAAGCTACAGGGTCTGGAGGAAGAGGAATGGTGAATAAGAGGGAGTCTGGAGCAGTGCTTTAAATGGGAAAAAATAAGTGCAGGTACTCATTAAAATGAGCTAGAGGTGTAGTGAGGGGGCGGGGCTTGGGGCGGGGCTAAGGGCAAGACATGATGATACTTAACAGCTTCTATATTAGTTGCAGCACATACCAAAACACATGAGAAATGTGTTTATATAAACAAAGCAGGTTAACTCATTACACAAAATGAAAGAGAAATGCAATAATATGTTAACATTTCCTTTTTTTGCAATAGTTGCACCTTCTTAATGTCATACTGTTAATTGCTGTTTGGCACAATACTATATATTTTTGAGCATGCGAGTAGGAAGAAACTGAAAATACCCCCACATCGCACCAAAGCTCTTATGGCACCAAGCACATGAAGCAACTCATCATGACCCTCCCCAGAAGATATCTCTTGTCTCTTCCATCAATCTATCCATTCATCCTTTCATCCTGCCATTTACCTGCTGATGTCCACCATTTAACCTTTACATTCTATTGTCTATTCAGTCTTTCATCAATCATTCAGCTTTTCACCATTCCGTCTACCCACCCTTCATATCCAAACCTATCCATCCATCCATCTCCAAACCTATCCATTCATCCTTTCACTCATCCGTCTCTTTATCCACCCTTTCCCTCATCCATCAATCCTTTCGCTCATCCATCCATCAACCCTTTCACTCCTTTATTCCATCCACCCTTTCACTCAATCCCTCCTTTCACTCATCCATCATCCACCCTTTCATCCATCCTCCCTACCTCTCATTCATCCATCCAATCTTTCACTTATCCACCCATCATCCGCCCTTTTATCCAATCATCCACCCTCTTTCACCCATGCATGCTTTCACTCATCCATCCATCTATTCATCCATCCATCCATCCACCCTTGCTCACTCATCCATCCACTCACTCATCCACTCACCCACCCACCCACCCTCCCTTTTACGTTATTTATGAATCTTTGTCGCCAAGCAGACATGTCCAAACAAAGTGCCACACATTTTCTTTAAAATACCTCCTGAGAGTGTTTTGATTCTCTCTCTCTTTCTTTCATTTTTTTCTTACAAAAACAGGCATACACACAAACATAGCAGACACACAAAAGACTCAGGTATGATAAAAGCCATCTTTTCTCTTCACCTACCATGGCTTTTTTAATTGCCACCAGGGCCGGACTGGCCATAGCCTGATTGCCACTGCCAGGGAACTGACATGATTCCTGTGCTTGCAGGAGATAGTGTGAATGTGATTGACAGCACAGGGCCTGAATGGACCCTGCTCTCCCCTGACCTTGACTGGTAGGTCGCTCCCCCACCACACAGCTCCGTCTGTGTGCCCTGCTGCTGCCCCTGATTGTGCCTCAAGACCTGGCTCTTCGATCAGTAGCAGCACCACCCCCCTCTTCCCCCAGTGCCTTGAGACCCTCGCGGGTAGGTAGTGCGCTTTATAAGTGACATGATTGATTGATTGATTGCTCTGTCAAGCACAGCGTGATGGTGAGCACCCGGACATTATTCAAATAAGCCCTGCTGAATAGCTCAGCTGGGGCTCAGATCGGGGCTACAGAAGCGGTGCCTTAGCTGCCAGAGACACGTTTCACTCCTGCTCACCAACACAGCCAATGAGCCTACCTTTTCATGTCATGAGTACCGGTACTCTCCAGGGCAGTAGAGAAGTGCCGGCCCATTTAAAGCACTGGTCTGGGGGGAAGTGGGAGCAGGCCTGGTGTGCACAAGGAAGTGTCGGCCTTACGCATGTAAGTAACACCAGCAGCCGCGGCTCCTGGAGGGAGTTCCGCCGGACGGTGACGTGCGGCGGGGGAGGGGCAGGGCGGGGGGTAGTAAAAACCGGAATCCGGCCGAACCCAGGTAAGTTAGCAAATAAATAAATAAAACGAATTTCGTAGCGCGCGCTGCATCGCATTTGGCGATGCAGCGCGCGCTACGGTATTCGTTTTATTTATTTATTTGCTAACTTACCTGGATTCGGCCGGATTCCGGTTTTTACTACCCCTCACCCTGCCCCTCCCCCGCCGCACGTCACCGCCCGGCGGAACTCCCTCCAGGAGCCAGGACTGAACACCAGTGATGAAAGGGCACGAGGATTACAGATGCTCACGTGCGGGAGATGAGGGAGCTCCTAGGGCGATATCAATGATGAATAGATGGAGAGGATGGAAAAGTCCCAGGGATGATATCAGGGATACACAGACCGAGGGGGTGTGAGAGTCCTGGTGATATCAGATATGGACAGGCATAGGTGCTGGAAGTAGGGGTGCAGGGGATGCTGCAGCACCCCCAAAATGAACAGGCTGAAGGTCAGAAGATGAAAGAGCAATACAGATGCTTTTGAATGTAGTTTTTATCATGCCACATTTCCTATAAGACAGAGGTCAAAGGTAAAGCTCTGTCTTCTGAAAAAAATCTGCTTGTTCTTTTAACACATAGCTTAGTGTTTACTTTTCTTTCTCTAACTGCAAAATTAGAGCATTTTGTAAAGCGAACTATCTGACAATCTTCCCAGGACACAGAGAGTGTGAAAGGAAAGGTTGTAAGATCGGGGCGAAACACAATGCCCTGCAGGGGCTCCCAAACCCTCCAGAGGGGCCTCATTGGTAGACGTGGTGTCTTCATGAGGGTTGAGGACCACCACCCCACGCCCGCTGTGAGCCATGTGCAGCAAATGTGGGGAAAAAAATGGCAATGAAATTATTTCATTGCCATTTAATTTTTTACAGATGTGCACCGCATCTGCCCCCGAGCCGAGAGAAATGCGGGGCGTGTTCTCTGCTGCTGATTGGCAGCATGGAGGACTGGAGCAGTGGCTAAACATTCCAAAGTGCACATGTCAATGTGGCCGGCTATTTTGCGATGGCCAGCCTGCCATGTGCACTTTGAAGCTCTCCAACCTGAGCTGTGTTAGACAGCTGGGTGGAGAGCAAGCACAGGCCCGAGGGCCTGAAAGAGCATCCAGCCAACCCACTCCATCCAATCCTGGCGCTCCTCTCATGCTGGTTAACAGCATGAGAGCAGCGTATGGATTGGTTAGGGGAGTTAGCACTTTGACTAGTGCCACAGACTGCAGAAGAACACCAAGGAGGACGCACAGCCCATGGGTAAGTACCAAATACATTTTTTTTATTTCTTTCCAATGTTAGTGTAATGTGTAACAGTGTAGTGATTTAATTTGTGTTTATGTTCCATGGTGCTTGTTGTTTTATTTTGTGCTTTTGGAGGGTTTGTTTTGTTTTTGGCTTTTGGAAGGAGGGATTGTTTTATGTTTGGCTTTTCGGAAGCAGTGGGGAACTTCGCTCGCCACACCACTTTCCAAGGTTACCAACCGCCCCTACCCATTACACCCAAGGAGAATAAATATTTGTGAGCTATGGGAGACTTGGGGATCCCACTTCACAGTCTGTAGTGGGGGACATCATTTTAAGTTGCACCACTGTATAGGATGTCAGTTTTTTTTTATAACACACAACATTTGAATACTTGTAAATCAACAACATTTTCAAAACATGTTACCATTTATGGAAGCACACATGAAACCATTTTTTTGCAATTCTGAAGTGTGGTGGAAATATGGATTTTAATAGGATCAAAGAAAATCAAGACACTTTACTGGGTGATAGGCAAATGATAAATATTTGCTGAAACCCGATTTCCACACATTATCCTTTGTGCCCCATATAGTTTAATCAGTAAAATTGCACGTCAGTGTGAATTTTGTTGCCATTTCAATGGAAAAAGTGCTTTCTGTAAATGACAGCTCACTACCACACCATGCTTTAGTAACATTTGAGACAGTGTGCGTCACAATTTACCACTGGCTACGTACCACACTCCTACCACTCTCCTGATGAACTGGTGTGGCTCGTTTTCTATACTTGTTATCTGTGTGACGCTTGGATTGTTCACAATCCCTATAACTTTAGTGATGTAATATTAGTGGCATCACCCCCACTCTAAAAATTGTTCCAGCAGCACTGTGGAGAGGTACAGGAAATGAGAGAGTGCTGGTTATACCAATAATGCCGACAGAATGAGAACGTCCTATTAGTTATATCAAACAGATACACTGGCACAGGGGGTGTGATAGTGCCAGAGATATCAATAGTGCATTGGTACAAGGGATGTGAGAGTACCAGTGATGATACCAGAGCGCACAGGTACAAGGGATGTGAGAGCCCCAGTGATGATACCAGTGATACACTGGTACAGAGGATAAGAAAGTCCCAGTGATGATATCAGGGCTGTACAGGTCCAGGGATTAATAAGCGATAATATCAGGTATTCACAGGTCAGGGTGTGTTGATGAATCAGAGACAGTGCTTAACCTCAATTTCATGTGGCAATAGTCTCCGTGTTAAGGCACCTCGCAGCACATTAAAAATATCAGAAATATAGTCAAATTAGTAAAAGGTGCCACTCAATGACTGAGTTCTAGATCAGTGGAATAGTTAAAAGGTTCTATTGCAAAAATTCAAAAAGTTGGTACAGAATAATTGCCACAAAGGCTCTTGGTAAACAGAGAATTACAGAGACGAGCAAAATCAAATATATTTTAAGTTCAAAGAGGGCAGTAAAATCAAGAGAGAAATAGACAGCATCCCTAGCAGCATTCAGTCAACCTCAAGAAAGTTCTGGCTCACCCCCAAAACCAAGCGTTTATATACACAATTTTTGCATATGAAATCCTCAACACTGCAGAATCATTATGGTATGTGTTACATTCTCAGCACATCAGAGTTTCATTAAGCATCGTAATGCCTTAGCACCTAAACTATCCCACTTAATGAGCATTGATTCTGTCCACTCTATGCTAACGTCATCCGGAGATGGTGAAACAAACTACTTACATAAACAACAGCAACCTATTATAAATTAATAGGGTACAGTGAGATAGTGGAAGATCCTTGAAGTAAAGTTACATCTTTGTGACTGGGCCAGGGAATATTCATCAAGAACAGCATGAACAATGACAAATGGAAATAAACAAAGGTGTCTGGATGCCGCAGAAAAAACAAACATTGTAATGTGCAGGGGGAAGACAAGAGAGACATCCATGTGAGCAGGATGGCTGCTAGGCCCAAATTGAGGCCTAGTTAAGACGAGTCAGGAAACACACTTCTGCACATCATTGGAAATTCTTTTTACGACAACTTTACTATATCGATGTGTACATGTGTAATTCAGTGGAAAACCACATTTTACACGTTGTTAATAATGCACAAAACCATAAATGCACAAATTCATCAACAACTACCCCCTCTGAATATTCTGTAATCACTAAAAACCAGTGCTTAATTTGTAAAACAATGAGTGTCAGTGCCCAAAGCTCTGCTCTTTAGTCCTTGGCCAACCTTAATAAAGGTTGGAATGCCCAATACCTATGCTGCCTAGTGTTCAATCCACCTCATACCTCTCTAAACCACTACCAGACATTCCCTGTCCCTTTATCTCACTATTGCAGGCTCCTGCTTTGTCCTTTTATGACGGTTTTTCTGTCTTTCTCTTCCTCTGTCTTTCCACTCTTGCTCTGAATAAATGTCTGATGAGGAAACGTAAGTGCCAGTCCCAAAAAATGAGTGCCGGTGGCCCCCACGGGCAACCACCGGATCAAATTAGGCACTATTAAAAATCAACCCTTAATCTAATTAGCCAGCAGTTATAACACAGAATGCATCACTGTCTGGTTATTTTGGGTCAATTCTGCCATCAATTTCAGCTGGTTGTAAACACAGGGGCACATTTACAAGCCCCTTACGACATCTTTACGACACCGTTGCGTCACTTCTGTGACGCAGCGGCGTCGTAAACAATGTGCCACTATGCGACATATTTACAACGTGACGCATCTAGTGAGATGCGTCACGTTGTAAAGCCCTGCGCTACATTATACCTGCGTCAGGTATAATGCATGCAGGGTGGGCGTTCCGTCGCAAGGAAGCCTCGTAAAAGTGACGTAGTGAAATCTACAAGATTTCACAGACTCACTTTTATGGTCCGTTGCATCAAAACCTTACGCCTGCTTGTAGCAGGCGTAAGGAGTGACGCAGCACAGCAAGTATAGGCCGCCCCTGAGCAGTGATGGAGTTGCGTCGCGCTTGCGACATGACTCCAGCACTGCGTCACCTTTACGCTGACAGATGCGTCACGCATCTGTCTATCCTTGCGCCGCGGTGCGCAGCATTGTAAATGCGACGCATCCATGGTAGCGCAAGGGTTTTTTTACGTCACGCAAAATAACTGGCGCATCCTGCTAATATGCAGGGATGCGCCAGTTATTGTAAATCTGCCCCACAGTCTCTGGCATCTTCCATTTCAAGGTTTTTTTCCTTTTCTTCTTTGTTAACCCTGTTTTATCAGTACACCCATATTCTTAAAATAAATACTCAGAAAATCTGAACAAGAGAAACAGGACAATTACACAAATGTGTAAAATTATTATAGGGGTTAGAAACAACCTAAAGATACCCCCTCTCAAATTATCAAACCATTCCCCAAACTCGCAAAGCCCCTTTCCTATCCCACTACCCCAGTAACCTACTGCTTTCCACAAGCCATGCTCCTCTAAAGCTCGGGCTTCACAAGCAATAGTAGGCATGTTTAACACATGCATTAATAACTCTATGTTATTGGGTATTAAGGTGCAGCACTCCCTAACCTTCAAAACCCCGCAAACACTGCCTTCCTTTATGAGACGGATATCTAGCGCAACATTGTTTTGCATTATCATCGTCCACATTGCAATTATTTCAGAATTAATCTGCATTAAGGCACTGGCAGTATTTGGAACAAGCGAGTCCACAAGCGTACACAACCATCTAATCTTCACATGATTCATAGCCAGGCATTTAGATCGAATCATAGCTCTTAATATATCTAATGCTATCAGCCAAAAACCACGTTTGACTCTCTTCAAACCAACAGCATCATTCATTCCACTTACCTGATAAACTCTAGGGAACACTAAAGCTAAACAACAGGAACCACCCAAATATGAGGCAGGATGACATGTGCAGTCTTACCACACACTCAATAAATCCCTCTCAAAATTGGTTTCACCACTAACTAGGAAATCACCACTAATAACATAACTCCTTTCACACTCATGCTAACCCACATATTCAATCGGCCTAACTCCTGTAGGTTTACTACACACCATACACAATTCACCCTTTCTCACATGCTCCATTCTCAATCTTGGATGCATGTCTTAATCTGTTCTGTTATCTTCTTCTCATCTTGCCAATCTTTTACTATTTTCACTGTTCTCTCATTATATTCCTTAACAAATTCACACTTCTCTTTACTTAAGCCACACACATTCTTTTGTTTTGTTTTATTAGTATTATAGTTCATTTGTGCAACCCTATTCTGAAATTTACTATATTATAACCCGTCTTCAGCATCTTCTGAAATGGGAAGGTTTTCCAGCGAAACGTTGAAATCTGACAGATAAGGTGATAAAAACTCATGTCTATTAAATATACTAACAAACACATTACACGATAACGAAAAGGAAATCGGAAAACTGTAAGTAGGTCTCTCCTTCAACTGCAGCAGAAGGGAGGAAAGTACACACCAAAACACCTTGAGCCTCATAATCTCCATGTATTTACCTCAAATTTTAGCATGGATATTGTCATAAAAATAACGAACTAAATTTTCCCTATATGTGACTGAATGAGATCTAACAAGATTATGTACTGTAGTTAATTCAACTTCTGTGTAGACACATCCCACCTGAGAAAGGAGGCACAACAATAAACCAACTAAAACTAATAGTGCCAGTATCAAAGAGATCAAGGCAGCAATTTTGCAGCATTTACTATATGCCATTTCTATCGAGATCACAAACAAAAAGGAAGATGAAACTCCAAAATAAGTAATTCATTTTTCAAAACAATAATAGAACTTTTTACTTCTTTCTTCTTTTTTTCAAACTATTAATCAAAAAACAAAATTGTCCTTTAAAGCCCTTTTTATCAGCTCATTTGTTCAGTACAGTTAATACAGTTTATATTCTAAAACTCTTTTCTTCATCTGGATACTTTTTGCAAACTTTCAAACTGATTTCACCACTTCCTGACACTTTTCACTCAAAGTTCAAAGTGGCTCTTCTTCTTCTATCTTATTTTCAAAAATGAATTAACAGTAGTTTATTGGACTGCATATCTCTTTGTTTGACTCTTCTCCATCTTCTTCAGACAGGGATACTAAATACGCCCATTAAGATGAAGCATACTTGCTATTAGGAAATCTCATTCTCGCTGGTCTTTTAGAACCAGTTACTCACTTTTGCTGTTCTCTGAGTCAATATCAACTACTTCAGGTTCTTCTTTAATTGACTTCTGCCAGTGCTTTCTTTTGCAGGTTCTCTTTACTGTTCATGGTATTTCATCTCTTGCATCTTCACTTGTGACTACTGCTGAATCTTCTCCACTCACTGATGGACTTGTCTTTGATCAGCATCAGCAACTCGACTCACTGCGAACTGTTTTTTCCCTGTAGGAGTTTTTGAGACTCAAATTTTCAATTGGAGTCTTCCACTGGTCAGATCAGAGACAATTTCTTCTTGCTGTTGCTTGTGACTTTGCAACAGCTCTTCACTCTGACTCTTGCATTGAAACTCGTCATTGCTACAGGTGTCTTCACCAGCATCTTCACCTTCATTAGCAGTTTCACCAATTTCACCAGTTTCAGAATTTTCTTCCAACCCCTCTGGATCCTTGCTGCAAACTTGTGCTTGACACTGTGAATCAGTGGTTGTTGTCACCACTTCTTCCTCAACCGCCTTCACTCTTCTCATGTGAGTGGCGTAGATCCAGTGCGGGACTCCAGCACACCTCAAAGCTGTGTTAGTCATAAGCACAACTTGAAAGGGTACTCCAGAGCATTCTTCTAGACACCTTTTTGCGATGTGATTCTTTATAAGATTCCAATCTCCTGGGATCAGAGTGTGGTTTTGAGTTTCCTATGTCATTGCTGTTGCCAAATTCACCTGATTAGAAACAGATTTCACCACATCAGCCAGTGCTTTGCGGTAATCTAGAACAATGTCATCAGTTATTGGAATACGTGTAGCTGAAGTAATGTAGGATAAGTGGTCATGGCATTATCCTCCATGTGGCTTTCCTAATGAAGGCGCTATGCTCGCCGAAACGCACGTAGGTATATTGAAGTACCATCATTGAATGAATTCACAAGCCACCATAGTGTATCATTGTGTTTCTTTGCTTAAATTTTATGATTATTGTCTTATTGTATTTTGTCAATACTATCTGTGATGTTGATTAATTTTTTCATGTAATGGTCCTGACCTTAACAGTTCAAGTACTGTTTAGGGTACATACAGTTGTGCCGGCTGTATTTGACATTGTATTAACATACCTATGGCCTGGACTGCACTGTTTGTCGTTTATGATTTCATTGTATATAACATGTGCATTAATATAGTATTAAGTCTTTTGATAGTCTTTTTAAAAAAAGTCTTTGTGTATAAATAAAATGAATTTATAATTCTAATCATAATTTGTGGTACATTGAGTCAATAGTTATCTCCTTTGAGCTATGGTCTTATCTTTCTTTGAGACCAAATAGTTGCCTAGGTATTTCTTTATAGAACAATTGTAATGTAGGATAATCTCATTTCCCTGCCCATTAGCACTTCCTGAGGTGAGAGACCAGTCTTTTTATTTAGGGTACTTCTAATACTCATCAAGACAAGAAGAAGGGAATCAAGCCACTTCAAACTAGTGGATGCACACCCTTTAGCCAGCTTGTTTTTAATGGTTCCATTAATTCTTTCGACTATGCCAGATAAATAAGGGTGATTGCTACAATGGATCTCTTGGGAAATTTGGAAATCTGTGCAAATCAATTAAAATTGGAGTTATGATCCATCCCAATAGAGGTTAGCAGCCAACATGGGGTATTAATTCCCTCAACAAAAGCTTGGCAACTGTCATGCTAACTGATCTCTGAGTGGAGTAGGCCTCAGCCCATTTAGAGAATAAACAGACAATAACGAGAATCTACTTAAGACTGTTGTAAAGTGGCATTGCTAAGAGGTCTGCCTGAAGCCTTGTAAATGGACCCTCTGATTTGCCAATATGGTTCATAAGAACTGTGGTTCTCTTTCCCTGATTATTTCTCTGATAGGTGAGGTACCTCTGACACAAATCCTCTCTGACATTTCAGAATTTTAAATTTGATTAATACTCATTGAATGTTCGTGTCATAGCTTCTCTCCCTGCATGTGACTGATGATGCAAATACCTAGCCATGCAATTCAACATCGCATCAGGTAAAGTATATTTATACTCTGAAGTGATCCAAACATCATGATAGTTCTTTTTGTAACTCAACATTTCTTCATCTTCTTTCATCATCATCTGGAGCTTCTTCCTGGTGGTCCCTTAATCCACTCAAGGAAGTTTGTATTGCATTCAACAAGAACCATTTTCTACATTTTCAACAAAATTCTCTCTTGATTCATTTTGTTCTGTCCCCTGAATTCAAATTTGTTTATTTGTTTTTTCAGCTTTATTCTCAAGTGCACAATAACTCACTAGCTGGTCCGCATATTTATTTCCAAGTGTGACCATATCTTTTCCAGCCTTCTGGGCAGTACACTTGACCATTGCGACTTCTTTTGGCTGCTGAATTTCTTCCAGAGGATGTCATAAAACCCCTTTGTGACCACATTCATCCAAGTCATGGGCCACTCCAAAACCATATTGGCTGTCTGTATAGATTGTCATGTTCACATCTTCTTCAAGACAACCTGCTCTTGTCAGTGCCATCAACTCTGACACTTGTACTGAAGTTCCATTTGGAGATATGATGCGTCAAGAATTTCAGAAACGCAACATACTGCATAGGTAGCTTTCTGTGCTCTACAATTGACCCTCAAACAGGAACAATACACAAACAAAATCAGATCAGCCATTTCAAGGTGAATTTTTTTAATGTCTGATCTTGACTTAGTACACAACTCTTTGACATTAATTCAGTTACGCTCTGGTTCATCATCACAATCTTCACTCCTGTCTTTGTCTTCATTGCTGTCTGGAACATGAAGCAGTGTTGCAGGATTTAAAAAACGATACCTTTTGATAGAAATGTTCTCAGCTACCAATATAACTTGTTTATATCTGGTCAGATGACTATTTGCCAAGTGCTGAGTCCAAGTATGGGTCAGCAAAACCTCAACAGAATGCAGAACAAATACAATAAATGTATCTCCCATCACAATTCTGTCACTTTGCTCAATTGCAATGAAAATGGGTGCCACTGCTTTCAAGACAACGAGGAAGACCTACGACTACTGGATCTAACATAGCTGATAGGTAGGCAATTGGCCTCATAACCCCACCATGTTTTTGAGTAAGAATAGAAAGAGCACACTCTCCTCTTTCGTGACAAAATGGTAAAGCTCCACACTGTAGTCAGACATTCAAAGGGCAGATGCACTACATAATATTTCCCTCAAAACCTGGAAGGCCTCTAAACATTCGGCATCAAATGGTAATGGGTCTCTGACATCCTGTAGGTCAATCTTACTAAAGGCTTTCCAATCAAGGAAAGGTTTGGAATCCAATGGAGAAAAGATTCTGAGGGTGCCCTGGTCTGTAAGGCATTTTGTTTCTCATGTTTTGCTGCAACACTGCAGCTATGGGCATATTCATATGAAACTACCCTTGATTTGTACATTCTGCAAAGAGGATGTTTGGGCTTGGGCTAGCGACTGTGTCTGTACCTGATTCACAGTTTGCTGCGTCTGGGGAACAAAATCATTCTGAATTTGATCTGGATTCGGTCAACACTTTCTCGTTTCTAATGGGCGATTTTACAGCAAAAATGACAAGCAATGCTCTTTTTCAATACATCAATATTTGCATTCACCCCAGAATTATTCACAACTCCTCTTCACGACCGTGCATTGGCACCATCTCACACCTTGCATCAGATGCACTCCATTCATTCCAGCATTTTCAGATGACACAAAACCCATATTAGGACCTAGGGCCAGGCTCATGTAATTTCTCTGAAACCACTTTGTCTTTACAATCATCAGCTTCTCTTTGATATTTTTCTGCTTTGCATCAGATCCACGCTACTGTAATTGACATACTTTAGGATCCCATCAATGCCCTTAGTCTGCTAACACCTTACTCTCTGCTGAATATGAGAAATGAGCTTAGGATGCAAACCCATGACAAAAGCAGATACAAAACCACTGTCACTATCTTTCTCTGGATCTTCAACTCCACTATGTTTCTTAGAAATCTGCATAAGCCTCTCATATTAAGCATGCACTGACTCTTTTGTTTCTTGTGTAGATGTCAAAATATTTGCCCAGTTAATCTCCTTCTCCAGCACCTTCTTTTTCAAATGCTCTGTCACTGCTTTGTAGCAGTGGTGTAACAGTAGCCCCGACAGCCCCCACAGTGCTGGGGAGGAGGGGCAAGCTCCAGGGGACTCCTCCGGCACTGTGCACGGGCAGCGGACCCATGGCCTGAGAGCCCCTGACTGGGTCCAGGCGGGGGGCCCTCCCTGTACTTTGTAAGGGGGTCCCCTCAGGTTCTGTTATGTCATTGCTTTGTACTTGTTAGCAACCACCTCAGAATGAGAATTATTAAGCACAACTCTACCTGATTCTTCAGTCAGCCAAGCAACAGCAACCTTACACTCAGACAACAAGTCACTAGGAACAACAACAACAAAACATCTAAATCACTCCAAAGCATTTTCAAAATTGTCATCAATCTATGAACTTCCTTGTACCACTTCACAGTTTCCTCTTGCAATTTTGGAAATTTGTCATAAAAGCATAAAGATTACCTCTCATCCAAGACACATACACATATTTCCATCTATGTCTCAGGGGAAATTCCAAGACTGCCTATACCCAGGAATCACTAACAAACCCCTTTGTTTTTTATTTCCTGTCTCTGAAGCTTTCTTTTTAGCAGTAACCTTCTTCTTCCACCTTTCTCTGTATTTTTTTCAAATCTCTCCAGTCTTTTATCTTTTCAAATAGATCCTTAACGTGGGCTTGTAAAGTTATTAATCCTAACTCCTTTATTTCACCATTGGTCAGATTCATTTAATAATTTCTCTGTGCATTTCTTATTTTAATAATGCCAACTTCACCCTCATCAACCAATTCCTCAAACTTATGTGCTTTGTTCGTAAAACCTCACTGCTTCTCTGATCAAGTACCTCATTTCATCCACATTGTATGTCAATAATCTGTTTGTGTCAATTGTTCCCTGTAAAATTTCTCCAAACTCAATCTTTATAAGCCCAAAATGAATATCTCTCTCTTTAGGAGACTCAACAGGAACAGCAGCAGTCATGTCACTTGATGAACTGGAGAGACAACAGTAGTAACAGTAGTATCTAAGTTAGTACTCGGCAAAACTGCCAAAGCATTCTCAGGTGGGACACTCACTGAAACACCAGTAACTCTCTGTAACAGCAAGTGCAGTCAGTGCCTGTGCCTGTTCACTTGTATCCTCTCCCACTGCACTTATATTCGGTATCATGGAACTCTGCCTCTGTCTCTGTATTCCATCAGTGCATGGAGAAGGTCTAGAAAATCAAAAGATCATTAAAAAAGTTATCCTCTCATCTGAATCTCATTCTTGGCTTTGATTTTCTCTGTCTTGCTCATCGTCTTTCTTATTGTCTGTCGCTTCTTGAACTATTGCAGGAAAAAATCTCACTCTCTCTATCATGTCCTCCCTCCAATGAACCCACTTGCCTTCAAAGTATTGTCTAAATTAACCCTTCACATGCTTTTTCATTTTCTTTCTCTCCTTCTCTGTAGCCATTTGATCCCATTTATTTAATGCCTCAAACTGTGTAGGTCTAGGTAACAGTTTTCTCTCATTCGTGGTATCCCTCAAGAAATCTAACTTCCTAATGTTGAAAGGACCCTCCAAAGGAAACTGCAAGTCTGTAATGACCTGCGTGTCATCTTGTTTCTCATTACATTGTGCAGTGACCTGTGGGACATGTCATCTTGTTCCATTTACCTCATTGAGTCTAGAGTTCCTGATTCTAGAGTCTTTATCTTGTTTGAGCTGCACTAGAACTCTGAGGTTCAGTTGTTGCTGGCGCTGTGTGGATGGGACGTCTTATCAGTAGACACTTGCTGCTCTTCAATAAAAGACCTTCCTGCTAATTCAACCAGTGTGTTACGGCTGTTCTTCATTACACTGTCCTTGTCACAAGAGGTGTATTCATGCGAGTTGCAAATCTAGGTACACTATAGAACCCAATTCATCATCATTTCATACGCAGGCGAACCCTGTGTTCTGTCCCTCCATAGCAGGTATGCTAGAAGCTTTAGGCTTTTTCAACATGGCACCCATTATTCTCACTCAATACAATCCACAGACCACACAAAACAAGCTAGTGAACTACAGCCAATCCCAGCATGGCTATGCCAAAGTTCAATCAATCACGGCACATCTACGATAGCAACCAACCAATCACAGCACGACTCTGTGGTGATGTCTCACCAATCCCAGCGCAACTCCACAGCTGACTAACCAATCTCAGTGCAACTTCTCTGTGTCTGAGTAAAACAATTGCTCAATGAACACTTACTAAATAAACCAAAATAAATATTGTCTGCCTAATCTAAGTAGGAAAAAAATCAGCAAGCTAGAATAATACAAATCTCGCAAACAACCGAAACAAGACAAGCACCTTAATAGCATTTGTCAATCTCAATTCACACTAAAGCAGACTTCCACGCTGCCGGCAATTCAGCTTCTGGCTTGTGCATTTACTCCTGTTCACCAAAGAGCAAAAGGCACCAACCTAGATTAAACCCGCAAAACCCCTGAAAGAAAACTCCTATCTGTCTGTATGTGGCTCCTTGCAAAACACACTACCTTTATACAGGCAAGTTCAACAACAATATCTTAAGATCTTGGATTTCATCTAATACGATAACCAAACCTACCAACATTAAAACCAAAACATCTTTGACACAAATCACAAGTAAGAATTGTATATCAAAATCCCAGTGATCATTGAACCCAAAATTAACATCGCCAGACCCAAAAATTCACATGCACCATAACAATCCACCAAAAATCGAAACACTTCAATAACACAGCAAAGCACTCTCAATCGCCAGAATCATTCCACCCTATTCATACTTACAATCCACTTCGATCAGGAACAGCCCTGCGAGTCAGGATCCCAGAAAAATCCATGAGGAAAATCCACCTAAAAAAAAACCACTGGCACTAGGGTCAGGACAAAAAGGGAAATTTCATAAGCAGAAGAAGGTGCTCTTTAACGTGCAACCATCCTCTGCTACCGCCATTGTGTGGGCGAGGGGAACCCGGCAAATTTGACACCCCAAAACATGACATCATCAGAAAGTCCACCATTCCATGAACTGGAGATGGTGTTAATCCACAGTTTAATGAGTCAGTATGTCCTTGCGGTAAGGCACATCCCAGCAGATCAAAAATATCAGAAATACAGTCAAGTAAAAAGGGCTCACTCAATAACTGAGTTCTAGATCAGCTGAATAGTTCAAATATTTCATTACAAAAATCCAAAAAGATGTTACAGAAAAATTGCTTTGAATGCTCTCTGCAAATAGTGCATTACAGAGAAAAGCAAAATCAAAAATATTCTAAGTTCCAAATGGGCATTAAAATCAAGAGAGAAATGGACAGCATCCCTAGCAGCATTCAGGAAAGCTCAGGAGAGTTATGGTTGGCTCATCCACAAAACTGAGGATTTATATACACTGATTTCATATATGAAACCATCAAAACTCCAGAATCATTGTGGTACGATAAAATGTATTACATTCTCAGCAAATCAGAGCACAATTTTATTAAGTGTCATATTCTAATCATGAAGATTTCTAAAGCGCCTGGCTACCCAAAGGGCCTCCCATCACTAAGCCAACAATAGGAGATATCTGAAAGTGCCAAATTAGTCGAAAAGGATTGTTTTTAGCAGTTTCCTAAACTTAGGTTCAGACTCTGTTTACCTGATATGTTGTGGAAGCGCGTTCCAGAGCTTGGGGGCTAGGAATGCAAAGGAACTTCCTCCACACCTGGTTCTTTTTATCCTAGGTAATGAAAACAGCAGCTGGCTGGTAGAGCGTAGTGTTCTTGCAGTGTTATAGGGTGTAAGGAGTCTCTGGATTAACAGCAGGCCTTTTTATACCTTGCTCGATGAGCTAAGCAGAGGGGTTTGAAATATATTCTTTTATTCACTTGTAGCCAATGTAGGCATACATGTGCCTGGACAGCAGACTGATGTTTGGAGATTTTACGTAATATACAAGCAGCGGCATTTTGGACAACCTGTAGTCTTTTTATGACAGCCTTGGGACTTCCCAAATATAGGGAGTTCCCATTATCCAGGCGTGAGATGGCTAATCCTTGCACCACTATTCTGCACGATGGTTCAGGTATCCTTCTCAGAAGCTTCCTCAATGTTCTGAGTATGCCAAAGCACATTGCTGCTAGCTTTTTTGCTTGCAATATGATCGTGAGCCTGTTGTCCAGCCAGAGGCCCAGGCTATTCACCTCTGCTTTTGGGGTGGGTTGGCTGCTCAGACATACTGGCCAGTTTATCTCCATCCACCTTGCGGGATTGCCTTAGCACCTAAGGACTATCCCACACTATGAACAGTGATTCTATCCACTCTATGCTATTTTCATCCAGAGATGGTGGAACAAACTAGATACATGAAAAAGAGCAAGCTGTTTATGAATGAATAGGGTACAGTGAGCTAGCGTAAAACCTTGAAGTAAAGTTACAGTTTTGTGACTGGGCCGGGGAAGATTAATCGAGAACAGCATGAACAATGATAAATGGAAATAAACAAACATGATTCTGCTTGTCTGTGTGCTGCTAAAATAAACTGTGTAATGTGCAGGTGGAAGACAGGCGAGACATTCATTTTGAGCAAGATAGCTGCTGGGCCCAAATGGAGGCCCACTTAACAAGAGTTAGGAAAAAGCACTTCTCCACATCATAGGAAATTCATGTTAAAGACAACATTACTATATCAGTGTGTACATGTGTATCTGAGTGTAAAACTACATTCTGCACATTGATAAAATTGTACAAAGAAATCTTCTATAACTTCAGGGATGAACAGGTACAGGTGTATAGAAAATTCCAATAATGGCATCAGAATGACACTGGCTCGGGAGGCTAACGGTTCATGGTGTGGTATCTGTCATGATCAGATACAAGGAATGTGCGAGTCTCGATGATGATATGCATGCTAAACTGATACAGGGGATGTGAGAGTCCTGCTTTTATCAGTGATGCACATTTACAGCGATAAGTCATGGTAACATTAGCAATGCACATTTACAGGGGGTGAGAGTGTTCTGGTGGTATCAGTGATGGAGGAACAAAGACTCCTAATGAGGGCATCAGTATTGTATTAGTGCAGGAGGTGAGGGGGTACCTGATGTGATATTAGTGATGAAAAGATACACAGAATGTGAGAGTCCCAGTGATGATATCAGTGATACACAGGTACAAGGCAGTGGGAGTCCTGGAAATATCAGTGATGGACACGTACAGGTGATGTGAGAGTCCTGATGATATCAGTATTGGACAGTCACAGGGGATGTGAGAGTCCTGGTGAAATCAGTAATGCACGGGTGCATGGAATCTGAGAGGCCTGGATATATTGTATTGTATTGTATTGTAATTGCATTTATATGACGCTTACTACCCCTGATGAGGCGTCAAAGCGCTTTTTCGGCAAGTAGCACGCTACTCCGGAACCCATAAAGGATTAGTGTTGAATTGGTATAGTGAAATATGAAAGTAATTTGAGCGGTGGATAGGTTAGTCAGTTATTTGGATTCAGAAGGATAGCGGAGGGATAGAAGAGGGAAAAAGGTTTGCATTTATATAGCGCTTGTTACCCCTGATGGGATGTTGTAGCGCTTTTCTGGCGAGTAGCATGCTATTCCGGAACCAATAAAGGATTAGTGTTGAATTAGTATATTGAAATATGAAAGTAAATTGAGTGGTGGATATGTTATTCAGTTATTTGGATTGAGAAGGGTAGCGGAGGGATAGAAGAGGGAAAAAGGTTTGCATTTACATAGTGCTTGGTACCCCTGATGAGGTGTTGAAGCACTTTTTCGGGGAATAGCATGTTACTCTGGAACCCATAAAGGATTAGTGGTAAATTGGTATAGTGAAATATGAAATTTGAGAAGTGGACATGTTAGACTGTTATTTTGATTGAAAAGGATAGTGGAGGGATAGAAGAGTGAAGGAATTAGACTTTTTTGTTTGCGGGCATAGCAGTAGGAGGAGGCTTGGGATGAATAAAAAGGGATGTGGAGTGGAGAGTTTAGAAAGGCTTGTTTTGGGGGATTGGTATAGTAAAAGAGGTGTCAGATGATACAAGAAGGGGTAGAGTAGGGGAGAGTCTAGAAAGGGTTATTTTGGGGATCATAGTAGTGATATGTGGTTTGGGATGAATGAGAGAGTGGATGTAGAGGATATATTGATAGAGGTATAGGGTGAGAATAGGGTAGTGCATTGGAAAGAGTAGTAGAAAGAGGTTTGAGGTGAGTCAGAGAGTTGAGGTAGAAGAGATATTGAGAGAAGCATAGGGTGAGAAATAGGGTAGTGCATTGGATATGCTGAATTAGAAGAAAGTAATAAATATATAGATCCATAAGTACATGGAAAGTATATAGATGCATAAAGGAAGTAAGTATATGTAGATTAAAGCTATTGATAGAGGTATAAGGTGAGAAATAGGGTAGTGCATTGAATATGCTTATTTAGGAGAAAAGTAATAAATATATGTAGATCCAAGTACATGGAAGTAATATAGATGGATGAAAAAAAGTAAGTATATGTAGATTAAAGATGCATTAGATGAACTCTGGTTTTCAAGTGTTGTTGTACTTAAAAAGTTTTTTTTTTTTTTTTTTAAACATAATTATTCTACATGTTTATACAAAGCAATACACATATATAGGTACATATCTATAGTACAAATACATGCTTATATACAGAGGGATGTGCTGCATATTTCTGTTTGCGTATGGTGCTTATGTGGGGAAGAGCCAATTCTTGAGTAGTTTTCTGAAGATAAGGTGGTTGTCCGTGGATCTTATGTTGGGGGGTAAAGAGTTCAATAGTTTGGCTGCTTGAACAGAGAAGGATGTGCCACCCACGGTTTTTTCTTGTATCTTGGGATTTTGAGGCGAGGTGCCACTCTAGAGCAGAGGTTCCTTTGTTGAATGTGTTTGGTGATTTTATTCCTGATGATGAGCGGTCCCATTCCATGTATCGCTTTGTGGGTGATACAAAGCAGCTTGAACGTGGATCTTCTGGCAACCGGTAACCAATGCAGGGCATTCAAGGCAGGGGAGATGTGGTCTTGCGGTTTGATATGCAAGAGTCTGGCAGCCGAGTTCTGAATCTGTGTAGTCTTTTCATGGTCGTTAAAGCTGATCTGTGGTAGAGACTATTGGCGTAATCGAGTTTGGACAGAGAAAGGGAGATGGTAGCTTGGACCTTGTTTGGAAATCCCAAATGGGGGGAAGATTCATCGCAGAGTTTTTATAATAACAAAGCTTGATCTTGCTAGTTTGTCCACTTTGGCATTCATCGATAGCTTGGAGTCCATGGTCATTCCGAGGTTTCTTACTTCCTTCGATACTTTAGACGGTGATCCCAGTTCATCAGGCCAGGCGGTAAGCAGGTCATAATGTTTCCAATCGCCACACATGAGTATTTCCGTTTTGGAAGCATTCAATTTGAGATGGCTCCAAGTCATCCATTGATCCACGGCTCTGAGACAACTGAAAATTGGCGAGTTTCCAATGTCTTTCGGGCATTCCAGTTGAAGGAGTATTTGTGTGTCATCTGCATAGTTATAGCACATGAAGTGAAATTGATTGATCAGTACTGGTAATGACTTCATGTAGATGTTGAAAAGCATGGGCGAGATGATAGAGCCTTGAGGGACCCCTGCCTTTGTGGACTATGGTTTGGACAAGAAAGGTGGGGTATGGATGACATTAGTTCTGTTTCGAAGGTAGGATGCGATCCAGTCTAGAGCAGTCCCCTCTACGCCGGTTTCATAGAGTCTTTGTATCAGAGTGTCATGGTCAACCATGTCAAAGGCAGCTGAGAGGTCCAAGAGGAGTAGTGCAGCAACCCCGTTGCGGTCAACTGTGTTCTTCAGGTCATCCCAGATGGCAAGGAGGGCAGATTCTGTGCCTCTTCCCGGACGGAATCCTGTTTGGAAGTCTGAAAGTATGGCATTCTCTTCAATGAATTGTGACATCTGGGCGAACACTGCTCTTTCTATCAGTTTGCCCAGGAAATGTCCATTTGTAATGGATCTGTAGTTGTCAGGGCTCAGTGGGTCCAAGTTGGTGTTCTTTAGTAAAGGGCGTATGTATGACTTTTTGAGTTCCTCTGGAAATATTCCGCTAGTTAAGGAATTGTTGATGATTCTTCTTACTGGAGTGGCAGCAGAGGTTGTTAGAAGAATTGTCTTGAAAGTTTGCGGTGTACACGGGTCACCTGCTTGCTTTGACCAGGTCCATAAATTCATCGTGTGAAATGTGTTGGAAGGAATGGAGAGGCGGGGTTAGAGTATTCTTGGATTGTTATTTTGTAAAAGGGTTAGTGCTGGTGCTTTGTCTCTGTTTTAAATATGAGTTCAACGTGTCTGCTTTGTCTGTGTAATGATTTGCCAGTTTGTCTGTGAAATCTTGAGTGACGGGATGAGTTCCTTTGAGGCAATTTGGTTTACGAAATTCATTAAATTTTATAGAATTCTTTATTTGCACATTTAACATTTTGAATTCTGTCTGAATAGTACCTTTTCTTTACTTTTTTGATAGTTGACTTGTATAATCTGTTAATATCAGCGATAGACTGTTGCAGAGGATGAGGGCCTGAATATATCAGTGATGAACAGGTATAGGTGATGAGAGAGTCATTGTGAAATCAGTAATACACGGGTACAGGTGATCTGAGTCCTGGTGATATCAGTGATGGTCAGTTACAGGGAATGTGAGAATCATTGTGATATCAGTAATGGGTGGGTACAGGCAATGCGAGACGCTGCAGTTTGCCTGGAAGGTCCTGTTGAAATTACTGATGGAGAGGTTCAGGGTATGTGAAAGTCCTGGTGATGTCTTTTATCCACAGGTTTGGGGGATCCGAGAGATCTGGAGATGTCGATGGACCGATGCAGGGGATGAGTTGAGTCTGATAGTTACAAGGGATGAGAGGTATCCTGGTGATTTCAGTGATGCAGGGGGCACAGGGGATCTGAGATGCTCATCAATACAACAAGATAAGTCAGAATTAATGTGGGTTCTGTATGTATTTATGTTTACATTTCTGGGGTTTTGAACCACTTGAAATGCCAGGACTTTAGAGCACAGGCCTAGAGTTCCGAACATAACAGGTTTACATACGTCATTAGCAGACTAGGTGCAGAGGTCTTATGGTGTCAGGAAGAGTCGTGCGTGGGTTAACCAAAGGTATTCTTGCCTTCAACCTGTCCTCATGCAACACTTTGGTAGATTAACTAAATCACTCACTAGAGATTCTGTTCTCTTGAGAATGTAAAGCTGTGTGTAGAATTTAGTCCACTAGAGGTCGCTGCCGCTTAAGGATTGGAAGAACTCGAGTACTTCACTATTTTTTTAAACTGGAGGAATTAATGCTTAAACTTTAAATACTGTTTTTAGGCCTTGTCTAGACAGTGCAACCGCTGTCTCCTCAAGACATTGTGGAGGATGTAAAGGTTAGGACCGTCGGCCCTCATGCTGAAACAGTAATCACACAGACACATAGAGTTGGGGAGACTTTGGCCTTACGGCCAGAGCTGCTGACTTTGGAGCTGGGGAACCAGATGCGAGTCTCAGCGTTGGCTCAACATCCTGTGATTCTGGGCAAATCACTTAATCTCCCCGCGCCTATCAAAAAATGAATGTGTCCTTGTGTAACGTAACTGGTGCTCATGTAAAGCACTCCAATACCTTCGGGTCGAGTTTGCACTATATAAATCAGCAACAACAAAAAAATAGAGTAACTGTCTGGAACTGGCCCAGGGCACGTGCGCCCAGCTCCTTTTATTAGCATAGTCACCTGACCGGTGACACCATTGATGGATGGGTGTGGGTGAGTGTTGAAGCCAGCCCTCAAGGAGTGGCTGGTGGAAACACATATTGTACAAAGATTAGAACGTGGCCAGCCGGTCACTACATCCTTCCCAAACTTTATTAAAAATGGGACAACGAGCCCAACCTGTGGGAGAGAACAAAACTACAAAACGAAACTCCACTGAGTCTATTCAGGTTGCTTGCAGGACAGGATGAGTGGACAGGTGCAGCTTGGAGCACCAGGCATCACGGCACGCCTCCGTAGTTGAACCAGACTACTCTGGGCACGAATGGCAGTGTGGATGAAGTCCAGATTTCTCACTCGCCAGTCCAAGTTGTCATAGTCCACCTGGGCACTGTGGGTCCTGTCCCACTTGTTCTCAATGTGTGGAAGTCTATTTACAAAGTTCGCTGTGAGGGTGCATTTGGACCAATGGTGGAGTCTGATACTGATATGTCTTCAAACGGATAGTGTTAGAAATGGGGGGCTCTAGTTGGCAAGGGTTTGCACCTTTGTCCAAATAGGGGCCCTTCCTTCTAGTCAGGATAAGGGGGATACATGCCTAAAATAACCCCTGCTCACCCCCTGGGTAGTTTGGTATGAACAGTCAGGCTTATCTCAGAGGCAGTGTGTAAAGCATTTGCACATAACCAACAGTAACACAGTGAAAACACTACAAAAGGACACCACAAAAGTTAAAAAAAATATCCAATATTTTATATATTCAAAACAAGACCAAAATGATAAGAATCCAACATACAGTACTTAAAAATATGTACTTCACAAGAATAACCTTAAACCCTACAGTTCCTTGAAGGTGGTAGCTCTGTCCGGTGCTACAGCGGTGCTGAAAACAACAGAATCCAACAGTTCCGTCCGACCACGTCGGTCGTGGTGTCGGTAGACTCGTAAACAGACTCGTAAACAGTACCTTTTCTTTGCGGCAGATCACGTTGGTGCTGGCCGGTCATGGCAACCGTCACAGTTTCGATGTGAAGCGTAGTGGTGCGGTGTGCGGTGTCCTCAAAGCGCGGTACAGGCAGCGGCTTGGTGACGATCATGCAGCAGCTTCGGTGAGACCAGGGCTGCGGTGTGGAATGAGGCAGTGCTCGTTGCAGTGCTGACAGGTCACAGGCAAAGGGGGAGTACTCCTCCTGGCAGCTCTTCCAGCTCTTCTTCTTGGCAGGTTCCTTGATTCAAGCGAGTTCTCTGAAGTCTTTTATCTCCCTGAGACTTCCAACAGGAAGCAAGCTCTACTTCAGGCCCGTGGAGAAAACTCTACTAGCCGGATGGTGAAAGTACAATCCAGTCCTTTCCCTGCCCAAGACAGAAGCAGCAAGCAGCAGGCCAGCACAGCAGAGCACGCAGCAAAGTGGCAGTTCCTCCTGACAGCTTTTCCAGCTCTTCTTCCTGGCAGGTTCCTTAGTTCAGCAGTAATCTAAAGTTCTGGGATCTGGGCTCCAATACTTATACTCAGTTTCTCTTTGTTCTTTTAGGCAGAGAGCATCTGTGCTCAGCCCAAACCAGTTCTGTCCTCTCTGGTCTAGCTTTCCGGCAGGGGGTGGAGGCAGCATTGTGTGAGGGAGACAGGGCCTATTCAGGTGCAAGGGAAATCTCCTCCCACCACTGTAAATGTATACCAGGCCTATTCAGGTGCTAGTGAAACTCCTCCCACTACTCTGAATGCAGCCGAGGTCTATTCAGCCCAGACCTGACTCATCCAGAAAAGGCAGGACACACCTCGACCCCCCCAGTAGATGTCTACAGTGAATGCACATCCCTAGCCAGTGTGACTCCAAAGCCAGACAGTCAATCCACAATCCAGCAGAGGCACACAGGATGGCAAAGCAAGAAAATACCCACTTTCAAAAAGAGGCATTTTCACACACAACATAAAAATCATCTTAACTAAAAGATGCATTTTTACATTCTGATTTCAGGCATACTAAACTCCATTTCTCCATCTTGTCCCAATGGGAAGATATACTCGTAAAATGTTACAGAGCATTCCTCATTCTATCCTATGGGACAGGTAGCCTTTCAACAGTGAAAAACAAAATTACACTGTATTTCACTATCAGGACATGTCACACACACCAGTACATGTCCTAACTTTCACATATACTGCACCCTGCCCACAGGGGTACCTTGGGGCTACCTTAGGTGTGTCTTACATGTAAGAAAAGGGAAGGTTAGGGCCTTGCAAGTTGGTGCACTTGCCAAGTCGACTTAGCAGTCACAACTGTGCACAGACACTGCAGTGGCAGGCCTGAGAACTCTTTGAAAGGCTGCTTGTGTGGGTGGCACAATCAGTGCTGCAGGCGCACTAGCAGCATTTGATTTAGAGGCCCTGGGCACACACAGTGCACTGTACTAGGGACTTAGTAGTAAATCAAATAAGCCAATTATGGAAACACCAATCCATAATAACAATTTACATGGAGAGCATATGCACTTTAGCACTGAATAGCAGTGGTAAAGTGCCCAGGGTCCTAAAACCAACAAAAACAGGGTCAAAAACAGAAGGCCAAAAAGCAAAAAGTCTGGGGGAAAACTGGCTGAAAACATCAAGTCTAACAGATAGCGAGCCTCCTAAGACTGATGACCTATATGCGACTGTTGAAGAGTCTTCCTCAGATGCCGCAGTGCTTCCAGCTGCCCGATGGTGGAGCACCTTCAGCCTTCCCTCTCTTACCAGGATTCCCCTCTCACAGGAATCCCCTGAGGCCCTTTTCATTGGGCTTCCATGGGACTGTGTGAACTGCACAATATCCCTCCCATGCCACACCATAGGGCCATGGAGGAATTGCCAACAGCACCACCTCCAAGTCACTCGATCCGCCTCAAGGTTGGTTGTTTCAGGGTCGGTGTACTCTTGCCATCCAGACTCTGCTGCACAGGCATCTGTTGGATAGTCTTTGGGGTGACCCAGGCTCCATACGTACTTTACGTGCTTTCCAATACATGTCGTGGAGCGGCTGCAGGCACATCTCTCTTGACGGGACTCCCCTCACGTGAATCCCTTGCGGCCCTTACCCCTGGATTGCCATGGGACTGCGTGACATGTGCGGGCCTCTCATAGGCCATGCAAATGGGTCACTGATGAACTCCCAACAGGGCCACGTCCAAGACTCACGTGCAATTACAAGGGTGGATGGTCCAGTGGTCAAGAATCCTCTCACCAGCACGGGTCAGGTTCACCGGGGCACACAGATGTTTTCTGGGTGGCCAGCCTCCCACGGCGCCAAAGATGCCTCATTGACCTCTGTGTGTCTCATAGGCACAGGGCTCCACTCTAGATGTCTGGTGCTCCTTAGATGGTCTATAGATGCACTTGACAATGATGACACTCACAGTTAACAGTCTGTAATTTGCGGTGTGACTGGTGTCTACTACACACTTTTCTCTTCTTCGCACACTCTAGTACTGTGGCCTCGTGCCACACTCTTCTTCTCCTTTCCCATCTTATTTTTCTTCCCTTCTCTTCTTCCTTTTGACCAGGCCTCTCCATGTGACATGCACTTCACTTGGACCTTCCTGGTCATGTCCTACCCCCTAGGACTGACTCTCTTCTCCTCTGTCTCTCCTGACCAGGCCTCTCGCTGTGATCTTCTTTTCACAGGGACCTCCCTGTTGGTGTCCTGTCCTCTCTGCAGGACTCAACTCTTCTTCTCATGGTGGACCTCTCACAGGTCTTCTCGTCGTGGACCTCTCACAGGTCCTGTCCCTTCTCTGAGGGATCTTCTTGGTGCTCCACTCCCTAACTGGAAGGTCACCTTTCCTCTTTTGCCTCTTCGTCTTCACTTGAGGACCCACTCCTTGCACCTCAAGGCTACGCTGCGGCAGCACTTTCTTTACTCGACAGTGTTGTATATGCGCCTTGAGGCTGCGTAATCATAGCGCTCGCTCCTGCCTCCACTCAGGGTCTGTCACACTGTGTGACAACATGGTTTCTTCTCCCTGTAGGGCTCTCTCTCCAGGGCTCCTGCCTGGGTGTCAGATTTCCCAGTGTGGCCCTCTGCGCACCTCTGACCATGTGCTGTTTGTCCTTTATCATGGGCGCTCTCCACTGGCACCTTACACTCCCATGCTTCTGGCTTGTGTTTGTGTGTGTCCCCACTGGGGCCTGCGATGCTGTCTTTTTTCACTGTGGACTTTACCTGGCGATGTGTGGCCTCTGCGCTCTGGCCAAATGCACACTGCACAGTCTCTGGGGAAACAAAACCCATCTCTGGCTGCATCTACGGGGGTTATCACTCTCCTCTGCTGCCTTTGGTGTCACTCACTTTTAGCAGTCACCATACTCTTGGCTGGACCCTTCTTGGTTAATGTTAATGCCATTTATAACGCGCTCAAATCACCCTGAGTGGTCACTCGACACTGCGTGTGCTTGTCTTGGCTGTTCTTATTTACTTGCGGTGTCACAGCTGTGGCTTACACTGAATGCTTCTCCTTGTGTGCTGCCTGTCTTTAGCTGGGGCAGCCTTAACCTTCTTGGATGTTCTCTGCATTAGGGGTGTGCAGTCTATATCTCCGTCATAGTTGAGGCCCCTTTGTGCTGCCACCCCTTAAGCTAGGGGCCACTGACACCTTCCTCATGCTGGGGGCTGTTGCACTCTAGCAGATGTGCTATAAGAAGCGTGCAGTAACCACCTGTGGCCACTAGGTGGTGCTGCCACCACGCCTTCTTACTGTCCACAGGCACCTTTCTTTTACTGCCGGCTACTCTGGGCTGGGAAGACTGGTGCCGGGCCTCTCTCTATGCTGATGCGGCACTGGGGCACTTCTCTTCCCCTCTGCTGGCGGAGTGCCTCCCCCACTCTCAACAGTCTGTGGAGACCCACTCACCATGCCTCCATGTCTCTCTCCGGACGGCACGGCTCACAGCTGGCAGATGAGGTGCTTCTGTTGCGGTAGGGTATCTCCGCACTGAGTAACTTGCAGGCACTCTTCATTGGCCCGCGGCTCCGGTTGCTTGATGTTTAATATAACGTTTAAAGTCAAGCATATCCCTGGCTTGGACAATAATATAGCGGATGCGTTATCTCGTTCTCAGTAGCAGAGTTTCCGTGGTTTGGCACCCAGAGCGGAACCAGAGAATAACTCAGATTCCTCAAGAGGTATGGGAGCTAGCAGATTGAAGATAAGGCATTTGGTTGAACACTCTCTTGCTTACAGCAGACGTTTAGCTTACAGAAGGGCCTGGGCTGAATTTCTACAGTTAGGTGCCGCCTACCGCAGCAATGATCAAATAGGTTGTTTATATCGTAACAATGACGTTATGCGTTTTGTCATAAGCAATATTGATAAGAATATATCAGCCACTACAATCGCTGGGAATCCTTCAGGCATTTCTTTCTATGGTAAGTGCTTTTGGGGTTACGACCCTTCCTTAGGTGAATTGGGGAGGAGAATTTTACAAGGATGGTCCAAAATATAGAAGCGTGGCACCTTGTGGTGGAAACCTATTTCCTTTGCTTTATTAGGCAACATTATAGCAACTTTACCCAAAATTTACTCTTCCCATTTTGAAGTCTAATTATTCAAAACTTTGCATGTTATGGTTATTTTGGAGCCTTTAGGATATCCGAGTTGTTAGGTAAGTACATTTTTTCAAGAGCTTAAGTACTCCAACGTTTCAGCCAACCCACAGTCTTTATTTATTTTATTGGAATCATCTAAGACAGATCAAATAGGTAAAGGGGCTACTGTGGTACTGCGGAAGCTAAGCGGCCCGCTCTGCCCATGGTCAGCCTGGTTCCAGTTCAGAGAATTTAAAGCTTATTCACTGTATTTTGTTTTTCAGCATCAAGATGGTTCAGCCTTAACCGCTTCACAGCTCTTAGTAATCTTGAGGAAATCTTTGCATTTCTTAGGTCTTAACCCTATGGATTTTGGTACTCATTCTTTTAGAATAGGTTCGGCTTCAGAAGCCGTCAGAAGGGGTTTTTTCTTTACAACAGCTAAGAAGTTTGGGCCGTTGGACATCTAATTGCTGTTTAAAGTATGTTAGAGATTTGAATGAGCTTTAGATGTATTTTTTGGCCTTGCTAACATCTTTTTCTTTTTTAGGTCTACTACTTTCCTCTCCGGCATCCATGGCGAGCGTCTGGATCGTCGGACCTTCCTTTATTAAATGGGCAGCCAAACAGGCTGAGAGGAACCATTATGGACCTAATATAGGTGTTAGCTTTGAGGACATTAAGATTAACTGGTGTGGTAAGAGTGGCATGCGCTGGGGTCAGCTGTTACCGTTATTGCATGAGCTACTTTCTTCTAAGCCATGCCCTGCTATACTACTGATTCATTTGGGGGGAATGTTTTGGGTTCAACTGTCGGGCCTGGGTCTCCTTCTCGAAATCAAAGCTGACTTAGAGAGGATCGTCAAGTCTTGCCCTTCAACAAAACTCATCTTCACTGCTCTGGTATCAAGGCGGGTTTGGAGTGGTGCTGAAAAGTTTTCAGCAATAGACCGAGCCAGGCGCAAGCTCAATAGTGAGCTTCATCGCTTCTGCATTATTAAATGGAGTCAGTTGGCTATCTCATGATGATATTGGCAAAGATGACTTTCAATTTTTCAGGCATGATGGGGTACATCTCTCTTTTATAGCCAATGAAATATATCTAGTAAACATTAAGGAAAAGTTATCTAACATATTAAGTTTACACATGTGGGGTTAACGGCTGTACTAGCGACAGCCCCCTTTCTTTTGGTGTTTGACCTACGTTGATATGGCATTTTCATAAAATTCTCTGTTGGTTACCAATTTGGGTGTTGATGGTGCTTTTATGCTTACTAAAGAAAATATTTTTGTTCCAATTCAAAATTCCGGTTGGGGGGGGGGGAGGAGAGGAAAAACGCCTGTTCAGGGTTTTTTCCTGGTGGCAGATTTGGACGGGATTGAGGCAGGCAGGAAGGGTTGGGGCAGGCAGAATAGCTTAGGACAGAGGGAAAACAGAGGACAGAGGAATGAGGCAGGAGGTAGGAAGGGGGACAAACTGAGGGGTTGGGGACGAGGTTCAATGTGGGGAAAAACTCATGGGGGATCAATATGGGGAAAAATTCATGGGGGATCAATATGGGGGAAAAAGACATGGGGGATCGATATGGGGGAAAATTCATGGGGGATCAATATGGGGATATTTCATGGGGTAGGGGTGGCGGGGTGGGGTTACATTCAAGTTGTGTAAACCTTGATTGCATTATTGTAATTGAATTGTTTGTTGCTGAAATAAAAGCGACCATTTACCCCCATCGGTCTGTGTTGTAATTCATTGCCCGATGCTGGCGACTCCATGCTCTCTTCACCCGTGGATGGAGCACCGTCTCCCAAGGTTGCCACTCGGACACACGTGGTGGGAAACCTACCGCAGGTCAGTGGCACCTCCTCATGCTGGCTGGCCACTCACCGGAACCGGGAGAGTAATGACAGGGCTTGCACATATTCTGGAGGGGGAGGGCAGCTGCTCCGCCTTCTCTTCCCACGCAGCGGCAGTCATGCTACATCGGCGGGCCGCACCAGTACCTCTCCTTTTTTTCCCCGGGACGGATGGCGCCTGGTGCAGCAATCTCCGCAAGTCGGCCTATGGTGGGCATGCACTGGCCCCTCAGTGCTTTGAGGGTGTTGTAGGCTCATTTAACTGTCGGCACTTTCCCTGCCAGTACTCTCTAACTGGGCAGCCTCCCACACTTCAGTCACTCAAGGCAATCCCTTCCACTTCTTTCACAGCATGGCCCTCAGCGCTATGCCCTGCGGGCTTCAGCCGCCTCCAGTTGGCTTCCTCACCACCGTGGGCACCCACCTCGTGGGCAGTGCTGGTCAACTCCTCCCGTGGCAGGTTCTTCCCTGCCGAGCCGGTCACTACTGCAGCTGCAGGGGTGTCAGCATCGTGGGCGGCTGCTAAGGCCTCACCGGGAAATGCCGGTGCCTACACTGGGCTGTCTTCTCTTCACCTTGCTTCAGTCATTTACAAGCCGGCAATAGGTGCAGGGGTGAGTCATGGACTCCATCCACACTTTACCCCACGACACACTAACGCTGCTGCCACCACACACGCTGGCCAGGTCCCACTCGTCGCCAATGTAAGAGTTAGGGCCCTAGGCCCTAATGCTGAAACAGTAATCACACAGACACATAGAGTTACTGTTTGGAACTGGCCCAGGGCCCGTGTCCCAACCCCTTTTTTTTAGCAGGGTCAGCTGACCGGTGGCACCTGTAATGGATAGGTGTGGGGTGAGTGTTGAAGCCAGCCCTCAAGGAGTGGCTGGTGGAAATAGATATTTTACAAAGACTAGAACGTGACCAGCCGGTCACTACAAGGGGGATGTACTAAGATTTGATGCCGTGTTTGCATCACAAAAGTGATGCAAATTGGAGCAAAATCTTTTTTTTCCAATTTACTTTCCAGCGGCGCTGAAAATTACGTGAAAGTGACGCAAAGCAGCGCATAGCGCTGCTTTGCATTACTTAGCTCCACGGGGCGTACCATGGGTGGTGCATAGGCGTTCCCATGCATTCACCCAAGGTTAGGTTTCTGAGGTTAACCCCTATTTACTAAATAAAGTAGACAGGGTGTAGCATCAGAAAACTGCCCCCTTTTGAAGTAGGCGCAAGGAAGAAGAAATGCTGTAATTTCTCCTTCCTTTTCCGACTTTGTACGTGTGCTGCACTTTACAGCACACATTCAAAGAGGGAAAAGGGTTAAAGTTAGTCTAAGCATAGTATTTTGTACTGGAATGGTACCCTTCCAGTACAAAACCTATGCTAGACTCATGGAGACACCCTTGCACTATGGCGCAAAGGTGTCTCCGTGGCGCACAGCAGCTGATTTCAGCAGCGGCGATAGGGAAAGGGGAGGAGAGAGCATATTTCTGTAAATATGGCGCTCTCCTCCTCTCTCCTTTTCACACAGCGCAGAGCAGCATTTGCGGCTGCTGCACTGCGCTGCATGAATAAGTGTTAAATCTGGCCCTTTGTTTACTGTTAGTGGGCTGGGAGGCCAACCATTACCTCCTCGCCAGTCTTCCTCACCACAATACTTACATATTGAGCTTCAGCTCCCCCATAGAACCCTCCAAGCAAAATTAGTGCTCCAGTCTTCCCCATCCCTCCCTATTATGGCCGACCTCTTTTACCTCTGACCTTACACTTAAAAGGAGGATCGACCCTCCCGATTTCTTGTCCACTGCCTGGTTTAGTTTGGTGGAGGTGCCGGGCTGGGAAAGGCTGAGGGCATCGGTCCATTGGTGCTAAGTGACCTTGGTTCTGCTGCAGAAAGGGGCGATGTGGTGGGTAGGAGTGGTATGGGGGTGGTGCGGAGGGATCCAACGATAGTAAAGTGTACGATGGAATGATTGGACCAGGTGAGTTCTGTGGTGTGGCTGTATATAATTCTGTTGCTGGATGTGAAGATAGGGTTCAGCGTGTGTCCAACCCTGTGTGTGGGGTCTGAGACCAGCTGCGTGAGGCCGATGTTGCCCGTTCGTTCCATGAGGTCATTGGAGTCGGTGTCTGTTGGGTCGTCCAAGTAAAAGTTGAGGTCTCTCAAAAAGACATAGTGGTTGGATTCGATGCCGGGCGGGGTGATGAATTGAGTGATGGCATTGCTGAGACCGGTTCGCCGTCCTGGGGATTGCATGAAAGGGTGGCTCTGATGGTGGTTTTGCCATCGGTATGGAACTGGAAATTCAGGTGTTGCATGAATGCCATGGTTTTGTCTTCTGTGGTCATACACATGATTGCTTCCTTCTGTACGATGGCATTGTCGCCTCTGTGTCTGTTGGTGCAGTCGCAGTCTTTCATTTTGTAGCCACTGGGAGTTACCGTGGCGATGTCTGGGGCTGACGCGGGGGTGAGCCAGGTCTCTGTGATGAAGGTCCCATCGGGGGCGAGGGTGAAAATGGTGTCCCAGACTTCGGTGGCGTGTTTGCACAGCGATATTGTGTTGATCAGGAGGCATCTGAGTTGATCCAGGGGGTCTGAGTTGATCCAGGGGGGTCTCGGGCAACAAGGAGCGAGGTGATGCAAAGCAGCAGTTGTTGTTGCATCCGGGGTCTAGGGCGTGGAGATCAGTGGTGGAGTACCTGTGGGCGTCTGGAGGGCCAAGGTTCCTGGCATGGGGCGCAGCCCAGGTGTGGACAGGCACAGAAGGGCTTGCCTTTGGCGCGCTGGCGGCACGGCCGTGCTGCGGCCTCACTGTGGCCTCAATTAAATAGCTCCTGGGAGGGGCGCTGGGGAGGCGGGAAGCATGGGAGCGGGAAAACGTTGTGGGGGGAAACCGGAGAGGGCACAGGGCATGGGGCACTGGAGACCTGGGTAGTGTCGCAAGCAGGCAGGAGGGATGTTCTGGTGAGGAAGACTTGACTCAGAGTCATGAAGATTACCGGTAAGTAACCGTGGCATTACTTACCATTGGATGCCTTCAAAGCCACTCTCAATTGCTTGTTTTCTGCTAGTCAGCTCTGCGGTCAGCACTTCCCTCTTCTTGCACGTGACCCTTCCCTGGAGCATGGCCCAAGTACTTCTGTCCTTACGTTGCTCACACTTTTGGGTGCTATTTTTTTCTTTTTTTTGACCTACTCAAGAGTTGCATCTTTTGTAGCAGGCTCTGTTACTTGAGCAATGGTAAGGTAGCATCTCATAAACAGAGAGGCACAATAAATGAGCCAGGTGTCCACATGCCTTTGTTCCATCCTGTTTAATAAAAGCCTCTGACTTTTTTTGAAGTTGCTGTTTCTACATGGTGTGAACTTGACTTGAAGGTTTTGTAGCGCTTTACACGAGCGCCAGTTACATTACACAAAGACATATTGATTTTTTTGTTGGCACTGGAAGATTACATGATTTTCCCAGAGTCACAGGATGTTGAGCTAACGCCGAGTCTCGAACCTGGATCCCCAAGTTCCAAAGTCGGTGGCTTTAGCCGTTCACTGTCAGACATAGAGAATGCATGTGAGTAGAGTTGTGAGCAGCTTCTGCCAGACACCCGGCATGTGTCCCCGTCAGGCAGAGAACTTTGCAGACAGATGACATATGCAAGAGTTAAAAAGCACAGCCTCTGTCAGACACTGACCACGAGAGCTCAGTTCACAACCACCGTCAGACATGAAACATAAGGACAGCTAGTCACATCTGGTTCGGACATGGCCCGGCACAGCATGTGAATAAAGTGGAGCACAGCCCCTGTTGGACACAGTAAGAACTGTCCACAGCCCCTTCCAGACACTGGACAAAAGGGGACTGAGAAATGGCGTCAGTAAGTCACAGACCAAGAGGCACAGAGCATGGCAAAGCCTGCTGTGCAGCCCCCCCCCCCCTCCCCCCTCTGTCAACGCTGGCAACGCACGGCACCAGACGCTTTTTCATACTGCCTTTCTGACATCTGGCACAAGAGAGCCCAGGTCACAGCCTGTGTCATCCACTGGGTCTCCCCGCCAGAAACTGGACTTCCTTGGCACTGTGGACTATCTCCGTCAGACATCTGAAGCGAGAGATCTTCAGTTTTAGGCAGTCACGTGGCCAGTGCTTAATTTGAGCTTGTGGTTTCTGGTGCTCAGCACCGGCACTTAAGCATCAACAGCGGCGCTTGAGCACCAGTTAAGGACACATTCATTTTTCCAAGGCACAGGTAGATTAAGAGATTCACCTAGAATCACAGGATGTTGAGCTGAAGCCGAGACTCAAACATGGTTCCTCAACTCTGAAGTCAGGAGCTCTGGCCATTACGCCACATCCTCTCCCCACTTGCAGAGTTTCATGGCTCTGTTTTAGGCTGCACTAACAGGGGAAATGGGCTGGTGGAAGCTGCCTCTTGACAAGACCCCTGGCACTTATCTTTTTTACAAATTAACTACCGCACGTGGCATAGACTTGCACATTATCTTCATCAGACACCTGGCACGGACATTTGTGCGGCTCCAAAATTAGGCTACAATGTACCTGATCCTAGTGCAGGGTGTCTGGCATGGGATGGGGGCAAGTATCTATCCCCTGTCTATGTTTGATTGGCGCTGAGGGGCGCAGGTGTGTGATTTCCTGTGCCCCGGCCTATACTGTGTGCACAAATGCAGAGTAAGAACAGGGCCCTCGATTAAAAACAAGGAAGCGATTTGTTTTACAGCTGTGCTGTTTGAGGATGTAAGCCTGGATATTCTGAATGTGCCTGGGTGGAGGCGGTGGCATTCATACAGCTCGTGTTCGAAATATTACCTTAAAAGTAGGGTGTCCATGACTAGACCTCTCGAATTTGCCTGACCGATTATATTTTTCGCCATTTGTCCTGGCTAATTTCAGAAAAATAAGCAAAATACCATAGCTTTCAGAGAAGGCCGACTGAACACAAAAAGAAGTGAGTTTTTATGCGTCTAGCACAGGATTGGTGAGCAGCCCTTATCAAAATCAGTTTATTTAAAATAAGCGATGCTGGGGCTTATTTACAAGCCCCTTGCGCCACCCTTACGTCACTTTTCCCATGTTAAAAATGGCGCAAAAGTGGCGCAAGGGGCTTGTAAATAAGCCCCGCAATGTTTACTCCTAGTCAGTGGTCAAAGTGGGCGGGATCAGAGGGGCACGACATGTCCATACTATTTTAATTTATGAAAAACTGTTCCCCTACTTTTTGTAAAAAGACAACCGTCCAGGGGCGGCTCCTCCGTTTGAGCAGAGGAGCGTCGCCCCACTCACCAAAATGCACGAAAAAAGCCCCAGAGATTAAAAATAAAATGGTAATGAACTTCATTCATTACCATTTTATTTTTCAATCCCCCGTCCTGAAACGAGGGTCAGGATTGGGCTGGGCTTGCAGAGTGACTGCAGCAGGGAGGTGGGTGGGCTGCCTGGGCACTTTTCAAAGTGCGCATGTCCCTTTGGCCGGATGTCTTGCGACGGCCATCTAGACATGGGCACTTTGAAAGCTCTTACCCAGCTGTTGTAGCAAGTGCAGGGCTCCAGTGCCATCGGGAGTGCAGAGAACGGCTGCTCCCTCCAATTCTGGTGCTGCTCTCATGCTGATGACAGCAGTGCCAGGATTGGTTAGGGGAGTTGTTGAGGGTCCCACGCTGGAGGCAGAGCCGAGCAGAAGACTGTACCAGAGCGACGAGGACGTTCATTCAGGTAAGTGCCTTTTTATTTATTTTCTTGTCACCCAACCATTTGCTTTCTCGTTCACCACCCTCACCTGCCCTCCCATTCACCACCCCCACCTGATTGCCAAAGCCAATAGTTCGTCCGTAGGTGAGACCTATTGGTTTTGCCAATGCTTGTTTTTTTTAATTAGCTTAACTATACGATATATAAAAATGCATCAGATAACTACAAAACACATCAGAATAAGCATCACCTTTATTAAGACAATTCATATAGATTTAAAGAGAGTAGCCATGTTTCACATCTACATCTGTGGTAGGATAATTACCAGGAAATACATTTCTTCAGAGCAGGTCTTCTTTTTAGGTCTCGGCTAGGAAGTGTATGCGCGCTGTCTCTTTGAGAAATGCAGTATTTCATCAAATATGGGCATTAAGCACCGCTCATCTTTTTTATTGGTTCCTCTTACTGCCCTTCGTAAATGCCTGCTTTTGTTTGATGAATATGCTTAGTAGTCCCTCCTTTTGGTCCTTTGGAACCTCCCACGAGGACTGCCCCGTTACACGTGCTCCTACTCTTTTTGTTATTTATGTCACTCCATGAGCACTATTTTTTTCTTTGGATTGCCTCTGCTCGTGTTTTGGGATTGAAGTTATTTTGTGCTTTACGACTGCATTGCGCACCGCACTTATGTGGTGACATTTGTTCAGCTTCGGTGCCCTCGCTGCTCCCAGCTGCTCGTGTCTTCAGTGTTAGTTCACTTAATCTACCCATGCTGTCCCTCCACCCTCCCCTGCCAACACGCCCTCATGCCGGTCGCTGCTTTTTTGGTTGTATTAACGTTTCTCTGTACTCAATCAGAATATTGCTCTTATGAAATGGCCGCTGCCTTTTTTTCCTTAGGCTTGTTTGCATTTCCTATCCATCGCGCTCAGCTGACAGTATTTTTTGTTTTACTTTTCAACCACTATATTGCTTTATTTTCGATTGCTTCCGCTCCTCTTTCCATGAAGACCTGCATGGCAGGGGGATTTGAGTGCAGCCAGGCGAGGAGCACATACTTTAAGTGCATTGCTGCTCCATCCCCCCTCCCTTCCATGGAACTTCTTCGGAGCCTTGGTTTCCCCTCCTTGCTCTAGAATATTTTTGTGGTTTCAAGAGGATGCACATGTATTTTTGCTGACATTTGAATTGAGCATATAGTGAGTGTCAGGCATGCGTTGCCTCTGTGCCATACAAGGGACCGGGTTCTGTATCTCAGTTTGTTCATTTTCTCTCTTTCAGTATCGCTCTGTTTTGCTTACCCTATGGGTGTGAGGATGTGAACTGTGCAGTACTCGGTGCTCGGGTGTGCTGGAGTGTGTGTGCATTTTATTTCTTTGTTTGGGATTCGAGCACTGGCTGCATAGAGGCGATGGCATGCACAGTGTTTCTCCACACAAGAAGAGAGACTTTGGGGTATATTCACAAGAACGCGTGGTAACTGCTGCAAGAGTAGCGTAACGCAACTTTCAATATCGCAGCCTATCGCGGGAAAATAACCCTGTGTCAACGTGGAATTCACAACAAGGCGGTACCATGCGATAGTCTGCCGAAACCGCGGACAATGTCCGCGATACAGCCACCACGATGGAAATAAAAACACAAACCACAACACCAAAAAACACGCGATGGGCCAAAGCGCGATGAGGAAACAGCGGCAAGCAGCGCCAGGCCTGCAACACACACCTGGCAGGCATCAAAAATCTCCATAAAAGTAGAAAAAACACCCACACACAAACTGACCAACACACAAGCACCATGGAGGCAGCCGGAGCAGGCGCAGAGGACGATCGCAACCCCACAAGCACCCCGGACGACCAGCCTGGGACCTCGGGGACAGGGAAGGGCAAGGACAAGAAGACGAGCAAGACCAAGTTCAGTCCGCAGGCGAACAGGATCATAGTCACGGAGGTGATGGAACACCATCAACAACTCTTCGTCACCTCCAACGTGTCATTGGGCACCAAAAATGGAATATGGCGGGACATCGTCGACAAGGTGAATGCTGTCGGAGAGCACAAGCGGACAATGGACGAGGTCAAGAGGCGATGGAATGACATCAAGCGGAAGACCAAGGAGAAACTCTCCGCCATCCTGAAGGCAGCAACGCAGACCGGAGGTGGGGGCCCAGCGCCACAGCTGGAGCTGGATGACATGGAGGAGCTGGTGTCGACAGTCATCAGTATGGATACTGTGGCCGGAGTCGGGGGACCGGACACTGCTCGACAGGACACAACACAACCGCAACAGGGTGAGTGACCACCAGGTACTGGGGGTACGGGGGGAGATGGCCACAATGGCACACATGTACAAGCAAGCAGGGCACAGTGCACACCCACAATCACTCTGGGTCCTCGCCCAGACCCACAGACCGTCACAATGTACAATGCCATGCTGTCTGAATGTCAACCTGTACCATGCGGCTACATACATGTGGACACATTGTAATACACCATCTCCCCTTCACATCGCAGGGGCATCGTCAACACCTCCTGCAGAGCAGTCACAGCCACTCTTCACTGATGACGAGGAGGAGGACAACACCAGCATCGACACCCAAACCATCCAAGACCTCATTGACCTCATCCGCAACTCACCTCCAGGATCAGGGCTGCCCAGCTACATCCATAAGACCCCACCCACCACCCAAACCACCCAGCAGGAGGCACCCACAGCCCCGGCACCCTCCCAAGAAGCCCCAGGAACAACAAATGGCCTTCCAACGCCGTGTGCTGGAGGGCCAGAGGGAGACGGCCCAGCAGGTGCGGGTGGGGTTCGAGCTCATGGCTACCAAACTGGACGCCATCCTTGGGTGTCTATGTCCGCCCCATGGGCTCCAGCGAGCCCTGACTGACATCTCTGGAGTCATGACACGGAGGGAAGAATACCTGTCCGCTCAGAGTGGCCCCAGCGATGCCAGCCCTGAGCTGGCACACATGCGGAGGCTCATGGAGGACATGGTGCAGATGGAGGCGGAAAGGATGGCAGCTGCCGCTGCACATCAGCGAAATGTAGCTGGGATCTACCGTGCCCTGCATGTCCTCATCATGGCATTGCTGCCACAAGGCGTGGCGATGATGAATGCTGCTGCCCCCACACCATCCACATCTCCGCCCCCTGGTGTGTCAGTGCCTCTGAGTGCGGCAGGCATATCCACTCCGGCACCTGATGTGTCACTGCCACACAGTGCGGCCGACAATCCTCCTCCGGCCCCTGATGTGTCAGTAGCACACAGTGCAGCAGCCGGTACTGCAACACCCACAGGTGGGGCAGGGCACACACCCGGGGACGAGGACGTGGATGGGACTGTGGTCAGGAGGGCCAGGCACTAGCATCCATTTCCGCCACCTTGCCTGTTACTGCTTGGTGCCGCACATGGCCTCAAGACCTATCACTGACCCCCGATACACTCCGATGCACTCACCTCGGACAGCGACATGGACTGCCACATCCTGTTTGACGACCAATGACACGGCGGACAGACTGCAGACTGTACCCTTCCTCTTCCGCAGTACAGGTCATCCCCGGATGGACACTGCCTGGCCCTCCACGGGCCCATATTGTGTAGTGTGCTCGGCATTGCCCTGTACCGCTCCACCTGCATGACTGCACTGGATGTGCAAATAAACATCCAGTGACGCACTGCTGTGTAATGTCTTACGTCATTCATGTATGGATGTGTGGATGAATGTGGGGACAGTGCCTTCCCTTGCGTCAATGATGTTCATCCTGTGGGATGCCAGTAGAGGGTGCGACATTGCATTTTGTGTACCGGGTTCCGTAAACACTACAACAGGGACACACGCATCAGTCACTTCCTTGTCCGGACATGGACTGGACCACTCCCAGAGCCCACGAGTTATTGTTGCAAGCCCTGCGCTGGTTGGGCGTACGGCAGGCCAGACCAGGGGGGCCCTCATTGCTACCCGTCGCGGGCGTACTCGCTGGTGGTGTGCAGGTCACTGGTCTAGTTATCAGCATGTCACAGCCACTCCCTGAGGGCAGGTTTTCACACACATCACACCCATCCGGCACAGGCGTCACAGGCCATGTGACTCCGCCAACATAAGGGGCAGTCGACGTCACATTCCCCTCTTCCGGTGGTGACTGGATGACGGCCGCTCCACGGTTCTCACTCATGTAGGGCCCATGAGTTGTTGCGCACAGGGTTAGTGGCATCCGAGGCCTTGAGTAAGGCACCGGCCTACCACCACGTGGCGCAGACTGGGGTTGCACAGGGTTAGTGGCACCCGGGGCACAGGCACCCCACCATGGGATGGTGACTTGGGGTGCACTGTGTCAGTGGCACCTTGAGCTGCTGAGCGGGTGTGCAGCCTGCGATGATGCCCCGTCCCGGCGGTCCAGACAGCTCAGGTTTTGTGTGCCCTGCTGGACCGCAGTGTAGGCCAGAGCCAGCGGGCAGCGCGGGCCTACCGCCCGTGGCGTCGCTTCCGGGATCCCAGAGTTGGTGGCACCCATTGGGCTGAGCGGGTGTGCAGCCTGCGATGGTGCCGGGTGCATTGGTATGTCCTCTGCCATGGAGTAATCAAGACCCAGCACCAAACGTGAGACCTGGTGGCCTGCGGAGCGGGGCTGCATGATGTGGAGGGTGCCATGTCCACGGTCCCCGGGCTTGTGGCGTGCAGCGGGACGTGGTGGGACCTCCTGTCTACGCGCCGGTGGCGGAAGGTGAGCATTGAGGCCTGGGTGTGCATGGGCGGGCATGCTCCGATGGGCGGCGGGAGAGGTTGGGGTGCCTCTGCCTGGGTGTGCATGGGCGGGCAGGTGATGTTGTCTTGAGCAAGTGTGTGTACTGTGCCAGTCATGTATCTGGGCTCTGTTTCAGCTGACGGCTCTGAATCAAATGTGTGACCTGGTGAACTACCCTACATACCGGCACGTGGTTGGAGACACACCGGTGGCAGCAGGTGAGCAGTGTGGCCTGGGTGCGCAGGGGCGGCACTCTCTCTCTCTCTCCCTCTCTTCCTCTCTCTCTCCTCTTCTCTCTCTCTCTCCCTCCCACTCTTCCTCTCTCTCTCCCTCCCTCTCTTCCTCTCTCTCTCCTCTTCTCTCTCTCTCCCTCTCTCTCTCCCTCCCTCTCTTCCTCTCTCTCTCCTCTTCTCTCTCTCTCTCTCTCTTCCTCTCTCTCTCTCCCTCCCTCTCGTCCTCTCTCTACTTCGCTCTCTCTCTGTCCTCTGATGTGTGCAGGACACACCTTCTCATCATGTTTTTTGTCTTACAGGCTGTGACCTACGTATTGTCCGGAGGGGAGCGGCCATGTGTCTTCATTTCATTTCGTTGTTCATTTTAATAAAGTTTCATTTGTTGCTTCGAAAGTGAATGTGTGCTGGTCATTTCTGTGACGACACATCCATGTCACCAGTTGTGATTGTGCGGCATCAAGCAGAATATTTTGTACATGTTTCGGTGTGGCTGATGTGGCATGTCTTTGGTCGGGGGGTGCCAGGGAGGGGTGGTCCTGGGGGTGGTGGCGGTGGGTGTTGTGGCCCTCTTGGGTGTCCGGGCCGCATGATGGGTGGCTCCATGGCATCTGTTGCCCTTCGGATGTGGCCCTGGGCTGTGCTCCCTTTTGTGGTGCTGGCTGCCGTCCGACTTTACACCAGGTCAGAGCAGGTGTAGGTTTCCTGGTGCTAACGCGCCTTATCGCCTGTTTTGTGTTTTTATCGCGGATGTGGCTGGTCGTTGTGAATGTTGAGGTGTGCTGTTGTCTCGGGTTTTGTCACGGGAACGCCTACTCTGCATCTCATTAGCGATATTTGCTGGGGTCCTCTGTGGCGATGTTTTTTGAGGCTGCTATCGCGGGTAAACTGGGGCTGTGGGCTGTTTACACCGGCTTGTGAACGGGGGGGTAAATTTATCACGACTTTGGCTGCGATAAAGTGCTGTTAATTCGGCAATAGCTCCTTGTGAATATGCCCCTTTGATGCATGATCACTTCTGTTTTCACCAATGAGCTGGCAGCATTCCTTTCGGCTGTTGGAGAGGGTTTACCAAGCTCAAGAGGCTAGAACAGTGTTTCCCAAACCGTGCGAGACAATTTTTGGTGGATCGCCAAAGTACATGCAATAAATAAAGATGCCATTATATTCTGTATTTATCTGTCACTTTTGCTGCGCTTAAAAGAAAAAGGTCAAATGTCAGAGCAATCTGCAGTGCACCATGGAGATTGTTTTTTTTCAGGATACGACAGCCACAGTAAAGTAATTAGACTTTGCTTTGTTTCTTTTAAAAGCACAAGGACAGCAAGAAATTTTCCGTATGACTGTACAACTCCATATATGGGTTTTCTTGCACAGATTGTCTACTAATTTCCTCGTAGGGCAGTCCGAATCGCAATCCCTCCCTTGTTTTCACTTTACTGTGTGCTTCGAAGGACACGTTTATTATTGCTGTTCTTGATTTTTTTGGTTGGGGGGGTGGTCTGATCCAAGGGGGTGGGGAGGCAGTTTGAAGGCTTGGGAATAAGTAATTTTTTTTTGGCATTCTTCGCCCCACCCTGTTCCCCGTTCTTGCTTGCCTTACCCCACTTCCCCGTCCTTGCTAGTTTTAACAGCCACAGGTGCTTGTTTTTAATTTAAGGCACTTGGTTTAGTGTTGATTTAGCTTGAGGGAGCAGCAGTGTTCTTGCAGAGGCCGTCCCCGAAGGGGGCCTCGAGGGCTGGCACCATAACCGATGCCGAGCCCTGGAGAGATCCGGTTCAGGGTGCCCTAAAGCACCCAGAAGCAGAATTAGAGTAGCCCCGCACCCCCCACGGGCACCAGAGAGGTGCCAGGACCCCGACCAATGGGGGGGTCTGGCGAGGTACAAATCCCCCAATGGGGGGACACCGCAGGTAGAGGCGGGAAAGTGGGGGGGATATAAGTCGCCGCTCACCCTATGCAGCTCCTATCATCGTGGAGCAGGGGAGCGGCGCAAACAGCAATTTTTGTACCTGTTGTGGCGAGTCGAGATGAGGCGAAGCTCTGCGTGGGACCCATTCCAGCTGAAACTCCACGAAGACTAGCGACCTCCAACAGCTACAGCAACCCGTCGTGGAGGACAGGTGTGGCCGCTTTAGGTGACTGCGAGGCTCGCTGCAGTCTTGACGGCGCTGGGCTCGTCGTCCTTCTGGCTTCCCCCCAGAGCACGGGGTCGTGCCCCTCCCCTCGCTGCTCCGACGCCTCTGGGGATCGGCTCTCGGTGTGGGGTTTCTTATGCCGTGCGGGCGGATCACAGGCAGGTGCGGCTTGGGCCTCCGGGGCGGCTTAAGTCCGTTCAACACCCTGGTTGCCCCGCCCGGGAGCCCGCTAGTGTGCAATGAGGTCCGGCGCTGCGGAGAGGCCGGCCAGAGCGCGCCGAGGAGCTGAAGGCGTGCAGGGCTCAGAGCCCTCGAGACTAAGGGAAAAGCAGGAAGTGTTACCGCTCGCCCCTCCCTTGCGGCGGTGTGTCCCGCAAAGTGGTGACTTCATAGAGGAGCGGGAGGTGTTGTTTTTCGTGCCCAAGCCACCATCCCTACAGCGGCGAGCCCCGGCAGCAGCTTGGCTTGGTAAGACCTGCGTGACTCGCGCTCTGCGGTCCCAGGCTCCAGCGGGTGGGCGGTGGGCTTTGGAGCAACGGCTCAACGTGTGCGGCGCGGGAGGGTAATGTTAAGAACAAAACGACAATCATGAACATTCTGCGCCATCTTGTCTGATGAAAGTTCCTACGTGCACATAAACTACAGTCATTCTGATTGACCACAGCCATTTTGTACTCTGTTGGTCACCTTCATTTCACCCTGTCCTCTAGCAGCCTTCTGACTCTCTGACCAAACCTGATATGTGTGCTGGGGGCTATAAACTATTTCCACGACAAACATCAACATCACCTGCTGCCTCAAACTCGTCTTTCCTCTCATCCCTGCACAAACAGGTTACAAATACCAAACAGACTCTTGCAAGCATGGTTTATTGCACTGCACACAGCAAGACTTGTTTTTTGCCAACAATGGGACCTGTTTTTATCAACAGAACGGACTCTTAGATCTGGCCGGTCTCACTTGTGTTTAGACCCTGAAGCAAGGTCCAGCTGCAATTAAATTGTCTGTTTTTGACATGGGCGGGAGGAGAGTTAATGTTGGGCTTGTGTAACCATGTTGATGAAACAATGTTGGGCTTGTGTAACCATTCTGATGAAACAATGTTGGGCTTGTGTAACCATGCTGATGAAACAATGTCGGGCTTGTGTGACAACCTGCCCGGGGCGGAGGCTCCAAGCTTGTAACCATGATAAATGAAACAAATACATTGTGTAAAACCTGTATAAAAGGAAGAGCCAAAAGCATTGCCAGTAGAACACCTCCCTGAAGACATCCTGGTGTCAGCAGTTGACGTGGTCTCCTCTAAGAGTAATAAACCTTTTTCTTGCCTTTCAGCTTCCAGCGCCTGCCTCGTTATTTTAGATAGCGAATCCAAAGTGGATTAAAGGTGACCTTGCGCCGGGCAGCATTGGGGATCTCAGGAGACTCGCTGCTTTTCACAAATTGGCGACCCAACGGGGGCCCATCAGAGACACGTGGGTCCAGTAGAGAGGTCCTAACGACGGAGTGAACGACTAAATGATTGGAGTGCACCTGCCTGAAAGAGACCCTCGTCTGGCTGCCAATCGACTGAACTTCACCGGTTCCGAACGGACCTCTCTCGAGTGACCTGCGGTCCTGACTGGGGCCTTACAGGAACGCCGCATTGATTGTTGGAGTGAGAGGACAACCAGGCGCTGGAAGGGGAAGACTAAGAACTGTCCATACGGTCCGGGTAAGGTCGTGAGAAAACATGACTTAAATTGATTGATTGATAGAAATACTAGTATTCCTTTTTGAGTTATTTGAGACATTCCCTGCTTGCAAACAACGTAGAATAGGAATATTCTCTCTTTGCAGACAGCGAAGGACAGGTAGTGCAGACTTTTGTCTAACATTAATTGAGATATTCATTTTGACCGCTAAATACGTCATGCCTGTTTTCTCTAGATTGTTTGATTGTTTTGGACCGGACCGTTTGTTAGAGGTCAGTCATCCGGCACCGCCGGAAGGCACCCCTAACAAGCACATGTACGTGAAATATGGATTAGCCACCGTAGCTTATAGCAAACTATGGCATAAGTACACTAGGAAGGACCGGGTAAATCAGTGGCCACTGACGGGATCTTTCGATCCCGCTAAAATAGAAACATTAGAATTAGCTCTCCACAAAAAGAAAGCTAGACCAGCCATGTTTGATAGTTTTGGTTTATGGCGAAAAGAGGCAGCTCAACGAAAGAAAAGAGACGAAGCTAGACAAGATAAAGAAACGCGAAAATCAGCTTACCAAGCCTGTAAAAAGTTAGAAGAAGAACTAAAAGAAAAGGAAATCGATAAAAGGAACAGGAATCAAAAATATCAGGTCAATGCCCTGTTAGAACGCCCTTAACTCTTTACCCCGAGTTACCAGCAAAACAGGGGGTAGATGATGATTTATTGTTAGGTCCCCCAATGATATACATGCCACCCCCTTATGCCCCTACTCATCCCGTAGTACAACGCCAGGACCCCCAAAGTATAGCTGGAGATGACACGATCGCCTCAGTCTCCACCGCCTCTGCTCCCACCGAGCCACCCACACCAAATGCCTCATCAAAGGAGGCAGTAGTAGAGGTAGGAACCAAGGAAATAGGAGCGCCCAGGGTCCCGCGATTAAGTAAAAATCAGCGAGCAGGCATTGATAAAATAGTTAAAACCCTCATAGATAGGAAAGAAACAGAAGAATACGTAACAGACATATGCGACTCCTATGTTGAAAACCGCAAACAATACTTTATTGTACGTCTCTGTTACCACACCCTTACTGCATATGAAGAGAAGTACCAAGACGTAGGGCCCGAGCGATTAGTGGCTCTCTACAGGAAGGTAGACATCGGAGATGAAGGCGACAACGATGTTACAGAACTATTTTCATCCACACTAGAAGTATTGCGTCACCTCATAGAACAAGGACAGATAGATAGGGACAGGACAACTAAGGTAGCAGGACCCCCAGTGGAAAAAACAGATAGCATGATGCCAATAAAAGAAGCTGCCCCTTACTGGGTACCTCCTAGAGGACAAGGGACTAATGACGATATAAACCATCAAGACGCTAGAGGAAGGGTGGTCTACAATTGGGTGTATCAGCCATGGGACAGACAGGACATCCTGACCTTCCATAAATCTTTGCCGGATTTACGAAAGAACCCCACCGCCTTTTACACCGAGCTAGGTACCGCTCTGGGATCAACAATAATGACACTTGCCGACATAGACTTGTTCTTCGGGTTATGTTTGCCAGCAGATGTGTGGAAACAGATTAGGAAAATAGACAATACCGAACTGCTTGGTCATACCTGGGAACAACTCGACACACTAGATAAACAGCGGAACCCTGGTCAAAAACCAGTTAAAGCAATATTAGACCTCCCTGACAAAATAGTGCAGAAAGTGAAAACGCTGATCCCAGAGAAAAGATAGACTGGTCCATAGTAACCGCATGCCGCCAGAAACCACAAGAGGACGTCTCAGAGTACTTCTCCAGATTTGAAACTGTGTTCTCTGATTACAGTGGACAAGACATGTCCACCGCAACTGGACACCACTTATTTGTGCAGAACTACGTCAAAGGATTACTGCCAGATGTATCCCAGAAACTACAAGCCAGCGAAAGTAGTTGGGCAGCATCTAAACCGACGGCCATTCTCCAAATGGCCCAGTACTACGAGCATCAGAGAAACGAAAATGACAGGGCTACAGAAAGGAAAAAGAAGGACTTGAAGGAAAGGGTAATGATAGCACAACTCCAGGGGGCGAATACAGGAAGAGAGCAATATAGGGGAGGAAACCAGCAGAATACCCCTAGAGTACAGCCACCTAGGAACAATCCATCTACATCATATGTAGGACGCCAAGACCTAGGACAGGATCAATGTGCATTTTGCCAAAAATATGGACACTGGAAATCCCAATGCCCGGCTTTGTTAGGAGCTGCTAGGGGCAGAGGGGCGAGGGAAATAGCAAGTGGACAGAGAGGAAGAGGACGTGGAAGAGGGTACGCGAGTGAAGCAAGCGAGGAAAGGCCAGGAAGAATGAACGCATTTGACCATCCCAGACAGAATCAGTACCAACAGACAGATTATGACAATACGTACGACTTTGCATAGGACAGCCAGGGGCAAGGAAGGGATCCAGTCGAGCTCTGCGTTGATCAGCAAGGCCCTTATGTTACCGCTGAGGTCCTGGGCACAAGGTCGCCATTTTTGGTAGACACAGGAGCAACACGTAGTGCACTATCCAAACGACTGATTCCAAGGGCACCCTTGTCAGGCTCACATGTGACCTCAATAGGATTTGACAGTACGCCCTCCACCAACCCTTTGTCCCGACCCATCCCTTTTAATCTTGACAGCAATGGCGTCGAAACGACATTCCTCATCTCATCTAACACCCCAGACGCCATTATGGGCCTCGACCTTTTGAAACACTTCCATGCGACTATCAGATGCTCACCAGACGGAGTGCGTGTCATCCTGTATGACAACCCCCAACGCCATAGAGAGAACCCTTTTCAGCACATGTTTTCCATCTCTGAGACTGACACATCCCTACTGGACACTTTGCCATCACACTTATGGGCTAGGGCTGATTCAGACGTAGGACGAATGATGATTGACCCAGTACACGTAACAATACGACAGGACGCAACCCTACCGAAGGTACCGCAGTACAAAATATCGCCAGAGGGTGAGAAAGCACTAACAGAGATCATACACTCTTTGGTAGAGGCAGGGGTGGTAGAGGAAGTAGTGAGCAACATTTGTAACAGTCCCATACTACCGATTGTAAAGAGACAGGGAGAGGGAGATGGGAAAGCCTACCGCTTCATCATTGACCTGCGGGAGGTAAACAAAATCGTAGTATCACAATACCCAGTAGTTTCCGACATCACAATAATTTTGACTTTAATCCCCTCCACTGCCACCACCTTCACTGTGATCGACCTCAAGAATGCCTTCTTTTCCATACCTATACACGAGGACAGCCGCTATCTTTTTGGATATACCCTAAATTCCCGTTCGTATAGATTTTGTAGAGCACTTCAGGGGTACACTGAGAGCCCAAGTATCTATAGCCAGGCGCTTAAAAGACAGTTGGACGCCATACAATTGCCAGATGGAGTGGCACTAATACAATATGTAGACGACATCCTTCTAGCAGCAGACACCATACCAATAGCCGTCACAGCCACCATCAAACTACTCCATTTCCTTGCTGAGAATGGTCACAAGGTCTCCCGAAAGAAACTGCAGTTCTGTAAATCACAAGTGACCTATTTGGGTCACCTTTTATCAAAAGAAGGGAGAAAACTCACGCCTGACAGGATCCAGACAATTCTAGGCACCCCTGTCCCCAAAAATCAGAAGCAAGTCCGCTCTTTGATAGGCCTCACCTCGCTTTGCAGACAGTGGTTACCGAACTTTAGCCTCATTGTCAAACCCCTTCTCTCCCTCCTAGCTAAGGACATCCCCTCACCTCTCCCCTGGACCCCCGAATGCCAGACAGCCTTTAAAGAACTACGCAATACCCTTTGCTCAGCACCAGTCCTAGGAACCCCAGATTACTCCAAACCATTCTTCCTCTACACACACGAAAGGGAGGGATGTGCATTGTCTGTCCTAACACAATCAATTGGTCACAAACAACGCCCTTGTGCATATTTTTCTGCCACCCTCGATCCAGTAGCCAGAGCACTGCCAGCGTGCCTGCGCGCTGTGGCAGCTGCAGCAGTATCAATACGCCAGAGCGAAGGAATAGTGCTCTCCAATCCAGTCACTGTTTTAGTACCCCATGCAGTCGACACACTACTGAACCAGACCAAAACCCAACACTTGACTAGCGCCCGACTGACAGGATATGAGTTGAGCCTGCTAGCACCGCACATTACCCTAAAGCGATGCACCACCCTCAATCCAGCCACGCTGTTACCCCTACCCGAGAACGATCCTAACGTGGCTCCACTACACGACTGTGTGACACTAACCGATGAACAAACAAAAAGTAGAGTAGACCTCAGAGACACCGCCTTTCTAGAGCCAGATGGAGAACTATGGGTGGATGGTTCATGCATCAAACTCCCGACGGCACCACCTCAGCTGCATACGCTGTCACCACAGCCCGAACCATTCTAGAAACAGCCCGTATTGCCCAACGTTCCGCCCAGGCAGCAGAACTCATTGCCCTCACACGAGCATGTATTTTAGCAGCTGGCACGACAGTTAACATATACACTGACAGCCAATACGCCTTCGGGGTGGTTCACCATTTCGGGATTCTATGGAAAGAAAGAGGGTTCCTGACTTCACACGGTACACCCATCCTGCATGGAGATTTAGTCTCCGCCTTGACGGAAGCAGTCCTCCTCCCCAAAAAGCTAGCAGTGATAAAATGCCAAGCACATAGGAAAGTGACAGATCTCATTGGACAGGGAAATGCGCTAGCAGACGTTACTGCCCGAGCCACGGCAGAAGACAGAACTATGACACGAATGTATGTGACCAGGTCACAAGCTGAACAATGGACTGATGCTAGGACCACTGTAAGGGACATACAGACTACAGGCACACAAGACGAATTGACCGAGTGGGAAAAGGTGGGACTAAAAGACGAGGAAGATTGCTGGAGAACTAAAGACGGAAATAAATGGCTGTTACCCAATGCCTACCTCATCCCCATATTGACCATGGCACATTTACCAGCACACATAGGCTCCACCCCCATGATTGAACTAATCACAAGAGTATGGCATAATGTCAAGATAACAGAATCTGCAAAGCGCCTAGTACAACAATGTATAGTATGCCTACAACACAACCCAGGGAAAGGGACAGTAGTACCACGGGGAGGGTTTGGAGTCCCTGATCACCCCTTTGAAGTCCTTCAAATGGATTACATCCAACTAGAGAGATGCCATGGTCTAAAATATGTCCTGGTGGTTGTGTGCGCTTTTAGCAAATGGGTGGAGGCATATCCCACCCGCGACAATACTGCCATAGCCACTGCAAAAGTATTGTTGAAAGAATTCTTCCCCGGTACGGCCTTTGCAGAATGTTATGGAGCGACACGGCCCACACTTCGTAGCCGAAGTGATACAGAACATACTGAAAGGGTTGGGGGTAAAACAAAAATTCCATGCCGTCTTCCACCCCCAATCAGCGGGCCTGGTAGAGAGACACAATGCAACATTGAAACTAAAGCTAGCCAAAATAGTTGCCACAACCGGGTTGAAATGGCCCGACGCTCTTCCATTGGCATTGCTATCAATGCGCTCCACCCCGACCAAACACAGACTGACCCCGTATGAAGTCGTCTTCGGCAGGCCTATGAACATTTGGGCGGCACCAAGACCCACCTCCATTAACGATGTCCCGAACATATTAATGTCAGACTATCTGCATAAATTGACAAACGAGCTAACAATTATCCACCAACAGGTGCAGCAAGCCTTGCCTGACGTATCCAGGGGCCCAGGACATGTGATAAAGCCTGGGGACTTCATCCTAGTTCGCAACTTCCAAAGAACGAAGAATCTGGAGCCCAGGTGGACGGGCCCCTGGCAAGTCTTGATCACCACTCGAACTGCCCTCCGAGTGGAAGGAAAAAGAAATTGGCTGCACGCCCACCACTGCAAGAAAGTCCCTCCAACGCTGGCAACCTGTGAAGAGGTGGAGGTGCAAGAGGAAGTACTCGCAAAGGACCGACCAGCTCTGAGTTGCTACCCGCAAGAAGACACCCTCCAACTGTCTGAATTTCCCGACCCCACGGTGCCATCCAAGGAAGGGTACAACCTAAGATCGACAAAAGGGGGAGCTCCAACAACCAGGCCACTAACTGAGTCAGAGTCTCAGATCGGTAGCACAGCCAAACAACGCTACCAGGAAAAACACCAGACAAAAGTCTGTGGTCCTAACAGTTGGTGAGCTCCTCGAAGATGATGGAAGAAACGGAACACCTGCAAAGCCACCGCAAAGACACCAAGACTTTTGAATTGCACAGTACAAAGACAATTGCACTTGTAGCTGCATTTCTCACCTGCCCCCTACTAATGGTCACACTCTGGATCATTGAAGAGAATGCACCTGCATACAGAACATTGTCACCAACCATGCAACCAATCACAAAGAAAGAACACTACCTGGTATCACTACCGCCACATCTCCGAGAACGACGCAAAGAATTCTGGAATAATTCTTTCGTACAGATGCTGCACCAGCACAATCTTGCCACCAATGCCACTAACTGTTGGGTCTGTGGGCTGCTACCACATGCCACTGAACATTCCATCCCTTTCATCCCTTCACCCTTTTCTGTTCATGGATCTTGCCTTGCCTGGATGATGCTCCTACAAGAAAGTTACAAAGACAATGCCACTTCCGATGGGACAATCGCTCAGTTCTACAACGAGTTCTGGCTAAACCAAACAGGAAGAACAGCAGCTCCCTTTGCCCTCACACCTCCAATACGACATTCCCAATGAATGTCCCCTCCAAAGAACGAGTGGAAATACAAGTGTTCAATAATCCTGTCAGAGCCACATTTTCCTACCTGAAGAAAAGAACTGCTGCAACACTGACTGTGGCCCTATCTGTGGTGAACGTCTCTGGCCTTGTATGCATTGAAGGCCGTGGGACTAAGAATGTGGGTCACAGCACTTGTAACATTGTAAGGACTTTGAACACTGCCAACCCTCCAGCATTTGTTGCATCACCCAATATGTACTTTGTCTGTGGAACCAAAGCCTACACCTGGCTCCCAAGAAACTGGGGGGGCACGTGCTACATCGCTTTTGTTTTGCCTCCGACCTACACAGCCCCTGCAGAGCATCATCGAGAAAAGCGTTCTAAAGACACTTATCAAGCAGACTCTGCCGCATCACAGTTCGTTGACGCAGCAAAAGGGCTCGTCCCGCTATGGGGTCCGATGGCAAACAGCCGAGCCATCAGACATCTGTCTCAAGCGGTAGAAACCGCCCTGAACGTCACAGCTGGCATCCTCACCAACAACACTGCCGAGCTTCAAGCGGTCCGTCTGGTGGCCCTACAAAACCACATGGTCCTGGACGTGGTACTAGCGGATCGTGGAGGAGCATGTCGCATCATTGGTGCCAGTTGCTGCATATACATCCCTGATAATTCACCCTCTGTCTATGAAGCAATCGAACATCTCCACAGACTGTCTTCAGAAATTCATCAAGGATCAGAGACTTGGACAATTGGAAGTTGGCTTTGGGGCATCTTGAAGGACTGGGGTTGGAAAATATCAATGTTTCTCTTGGTCCCAGTATTGGCAATATGTGGTTGCTGTTTGGGTGTACACTGTATACCACCTTTGTGTTCTCTTTGCATAAGTGCCTTGCGCCCTAAGAATATGGACACTCAGTTAACAAAAATGAGAGTAATGTATGAACAAGAAATACAGGACATTATGGAGATCGAAATAGACTGACAAGATGGCTAGTTATGTTCAAAGGGGCGACTGTTAAGAACAAAACGACAATCATGAACATTCTGCGCCATCTTGTCTGATGAAAGTTCCTACGTGCACATAAACTACAGTCATTCTGATTGACCACAGCCATTTTGTACTCTGTTGGTCACCTTCATTTCACCCTGTCCTCTAGCAGCCTTCTGACTCTCTGACCAAACCTGATATGTGTGCTGGGGGCTATAAACTATTTCCACGACAAACATCAACATCACCTGCTGCCTCAAACTCGTCTTTCCTCTCATCCCTGCACAAACAGGTTACAAATATCAAACAGACTCTTGCAAGCATGGTTTATTGCACTGCACACAGCAAGACTTGTTTTTTGCCAACAATGGGACCTGTTTTTATCAACAGAACGGACTCTTAGATCTGGCCGGTCTCACTTGTGTTTAGACCCTGAAGCAAGGTCCAGCTGCAATTAAATTGTCTGTTTTTGACCTGGGCGGGAGGAGAGTTAATGTTGGGCTTGTGTAACCATGTTGAGGAAACAATGTTGGGCTTGTGTAACCATGCTGATGAAACAATGTTGGGCTTGTGTAACCATGCTGATGAAACAATGTCGGGCTTGTGTGACAACCTGCCCGGGGCGGAGACTCCAAGCTTGTAACCATGATAAATGAAACAAATACATTGTGTAAAACCTGTATAAAAGGAAGAGCCAAAAGCATTGCCAGTAGAACACCTCCCTGAAGACATCCTGGTGTCAGCAGTTGACGTGGTCTCCTCTAAGAGTAATAAACCTTTTTCTTGCCTTCCAGCTTCCAGCGCCTGCCTCGTTATTTTAGATAGCGAATCCAAAGTGGATTAAAGGTGACCTTGCGCCGGGCAGCATTGGGGATCTCAGGAGACTCGCTGCTTTTCACAGTAACACCTCCAACAGCAAAGGGATAGCTGCACTCGTGAAGTAACAAGGCGAGGGTGCAGCCATTCATTGATCATTATCCAGTGCTGGCAGTGACTGTATTAAGCTCGCCTTCAGAAAGCTGTTTGTTGACCACGTTCACGTCCCGAGCCCTGAAGCTAAAAGCAATTTACACCATAAAATAAAAGCACTGCCATTGGTGCAACGCTCTCGCTGAAAAAAGGCCTCAAATACGAGTTACCAGAGATAAAGAGACATGTGGGGCAGGTGCAGCAGCAGACACCGCGCCTCGGCTCATAAACAGAAAAGGGCAGGGCCACGAGCTCGCTAGCACAGTCAGTGGTGCAGCCCCCTGCAAATATCACCGGGTCAAACAGAAAGTGGTCAGGGGTCAAAGACAGAAAACTCTTGGTGCACAGGGAACGGCAACAGCACCCTGCCAAGAAGATAGAGTGGAAGTGCTGGTAATTAGACCCAGACAGACTCGGAAATTTTTATAGGCTTGGTGCATAAGGAGGGCAGCAGCACCCCGCATAGAGGCACACGGGATGAAAGGCCAAGGCGGAAATGGGCAACCAGAGGACCTGGGTGAATTGCTACGACAAATTCGGGCTGCATCAGATGTCCATGGGACCAGCTGGCTGCAGTCACACTTGGCCCAAGACGCAGGAGACGGGGCAAACAACCAGCTGCCTGAAAACGCCAGCATGCAAGCACCCAGGAAGAGACGGAGGGCGACGACCAAACCACCGTGGTCAGTGGCGCCCAAAAAAGGATGCCAGAGGAATGACCTGCCGCCTGTAGCCAACCTGACGACAGCAGGACCGAACAGTGGGACCAGCGACGCAGCAACAAGGGGTGAGCATATTGGTACCATAGTACAGGAATGCTTAAAATCAATGGCACCACTGTTGCTTAGGGGCTGGGCTCACAGGGGTTGGGGACAGCGGGACGTCCACCGCAAGGGGAAGTCTCCGGGTTACCTTGGCATTTGATAGACCCGGGATGCGCGCGACAGGAGCGCTTGCGGGGACAGGTCACGCAGGAGACACGCGGGGAACTAGGGTCCCCCATAGCAGCATGGGGCAGCGCAAGCACAGCGAGCGACCCAGCTAGAATAGCCTTAGTTCCAGAAGCATACACTAGGCCCTCACCAGGCTCGGCATCAATTACTACAAGCGCCACTGGGCTAGCGAGCCTTATCCCCCTGGCAGTAAAGGAAAGGATATGGAGAAAGGAATTTATTGACATTTTCTCACTGTTGGAGATCCAATTAGACGGCCTGGACCTTACAGTGTGTGACAAAAAAGACGAGGATAGAAGGGAAAGGAGAAGGGAACGGAAAGATAGGAATTTTGATAACTGGCTTGACGCATTTAAGATACTGGCCTGCATAATTGTTGAAAAGTTCCCGCGCTGCGCGGCCAATCTATGGTTATATGAGGCTAACATCCATGGGGCACAGAGGCAATTCCCTGGGGATGCATGGTTAGAATATGACAAAGGTTTCCGATTTAAGATGCAGACACACCCAAAAATGGAGTGGAATGAGGAAGATGTGTCTGGTTTTATACACAAAATGATGGTTGCTAAAGAGGTCAAAACATGGGCAGGAAAGAGCGAGCAGCCCTTTCAGGGTTCCTATTACATAGGGAAGGGCAAGTCATTTCATAGGCCCAAAACATTTAACACATGCACCTGGGGGGCTTCGTGCAAATTCCAGCACATATGCTCCGCGTGTGGCGGAGGACACCCTGCAGCAGGGTGCAGACGCAAGAAAGAGCATAGAGGGGACAAGAAGGAGAAGAAAAGAAAGCAGTGATTCAGTCAAGAAAAGAGGGGGGGTCCAAAAGGATTACACAACTACCGGTTAGCCAGATCCCCGATCAACACACAGCAACTCCGTAAGCTAGCCAACAAATATCACAACAAGACAGACGCCGCCATACTCGTGCAAGGTTTTGAGGAAGGGTTTGTTATACCATTTGAGGGCCCACTCCCTCTGGGCGGCGCAAAAAACTTAAAATCAGCTCTACAACACCCAGAGGTGGTCTGCCAAAAGCTAGAAAAAGAGAAATCCTTGGGTAGGATAGAGGGCCCCCTGCCTCCTCAGAAGCATAAGGGGCTGGTAATCTCTCCCATGAGGTTAGTTCCCAAGAAAGAACCAGGACAGTTCCGACTAATTCACCACCTCTCCTTTCCGGAAGGGACGTCAGTAAACAACAAGATCAGCGCTGAAGCCTGCTCCATGGGTTACGCTACAGTCGACGACGCCATCGACTTAATAAGGTCCTCAGGCCAAGGGGCCCTCATGGCGAAAGCAGACATAGAATCCGCCTTCCGCCTCCTCCCGGTGCATCCTTCAAGCTTCCACCTTTTGGGGTTCCAGTTGGAAGGGGCCCTGTACATTGATAAAGCTATGCCCATGGGGTGCGCAATATCCTGCGCGTACTTCGAACAATTTAGCACCTTTCTGGAATGGGCCCTGCATGACAGGCACCCCGCGGGGGGGGCAAACTCCACTACCTAGACGACTTTCTGTTCACAGGCCCCACAGAGTCAGCAGAGTGTGGTGACACATTGGCGGCATTCCAAGAGTTAGCCGGGGAGCTAGGGATCACGCTGGCATAAGAGAAGACAGTAGGTCCTGCAACAAAAATCACATTCCTGGGAATAGAACTAGACTCAGTGGCAGGAACATCCAGATTACCCGAGGAAAAAGTGAGGGATTTCAGGGAGGAGATAAGGGGCCTCTGCGGCCGCGAAAAGGCAACCCTCTGCGACCTCCAGCGGTGGATTGGCAAACTCAATTTTGCAGCCACGGTCATCCCCGCGGGCAGGGTTTTTGCAGGCGTTTAACTCAGCTAACAGCAGGACTCACCCACAAGCACCACCACGTCAGGCTGGGGGCAGGGGTCAAGAGGGACCTGCTAATGTGGGACACATTCCTTGCAGATTTTAATGGTGTCCTGAGCTGGAGAGAAGGTTGGGTGACTGCCAGACAGATAGCCCTGTTCACGGACGCAGCAGGTAGCACAGGTTTCGGGGCAATCCTGGGCGACAAATGGTGCGCAGGCCAATGGACCAGCAGGGCATCACCAACAACATTACATTTCTTGAGCTGTTCCCCATTGTGGTAGCCCTAACTGTCTGGAAGCGGGAATAGAGGAACATGAAGCTGACGCTGTGGTCAGACAACAAAGGGGTGGTACAGGCAATCAATAGAGGCTCAGCCAGGTGCCCAGATACACTGAGATTAATGCGTCAATTGGTTAAATTGCAGCTGGAGGGGATCGTAGACCTGAAGGCATGTCACGTACCTGGGGTGGAGAACACTGTGGCGGACACCCTTTCACAAGCACAAATGAGCAGATTCAGGGAATTGGCCCAGGGGGGCAGAGCAGGTGATGACCCCCTTTCCAGATCAGCTTTGGGGCCTGGCGGGATAGACTTGTCAGCGCTAGTGAACCAATCCCTTGCCCCAGAAGCGGCCAGGTGCGACAAAATATATGCAGGGACAGTGATGCAAATAGGAGGAATCCAGACACTGGGGAATGTGGGCGAAACAAGAAGGGCAGTCAAGCGGTTCATCCAGTGGGCATTCACCAGCAAAAGGTCTAGATCATGGGCACAGGCCCACCTGTCCGCCGTGGCTCACTACACAAAGATTTGCGCAGGCCAGAACCCCACGGCCTCCCACTACATCAAAGCAGCAATGAGAGGGTGGAAGCGGTCAGAGGGTTTAAGGACAGACAGCAGGCGACCCATAGACTTTACAAGATTGGGCCAGCTCGTGGACACATTAGGGGCAATAACAAGGGACATCTTCGAACTCTACCTTTTTAAGGCGGCCTTCTCAACAGCATTCTTTGGGGCCTTTCGCCTCAGCGAGCTAGTAGCGCCCAGGAGGGCTGGGCCAGTGGGGCGTTGCTTGTAGGCAGCCGACATCAAACCCAAATTAGCTGAGGTTGAGCTATTCCTGAGACGGTCAAAAACGGATCAGGCCGGCAAGGGGGCGGTGGTGCATTTGACGTGCATCAAAGACCACAGATACTGCGTGGTCTGCTGCCTCCTTACATACATGGCGGTGCAACCAGCAGGGGAGGGCCCACTTTTCAAGCATGGAGATGGAAGCCACTTAAGCAAATTTCAGTTCACAGCAGTGATGCGCCAGGCCCTCGCTAAAGCAGGGCTACCCCCAGCTGCATTTGGCTCCCACTCATTTAGGATTGGGGCAGCAACCTCAGCAGCACAACACGTGATGACCGAGGCAGGGATACAAGCTATAGGCAGGTGGCGGTCCCGGGCATACCGGACCTACGTGAGACCCCAACTACTGTAGAAACACTAATTAAAGACATAAGGGCTACCGCGGGGGGGCGCTGCCTCCAGCACGAGAGGCCGTCTGACGTTTGTGATCATTGCTTCAGTAGGAGGGCGACACCGCCTCGTATGGGTAGTGGGCCACTCCTTCGTATCCCTGATGCAATCTTGGTGGCAGCGGGAGGCCACAAGCGGACAGGAAGACCGGTCAACACATGCATCCGATGGGTGGGGCAACCAGGGATGAGATGGAATCAGCTGCCAGCGGCCCTTAGGGACCTGCAAGCGGACACAGCGTGGCACCTGGACATCTTGATAATCCACCTTGGGGGCAACGACCTGGCCCAAAAGGGGAGGAAGGCACTCCTCCAAGACATCCAGATGGACCTAACAGAGGCAGCGAGGTGCTTTGGGAGTACGGCCATCATTTGTTCGGAACTGATCAGCAGAATGGTGTGGCGGGGAGCCAAGTCACACAAGGCAGTTGAAAACTTGAGGAGAAAGCTGAACATTGCAGTTAACAAATTCTGCAAAACCAACGGCCTGGAAAGCATCAGGCATGGGCTCATCCACCCAGGCCACCCAGAGTTCTATGGGGTTCACCTATCGGAAGATGGGATGCGTGGTTTCTGAGACAACCTGTGGGGCGCAAAAACTCTGGCAGGCTGCAAGTAAAAAAAAAGAAAAAAAAAGAAGATAATAAGGAGGTTGGGAGGGGGAGCCGCAGGAAGGCGTTAGCCTCCCTGACAGCGTGGCAGAGAAGTAAGGGTACAATGGTTGGTTATGGAGACACACCAACAGGGCGGTGTGTAGGAGTAGGGCCACTCACTTTGGGATGCCTCACGGCAGGGTGAGTTGGCCTAACAAAAAGGGGGTAGGAAACGGAGACGGCACTCGCAGCCCAGACCTCTCCGGACGGCAGGGCACAAATGAGACTAACAAGGTAGCGAGTTGGGGCCTAACTCCGGGGAGAAGCTACCCCCCACACTCAAAGAGCGTGGAAAACCAACCGAACAATTGTATGACCCAGAAGAGACAAGAAAGGAGATAAGCCCCCAAAAGAACTAACCAATGAACTGTCAGTGCGATTTGCGATTTGCGAATTTGTGATGTACATACGATTTACGGCAACAAGGTGTATGACAAGCAAAGTATATGATTTATGACCCAAAGTATGACAGTTCACAAATGATGATTTATGACCAGCGGTCATACAAGTTATGACCAAAGTATATGCATGTCTTCATAATGAAACTGCAGCCAACAATGACCACTATAACCACAACGCATGTTGGCTGTTTATTCTAAGGAATACAAGGTTGGGAGAGTGTATGTACACTGGAGGGGGCACAGTGCGGGGGTTATTTAGAGGGAAGATTTTTACTGCAACAGAAACATCGCAACCATAAGATTGCGCAGCATTTGAATTTATTCAGTTTCAGTGGTGGAAAGCTCCTTTGCGGAGGACATTTCGCAAGGTAATAAGAACAAAGGCGGCAGATGTTCTCCAAAAAGCGGGCAGTAAATCTAACTTTTTATGACTCTCACTAGAGCCTCAGGGCTTGCCGGCACAGCCCGTTTATTTGTTCTGATTTCATAGCTCTGCTGGCACTGAGCGTGAATCCTGGCTCTTCCAGTCTGGTGGGCTCTGTGAACAAACAGGGACAAACACAATTTTGCTCTAACATTTGCACTGATGGATTGATGCAATAAATGTGCTTTTATTCCAAACAGTTGATGCACATCTTTTTGTTTTTTGCATGGGTTGATCGATGTAAACTGTTAAACAAAATTGGCATTCTGATGCAATCTGTTCTGAATCGAATTAATGCATTCATATATGTTCATGTCTAATCCTTGCTACAGGTGTCAATTTGAATGCAAGCTACCTCCCTGTAAAGCGCTCTGATGACTTTGGGCCAGGTTTGCGCTATATAAAACTGGAAAAAAAAGTCACTGAAGTCTATTATCCTTATGCATCAGTGCCAGCAGCTTACGCTGTCCATTAGTGCTCATCCCACATAGGGTCCAGCAATGTTCAATAGTGCAATATCACATGTTAGCAAATCCATTCCCAGAACTTGGAGTGGCCTTTCCAGGCGCTGCATACCTTGCAAGGCTGGTGAACATCAACAAGCAAGCAAGTTTGTGGTAATCACTATAATTCAATTTAGTCTTTATTTCGATTCTTTCAATCATTAAAGACACAAAAATGACAACACAGCAGAGTAAAAAACTTCATACAGAATTCCTACAATTTCATAAAAGCTATAAACCATTAAATAATCCCTTTAAAAATATTAAATAAGCATAAAAACGATAAAAACGATAAAAACGATTATGTACAACAATCGATTTCTCAGAGTCAAATGTTCTAAGTGGCTCAAGGGAGCCTGGCCTAAAAATCTTTTTCTAGTCCATACAGTGTTATAGCAATCTGCAGATACTGTTGGGCAATGGTACCAGTATACGAACGTTGTTATATACTTGTCGTCTCTTTTGCACCTGGTGTGCCACTCAATGTTCCTTGCCTCTTCAGGCAATTTGCTCAGACACCCCACATCCAACTCAGAAATGTAGCTATTGCTACTACTATAGGTTTGTGTGTGTTAGTTTTCAGTATACGAAGTGCAATATTGCTTGATCTTGTGCCCATATTGGCACAAATTGGCTTAAGCCATTTATCCCTGGGGCGCTTGTATGCTGGACACACAAACAAAATGTGGGGGATTGTCTCATCCTGCATTTGGCAAGATTTGCATCTGGTGGCCATTGAACTTTGCCATTTTAACATAAATGATTTTATCGGGAGGGAACCAACCCTAAATTGATGATACAACTTTCTATTTAAGGGTTTTGATATGAGGTCCCAATAGGCCTCAAACTGGATGTCTTGTTTATGTTCCATAAAAATGCCCGAGAGAGAAGTATTCTTGATGTGTGACATGCGCTTTATTTTAACCATGTTCCAATAGGCTTCTTTAAGAACTTTTTTAGATGGAAATGATTTACTTACTGGATTTTCCCACAGGTGGCTATGCCCCATATCCACTAGTGTGCACTTGATTTTTGTAGCCATACAATATTACTTGATGAGTCAGCTTCTCTTACATCTTTCAGTGCATTAGCATAGTGAACCAGCTCTGAAGTAGTCCAGAGCCTTCTCCAGTATGCTATTGGTCTGAACCGGGCTAACTCCTCTAGTGTGCAACAACCTAAATCTAAGTAAAGGGGTTTGAGTGGGGTGGATTGCGGAAGACCTGTAAGAGTTCTCAAAAACTTATTCTGGGCTACAGTTAATGATGATACATTTTCGAAGCCCCAGAGCTCGGCTCCATAAAGGATAGAGGCCCTAACCTTGGCATTATAAATTGTTAGAGCTGGGCCTACCGGCTTCGTTTGGGACAACCTATGTTCTTTTAATAAAGCACCTGCAAGTTGAACGTGCTTGAGGGTCATTAAATCTATCTGGGGTTTCCAGTTTAACTTCTTGCCCAGAGTCACTCCCAGGTATGTAAAAACATCAGTTGTTCCAGTTGAACATTGTTCATGAATACTCTCCCCTGCACCGTTTTATGTTTGTGTAGAACCATAAATTTGGTTTTATCAACATTTACTACCAACTCATGGTCACTACAAAATGTCTCAAATCTATTCAAAGCGCACTGCAGCCCTTTCTGCGTCTTAGATAGGGTAAGGGTATCATCAGCAAACATTAATAATGGTACCTTCGTACCGGCGAGTGAGGGAGCATCCGTTGGATATGAGGAAAAATAATGTACAGCCATGTTTATAAACAATGAAAAAAGTGTAGGGGCCAGAACACACCCTTGCCGGACACCTTTTGATACATCAAACCTGTCTGTAACCTTGCCCTGCGACCCCCAGCGTACCTGCGCAAAGTTGGACTCATGAAGTTTAACAATTAATGCAAGGAGTTCTACTGGCATCCCAAGATCTTTTAGTACTCCCCATAGTTTGTAGCGCGGCACCAGATCAAACGCGGATTTGAGATCTATAAAGGCCGCATAAATGGTGCCCCCCGCAATAACTACAGAACGCCAATAGATCATCATAAACCTAAAAACCTGATCTATGGTACTGACTTTTTGGTGGAAGCCAGCCTGTAGTGGGGATAGAACATCATTTTCACTAATCCAAGATTGGATCCTACTCAGCACGAGCCTGGCCATGATCTTTTGCATTGAATCTATCAGACTTATTGGCCTATAGTTACTTGGGCACGTGCGATCCCCCTTTTTATGAATTGGTAAAATGTCCGCACCTCGCCAGGATTCTGGGATAGAAGCCCCACTGGCAATTGCATTAGCAAGTATATGAATGTATTTTAGCCAGTTGTCTCTGTCATGCGGGAATAAATCGGCCGGAATACAGTCCAGGCCTGGTGCTCTACCTTTGGGTATCACATCCAGGGCTGTTTCAACCTCCCCTATCCCAAAAATCACAATTTTATCAGGCTTTACTATTGGACATTGGATAGTACTAACAATTTCGGCAGCAAATTGGGCCTGGTAGTGAGAAACCCACTGGTCTGGCGCTACATAGCTAACAGGAACTTGTCTTAGCTCACCACTGCCCCATTTCACTTTCTGCCAAAAGTTCTGCATGCTTTTTTCTCTACTTGCATGCAGAAGTTCCTTCCAACGTTTTTCATCTGACTCCTTTTTAGCTGTGAGTTGAGTTTTCTTCTACTTTTCCCGAGCATATTTAACCTCCTCCATCGATTTGGTTTTTATAGCTTGGGACAATTTCATGTATGCTACTCTGCAATCCTTGTTGTACCAATTGGCTGATTTAATAATAGCTCTATTGCAGGGTTTATAGGTCTTGATAAAAAAGCTCTTGAGCTTTGTAAACAAATCTTCATGAGCCTGCGTAATCGCTGCATTGATATCGGCCTGGTTGTCAAATGCGGAAAGGGTCATAAGGGTGTTCTCCACTGTTTTCTTCATATGCTCTAGAGATTTGTCGTTCTCCAATAATGTTGCCCACTTAACCCTTCTTGTGTCGTTCGAGAGGAGAACATCTGCAGTCACCCTCTCGATCGTCCGGGGCTGTGAGCCTATCCCCTGTACCTGTAGATTTAACAAAAGTGGATTATGGTCACTCTCACTTCTTTCTTGGACCTTCATGTCTACGACACATGACCATATCTCCATGTTGATAAAAAAAATAGTCAATCCGACTGCTTCTTGACCCATTGCAATATGTAGGTAATCCCTTGCTGTCAGATAATGTCCTGCCGTTTGCTGCCCTGATGCCCCTCTCCAGACACAAACTGTTTAATTGGAGGACTGCCTCAGTCCACTTCCTTATTGGCGGCAGGGTTAAGGATGGAATGCCCCACTGTGAGTCCTCATTGTTACTATTACCAACATCTTCATGGACTAGGGTCTCAAAGGTACAATTAAAGTCTCCCGCTATCACCATATTGTTACCACCTCTTTGTTCTTCGATAAAGGCATCTAGCAGAGAAACTGTACTGGAGAGTTTCCCTCCGACCATCCCTCTGGCATATATGTTGATAACTAGTAGGCCAGGTCCTTGCTTTGGACGTATGATGATGGCCAAAATATCAGGGCTATCAGTTGAAATCTCCTCGGCCCTGTAACCTGGATGTTGTCTAACCCATAAGGTAAGTCCACCTGAAGGCCTACCCTTTTGGCCAGCAATAGCTGGTTTGTGAAAGTTCAAATACCCCGGACGAGAAATCGGACTTATTGACCAGGTTTCCTGAAAAGCCCAAATGTCCTGGTTCTCTATGAATGCTGACCAGTCGACTGACGCTATCTTAGATTTCAATCCAGCTATATTCCAGGAAGCTATTGCTAGCGTCGGGTTGATAGAATTGGAGTTAACAATGATACTGTCAACCTCTATGCTATTACCCTGGGCATTTAGCTGATCAGTGGCTTCTCCCCCTATAACTGACATTACCCCATGCTGCAATGTAGTTGGGCCATTCTTTAAGCATCAATCTACCTTGTCCAAAGGCGAGCCCTCATTGGTTGTAGAAGCTACTTCCTGAGGGTTGATTCTACTGTGTGGTGCAGGAGGACTATATTTTATCCTTATGTTAGATGAGACCAAGTGAGATGTTCTAAGGTCAAAAGATACTAAATTATCTGCGAGATCCACGGTTTTTAGCCTAAGACACACATAATCTGTGCTAGAGCCGTGGATCACATACCTTCTCGCTGAGTATATATCTTCTCTTATGACTGATCTACATTTCTTCACATACCGTAACCAATGGATACTTTTATTAATCAGTTCCTGTTCATTTTCGCGTGTATAATTCGATGTTATTTTGGGAATGTTAGTTAGGAAGATCTGTGCTTTAGGGGATTGGCTCAAGTGTGAGTTTAAAAAACCCTGCTCCTTGTGCAACGGAGTATCTGTGCTCCTTAGTGTGCTAGGGGGTGGAAAATGCTGCCGAAGACTATTCTGGCTTGAACTGGGCGACTGGAATTCTGATCTGTTTTCAAAGTGCAATCTATCTATATTAAGCTGGGACATTTTGTTAGTAGTTGATTTAATACCTGCTGAAGAAGCTGCAAGTACAGCATTCTTTGTGCCCATGCCGCCAGGGGGGACCAAAAGTGATGGGCTATCAGAATGTCGTCTGGACTGGGCTGATCTAATGGGTTCATTAGCAGCATTATGCACTGTTGTTTGTAGTGTGTCGGTTACCCTAACAACCAAGGTCTTCAAAGAATTGACAAGTTCCATAAGCAAATTTATATGAACCCTCAGACTATCTAAAGGTTGGTCTGTATGTGAGCAGCTACATCCTTTGGCTGAGGCTGCCATTTTGGAAAACCCAACTACACCTGCATGATCTATTTGAACTATAGGTTCAGTAGACCGAGTGGCCTCAACTGCGCCCATCAACGGCGTGAATCGATTACTACACTCGATCACAAATTTTACGTTGTCAACGGTGTTGGAATTGACAGGTAGTGATGGTAATAGTGGCAAGGCTGTCTGCTCTGTCAAAGATTCCATTGCCTGAGTTTGTAGGGAGGTTTCTTTCTAGATGTGCTTTTAAACATTTCTGGGATAGATTTAGCTGACTCAGAGGATTGGGGGAGCCTAGCAGGGTGGACTACCAATGACCCACAATTAGTACCCACAGGAGTGGATAAAATCTCCTCGCAGTCGCTAATAATATTACATAACACAGTTACTATTCAAACGCGTGGGATGTTTGTCCATCCTTTTTGGCTTCTTGCCCTTCCCCGCTGTTCCTCCCGCCATAGCCTCCACAGCCTTTCTTTTGCCCATACCAGAAGCTAAGATACACAATAGTTGACAAAAGGTTCCAATAAGTATCCTAACAACGACTAAGGCACACTACTGAAAACTACAGTTCCCAGCCTGATATGTCCTCATACTTTTCTATACACAATATACCAGGAGAAACACACTCGAGGAAACTTGTAGCAACCTATGTAGACTTTATGAGGAACTGCTACAATGGTTCTCAAAGTTCACATGGGCTGCAATCCTTAGGTGCCTGAAGAAGCAAATAACAGTACCTTAGAGTCGACCCGGGTCTGCAGCCGACGTTAGGGGGGTGGCCCTGCCCTGCCTCTTCCTGGCGATGACGGGCAAGGACGGGCCCGCCCTTGGCCCGGGCCTGGCCCGGGGCAGCCCGGGCACGTCCTGCGCCGCGGTGGTAACTCCCGCTTTTTAGCGCGTTCAAGCAGGCAAGCTCCTCCCTCCAGAGAGGGCACAGGAAGGCACAGGATTCTGGGACAGGTAGTCCCCAGCAGCCGCAGACAAGCAAGGCGTCCCGCGCCGCGGCGGTAACTCGCGCTTTTTAGCGCGTTCAAGCAGGCAAAGCTCCTCCCTCCAGGGAGGGCACAGGAAGGCACAGGATTCTGGGACAGGTAGTCCCCAGCAGCCGCAGACAAGCAAGGCGTCCCGCGCCACGGTGGTAACTCGCACTTTTTAGCGCGTTCAAGCAGGCAAAGCTCCTCCCTCCAGGGAGGGCCCAGGAAGGCACAGGATTCTGGGACAGGTAGTCCCCAGCAGCCGCAGACAAGCAAGGCGTCCCGCGCCACGGTGGTAACTTGCGCTTTTTAGCACGTTCAAGCAGGCAAAGCTCCTCCCTCCAGGGAGGGCACAGGAAGGCACAGGATTCTGGGACAGGTAGTCCCCAGCAGCCGCAGACAAGCAAGGCGTCCCACGCCGCGGTGGTAACTCGCTCTTTTTAGCGCGTTCAAGCAGGCAAAGCTCCTCCCTCCAGGGAGGGCACAGGAAGGCACAGGATTCTGGGACAGGTAGCCCCCAGCAGCCGCAGACAAGCAAAGCGTCCCCTAATCACTAACTTTGCAAGGTGCATCCCCTCCATGGATATGACATAACATTTAGCCTTATCAAGGTCAGGAGCAATTTTGGTTTTAAGGTGGAAATGGGATGGGTACACTGTCAAAATTACTTGTGGTGTCAGAGAATGAATTTCTTTTTTCTCAGCCCCGGTTCTTATAAAAGACCCATAACCTGCCACCCAAAGACCAAACTCAGTCTAGTGACCCCAACACACCTGATAACTGAGTCACCCAGAAGGGCAGGAATGTGCTGGCTTGAGAGGAAAGCTCTACCCATGGCTACAACAGAAAGGTTATGGAGCATTGGGCAGAGAAACTCAGCTGTTTTTGTTTTGTGCTAAGTGGACTTAGTGAATGCTGTGTGTTCTGAGGCTTGACCAGTCATAGTTGGTTTGTGTTTACTTGCCTCACTCTGCCCCATGGCATGCCCCTTGGCCAATGGGATGGAAAACAATTAACTGGGGATTTGCCCAGCTGTGCTCCCAGCTAAAATGTTCCAGACACTGCCACTGGCACTCTTGCATGTAGCAGCAATGGCAACAACTTCTGTAGGATGAATGTAAGGTTGCCGAACATATGAATACCAACCAAAAAACCACCACCTCAGCATTACTTGGCACCATAGTATGACTCAGCACCACCTCAGCATCACTCCGCACCAACTCAGTATCACTCAGCATCACCTTCGCACCAGCACACCACCACCTCAGCATCACTCAGCACCACCTGAGTATCATTCAGCATCACATCCACACCACCACACCACCACCTCAGCATTACTCAGCACCACCTCACTCTGCTCTCGGAATCTGGTATCTATTGATTCTCTGTATAACACAACGAGAAGCTACCCTGGCTCAATGTCTGATCCTTAGTGAAGGTTAGCGCACATTTGTGCCTGTGGTTCAGGTGGTGTTGGACATCTCCAAAAAATGTATGGACTGTCCTCACACACCACCAGGTGTCATGCTTCATCATCGGCTGTCCTCGTCCTTTAAAAACCACGTTTGATAAAGGGTGGGCCTACACCTGGAGACAGGGAGGCACTTCTAAAACTAAGTGGCGGCCCGTGCTGAAAATAAGTGAGTGAATGATGTCTAAAAATCGATGCAGAATCCCGCGTGAGATTTAATGATGCTGAGTGTGCTCGATATTAAAAGAAATGGTGGAGACAAGGGGGTCCAGTATCCCATCTCCATATGTGTTGCCAACATGTTTCTGCCGTTGCGGCCTGGAGGGTCCATGGCATTCATCAGGGTGAAAGTAAGAAAAAAGGGCTCCTATCCTGTCTCTAAGAGACAGAGATAAAACCACTTGCGTAGGTTGGTTTCTGGTCCAACTCTACCAGGTCTTTAATTAGAACTCCCTATTGTAGGTTTAGGGATGTCCCATGGGGAGGGAGGGGTAGAGGGACCCCTGTAGTCAAACTTACTCCAAGGTGCGTCCCTCGCATCGTTCCTACGGTCCTTCCTCGCTGCTCCCCTGACGATCCATTGACGATCTATTGATTCTCCCCTAGTGTCTGTCTGCTGCTGGTGTTGTAATTCAGGTACTATTTCCCAACCTCCACCCTCCCGTTCTTTATGTCTCCCCCCATTAACAACAAAAAAGCGATAACAAACAAAGCATTAAAACAGGCAGGAAAAAGTTGCCAGCATTGCAAGGACAAAAAAACGAAAAGACATTTTTTATGATAATTCTTTTTTTTAATAGGGTCGTTTAGTTGTACATAATGTCTTCTTAGTTATATATAAGGTAACAAAAATGCTTATAACACTTTTAACACTTTTTTTATTAAAAACTTTTCAACATGCTGCACAGCAGCCACAATCCTCTACAATATAGCTTAAAGACATTGGCAAAGCCAATAGCACTGGCTAAACATTTATAAGGTCACAAAGGTGAGACCTATTGGCTGTGCCAATGCTTTTTCATTCATGACACTAATGGTTTAATGTATTTTGTTCTAGCATATTTCGGCCTAAGAGACTGTAATAAATAGTGCCCTGTTGTTTACAAGTCCACATTACAGTGGCAGCATCAGTGTGATTTGTGATTAAGCCCAAGCTAGCCCCTTCGTCACCAAGCATCAGACACAGGCGTCTTAGCGCAGGATCAAACTCTTCTCTGCAGTGAGTGCGGAAGCTCTTCAGCTGGTCAATCCTCAAATAATTAACATTGGAACATTTACTCTCCAAATATAGGCGGCCAATGTTGAGTGACCCTTTGTGATTTGTTTCTTTGACTGGTTATTTAAAGCTCCATTAGGAGAGAGAGAGGTCCTCCACTGGTTTGTCCAGTGACAGCGGATCAAACCTTTCTGCCATATGAAAGGGGATTGCAGTCATTATGGTACAAGTCCAATAAGGACTTGTCGAAGCGTGCGCGGTCTCATGCAATAAAATCACCATGGCCTGCAGTGCTCTCGCATAAATAATTTAACTAATTGTGATCTAATGGCACACTTTGTCTAACGCAGATTGTCTTCCTACATAAACTTCCCTCAATTTGGTCCAGGTGGCAATAGAATCCAGGTCACCATATTGCTGCAATGTTTTAACTTAGGGGAATTGTTGTGCAAAGATACATGCCAGTTAGATCTACTAAACACAATTCATGCTCACTTAGATGTTTAACGGACACTGGGCCTCATCTACAATAAAATTATGCAGCGCGATGCCGCAAGCCTTTTAGCTGCGCCGTGCTACGTCATTTACAAAGCATAGGGATGCGTCATATTATTAACGACGATCCGACTCATCCCTGTGCTTTTCCCTGTGCTGGCGCACAATAGGCTGCCATGCGCCAGCACAGGCACCCTTTGCTTCATTTTGCAAGGATGCCTGCACTGTGGGGATGATTGTTTTTGTGCGGAAGGAACACATTAATGGCATTTCCCTCTTTCTTTGCGTGCTGCAGAATTTAGGATTTAGGATGCACCATTTAGGATTCTGACACATACCCAGTTTTACAAAATGTTGTAAATCTGAAAATGCGTCAAGCTCCATGGATGTTGCGTTGGAACACCCACAGCAACACCAAGGAACACCCTTTTCACGCAGAGTAATGCGTGAAAGGGGCCCATATTTACAAAGCCATGAAAAGTCACGCAGGGTGACTTTACGTGGCCTTGTAAATATGGGCAAGCCCATTGTGCCACTGGTGCATGAAACACAGTGACGTACCAGCGGCGCAATGGGCTTGTAAATAAGCCCCTCTGTGTTCATCAATAAACATTGGTTTCGAGATGACCTGCCGGTGCTTCCAGAGCTCCAAAAACGAGCATTTCTTGAGAGCTTTCAGCCTACCACCATTAAGTCAACAAGGTTTGGTCCTAGGTATCAGTCCAAACTTCATACTTCGATCTCATATAAATTAATCCCTAATTGATTCTTGTCGCATCATAGACCCAGTTTACTACAAACTTTGGAAACCCAAAATTATGTGGCTTAAAATGACAATGCCGTTGATGCCGAAAAATGCAGAGATGTGTGGTTTGCTGATATTAGAAGCAAAACTTCGTCTCATCGGCTCCTTGCAAGATGAGTTACAACTAAATGAAACAGAAAGGGAGCCAATAAGCATCCCTCCTTGATAGCACTGAAGGTGAAGATTCAAGGGTTGCATCCCTATTAAGTCATAATCTCACCTTGACCCTTCTCTGGGTATATATGAACTGAGAGCCTCCAAGAAAGACATTTGGAGTTCATGTATTATTACACTTTTCATACAAGCAGGGTCAGAGAATCTAGACAAACCTGCAGACGCCTCGAAAAGCTATGGACGAACTCCAAAACCATGGCAGACTTCGACAGCTTCAAAGCAGCCACCACTGCCCACCACAAACTCACCAGATACTCAAGGAAGAAAGCACTACAGGACAGAATCCCACGCACACAACAGCAAGGAACTCTTCGGCATCATCAAAGAGTTCGCCCAACACAACAGTGAGACTACTTACAGCCCACCCTCCCAGGACCTCTGAGACAGACTCAGCGCCTTTTTCCATCACAAAATCAACACCATCTACGACAACTTCGACAACAACAACCTCCCCGCGGAACCCAGACCTGCCATTCCCTACAACACGCAGCCGACACTTAACAGCTGGACCACCCTCAGCATTGAAGACACCCTGAAGACTATGAAGTCAACCCACTCCAGGGACCCCATAGACCCCTGCCCCCACCACATCTACCACAGAGCCGCAGACATCATCACTTCCGAGTTTTGACGAATCATCAACCGCTCCTTCAAGATCGCCTCTTTTCCCGATGACTGGAAACACGCCGAGATCAGCCCTCTTCTGAAAAAACCCTTGGGGGACCCCACCGACCTCAAGAACTACAGACCGATCTCCTTACTCTCGTACCCGGCGAAAGTCTTGGAAAAAGCCATCAACAGTCAACTCACCTCCTTCATGTAAGAAAACAACACCCTCGACTCATCCCAATCAGGCTTCAGGAAGAATCACAGCACCGAAACCGCCCTTCTCGCCGCGACAGACGACATCCGCTCCCTCCTCAACAGAGAAGACCCTGTGGCCTTCATCCTTCTGGACCTTTCCGCTGCCTTCGACACAGTCTCACACCGCACCCTAGCCCGCAGACTCCACGACGCAGGCATCCGGAACAAGGCCCTCTACTGGATCCGCTCATTCCTCTCCGGCAGAACGCAGCGGGTCAGACACCAGCCCTTTACTCTCGGAACCCACTCTGACCTCCTGCGGAGTCCCACAAGGATCCTCCATCAGCCCCAACCTGTTCAACGTCTACATGGCCCCTTTCGCATCCATCGTCAGATCACACGGACTCAACATAGTATCTTACGCCGACGACACCCAACTCATCCTCTCCCTATCCAACGAACCCAAACACAACTTTCAAGAAGGAATGAAAGCAGTCGCCAGGTGGATGAAAAACAGCTGCCTACAGCTCAACATGGACAAAACAACAAGTACAAGTACTCATCATGGGCCCACACCCCGATGCCTGGAACAGCACCTGGTGGCCTACCGCCCTCGGGAACCCCCCTCTCCCACAGACCATGCACGCAACCTCGGAATCATCCTGGACTCCGAACTCAAAATGGACCGCCAGATCAACGCTGTCACCTCCTCCTGCTACCACACCCTCCGCCTCCTCCAAAAGACCTTCAACTGGATTCCCCTTGAGCCCAGGAAAACCATCACCCATGCCCTTCTCAACAGCAGACTGGACTACGGCAATGCACTCTACGCCGGGATCAACAAGAACCTCACCTGCAAACTCCAGAATGTCCAGAACGCCGCCGCCAGACTAGTCCTCAATCTACCTCGCCACTCGGCCAACACCTACGGATACTACACTGGCTCTCCATCGAGAAGAGAATCACCTTCAAGCTCCTCAACCACACCCACAAAGCCCTCCACAACACCGGACCGACCTACATGATCCACCGCCTCTCATTCCACACACCCCAAAGACCCCTCCGCTCAGTCCAGCTCTCTCTTACGACAGTACCCCGCATCAAGAAGACCAGAACAGGAGGACGCTCCTTCACCTTCCTCGCGGCCAAGGCATGGAATACCGTCCCTCTCCACCTCCGACAGACATCTTTGATCGCCAAGTTCCTGAGGGGCCTCATGAACTGGCTTTTCAACGAAGCACCTAAACATCCTGGAGCTGCGCACTTTCCCCCCTCCCACTCACCCCCCCCAGCATCTTGAGACCCCTTCGGGTGAGTAGTTGCGCTCTACAAAACACTGATTGATTGATTGATTGATAGAATCAAAAACAGTACAGAAATGAATGCAGTACTGTAGGAGCTGAGGCAGCTCACCTCAATGGAGGGTTAGGAGACTAAATGGAAAGAGCGAAGAGGAATGGAAGAAACAAAAAAGAGAGACAGGTAGAAACAAGGGGTGTTGTGTTGAAGGGTAATCAAAGAAGGTCAGAGGAGGTGTGGGAAGAAGGAAATGCAGTTACCTTGTCTCAGCAAGGAGCATTAGCGAAGGGGAGCCAGCCTGGGAAGGAGAACTGAGAACAAGCCCTCTCCCTGCATCTTTCACGTACAGTAAATTCATGTTTTCTTGACTCAGTAACATCATCAAAAGGATAATTTTCTACCCCTTATAAACAACTTATCGTCAGAGTGGATTTGAGTTAATCTATCTCTACCTACACAAGAGTTGGGCGCTCAATAGCAGAGAAAGGTTGTGGGAGAATCACACAAATGAAGAGCCCAACAAGGGAGACAAAACAGGTGAGCCCACCAGCTTCATGTCAATGTAGAACCTCGCCCGGTGGTGGCTGCAAGTGCGCCCTCTGCCCTGCACAAGAGAATGAGCAGGTAACACTGAAGATAGAGAGGAGGTCTTGACTGCGGCCAACGTGAGACATCTATCTGTATGCACTGGGTAAGTGCTGCTTATTTTGTTAATTGACTAGATCTGCCCTAACTTCCCAAAGAGGAAGGAAGTGGATTCCCCATCGGTGTTGTTCTCCTGATCAGCAACCTGTCACTGAGTCCTGTCTCTAAAGGTTTTTTTAAATATTGTTTTATAGCTGCATCTTTTATTGGGAAAGAAAAAAGTGTACATTCCACAGCGAATGAACAGGAAATCGTTTTGGCTTTCAGCTGGAAGCACAAATGCACAGGAAACTAAAGTATGGGTTACGGTCATTTACATCATTACAGTTTTAGAAAAAATGCCCACCATGTTTCGACTTGGTAAGTAACGTAAGGATGCACGTGGGAGCAGGGCTGGACTGGGAACCCAAAGCAGCCCAGGCCATTTTGTCGGACCAGCTCCCCAGAGGGTGGGGGTGCAATTGTAAAGCACTGCTGCTTTTGTTACTGGGGAGGGGCAATATTGCAGCACCACTGCAAAACTGTCCCCCAGTAACAAAACCGACGCCCACCCATCCAGCCTCCTGAGGAAATGCCCGATGCACACTACGGCGAGTCCGGCCCTGCTTGAGAGTCATAACAAAACCTTAGGGAGCCCCCCCAAGGTTCGGCCCACATGCAATCCTTGTCCCTTACATACCATCTTCACAAGGACTCTCAGAGCGTGCAACTTACAGAGACTTGCAGCTTGGGCGCAGACCTTGCAGCAAGAGCTACTCGCAGGTGACACAGATACTCAGGCTCTGGGTTTAGACTAATGCCCTATCCCTCAAGTAAAACAAGACTTACAGGTTTCACCCCCTGAGTGGCATCAACCAGAATCGGTGTAAGTAGAGGAGTAGGTCTGCCGCTGATACAAGAAAGAGAGGAAATCACAAGGACAGAACATTTATTTGATTTAACTGAGGAAATGGTAGAGCCGGGATGCAGGCAACTTTAGTCAAGAAGGACTATCAATCAATCAGGAGTTTCATATAGCACAAATCACTAAAATAAAGGTAACGAAAAGCCTCAACACTTCAGGCCTCATTTATGAGGTAGTACCGTAGGGCAGCGCCACAGGCCTCCCTGCAGCGCTGCCCTTCGGTAAAAGAAAAGGGCAGGAATGCGCTGTATCTATGAGATACGGCGCATTCCTGTCCTTTTCCCCTTCGCCGGTGCACAATGGGCTGCCGTGCGCCAACGCAGGCACCTTTCTGCACAAAAACAATCACAAGAGGCTTTTTCCTTTTTCTATGTGTGCTGCATCCTGCAGCACACATAGAAAAAGGAAAAACGAGGAGAAATAAAGATATTACTCCTTGTTGTGCCTCCCTTACGCCTCCTCTGGGGAGGCGTAAGTTTTTAGCGCTGCCACAGATTTACGATTTCTCGTAAATCTGGGGCAGTGTCAAAAAGCCATGGATGTTGCTGGGAACGCACGCTCCTTTAACACAGAAAACTGCGTTAAAGGTAACCATATTTATGAGGCAGTATTAAGTCTAAAAAAGTGGCTCAGTGTTGCCTCGTAAATATGGAGCTGGCTCCTGCACCACAGAACGTCACATAAAGTGACGTTCTGGTGGCGCAAGGGGCCTCATAAATGAGGCCCTCTGTTTCAGGTCTTAGAGGTATGGTAGAGAGAAACGTTGAGGCTTGTTATTAAGCCATGGTCACACGTTTAACGATGTTGGTGCCTCTATCTGAGGAAGCCAGTCTACACGATAGACAGAAGTCTACCCCTGGGTTAGTTTGTCCATTTATCAGCAAAGGCAGATGTGTAGAAAGGCAGAAAGAAGGTGGAGGAAGTGGGGATTTGAAGAAGACAAGACTTGTTGCAGAAAGCAATTGCAGCTCATAAGAAACTGTATTATGAAAATAAAATCATGGAAGCACGCACATCGAGCTGTTAGGGGTCCCAGTCATCTTACTAATTCATTAGACCCTTCCCTGATGATATTGCCTTCCCAAAGCTTAGTGGACAACTGGGACTCTTGCCTTTGGACATAAGATCGATATAATCCAGCAAAAAATATTAATAATCTTTAGTTAGGATTTCTCATTTTTTCTCTCCAACTCTGTGGGTGAGGCATGGCATGATTTCTAAAAAAAACTGGTCAGGCTGGGTCACCGCTGGATCCCTGCCCAGCAGCACACTGTGGTATCTGCCCGCATTGTGGCAAAAGGGTGTGGTCTCAAGACAGCTTAAAGGGCTGTTGTTACCCCCCTCCTTAGGAAAAAATGTATTTTCAGTACTGGCCAAGTTTTGGAGGGAGTAGTACATTAAATGCTACCGGAGCATGTCTGTAAGTTTTCCTTCGTCAGTACATGTCAATCCGGGTTCCAGCTGGGAAATGGGGCAGAGGCAGCCTTTTTTACTGGACCTATCAGTGGCCTTTGATACAATCGTCTGCTCATTTTTTGTGAATCTGAGGTACAGCCGCAGCTTCACTGAAATCGACCTCTCACACCGGTTTAGCACTTAACATAATTATTCCATGGTAAGGAAGCTCAATTCTTGGGCTGCCACAAGGTTCTGTAGTTTATCCCTTGCTTTTTCATGGAAATATGGCTAGACTTTCACCTATACTGGACTTTCACTGGACACCTGATTAATGGTTCATCTGGAGTAAGATATTTGTCAGGCTCTGTTCCAACTTTTTTACTTGCTGACAGAGATTATGCCCTCTTGTTGGTAACATTTGTTAACCCTCGAATTATTGCCTTCACCCAAGAGCCTTCAGCAGCAACCAGGCCAAGCACAGAATCAGCTGTTGTCACCCAAAGGCCCATGGTAGGCACCCGTACTAGCACAGGAAGGAGAATCTTGAATACTATTTCCTTCCCAGGTAAAATTAGACCAATAGCACATGCACAGGGCAGCAGTGTCTTGGTCTGGCACATGCATTCTTGCTAAAAAGCGGAAAACAGCATACGTCTTTAAGAAAACACTCAGTCAGAGTTTTGCAACTCTTTCTTCCAGTACAGAAACTCTCCAGCTCATCTCTATATCCTTGATTTTCTTCCTGCTCACCACTGCTCCACTTTCTTCACCTTGCCGACCCCTCGGCCTGTGTTTTCCTACTTTTCCAGCTTTTCTACATTCTTTTAGGTTTCATCTGATCCTTTCTCACTTTCTGCTTTAGTTCCCTGCCTCTTTGCCTTTTCAGTGCCACTCTGCTACTTCTCCACTCTCCAAGTCTATTTAGCTCAGATGAACATCTTTATTATCAGGCAATTGTAGATCAGCATTTCAATTAACAGTACATCACTACCAGCTACTAGTAGCATTACAATCTCTGCCAAGTCTACGGCTGGTCAACTCTACTGCTTATAACCATTTCACTCCACAAACATCTGTAGTCGCAAGTCTAAAGAAGCAATCATAAAAAGCAGAAATTAGACTGGGCTTGGTGCTGCCTCTTGTTGTAAATCAGGAGGCATGTGCTCTTTTGAAATAAGGGTTGTTGTTAGAAATGGGATTTTTGGTAGGCTTGGGCGTGGGCCAAAGCCAGGCAAAAACCACCACTCTAGTCAGGATAAGGGAGTTACACGTCTAAAATAACCCCTGCTCACCCCCTTGGTAGCTTGGCACGAGCAGCCAGGCTTATCTTAGAGGCAGTGTGTAAAGCATTTGCACATAACCGACAGTAATACAGTGTTCGCACCACAAAAGGACACCACACCAGTTTAGAAAAATATCCAATATTTTTTATATAATTAAGACAAGACCAAAAACGATAAGAATCCACAATACTATACTTAAAAGTTCACAGTTCCAAAAATACGCTGATTAAAAAGAGTTCCTTGTGTGGATAGCTCCGTCTGGGCTACCACGGCGTCGTGAACAACAAATCCAACAGTTCTGGATGGTCGCAGGGTCGCGGGCCAGCTACGGTGTCGGGAAGACCCGCAAACAGTACCTTTAGAGATGCAGGGCATTGGCAACCTCTCGTTGAGCTTTCGAAAGTACGGCGTCCGCAGGCGTTGGTTCCGAAGGTCGGTGCAGGAGTCGTCGGGGCCCTCGAAGTCACACGCGTTGCAGATCGATCTCCTCTTTGTTGAAGTCAGGAGCGCTGGCGTCGGCAGGCGTCGTGTGCTGCGGTGCGGCGTGCAGTGCCCTCAGGTCGCGGTGCGAGCAGCGGCTCGGTGGCAGCGTCGGTTGGCGTCGCCGGTGAGACCAGGGTCGCGGTGCGAGATGAAGGCGGTGCTCGTCACGGTGCTGGCAGGTCACGGTGCAAGCAGCGGCGTCGTCGTTGCTGAAGCGCTGTCCTCGGCTGACGAACTGGAGTCGATGGCACCAGCGTCGGTAGGCCAAGGCTGCGGTGCGGGATGAGGGTGGTGTGTCATGTAACTTTACGAGCGGTGCCCTCGAACCACAGTGCAAGCAGCGGCGTAGATTTCGGCATGGAGCGGCGTCGTAGGGGATACCAAGGCGTCGTCGTGAAGCGAGGCGGTGCAGAGTGCGGTGCCCACAGGTCGCGGTGCGAGCAGCGGCTCGGTGGCGGCGTCAGCAGGCGTCGTCGGTGAGGTCAGGGTCGCGGTGCGGCATTGCGGCGGTGCCCTCTGCGGTGCCTTCGGGACACGGAGTCGGCAGCGGCATCGTTGATGTCATCGAGTTGCTTTTCTTCTGTTGCAGCACAAAACACACAGTCCCCACTGCTGAGGGCAGAAGAACTTGAAGTCTTTGCTGTTCCTGAGACTTCTTGAACAGGGGGCAAGCTCTACCTCAAGCCCTTGGAGAGACTCACAAATTAGGTTGCAGAAAGTCCAGTCCAGGCCTTTCACTGCCCAAGACAGAAACAGCCACTGCAGGTCAGCCCAGCAAAGCATGCAGCAAAGCAGTCGTTCCTTTTCGCAGCTTCTCCGGCTCTTCTTCTTGGCCGTCTTCTTGTTCCAGATGAGTTCTAAAGTTCAGGGGCCTGGGCCCCAATATTTATATCCCAAAATCCTTTGATCTCTTAGGCAGAGAGTGTCTGTGCCCAGCCAGAACCAGTTCTGCCTTCTCTGGTGTGATTTCCTGGCAGGAGGTGGAGTCGGCATTGTCAGAGGCAGACCAGGCCCTTTGAGGTGCAAGGAAATCTCCTCCCCCTTCCCCCATTGCAGCCCAGGTCTATTCAGCCCTTTCCTGACCCACCTAGACTATCTGGAGCCCTCCTGCTCCCCAGCCTTCTGTCATCCAAAACCCAGACAGGCAATCCACATTCCAGCAGAGGCACACAAGATGACTGAGCAAGAAAATACCTACTTTCTAAAAGTGGTATTTTCAAACACAGAATGTAAAAATCACCTTCACTAAAAGATGCATCTTTAGATTCTGAGTTCAGGCATACTAAACTTTATTTTCTTACCTAATTCCCCGGGCCAGTTTTGTCTATAAGATGTTATAAACAAACTTCCCATTCTGTCCTATGGGGAACAGGTAACCTTGCAATAGTGAAAAACGAAATTGGCTGTAATTCACTATCAGGACATGCCACACACCAGGGCATGCCCTACCTTTCACATACACTGCACCCTGCCCACAGGGGACTTTGGGCCTACCTTAGGGGTGGCTGACATGTAAGAAAAGGGAAGGTTAGAGACTGGCAAGTGTGTGCACTGGCCAAGTCGACATGGCAGTTACAAACTGTGCGCAGACTCTGCAATGGCAGGTCTGTTACCTTTTCAGTGCTACTCACGTGGGTGGCACAATCAGTGCTGCAGGCCCACTATTAGCATTTGATTTACAGCCCTGGCACACTCAGTGCACTTTACTAGAGACTAACAAGTAAATCAAATATCCAGTCATGGAAACACCAATCCATAACACAATTTACACAGAGAGCATATGCACTTTAGCACTGATTAACAGTGGCAAAGTGCCCAGAGTCCTAAAACCAACACAAACAGGTCAGGAAAAAGTAGGAGGAAGAAGCAAAAAGTTTGGGGATAGCCCTGCAAGAAGGGCCATTTCCAACAGTTGTCATCCTCTACACCCTCACATTAGAGTAGAAAGGGTAAAGAACTTTATGAGTGGGTGACAATAAGTAAACCAACTCTCATTGGCAGAAAAAAAAGAAATTTCACAAACTGGAGTGGCTATGCCATCTTTACCACTGTTTTTCTGACCTGAGTGCCCTAGGGCAAAATCATGTACCAGCTCTACAGTTAAGAACCTGAGGGGGATATTCACAAGAACGTGCGATAAACATCTCCAAAATAGGTTAATGCAATTCTACATATCGCCGTCTATCGCGGGAAAATAACGCTGTGTCAACGTCACATTCTCAACACGGCGGTAACATGCGAAATGCCCGCGATAAAATCACCGGGACGGCGATAAAAATCCCAAGCCGAATGTGAAAAGAGTTGCGATGGGCCCAACCGCGATAAAAAAATCAGCGATAAGCTGCGCCAGGCCTGCAATTCACACACGTCAGGCGGGAAAAATCACCATAAAAGCAGAAAAAAAAACCACAAACAAAACCAAAACAACAGCGAAGCACAATGGAGGCAGCTGGAGCAAGTACAGAGGACAACCAGAACCCCACAAGCCCCACGGAGGACCAGCCTGGGACCTCGGGGTCAGGGAAGGGCAAGGAGAAGAAGAAGAGGAAGACGCGGTTCAGTCCGCAGGACAACAGGATCCTGATAACGGAGGTGGTAGAACACCATCAACAACTGTTCGTCACCTCCACTGTGTCATTGTCAACAAAAAATGGAATATGGCAGTCCATCCTGGACAAGGTGAATGCAGTCGGAGTGCTGAGGAGGACAATGGAAGAGCTCAAGAGGCGCTGGAATGATGTGAAGCGCAAAACCAAGCAGAAACTCAGCAACAACCAGAAGGCAGCAATGCAGACTGGAGGTGGGAGTCCAGTGCCACAGGAGGAGCTGGATGAGATGGAGGAAATGGTGTCCACAGTCATCAGTGTGGAGACGGTGGCAGGAGTTGGGGGACCGGACACTGCTCAACTTGACCGGACACAACAGCAGCAGGGTGAGTAACGACCAGGGACTGGAGGGACAGGGGGAGATGGGCACAATGGCACACATGCACAATTAAGTATAGCACAGTGCACACCCACAATGACTCTGGATCATGTCCCTGATCCCCTTGGCACACTGCAGCACACCTGGAAACAGCAAGTAGGCCCCCGTCGACTATGTGCCCAGAGGGGGCCCTTCCCACACATCACCAATCTCACAACCAACCCATGCACATGTGCCAACCCCAGCAAAGCGGCGTGTCTGTGAGCCACACTGACAATGCAAGTGACACCGCATGACGAATAGCATGGCTGCAGTCAATATATCATGACATGTTGCACGCTACGACACTGAGGTGGCTGAGTGTGGACCACAGCCGTAAAGGAGCAGGTCACACTCTGACACATCCACGTGCACAAACAACCCCTGACGTCAACAACACATCTGCGGACAAACCATGCCCCAGAGTCCCAACTCCCACCAAGAGCCCAATTTACCCAAGTAAGCAACATCTCAGCACTATATAAGCACAGAAGTCAAAGGCACACTGCCTGAAAGGGATAAGGGGCAGCAAAATCAGAGCTGCAGGGGCGACCCTCCCAAAATGCAGCACACACACAACATACAGAGCACATCAACTGTGACAACAATGTGGTATAAACTGCAACACGTTCACAACAGAACAGAGGACACAACTGGTGCCGCTTGTGTGTAGAAACTGGCCAATCACATTTGGCATAGCAGGGAAATGTGAGATGATAATGTACAAGTACAAACACACATCCGTGATGTTGTCGAAATGTCCACTGTCCCGCATCAAATAGGCAGCTCCTCCCAAACAGTCACAATGTACATTGTCATGCAGTCTGTATGTAAACTTGTACAATGCGTCAACATACATGTGAACACAATGTTAAACAGCATCTCCCCTTCACATTGCAGAGGGAGAATCAACACCTCCTGCAGAGCAGACCTAACATCTCTACACTGATGACGAAGAGGACCTCCCCACCTTCGACAACGACGCCCTCCAAGAGCTCATGGACAGCTTCGGCACCTCACCTCCAGGAGCAGGGCAGCCCAGCTGCATCAAGGAGACCCCACCCCCTGCACAGACCACACAGCAGGAAGCACCCACCACCCCGGCTGTCTCCCAGGACCCCCACGAACAACACATGGCCTTCCAATGCCGTGTGTTAGGGGGCCAGGAGAAGATGGCTGAACAGGTGCGGGTGGGGTTTGACCTCATGGCAGCCAAACTAGATGCCATACGTAGGTGTCTAAGTCCCATCAGGGACCACTTACAGTCCCTAACGGACACCCACAGTCCGCTTCATGCTCTCCAATGATCCATGGCTGACATCGCTCGAGTCCTGACTCAGAGACAAGAACAACTGTGTAGTTAGAGTGGCTCCAGCGATGTCAGCCGGGAGTTGGAACACATGCGGAGGATCGTGGAGAACAGGGAGCGGATGCCGGCGGAAAGAATGGCTGCCACGGCTGCACACCAGCGAGATGTAGCTGGGATCTTCCATGCCCTGCAGACCCTCATCATGGCATTGCTGCCACAAGTCCTGGCGCCGATGAATGCTGCTGCTGCTTCTACATCCACATCTCCACCCCCTGATGTGTCAGTGCCTCACAGTGTGGCAGAGATTCCACCTCCGGCCCCTGATGTGTCAGTGCCACACAGTGATGCAGGCAAAACACCACCACCCACATGTGAGGCACATGAAACATCAGAGGACGAAGATGCGGATGAATCTGCCTTAGTGGTAAGGAGGAGGCGGTAGCATTAATCTCCGCCATATGGCCTGTTTCTGCTTGGTTCTGCCCTCTGCATCATCACCTTCCACTGTCCCCCGATTCACTCTGCGACACTCACCTTGGACCTCGACATGGACTGCCATTTTCTGTTTGGTTACCAATGACACAGCAATCAGACTGCGGACTGAACTCTTCCTCTTCCGATGAACTTGTCATTCCCTGATGGACTTTGGCTGGCCCTCCACGGGGCAACAATGTAAAGTGGGGTTTGCATGCTCCAGCTTCAACACTCCACTGAATGTGAATAAAACATTCAAATTCACACAGATGTGTCATGTCTATGATCATACAAGTATGAAAGTATGGATGAATATAGGGTCAGTGATTCCCCCTTACGTCCATGTTGCTCGTGTTGTGGGACTCGAGTCACAGGGTGCAACATTGCTGATTGCGGTCCGGGTGGCGCTGACACTACGACAGAGACACACGCATCAGTCACTTTCTTGTCCAGCCCAGAACTGAGCCACGCCCAGAGCCCCGGGCTCAACGTTCACATCCCTACACTGGACCGGCATACGCCACCCCAGCCCACTCTGCTTACGCTTACAGGGGGGGGACAACAAAGCTACATGTCCCAGGTCTTCCCTGTAGTGATCTGCTAGTCACTGGTCTAGTCGTCAGCATGCCACAGCCACTCCCTGAGGGCTGGTTTACACCCACACCACACCCATCCAGCACAGGCGTCACAGGACATATGACCCTGCCAATAAAAGGGGCCTACCACATCACATTCCCCACTGCCGGAGGTGACCTTGCTCCTGGCATCCGCACCACGAGACTCAATCATGAAGAGTCCATGACTTGTGGCGCACTGGGTTAGTGGCACCCAATGCACTGCGGCCTGCACGGGCCTACCGCCACGGGGCGATGACTTGCGGTGCACAGAGTTAGTGGCACCCGATGCACTGCGGCCGGCACGGGCCTACCGCCACGGGACGATGACTTGCGGTGCACAGAGTTAGTGGCACCTGATGCACTGCGGCCAGCATGGGCCTACCGCCACGGGATGGTGACTTGCGGTGCACTGAGGTAGGGGCACCTGAAGAGCTGAGCAGGTGTGCAGCCTGCGATGATGCGTAGACCTCGATATGCCGTCCTGCAAATCGAGATTCGATTTGAATTGAGTGCCCTGCTGGAGCGCAGTGTACGCCGAAGGCAGCAGTCAGCACACACATGACTCCGTGGTGCATTGCCGCAGGGTGCGCTGGGGGCCTGTGGCACGGAAACCAGCGATCGGCTGAGGAGGTTGCACCGGCACGAGGTGGGCCCTCTTGGAGACACGCCGGTGGCAGCAGGTGAGCATTGAGGCCTGGGTGCGCAGGGGCGGCCAGTCATCTCTGGGCGGCGAACCAGTCCGGGGACCAGGGCTGGGGTGCAGCAGGCGCACAGGATCGCGCAGGCACCACCGGCCACGTCGGCGGCCTCGTGGCTGGGTGGGGGGCGCCGCCCTGGCAGACACGACCCTACATGCGATGACGAGATGTGCATGGGTTGGCTTGGGACGTAGCCACCTCGTCTCCAGTGTAAATCTGGCCATTGAAGGTGATCGGCCACGTGTGTGTTGGCCTATGGACAGGATATGGCGGACACAGAGACACACGCAGTAGTTACTTTGGTGGTCATCCCGGAACTGTACCACCCCCAGAGCCCCGGGCTATTTATTCACGACATACGCCGGCCAAGGCCACTCCGCTTACGCTTACAGGGGGGGACGACAAGGCTACATGTCCAAGGGCTTCCACACTGCCTGCGGTAACCTGTTTGCGTCCACTGTCCACAACACTACAAACACCAGCAGTATATGTCCACATGGACATGTCTGTGCTCTGCATACTGATGTCTGTCCAGCACATCACCGCCACACTTGGCATTGTGTACATTCTTATTGATGGGTCACTTGCCTCCTTCGCACATACTTTGTTCCCACCTCTCTCCACATTCTGCAATTGTGTGGCAGAGGTGCCATGTCGTGGATGGTTTGTCTACATGGCTGGCCACGGTTACCACAGTTACTTGTGTTGTCGTGTCTGGTAGTTGGGCCTGTTGATTGGCATGTTGTATGTGATTTTGTAACGTGTGCATTCCCACAGTTGTGAGTTGTATGATTGTGGAGTTGAGGTGTGTGGTGTGTTCAGTTGGTACTTACCGACGAGCAGTGCATTTCCATAGGAGCCATCCTCAAAGCGCTGGTTGGTGATGGACTTGCGGAAGATGTAGGAATCATGCACACTGCCTGGGAAGTTTGCGACGACATTCATGAACAGGCCCGGTGGTCCACTTTTGCCTGCACATTGATGGAATGCGTGTGGTTTCTGTTGCGGTTATTGTGTGCAGTGTCGGCAGGGGGCACAAGTAGTACATGTGTGCAGTAAATTGCCCCCAACACGTGCGGGAAGCCAGCTATGGCATAGTTCCCTTGCTTGGTCTCCAGCTGTTCCTGCACAGTGTGGGGGAAGTGAAGGTGCAGGGGTATCAAGCTGATACAAACCGTGATGCTTACAGATACGATTAATCCTGCATAATAAGACCGTAACAGAAGTTCGTGTGGTCGTAACCTTCCTTTTCTTTCCTATGAAGGTTACGACCACACAAACTTCTGTTACGGTCTTTTTGTGCAGGATTTATCATGCCTGTCAGCATTCCGGTTTGTCCAAGTGCAATGCACTGTGCCAGATTACGTTTGTGACTATGCGGACGCTTGACCATTGTCACCATTTTTCCAACAGGTTTCTGAATACTGACATTCGGAATATGGAATTGTATTGGGGAGTTCCCGCAGCATATGCAGTTAATTGAATCCACACGTTGCCCTGATGAAGTTCCCCGTTGGGAATGGAACGCGTTGGCTGAGCTTTTCGTATTGTTGATTTATGCATTTGTAATAAAGAACAGGTTTTACACTACTTTTGACTACTGGACTTCATGACCTGGCGCACCCCCATTTCAGTAACTACAATCTTGGATCTGGGGCACAGAGGCGTCAAGCAACGGCTTGTGTTGGGGTTGGTTGCGCAGGAACACTACGAATTGAAACTAGCGTGTGGTGCAGATACAGGGGCCCGCCGTTGCTTTTGTGGACATGCATCCAAGACAGGTGTGGGGAACTTTGATAGGGCTGGCTGTGAGACTCCTCCGACTCTGGCAGTTGTTGGTTGGAAGGTACCAGGGGCCAACAGGTGCAGCACAGCCAGCAGCTTTATCTGCGGAAGGATGTTTGTTCTCCGCTGTGTTGGAACTGTCAGCCTGTGGGCAATGTGGGTCAGGATGTGGAGGATGGTTGTTCTTTTGAGCCTGTAGTGGGCAATGGCATCCTCCGGCGTTGAGTGTCTGAGGCTGGTGCGATTTAGGAACGTCCGCTGTCTTCTTCTGTGCTGCCTAGGTGGTAGTCCGGGGGGTGGTCCGGGGGGGGAGGGGGTCCTGGGAGTGGTGGCGGTGGGTGTTGTGGCCCTCTTGGGTCTCCAAGCTGCATGATCATTGGCTCTATGGCATCTGTTGGTCTTCAGATGTGGCTCTGGGCTGGGCTCCCTTTCATACTGCAGGTTGTCGTCCTGCTTAACACCAGTCAAAGGCAGGTGTTAAATCCCTGCTGCTAACGCGCCTTATCGCCTGTTTTTGGATCGCATCGCAGATCTGGCTGGTCATTGAGGATATCGCGAAGTGGTGTTTTCGTGTGTTTTTGCACGGGAACGCCTACTCTGTATATCATTAGCGTTAGTTGTCGCTCTCATCCGTGGCGATGTTTTTTGCGGCAGCTATCGCTGGAAAACTAGCGATTTTGGCAGTTTGAACCTGCTTGAGAATAGGGCGAAGAATCTATCGCAACTTTTGCGGCGCTAAAGTGCCGATAAATCGGTGATAAGTCCTTGAGAATATGCCCCTGAGAGTCTATATGGACCATCAACTCTCTGTAGTTCCCTAATTTAGGACAGAAGTGAAAGTTTCAGTCCAGAATGCTCATAAATTATCCTCCATTCTTGGACTTGACAAAAAAATCTGCATTTATGAGTGTTATCAATGTATTTTGTAATGACTTAGGCAATGGCCTACAGATAAAGATAGTGATGGGACAGATTTGCATATTGGTTCAAGAAACAGCTGTGTGATTAATGTACAGATTTAAGAAATCGCCTCATGTAGCGCCCCTTAGAATTAAAGGTGCTATGTCTGGTCCTTAGAGCTGTTTGTTGCATGGGCCATTTTGTGCCTTAAAAAAGTATTTTAGAAGATACTGCCCCAGAAGACAGTTAAGGTCTTTAGCTGCAAAAGTCCTCCCGGTTGAGCTTTTGGCTATCCAAGCAACTGGAAAGCTGTTACAGACCTGGCATTACAAGAAAATGTATTACTAAGGGTAAGGTTGCTGCTCTGATTTTTACAGTGACCCACACACTATATAAGTAGAGTACTCCCATTGTACATAATATAACATCAGAATATTAATCTACATTAATATACAAGGAGTGTCCGCGCCGGGACACTCCTTGGAGTAGCTGCTGCGCGTTATAAGAGCACTTAACATAACATAACATAACATACATTATGTTCTATTTTCTCATTCGTGTCTCACTTCTCTGTCTTTTTTCTCCTTCCTGTATCTCTTCTCCCCATCTGCTTCTTCTCTAATCAACATTCTGCCTTGTGTTGCCCTCTCCTTTTGCTCTATCTTTGAATTCTTCTCTGTCCTGTTGTACTCCTCTTCCTTTTGCCATCTTTTAAAACACCCCCTCATCTGTCTTCTCTTCCTCTCCCCTGCTCGTTTTTTTTCTCATCTCTCCTTCATCGGGTAGTCTATCTTTTTCCCCCTACCATATTATTTGTCTCTGAGTAACCTGTTTCCCTCGCTCAACTATCTCTCTCTCTTGCTCATCTTTCTTTATTATTAACATTGTTACGGATTTTTTTAATGTGTTTTTGTATGAGTATCATTAACAACATGCAGAATTTATTTTCACGCTTGATTACACATGTACACACTGATATAGTATTTATGCTCTTGAAACAAATTCTCTGTGTTGTGTAGAAGTGCGTTTTTCTGATTCTTGTTAACTAGGCCTACATTTGAGTATAAATGCCATCTTGTCCAAGATGGAAGTCACCCTTGTCATTCATGTTCTGTTTCCTCTGACCCTCATCTCTCCTTGCAATTTCTATAGTACACAGTCAAGCTGAAACATAATTGTTTATTTCCATTGTCATTGTTTCAAACTGTAAATCAGACCTGATATCTTTAATTCACAAACTTTCATTGTGATTAAAAGCTTTAACCTGATATGTAGTTGGTGGGTTGTGGGTTATTCTTCTTTCAGAATTTCTACAGGACTTCTAGATCTGTTCCCAACCTGCTGAGGAGACTGACAATCAAGGATACCTGTCAGGCTGTCTGGAGAGGTTCTCCTGCACACTGGTGTGGGCTGTCCATCTAGATTTCCCCACAAAGTGACTTCAGGCGCCGCCCCTATACTTACACTGGGCTATCAATGTGTATTTTCCCAAGCCTGTTCTGTTTAAGGTTAGGTCTGGCTTCAGGGGAGTTGGTCACTGGTCACACTACCTGCTCAGCCACGTGACAAAAGCACAAAATCACAGAGTCTTCCTTGCCTAGCTAGTCCTCATAGCTATTTATAGTAACATTTGGGAGAAGAATGAAGCAGCAAAGGGGCATAGATTGTTCTTACACTTCAAAGGGGCCTATCTTCCTCCTTCTTTCTCATCCCTGTCTGGCAGGCTCTTTCCAGGTACCATTATGTTTACAATCCACATACAAGAGTTCCAAAATGCATCCCTGACTCTTCACAATCTGCATACACAACTCAAGCTCACACTTTCACAGAGCAAACATACATGCTCTATCTATACCCCACATGTATGGAGTGAAGAATCTGGTTGAAAGAATACAATCAGACCATTTTTTAACAGGAGAGACGAGTATGCCACTCTCCTAGTGTCAGTAAAATGTAAAAGGTCCTGCTCCTACAACTATGGTTGTTTACTGCCACCACTGTCAGTTCTCCTCAGCCTGGTTAGTGTACAGTCGCTCTCAGAAAGAAGGGATGCACTTGGTGTGCCTCGACACTGTAGATATAGAGTCGCTCGGCTTACACACGAAGGGGCATATTTACAAGGGAAGTGGCGGAGTCAGGCGTTAGCCTTCCTGGCTTAACGCCTCACTCGGCCACTTCAGAAACGCAGGGCTGCGCCATATTTACAAGAATAGGGTGCAGCCCTGTGTTTCCCCCTGCGGTGGTGCTACACCTAGCAGCCTCGTGCCAACGCAGGCACCTTTGCACCATACCGCAAGGGTGTCTGCATGCAGGGGAAGATTGTTTATGTGTAGTAAGGTCTCCCTTCCTGCACATAAACTATCTTTAGATGCTGTTTTGTAACTTTTATGTGTGCTGCTTAATGCAGCACACATAGAAGTTGCAAAACGGCCTTTTTAAAAAATGATTGTTTATGTGCAGGAAAAGAGACCTTCCTGCACATAAACAATCATTGGCCTTTTGCTGTTTTCATGTGTGCTGCACAACGCAGCACACATGAAAACTGCAAAAACGAGGAGAAATGGAACACTCCGCCACTTCAGAAATGCAGGGCTGCACCATATTTACAAGAAAATGGTGCAGCCCTGCGTTTCCCCCTGAGCTGTCACTACAATTAGCAGCCTAGTGCCAACGCAGGCACCCTTGCACTATAGTGCAAAGGTGTTTGCGTACAGGGTAAGATTGTTTATGTGCAGGAAGGTCCCCTGTAAAAAGTGACGTTCCCGTGGCGATAGGGGCTTGTAAATGCATATTTACAAGCCCCATATTGGCACAGGAATGTCACTTTTTAGGACGTTCCTGTGGTGATAGGGGCTTCGCCTTATTTACAAGGCTGCGTTAAGCCATTTAACGTGGCTTAACGCTGCCTTGTAAATAAGGCCCCCTTTCACACTATGCTTAGCGAGAAAGGGGAGGGCAATTAGTGTTGCTGTGGGCGTTCCACTGCAACACCCATTGATTCTGACACTGCCCCTTATTTACAAGGGAGGCATAAATAGGCGGCAGCGCCAGAATTAAGACCAGGGAAAACCTTACCCTGGCGCAACGGGGAGAAATGTTCCATTTCTCCTCGTTTTTGCTGTTTTTATGTGAGCTGCGTTGTGCAGCACACATGAAAACAGCAAAAGGCCAATGCTTGTTTATGTGCAGGAAGGTCCCCTTTCCTGCACATAAACAATCATTTTTAGGTCTCGCCTGGCGTTAGCAGCGCGCATGCGCTGCTCTCGCCATGCGAGGGCTTCTTGGAATCAATACGGTTCCAGAAGTCGTGTCTCAGCTCCGCCTCCAATTTTAATTCGTGCGCGTCATTTGTCGTCATGGATTATGCTAAACATAGTGTAATGATTGCACCGGAGGCATTTTAATCCCTCCTGGTTGCGACCCTGTCCTCTTTTGGCCCCGCCCACCGGGATTGGATCTTTTACTTGCGGCGGGAGACAGTGTCTCTTAATTAGCCGCTAAGCACTTTTTTTTGGTATTACCACTTTTAACTTCAACAATGGCTGACGCACCTTTCATTTCTCTGGCGCGGCTTGTTTTTGTAGTTTTAGTCTCTGGCGCGGCTTGTTTTTGTAGTTTTAGAAAGTGATTTGCCCAGAATCACCTGATGTTGAGCCGACGCCGAGGCTTGTTTTTTTATTTAAATCATTTGCATAGCGCCCGCTTCACATTACTTTTCTCTGCACGGGCGCCGTGCTTTATATCAAACTTTTTTGAAATCATTTGCATGGCGCCCGCTTCACATTACTTTTCTCTGCACGGGCGCCGTGCTTTATATTAACATCAACGTGAAAGTGCAGCATGACATGAAGCAATCGTCTTAGACAGTCATCCTGTCCGCATTACAGAACACTAATAATTAGCGCCATCGCCGAGGCTCAATTTTTTTATGCACAGGCGCGTGCTTTATATTAACATTAATGTGAAAGCACAGGATAACATGAAGCAATTCTCTTACACAGCCGTCCTGTCCGCATTACGGACACACTAATAAATAGCGCCAACGCCGTTTTTGTTTTTTTAGGTACGGGCGCCGTGCTTTATATTAGCGCAGCTTTTTTTTACTTTTAGATAGCGTGAACCGGACCCGAAGGACATGTTCATTATTTGGTAGGCATGTGGAGATTAAGTGATTTGCCCAGAATCACCTGATGTTGAGCCGACGCCGAGGCTCGTTTTTTAAATCATTTGCATGGCGCCCGCTTCACATTACTTTTCTCTGCACGGGCGCCGTGCTTTATATTAACATCAATGTGAAAGTGCAGCATGACATGAAGCAATCGTCTTAGACAGTCGTCCTGTCCGCATTACAGAAACACTAATAATTAGCACCAACGCCGAGGCTCGTTTTTTTTTATGCACGGGCGCGTGCTTTATATTAACATTAATGTGAAAGCACAGGATAACATGAAGCAATTCTCTTACACAGCCGTCCTGTCCGCATTACTAACACACTAATAAATAGCGCCAACGGCGTATTTTTTTTATTAAGGTACAGGCGCCGTGCTTGATATTAATATTAATGTGAAAGCGCAGTATGACATGAAGCAATCCTCTAAGACCGCTGAAAATGTTACCTTTCAGACATGGCCGATACATACATCTTAAAGAGGATTGTGGACGGACTGCAGTCTGCCGAGCTTGAGCTGTGTGGCACCTCCCTCTCTCCTCCCACAGCCATCACAGCGAATGCGCAACTCTCATTACATTCCTGAGGTCATGGTGGAAGTTTAGACGTCAGCATGAGCTGGTTAAAGGCAAACACTCCGCCGAATCCTCTGCATACAGGGATGAAGGTTTGGGGATGACGGCATTAGCTCTTTCCTGCTCGTTGTGGTGAACAAGAGCGTGCTGACCAGCTACAGGTGAGGCTCGGGAATGTTGCACAACATTAGAAGTGTAGCCAGCACTGTACTTTGAGCTCCTATTGGGAAAGTTGAGCGCCTGCATCATGTGTTGCTTGCCTGGAAGCATAACACTCTGCACCCCGAGCATCACTACAGACAGCACAGTGCCATTCTTTGCCATTTGCTTTGCTATACAATACCATTAGCAAAGCAAATGGCTTTAACTTAATCAAAGGGGAGACCTATTGCATTTTCAATGCAACTTTTATGTGTGCTGCATTAAGTAGCACACATGGAAGTTACAAAACGGCATTTAAACATTGGGAGACCTTACTGCACATAAACAATCTTCCCCTGCATGCAGACACCCTTGCGCTATGGTGCAAGGGTGCTTGCGTTGGCACTAGGCTGCTAGGTGTAGCACCAGTGCAGGGGGAAACGCAAGGCTGCACTGTATTCTTGTAAATATAGTGCAGCCCTGCATTTCTGAAGTGGCCAAGTGAGGCGTTAAGCCAGGAAGGCTAATGCCTCACTCCGCCACTTCCCTTGCAAATATGCCCCTAAGACTGTGCCAGCCTCGTGCAGCACACTTTAAACACAGCATGGCAACAGGAAAATCTCACCCACCAGCTGGAGGGGGAGAAATATTCTGCTGTGGACAAGTACCGGATGAAGATGACAGCATCCCATTTGTCCCTGTCATTACTTAATTTGCTGGGCTGGGCCATCAGTGAAGGACACAGGTAAGGGCAAGATCACAGCAATTCTTACTGGTGACGGATCATTAATGTGACCTAGAGAAGTCACTTGAGTATTACACAGGCAGCAGCAGGGAGCTGTAACAGCCGCTACAATCCAAGCAAAAAACAGAAGAGTGCAAGGAGGTCCACTGGCATCTACGCCTTCCCCAGGTGGTGTAACAGTACAAATACTAGGCCGAACTGCAGCACAATCAGTTCTACAACCTACAGCAATGACACCACCAGCTGAGATAACAGCACCACCAGCCAACAGGGAACCCAGCCTGCAAGCAAGAATGCAGCATCAGCTTGCGGTGGGCTCATTGTGAATATAGTCAAAATGGTAAAGGGGGCACTGATCTTGGTCTGCTACCTGGGTAGGGGGTCTCTCCAGAGAGTCTTCCCCCTTGGAACTCTTGCCTTTATCATCCACCTGCAAAGACCCCCCCACAGCAGCAGCTGTAGGAGCACCAGCAGGAGACAGGACATCATATTGTTTCCCTTCTGGAGGCATGGAGGCCTAATGTGACATCATAACACAGGCGCTGTTACCGAGGGTTTGACTTTGTTTAGTGCCCTTTATGGTGAGACTATGGTGAATAAAACGGAGGCCAAAATCAAGGAATATTGTGGGAAGAGGCTCTTCCGCTGTCACACAACCTACTAGACTGAGATGCAAAATCTCAGCAGAAGTGAAGGAGCGACAACATTCAACTTGTTCTAAGGTGGCAGAAATTTGATATACAACATGTGAGTGGATCCCGTCCCTGTCCTCATGTAGATCGTGTGATACGATATCCCATCATGTGGGAGGAATTCCTTAACTGACTTTTCAGTCGTCTCAAACGGAGGGAGTAGATGAAGCCTGTGACACCATGATACCAAATAGATCTGACACTTCTTTAAAAAATAGTGGTGGAAGATGAGGGTGAAAATTAGGTTTTTTTTCTGCAAATAAAAATAGAAAACAACCACATTTTTCAGTGACACGTTTATGAGGGAGAGGAGGGAGTAGGTCAATTTTTAGGTCTCGGCCTGCACCAGCGCTTGCGCTGGTCTGGCTGAGAGTTTTAGTAAGCGGGTTTTGGAAGTGCAAACCCACTGGCTTTCGGCTGGCGACCAGCTTGAGTTCACGATGGCGTGCACGCACGCAGCTGCCATCTGGGTTTCCTATCTCTTCCTCATTTCCTCGTCATGGCTCATTAACTCTCTGGATTCTGATGTTTCAATCACAGCAGCAGCTCACATTACCAACTGACGGCCCTGGACTACAGTCACATGAAAAACAACAGTGATTAGCATTGAAATGCAAGCTTTTTTTTGTCTAGTTAGAAATATTGCTTTGGTGGGTTGATTTCACCTTATATCGCTATTTGTTTTATATTGGGAGTCACAGCCTAATTACCAGTATTTTTGTCTCACTCTGTTTTTTAAAAAAATATTTATTCGCGCAAAGCACAAAGCTATATTTAAGGTTACTTTTTCCGCGTCACTTCTTCACTCTATTTAAACTCCACACCCCCACTCTTATTGTCTCTCTCCTTCTCTCTCTCTCCCCTCTCTAATTCTCTCTCTACTTAATTAACTCTCCCCTCTCTATCTTTTTTAGCCTTTCATTCTCTCTCACCCCTTTATCTGTTTCTCTTTCAAACTCCTTCATTCACTCTCTCTCCCCTTCTTTCTCTCTCTCTATCCCGCTCCACTCTTTATTCTATGTACACCCTTTCTCTCTCTTTCTCTCTCACCACCCTCTCTAATTGGGCATTATATCTTCACTCTATCTCTCACTCGGCAACACCACAGCATCACTCAGCATCACCACAGCATCACTCAGCACAACCACAGCATCAATCAGAGCCAGCACAGCATCAATCAGAGCCAGCACAGCATCACTCAGCACCAACACAACATCTCTCAACGCCATCACAGCATCACTCAACGCCATCACAGCATCACTCAGTGCAACCACAGCATCACTCAGTGCAACCACAGCATTACTCAGCACAACCACAGCATCACTTAGCGCCACAACAGCATCGCTCAGCGCCACCACAGCATTACTCAGCAGCACCACAACATCACTCCGCGCCACCACCGCATCACTCAGCACCACCATAGCTTCACTCAGCGACACCACATCATCACTCAGGGCCAACACTGCATCACTCAGCACCACCACAGGATCACTCAGCACCACCACAGGATCACTCAGCACCACCACAGGATGACTCAGCACCACCACAGGATGGCTCAGCACCACCACAGCATCGCTCAGCACCACCACAGCATCGCTCAGCACCACCACAGCATCGCTCAGCACCACCACAGCAGAGCTCAGCACCACCACAGCATTGCTCAGCGCTACCACAGCATCGCTCAGCGCTACCACAGCATCGCTCAGTGCCACCACAGCATCACTCAGCGCCACCACAGCATCACTCAGCGCCACCACAGCATCACTCAGGGCCACAACAGCATCACTCAGGGCCACCACAGCATCACTCAGGGCCACCACAGCATCACTCAGCGCCACCACAGCATCGCTCAGCGCCGCAACAGCATCGCTCAGCGCCGCAACAGCATCGCTCAGCACCACAACAGCATCGCTCAGCACCGCCACAGCATCGCTCACCACCACCACAGCATCACTCAGGGCAAGCACAGCATCACTCAGCGCCACCACAGCATCACTCAGCGCCACCACAGCATCACTCAGCGCCACCACAGCATCACTCAGCACCACCACAACATCACTCAGAACTACCACAGCATCACCACAGCATCACTCAGTGCCACAACAATATCACTCAGCACCACCACAGCATCACTCAGCACCACCACAGCATCACTCAGCACCACCACAGCATCACTCAGCGCCACCACAGCATCACTCAGCTCCGCCACAGCATCACTCAGTGCCACCACAGCATCACTCAGCGCCGCCACAGCATCACTCAGCGCCGCCACAGCATCGCTCAGTGCCGCGACAGCATCGCTCAGCACCACCACAGCATTGCTCAGCACCACCACCGCATCATTCGGCACCACCACAGCATCATTCAGCACCACCACAGCATCACTCAGGGCCACCACAGAATCACTCAGGGCCACCACAGCATCACTCAGGGCCACCACAGCATCACTCAGCACCACAACAGCATCACTCAGCGCCAAGACAATATCACTCAGCGCCACCACAGCATCACTCAGCGCCAAGACAATATCACTCAGCACCACCACAGCATCACTCAGCACCACAGCAGTATCACTCAGCAAGACCTGAGTATCATTCAGCATCACCTCAGCATTGTCTCCGCAACAGTCACCACCACCACCACTACCACCTCAGCATCACTCAGCACCACCTCAGCCTGCTCTCGGAATCTGGCATCTGTTGATTCTCCCCTAGCGTCTGGCCGCTGCTAGTGTTATAATACAGGTACTAGTTCCCAACCTTCACCCTCCGATTGTTTATGCCCCCTCAAAAAAAAAGCTTTAACAAACAACCATTGCAATAGGCAGAAACAAGTTGCCAGCATTGCAAGAACAAAAGAAAACTGAGGAAATTTTTTATTGTAAATACTTTTTTTAATATGGTCGTTCAGTTTTACATAATGCCTTCTTGGTCATATATAAAGTAACAAAAATGCTTCTGACACTTTTTTATTATAACTTTTCAGCATGCTGCACAGCAGCCACACTTCTCTACAGCACAGCTTGAAGACATTGGCAAAGTCAATAGCTCTAGCTAAACACTTATAAGGCCCCAAAGGCGAGACCTATTGGCTATGCCAATGCTTGTTAGCTTGGTGATCAAAAGAAAACAGGAATTAAAATCTAATTATTCAAATTAAAAATCCTATCACTAATAAATTAACTGATGAGATTGGAAAAATTAAACAAACTTTTTTGAACTATTACTTCATATTATATGAAGGTCTACAGTCAAGACCAGGTGCTTGGAGCAGCAGATTGTCCAATTCCTTAAAGAGTTAAAATTCCCCTACCTGAGGTCCAATGCGACCGCCATTTTAATATCCTATATTAGAAAAGGAGGTGAGGGAAGCAATAGGACAGTTGCCAAGTGCTAGGGCCCCCAGAGAAGATGGTTCAAACCCTGAATTTTATAAAATGTTGGCTCCCTCTCATATTGGTCCACTGACTACTCTTTTCCATTCTATGCTGGGCATGGGTGAGTGTTCAACCTATTTTGTAAAGGGGTATTGATCAACTTTCTTACACAGGGGAAACCACCAAATGAGCCTACATCATGTAGACCAATACTGCTTTTAAACTCCAATTATAAGATAAACACTAAATTATTGGCGAATTCATCAAATACTGTTGTCCCTCTTTTTATTACGAAAGATCAAGATGGGTTTGTTGGGGGATGGAGTTTATATTCAAATAATCATTTTATGTCTGAAATTATTGGCATAGTTATGGCTGATGCTGAAAAGGGTTTTGACCTTGTGAGCTGGAGATGTCTTTTTCAGATAATGGGCAAATGTCAGTTCTCTTCACAGCTCAGGAAGTCAATCTATGCCTTATCTGTGCCTTATATCCAGGGGGGACAGCACAGCTGCCGGTCAAATAAGTCTTCGGAGAGGCACCCGTCAGGGATGTCCTCTTTCCGCTTTATTACTTGTATTTTTTATTGAACCCCTAGCTCAAAATATTCGTCAGAACAGGCACATTTCACCTCCTTTCCCGGATAAGCCTAGAATAAATCTTTAAGTGAATGATATGGCTCTATTTGCGATTCTTAGTTTAATTAATATAAATTTTGCCCTGCAAGCAATGAAAACATTCACCGTGCTGGGTGACTACAAGGTCAACGAGATGAAGACAGAGGGGCTGATTACGATGGCGGGCGGACTAGGCCCGCCCGCCATCGTAGCGGTGTTTGGGACCGCCCGCCAGACATGCGGCGGTACCACCACTGCGATTAGGATGCACCTGGCGGGCGCATCCAGGGCTTTTAACATTGTGGGCGGTGCTGCTGGCTGCAGCACCGCGCGCAATGTTAAAAGTGCTTGCACTGCATTTCCCTGCACTACGTGGCAGGCACCACGCGGTGCCTGTCACTTGGTGCATGGAAATGCAGGGGGTACCATGGGTACCCCCCAGTGCACCCCTCCGCCCCCCCACAGAGGGGGCCCGCAACGGGCCCCCGAATCCAGCCTCCGCCTGTCTTTTAGCAGTGGGATGACTGCCGCGAAAAGACAGGCGGAAAGGGATTTCGTAATCCCTATGGCGGTGCCTGCAAGGCACCGCCGCAATGCTGCCCTGTGTCCTGGTTCCGCAAGGCGGGTGGAAAAGGACCGCCTTGCGGCACCATGGCGGACGGACTTTCCGTCCGCCATGGACACATTGGGATTCCCACCGCCATCCTAATTCGGCGGTTGGAATTTCCTGTGTGATGGCGGAAGGACCGTCACCGCCGGCCCGGCGGTGGCGGTCCTTCCGCCATCCTAATGACCCCCAGAGTGTTTATTGTTTAATACTACCTCATATATCCTTCCATCAGCACTGAAAGAAAAATATGGAATGGGCCCGAAAAGATACCTAGAGGTTTATTATTCACAGCAACAGGGTGATCTTTTCTTTAACAACTATACTCTTCTTGAAATACGGAAGACTCTCCCGCTGTCAGTCATTGGCCACATAGCCCTAATCAAAATGTCCATTTTACACCAGTTTTTATTTTGGGCAATTACTTGTGTCATAGGCTCCTTATTTGCCAAAGAGGAGCAGGCTCTATTTTTATTTGTTTTGGGCCAGAAATGCCCACAAGTGAAGTTAACGTTTTTACAAATGAGTAAGTATGAGGGTGGCACAGGATTACCTGATTTTCCGATCTATTATATGGCATTATATTACAATTGCACCAGTTTTTCGTGAGGAATTCTAATTTTGATTATTCAGTTTTAACACTTATGGTCAATAAATATGACAGACAAGATTTGATTTGGTTTATTAAGACACCCAAAGTTCTGAGGAAAGTTGAATAAAAGTCACTGAATTACATCTGGAATATGAGACGGAAAGTTTACATCAAGAATGAAATCCCTATAGTATATCCAACACCTTTACTTTGCTGCCGGCATCTATCACCAAGTTTGAAAGATGGGCGGTTTGACTTGACAATAACAAAAATAGGGGAATTCTTTGAGGGCGCTAGTATAAAGCCCTTGCAAAATCTTTTCCCTGTGGATTTAATCAATAGTCATTACCATCATTTTTGTACACTCTAATAATTCCGTTTTATGTAAGTTTGCAGGAAAAGATATTTGTTCTTCTAGGAACTTAGGGGGTGATTAGGATTGCGGAAGGACTGCCACCGCAGGGACGGCGGTGGCAACCGCCGGCCCTGCGGTGGTGCTCCTTCCGCCATCAAACAGAATTTTCCCACCGCCAGATTATGATGGCGGTGGGAACATAACTGCGTTCGCTGCGGACGCAAAGACAGTCTGCCGCCAGCAATCATACCAATTGCCTGGCGGACGGTGCAGGGGGCCCAAAATGGTGGCGGTTCCTAGCAGGCACCGTCCACCAGATTAGGATGCATGCCAAAACCTGCCTTTCCATGGCGGCGATGCCGCCATGGAAAGGCATACGGAGTTTTGCATCGGGCCCGTTGTGGGCCGCCAGGAGGGTGGGGGGCTGCACTTGGGGGGTGCCTATGGTACCACCCTACATTGCCATGCCCAAGGTGGCAGGCAACGCGCAGTGCCTGTCACGTTGTGCATGGCAATGCATAACATGGACTTTAACATTGCGGCGGGTGCTGCTTACAGCACCGCCTGCCGCAATGTTAAAGTCGAGGATGCGCCCGCCAGTGTGGCGGGCGCATCCTAATTGGCCTGGTGAGACCGCCGCACCTCTGGTGGCCGGTCCCATTTTCCGTTACGGTATGTCCGCCCACCATCGTAATAGGCCCCTTAGGAAGGAAAATGTCTTTTGAATTAAGTATTAACTTGTCGTCAGCTTTTGGTACAAAGAACTTTTCTCAAAACCTGATAACTATCTGGGGAAATTAGATTGAAATGGGAGCAGCGTACAGGCATATGATTAGAGAAATTGCACTAGGAAAGCTATTTTAGATTTGGGTATTCAAGTTTCATCGGCTGGATTTCTTCAATGGGTAGATGTTCTATCTCATGGGGCACGTCCTGAATAAAATAATGTTCCCTTCTGCAGTTGCTAAGTGCCCCAAATGCAACTCAGTAAGGAACTTGTTACCCATGTTTTGGTCTTGCAGCATTCTAATTTTATTCTGGACTGATACATTCCGGGATGTGAACACAGCCTTAAAGAAGTCTATCCCACCCTCTTCAAAAATAACTCTCTCGGGTTTGAAAGATGCTTGTAGTTCAGAAGATCAATATACAAAACATTTTACTTTTATGCAGTGGCGGCTCGCAGAGGTAACGCCGTGGGGCGGTGAGGCGGGGCGGGGCTGGGTGGAGGGGTAGTGGAGTCTGACATACGACGGCAAAGGTGAACGTAAATAAATAAATAAATACCTGCCGTCGTATGTCGGACTCCACTACCCCCCACCCAGCCCCGCCCCGTCTCACCACCCCACGGCGTTACCTCTGCGAGCCGCCACTGCTTTTTTGGCTATGTTGCTAGCACGACCACTAATCACTTCTACCAGGAGATCTGTTGTTAGTCCAAGCTGCAATGATTGGGGCAACTAAAATGCAAAGTTAGTCAGCATGAATTCTGGCATCATGCAAGAATGAATCGATTGACTATACACTCAAAAAGACGGAAAAACTGGGCTTACCAGATCTAAGTGACATCTTTTATAAGTTGTGGAGCTTTTGCTATCCCGTACTCCTTTTGTAGAATAGGACTGAATGCTTTTATAGGGCTATTAGAAGAAGTCGTGATTGGTTTTGATACAGCCGATGAACTGGAAATGTGTATGAACTTATATTAAGGAGCACTGTCACTTTATTAAGATAGAGGCTTTATTAAAATCCCTAAAGTTTTTTTTATTGTGACCAGATGAAATGACTACTAGGCTCGGTATATTTGATGAAGTTTGTAAGAGTAAGGTAGTTGGATGCTGGATGTATATGCCATATTGTGTCCAACATATCCTGGTGAGTATTTGAGCAGAGCCAAAACAGACAACCTATTTATTATTTTTTTACAAACTCTACACCCCCCCAAAAAAAGAAATCGACAATAAGGAGAAACATGATATAATGCTGTCTTAATTGGTCACAAATAGACCACATTTTAAAATAGCCCAGGGGATTAAGCCTTCAGGAGATAACTAACTTGGTTAATGCAGTTTCTGTAGTGCATGTCTGAGTGTCTGTGTGTGCAATCTTTTGTCATAAGTTTGATTCATCAGAAAACAACTCAAATCATGTATGCACCTGCTGCAGAGCACTGCATGTAGTGTGTAGGTCACTGACTAGTGTTCTATGCCTCATAGATCTGATGGTTAATGCTTTTGTTGCAGTGGTTATTGTTTATTTGTTCGTTACAAGTTACAATCCACCAAGGCATGCAACCTACATGGTATAAATTCTAATCTTTGCAGTTTTTAACTGAATCTTCTTTATTCTAAAGTTGATACAATGTTAATGCTTTGGGTAGTAATAAACTTCCGTTTGCTTTTCTTTATCGAGCTTTGTGTGTACTTTTCGCCGATTGTACTACTGAATATGGACATGAAGAATATTTACCGAGGACAGAATGTGGAGGGACAAAATAGTGAAAATAAAGTGCATATATAGAAGAATACATTTACTATTGCCAACTCCCCATTTGCGTACCTTGAAGATATGCGGAGTTAGATATAGAAAATCTAGATTTACTTACCTTCCAATTTTTTTTCTCCATATTTTGTCCTCGATATTTTGTGCCATCCACATTTGACTTCAATATTTTTTATGCACTCCTTTTTTGCCTTTATGTTTGTACCTCTCCAGTCTTAGTCACCATGGTGATGGATGGGACAGACTACAATCAGACATGACAGTATTTTGGCAGTACCCTACAAGGCTGGAAAAACAACCTGAACTTGCAGTGTTTTGCTTCCCTTTAGTGCCAAAGCAGTACAACTGCTGGCACTTGAATTTGGTTTAGTTTGATTCTCCTCATTTTGGGGTAAAACTGAAAGCCAGAAACCCCACAAATAATCAACACCTGTCACACTTCTTACCATTCCTTGATGGGTACTTTTTGCCATCATCGTACCTGCATTTTAGGGGAAACAGCCTTTGCAACGTGAAAATGACCACAAAGTGCCTTTACCACGCATTTTTTACCACACAAAATGTTACCACTCATATGCCTTTACCACACATGGAAAGGCTATTTATGGGAAGTATAAATGTTTGTGTGTGCATATATTACCTACTGGCGGTCGCCAGTAGGTAGTTATAGTTAGGACCATATTTCCAGAGGAAAAACCTTTTTTTGACTTGCCTATATCTTTGGTGCCGTTTGACAAATCTTCACAAAATCTTCCAAAAAAAGTGCCCCTTTGGTTCTAGTTGTGCATGGAAAGTTTTGAGGTGATCTGTCATGTGGGGGCTGAGAAAAAGGGGGGTTAAATAAATGTATTTCCCATGTTAATTCCCATGGAGTTTTTAGACATGCACTTAGCCTGAACCGCTGGACTGAATTACACTGAATTTGGCAGAAAGGTAGGTTTTGGTTCACAGATCATGCTTTTTGTTATTTGGTGTAAATCCGCTCAGTTGTTTTAGAGTTACTAAAAGAAATCCAAATTTGTATATCTAGGGATGCGGATCCTTCGCAACGCCAACGTGGAGCTTCGTGAACCCACGCGCCAGGAGCTGTGATTGGCTGGCCGCACCCTGTGTAGAAAGTTGCAGCCGCCATTTTCTAATCCAGGACCGTGGCCCAGAAGATGAAATTTGAGGCTAAATAGTAAAGAAGGGTCAGGGTAAAGCTACCCTGACCACATGGTCTGTCTGAGAGATTCTTTATGAGTTTCAAAATGCCACAAACCATTTTTTTCCACACATGGTTGGAGTCGCAGCCCTGTTGCGACGCTCAGCGCGGCATCCCCATGTAACAGCAGAGTTGTGAACCTTGCCGAAAAAATTCAACAAAAAATATGCATTCACACACTCGCTCGCACACTAATGCATGCACTCACAGACCCACACAGAGTCACACACTCAGTCACAGACTCACTCAGAGACTCACGCACCCACTCACAGACCCACTCAGACACACATGCACCCACTCACTCACCCATTCAGAGACTCATGCACCCACTCACAGATCAACTCAGAGACTCACACACCTACGCACAGACATACTCAGAGGCTCATGCACCTACTCATAGACCCACTCAGACAGTCATGTACCCAGTCACTCAGACACTCAGAAAGTTATGCACCCACTCACAGAAACACTCAGACACTTACTCTCCCACTCACAGACCCACTCAAACACTTAGGCACCCACTCACAGACTTATCCAGGCACTCACACACCCACTCACAGATCGACTGAGACCCATGCATCTACTGACAGACCCACCCAGACATTCACACACCAACTCACAGACCTACTCAGACACTCACACACCAACTCACAGACCCACTCAGAGCCTCACACACCCACTCATACACCCAATCAGAGATCCACACACCCACTCACAGACCCACTCAGATACTCATGCACCCACTCACAGACCCACTTAGACACTCATGCACTCACTCACAGACCCACTCAGACGCTAACACACCCACTCACAGACCCACTCAGAGTCTCATGCACCCACTCACAGAGCCACTCTGAGAGTCATGCACCCACTCACAGACCCATTCATATTCTCATGCACCCACTCACAGACCCACTCATGCACCGACTCCCTCACCCAGTCAGAGACTCATGCACCCACTCACAGACCCACTCAGAGACTCACACATCCCCTAACTGCCACTCTCAGAGACCCATGCACACACTAACAGACCCACTCAGACAGTCATGTACCCACTCACCCAACCACTCAGAAGCTTATGCACCAACTCACAGAAACACTCAGACACTTACACACCCACTCGCAGGCCCACTCAGACATTCACATACCCACTCACACACCCACTCACTCACCCTCTCAGACACTCATACACCCACTCACAGACCCACTTATAATCTCATGCACCCACTCACAGATCCATTCAGACACTTGCACATCCATGAAAAGACCCAATCAGACACTCATGCCCCCACTCACTCACCCAGTCAGAAGCTCATGCACTCACTCACAGATCCACTCTGACACTCATGCCCCCACTCACAGACCCACTCAGAGACTCATGCACCCACTCACCCAGTGAGAGGCTCATGCAGCCAATCACAGACCTACTCAGAGACTCGCACACCCACTCCAAGATGTACTCAGAGACTCATGCACCTGCTCACAGACCCAGTTAGACACTCACACACCCACTCAGAGTGTCAGGATCCCAGAACCTCAAGATTACTCAGCCTGCGGAATGCTGAATTGGAAACCCTCAAAAGCAGGTTCAAGACTGACCAGTGTTTCTTGGGGAGAAGCTTGGCACAATTTGGATGCCAAAATGGCCCCTCAATAGTACCCTAAGTACGCGGTCTAGTTGTTCTTGCTAAACTGTTGATTCAAGATTCCATATGAAGCGCGCGCTTGAAAAACTCTGCGCACTTCACTAAAGTGAATCCAAGAGAACGCACCTTGTCTTGAAGAGTCGTTTAGTCAGGTAGATTTGCATCTATGCGTCGTGTTTAGCTGGCATCGCGCAGCTAGAAATTCCGGTCCGTAACTCGTCGGGAGTCGGACTTCCACTTCAGAAAGACTAGTGACTCAGGTTTTCCTTTTCTGAGTCTGCGCGTTGAAAATCCTTTCCGCGCATGACTGGAAATAAAAAAAGTTAACTGCATAAATATTTCTCCTTAGAGATTCTGAGAGACACTCTACCTATTCCGGAGGGTTTTAAAGATAATCTTTCACCCATACAAGAGTGCGTGTCCAGATGTTCCTGTCGCTGCACCTATGAGCAGAATTGGCGAGTTGTTGAAGTCTGCGTATGAAAACTAAGCTAAGTAACCAATTATGTTTCTTGTAAAAAAGAATACTACGAAGTTTATTAAAGAAAAAGTCTACCAGAGGGTTTTGCTAACTAAAAGACAGTGAAATATACTTACTAATGTTTTCCTCTCTTGAGTGAACCTGCAATGAGATAAGATATACTGAATTATTGATAAGAAATGTCTTCACATTAACATTACAGTATTATATCTAAAAAGTCTAAAGAGCAGAAAGTACAATAGAAGAGAGGCAAAGGTCAAGGATCGAAGGGTAGGTAGAGGAAGATAGAGCATTGAATAAGATAAGAGTTAATTGAGAAGTAGAGATTATTATAGGATAAATGTTGTGTTTCATTCTTTTCCCAGTCTTCTCAGGTCTCTCAATAACCACCGTCACAAAACAGAATTGAGGGCAGCGCTGGAGAGATCGATAGAAAACCTGAGTGCCTTGGCAGTCTCTTCTTCTGTTTATTATTTTATCCCAAAACCCCTTCCCCCCCTAGAGTCTGCTGGACACCTGATTATAAAATATATGTGTCTGGGGGTTTTCTGGAGGGAATTGGGAAAAAGGCAACCTTCTGTTCCTGTGCAAGTCAAGGTGAGAGCGCTCCTGACAGAGTGAAGTGCCCACGTGTTGATTGCACCCGAGCAGAATGGTGGAAGGAATAAACCTGCAAACCCTTGGGTTAGTGTTGGAATCAATTCAAAAAGAATTAGTAAGAGAAGAGAATAAAAATTTAAGAGAGGAAGTAATAAATTCAAGGAGAGAAACGTCAGACCTAGCCTCAAGGATGAATAGGTTCCCAGTCACAGACGGTGAAACATCTGGCACTAGTTCAGGGGGTTCATATAGAATTACCACCCAAGTAGTACATTCTTTATCCCCAGTTATTCCACTAGCCCCACCAGAACGTTTTAGCGGGGATCCACAGAAGGCACAGATATTTTTAACACAATGTTCCTTACACTTTATGTGCCGCCCCTCGATTTTCCCTGACGCACAATCTCGAGTGGCATTTATGCTGTCCTATTTAAGTGGAGATGCAGCTTCATGGTCCATGCCACTGGTTTCCCAAGACGATGCCTTGCTCTACAATTTTGAAGATTTTAAAAAGGAGTTTCTTCGTATTTTTGATAGACGAAAAATCTCGCAAGCTGTTGATAATGAGTTGCTTGAGTTACGCCAAGGAAATCGGAAGTTAGTCGCCTATTTAGCCCAATTTAATAAATTAGTGGTGGAAACGAATTGGCCAGAGAGTAAAAGTGGAGCAGTTTTTTATCGAGGACTAAGGGACGCGCTAAAGGATGCCTTATCACAAATACCTAACCACCCCATAGACATTTCAGCTTTAGTCGACCTGGTGTTGGAAATTGACTTCCGACAGAGCGAGAGAAAAGGAGAACGAAGAAAAGAGTTCAGATCTAGTATTCCACGATTTGATCGAGTTAAAATGGAAACCACAAAATTTGCAGAGAGCCAGCAGGGGCCTGAACCAATGCAAATAGGAACTATTCGAGGACCTTTAACAAAGGAAGAAAAAGACAAGCGGAGAGAATAATTTATGTCTCTATAGTGGAGCAGGGGGACACTTTGTACGAGTGTGCCCGAAGAAACCAAAAACGTATTTTAAGTCGAAGGAAAACTTGCGGCACCATCAGTAGAAGGAGTTGGACTGATGGATGCGGACAAAGAAACAACTCCGAGTGAACATCGGCTGGCAAACACCCTGCAATCATCTTCTCCTCACCTAATATTATCAATGACGATGAAGTTTAGACAAGTTACCTTGACAGACATATCGGTGATGATAGATTCCGGAGCCACTGGGAACTTTTGCGACCTCAAGTTCGCGGACAAGGTTGGACTGAGGGCAATCAAAAAATCTAAAAGCAAACCAGTGCGCGCTGTGGATGGGACGAATTTGTCTTCAGGACCCATTGTGAGCCATACTGAGCACGTGCAGTTAATTTCTTCAGACGGTCATGAGGAAGTTATTCAGTTTAATTTAATAGATGCATCTCAGTTTCAGGTCATCTTGGGTTTACCCTGGCTCACCGAACCTACCATCAATTGGAGTACCTTGAACTATAGTGATGGACTCAGAGTTCTGTAAAAATCACTGTTTTGGAAGGCAAAAAGACTCAAGAGAATCGAATCCGGCAGCTTCCCTGTGTGGTGCTGGTAATTCAGTGTGTGTGATACATACCAACGAGATTCCGTTGGAATACAGAGAGTTCGAGGATGTCTTCAGTGAAAAGGAAGCAGAAAAACTACCACCTCATCGCATGTACGACTGCAAGATAGATCTGGAACCAGGATCCAATTTGCCTTGCAGTCGAGTCTATGCCTTGACCGAGAAAGAGAACCAGCACTTGAAGGAGTACATAGACAAGTATCTAGCAAACGGGTTTATTAGACCTTCCCAATCCCCAGTGTCATTGCCGTTATTTTTCGTGCCCAAGAAAGAAGGGGATTTAAGAACATGTATTGATTATTGAGCGATAAACAAGATCACCAAGAAGAATTGTTACCCTCTACCCCTCATTTCTGTGTTATTGGATCAAGTGAAAGGAGCTCAGATGTATACGAAACTCGATCTGAGAGGGGCCTATCACTTAATAAGAATGAAGGAAGGCGACGAATGGAAGACCGCATTTAGAACAAGATTTGGTCTATTCGAGTACCAGGTGATGCCCTATGGATTATGCAATGTGCCAGCCACCTTTCAGTATTTTGTCAATGACATCCTGGGAGAATTCGTTGATCAGTGTGCCATCATTTACATAGACGAAATACTGGTTTACTCGGCTTCAAAAGAAATACTTCAAGAGCAAGTACGAAGGATCCTACAAAAACTCTGAGAGAATAAGTTGTATGTCAAACTGGAAAAATGTGCCTTTAATGTTACTTCTGTAGAGTTTTTGGGGTTTGTCATTTCCCCCACTGGAATTACCATGGATAAACAAAAGATCAAAGCAGGGATAGAGTGGAAATCTCCAGCAAGTGTAAAAGAGGTGCAAAGTTTCATAGGCTTTGCCAATTTTTATAGAAGGTTTATTGGTGAATTCTCCCATAAAATTCTGCCTCTTACATGACTGCTAAAGAAATGAGTCCAGTTCCATTGGTCCGAGGAGGCAGAAAAGGCCTTTGAGTCTCTGAAAGAGATTTTACCACAGCACCAATCCTTTTGCACGCAGATCCCTCAGAACCATTTTACGTAGAAACTGATGCCTCCGATCAGGCTATTGGAGGTGTGTTATCGCAGAGACATAAAAGAACAGGACAACTTCATCCAGTAGCCTATCGGTCAAGAAAACTAACTCCAGCAGAAGTTAACTACACTATTTCAGAGAAAGAGTTGTTGGCAATTAAGGATGCCTTTAAAGAATGGCGCCACTACTTCATGGGAGCGAGGCACACAGTTACGATGTTAACTGATCATCGAAACCTGACATTTTTTAAATCAGCAAGGACACTAACTCCACGACAACTCCGATGGTCTTTATACTTTGCAGATTACGACTTTGTAATCACTTTTAGACCTGGAACAAAGAATGGGAAAGCAGATGCCTTGTCAAGAATAGACACAGAAAACCTGAAAGACCCGATTGAAAAACAGAGAATAATTCCAGAATCCAAGATTGTGAGTGTGGTCACCCACGGTACTATAGAGAAGCAAATTATGCAAGTAATGAATTCAGAAGAAATGCATAAATGGGCTGAACAGGAAACCGGAAGAGAAGTCCGTCATCAGTTGCCATTCAAGGAAGGAGCTTTGTACCTTCCAACCCGTGAACTGCAAATTCAAGCGATGTACGAATGCCATGATAACCCATTAGCTGGCCACAAGGGTATTCTAAAAACTGAAGATTTGATTAAAAGAAAATTTTGGTGGCAAAAGATGACCAAGGATATTCAAAAGTATGTTAAGACCTGCGAGATTTGTGCTCAGGGAAAATCCAAACGACAAGCCCCTAAGGGATTACTTCAACCCATGCCAACCCCCTCACCCTTGGCATACAGTCACCTTAGTTTTGATAGTGGATTTGCCTTCCAGCCAAGGGTTTGATACCATATTGGTACTAGTGGATGCTTTCACTAAGATGGCACATTTCCTAGCTTTAAAAGGGGTCCCTACTGCTAAACAACTAGCTACACACTTTAGTACTCAGGTGGTCCGAGTGCATGGAATTCCAAAGGTCATAGTTTCAGATCGGGGCTCCCAGTTTCTATCTCGCTTTTGGAAGGCTTTTGTCGAGAGTTTGGGAATGGAGGCCAGGTTTTCCAGTAGTTATCATCCAGAGACTGATGGGCAGACTGAGAGAGTGAATCAGGAGTTAGAGCAGTATCTTCGCCTATTTTTGATGGATCAAGAGGGTGACTGGCCTGAGTACTTGTGGGATGCAGAATTTGCACATAATAATGCAAAGAATGTATCCACAGGGTATTCTCCTTTCTATTTGAATTATGGTAGGCATCCCAACTACTTGGTAACTTCTAAAGAAATCTCAGTCCCAGCAGTTAAAAATTTGGTGCAGCATCTAATTCAAGTCCACCAAACAGCATCTAAGAATCTGATAAAAGCAAAATAAAATTATAAAACCTATGCAGACAAAAAAAGAAGAGCAGGACCTGCCCTAAGCGTAGGTGATAGTGTTTGGTTGAGTACTAAGGGGCAGATTTACAAGCCCCTTGCGCCACTTTTGCGTCGCTTTTCCCATGTTAAAAGTGACGCAAAAGTGGCGCAAGGGGCTTGTAAATAAGCCCCTAAGTACCTTAGATTGGCTGGGAATCGTAAATTTCAACCACGATTTGTCGGCCCATACCAAATAGATAAGGTAGTTAATCCAGTGACCTATCGATTAAAATTGCCCGCTAGAATGAAGATCCACCCAGTTTTTCATGTCTCCTTGTTGAAGAAGGTGCCCTTAGATGTAAGGAAGGTTTCGCCACCAAAACCAGTGGAATTAGAAACTGGAGTGGAATTCGAAGTGAAAAGAATTCTAGATTCAAAAAGAGTCAGAGGCCAACTTTACTATTTGGTGGACTGGAAGGGCTATGGTCCCGAAGAAAGATCTTGGGAATTGGATTCAGATGTTCACACCCTAGATTAGTATGATCCTTTCACCAAAAATTCCCAACAAAACCTCGACAGGAATGACCCACTTTGCGAGGGGGTAATGTCAGGATCCCAGAACCTCAAGATTACTCAGCCTGCGGAATGCTGAATTGGAGCCCCTCAAAAGGAGGTTCAAGACTGACCAGTGTTTCTTGGGGAGAAGCTTGGCACGATTTGAATGCCAAAATGGCAGCTCAATAGTACCCTAAGTACGCGGTCTAGTTGTTCTTGCTAAACTGTTGATTCAAGATTCCATATGAAGCGCGCGCTTGAAAAACTCTGCGCACTTCACTAAAGTGAATCCAAGAGAACGCACCTTGTCCTAAAGAGTTGTTTAGTCAGGTAGATTTGCGTCTATGCGTCGTGTTTAGCTGGTGTCGTGCAGCTAGAAATTCGGGTCCATAACCCGTCGGGAGTCGGACTTCCACTTCAGAAAGACTAGTGACTCGGGTTTTCCTTTTCCGAATCTGCGCGATGAAAATCCTTTCCGCGCATGACTGGAAATAAAAAAAGTTAACTGCATAAATATTTCTCCTTAGAGATTCCGAGAGACACTCTACCTATTCTGGAGGGTTTTAAAGATAATCTTTCACCCATACAAGAGTGCGTGTCCAGCTGTTCCTGTCGCTGCACATTTGAGCAGAATTGGCGAGTTGTTGAAGTCTGCGTATGAAAACTGAGCTAAGTAACCAATTACGTTTCTTGTAAAAAAGAATACTACGAAGTTTATTAAAGAAAAAGTCTACCAGAGTGTTTTGCTAATTAAAAACAGTGAAATATACTTACCAATGTTTTCCTCTCTTGAGTGAACCTGCAATGAGATAAGATATACTGAATTATTGATAAGAAATGTCTTCTCATTAACATTACAGTCTTATATCTAAAAATTTTAAAGAGCAAAAAGTACAATTGAAGAGAGGCAAAGGTCAAGGATCAAAGGGTAGGTAGAGGAAGATAGAGCATTGAATAAGATAAGAGTTAATTGAGAAGTAGAGAGTATTATAGGATAAATGTTGTGTTTCATTCTTTTCCCAGTCTTCTCAGGTCTCTCAATAACCACCCTCGCAAAACAGAATTGAGGTCAGCGCTGGAGAGATCGATAGAAAACCTGAGTGCCTTGGCAGTCTCTTCTTCTGTTTATTATTTTATCCCAAAACCCCTTTCCCCCCTAGAGTCTGCTGGACACCTGATTATACAATATAGGTGTCTGGGGGGTTTCTGGAGGGAATTGGGAAAAAGGCAACCTACTGTTCCTGTGCAAGTCTAGGTGAGAGCGCTCCTGACACAGAGGCTCACACGCCCACTCTCAGATCCACTGAGACACTCATGCATCCACTCACATCCCCAATCAGAAAGTGATGTATGTAATCATAGACCCACTGAGAAATTTATGCACCTGCTTACACATACACTCACAAAACTATTCAGAGCCATTGTCACTTGCATAGAGTCAAACTGAGAGTTATAAATCTTAAATGTGCTGTTGTGCATTCAATTCATGCTTTTGCTTTGTGGATCTGTGACAAAGTTGTGACTCCAACATTTTTTTGGGGAAAAAGGATTTAAAATAAAAATTATTTAGTGTTTGGTAATAGGGTGGCTCTTAGAAGAGCCTTTGGGTTTATTGTGTTTATTATGTGTAGATGATAACTACACATCAAACAGGATGCAGTCTTTAAAATTGTTAAGGAATATTCTATTGCCTTTCTCAGAGAAATATACTCTATCACTTCTATATATATGCTCTATGTCAAAATGCAATTTGTTGTTGTAGATGGAGCCCATGTTTTGGTCTCTAAGGAATGCAGTAACAATGTTATTAACATGTTTCCTGGCTTTGCATATTTGTGGCCAGAATGCTTCTGACCATTTCCATTTCTGCCTTTGGCAAATGTTGGAGTACACCCAGGCAGTGCGAGGGAAAAGTGTCATTAATTGCCAAAGGTCTCCATCACTGTGTTTTCCAATCCTACACCAGTAAGAGTGCCTAGGTCATTACCAGCAAAGTGCACAAGTAAGAGGTCTGGATGTTGGCAATCTGCAATGCTCCCAACCAAAGGCAGCAATTGTTGCCACTTTAACCCACTCTGGCCAATCCAAGTAATGTCCACATTCGGCAAACCCAAGTCCCTGTCAATCCCACTCTGTCTAGGACACTCTCCGGCTCAAAAACGTAGCTGTGACCCACAATCCACACTCTAACCATTTTGAAGGAAGGAGCTAGTGGCACACAGGAGAAGGCTTCAGCTGAATGTGGCAGCTGGAAGAATGAAAGGTAGTTAAAATGGAGGAGTGGACGTATTTGATTGGGTGGTGTAAATAATTTTGTAGATAAAAATCGTGAATGATTTAATAGGTAAAGTAAGTAGATCTGTGATTGACTCTGGATACATTTAAGACACGTTACTCTATTGTGGATATGCTTACAGTTTCAAACAGTCAACCGCACCTGCAACAGTTGAACCTGAAGCTGGTATGCTCCTGTTAGAAAGTGCTGTGAATTTTTGACTTGCTGGTACAGTAGAGTGTTTCAAAGGAGGTTGCTATGGGAACTGAGGTAAAGCAGTGTGGGGGAAGGGTTCCAACTACTTTGAAACTACAAAGCAGAGTAGTTTGGAGATAGTAAGTATTGTGAAATACCAATTTTCTAATTCAGTACAGTCATAGGATCTGAAATGTAGTTGGGAAATGATAGCACTATTATTGTAAATGCTTTACTGGACTCCAGTATGGATTCGCGACTCTGTCACGAAGTTACACAGGGGGCCATGCTGGGCATCGCCACGGAGTCGCGAAACCTCCCACAGACACTACTAAATTGGGCTTTTTATCAGAAGAATAACAAAGGGTTAAAGAAACTGACCAATGAAACCTGGAATAAGAACAGGAAAAAATTACGGAAACGTTTTAATTTGCTAACTACATCAGTATCACTGAAAAAAGAGAGTGAAAAAATGCCATTACTGGTTCTTTCTTACAGAGAGTGGTACTTATCATTTTCAGTGTGAAGAAATTTGAAGTGAAAGTGTGTTAAAATTTAAGGCTCAGCAAACCGTATTCACAGGTATGTTAATAATAGGTAAAAACAACTTATCCCTTGGTTACTACACACTAGATTGAGAGCAAGACTCTACTCACAATCAGAACACAAGTTAGGATAAAGACAAAACTGCAGCCCATGTAATAGACTCAAGAGATGGATGCTCGAAACTAGAAATTATCACAATTTTTTTTATTAAAAATACATTTTTATATTACAAATATTTAAAATGATCCAACACGTATTATACGTCTCAAATTCATTTGAAGTAAAAAAAAAAATTTTTTTAATCTAATACAATTTATACACTTAAGACAACAAATACAAAACCTTAAGAGAGAGAAAAAGAACAGACAATATACTTTGTCATTCAAATAAACATATCCGTTGGAACCATTTTGTAACTACGTGCTATTCAGGTATCTACAAATCCAGTCACTTCCACGAATTATGTAAAATGGTGCGTTGACGCGTTTCGATGGTTTTATTGATAATATTCCATCTTTTTCAAGACAAATAATATAAGTCTCTATGTGTTGCACTCCATAATTGCCCCCGACCTAAATCCTGTGTGAAACAGATACATATAAAAGTCAGAACTTGACTATAATCAATACATAATCGTACGATCTAGAGACTAATAACAAATGCATTCCTACTTTACAACAAATCATAGCAGTTTATCATACAATATTAAAAAACATCATCTATACTCCTAATGGAAATAATAGAAATTTATCACAATTTCTTTCTCAAGAAATACATCGGCCAACCAAATGGGCTGCATGCACATAAATACGAAAAAACTATGTACCAATTCATACCTCGACACTGTCTTATAAAACCATTGGAACACGAATTTAATTAAAAAGAGACAAATGTCTTGTTATTTATTTAGTAAGGACCTACAAGGTGGTATAATATATGTTCTTGGGCTAAGACTTTTTGTTTACCTTATTAAAAGCTGTAGGCGCATAGTATCGGCAGCCTCCTCAAGTAAACCCAATTTCACCAAGACTCCTAATCATACGGATATCATCTCATGAAATCTGGAAAAGAGTAGCCAAAGTCAGCTCTTCCCATATCCAGCCGATCCCATTATCAAATAGAATAGATCAAAAAACTATCCCACCTGGTTAATTCTTAAAAAGCGCCACGTTCCTTGGACTTTCTGACCAGAGATTAGTGGATCATGAATCAACTTAACCCCTCTGTATAGTATTTTTTCCCTTTGTTTATTATTTGAATCTATAAGAAATTTTTTTTTTATCAGCCAGAGCAAATAACACGTATTGTTGGGTCCCAATCATCCCAAGATGTGTTTAACTTTTATTTATCGAGTTATTCTTACCTCATCACGTATATTAAAAGCTCACCATTTCAAGACGTAACCATCGTCATATAAAGAAATGGAAGCTGCAACTTTTGATGAGTACTCGTACCTTCTCTGTCTTTAAAGCAGTATCAAGAGAAAAACGAGGAGGTTGTCCTATTTAGAAGCTGGGAAAATATCCCCACATGTGTCCCTATCGCTAACTCACACCGAGTGACATCCTTTCCTTACCTCTAAAAGATGATAAAACGGAGCCAAGACTGGTTCTCCTCTTTCCGGTGGGCATTCAAGGACGACTGGAAAACGCTGAGTTTAAATACCCGTCGGTTCATCTAATTAAGTTTTGAAATCTTACCCGGCTCACCTGAATATGCTAAATTTCTTTGAAATACTCCCAGAGTGACTTCCCGGACTCTGACTCTGCCACAGTCGACCCAGATGTACTCCTGCATGACTTACACTCAATGTGTATTCTGCCCCATTTAGACCGGAAGCAGTAAGCAAAAGGCTACGCACCATTGCGGACCTCTGCTTAGATATCACCCAGTATGCTCGCAGCCTACACATACAATAAAATCTTATTCGTTTTTGCTTGTAAAGCAAACCGGCAGGGACAGGATTTCTATTGCTGAATATAACCAGTATTTGACGAAAATACAATAAAACCCCTTAATTTCCTTGAAGTACTGCCACAATGGCTTCCCGGGCTCTAACTCTGCCATAGTCGACCCGGATGTACTCATGCGCAGCTTACGCTTAGTGAGTGTTTTGCCAAATTTCAACCGGAAGCAGTGAGCAAATGGCAGCGCACCATTACGGACCTTTGCTTAAATGCCACCCTGTTTGCAAGCAACCTATACATCCATTAAAATATTGTTCGTTTTTACTTATAAAGCGGACCGGCAGGGAAAGGATTTATATTACTAAATCTAGCCAATAATTAATGAAAAATAGAATAGGACCCCTAACGCCCTAACAGAAATAATTGCAATAACTAAAAGAAATGAATCTGTAATCAATTTCATCCATTCTTCACGGGAGTTCAATCCCTTGTCAATCGTTCCTAAATAGCACATAAACCACTGCTCTCGCTTTTTTCTTATCACATCCAAATTACCACCTCTTCTGCTAATACTAATTTTTTCAAGAATGAACCAACTAACCTGATTACAGTCATAGTTCATTTTCAGGAAATGATCTGTTTAGAGGGGCATTTTCTTTCTTGATCCTTAATGCTGATTTGTGCTCTAAAAAGCGCACACGTAGTTCCCTGCTTGTTTCCCCTACGTAGCCCAAGCCACACGGGCAGACAAGCAGGTAAACCACATTCTTGCTCCGACAATTATTGAGAGTACAAGATGTTAGCGTTTTACCATTAAATTCCAGACTTTTGGCCTCTATACAGTGCGGACATATAGAACATGTTCCACATCTTTGTGTCCATCAAGGGTAGTTTGTCTCTCAGACTCAATGTTTTCACCAGAGAATTGCGAATGTTCTTATTTCGTCTGAATGAGAACAGTGGTTTTTGAAGCTGGTTAGTCAGTCCATTATTTAAAATTTTCTAATTTCTATTGATGACACTTTTTATTCTATTACTCATTCCAGAAAACTGGCTGACAAACACTATTCTGTCCACGCTTTTACTTTTCTTTTTCTCTCTAGAGACATCGAGGAGTTGGCCACGATCGTAGAACCGAGCCCTAATAATAGGGACAATGATAATATATATATATATATATATATATATATATATATATATATATATATATATATCCACACAGAATCCAATGCGCAACTCTTTGATTGAAGTAGAAACCAACACTGGAGCCGTGGCCACAAATATAAAGCGTGTTTATTGACAACACTAGGTCCGACACGTTTCGGAGTTTCCTCACTCCTTTGTCACGGGAAAGAGTAAGTGAATCGTCAGTGCCCCCTGGCTTTATTGATATAGGAGGTGATCTCCGATATTTATTGGGATTATTATACCCTCAATGATGGATATACTGAGACTTAGTTATTTATGCACAATGAGACTTATCATGTTTTATTTAATTATTATGAAATCATATTCTGGTTGCAAGCAATCCAACATGTGCAAGGACACAAATGAATTTTATTGCAGTTTGCGTCAACACTGAGCTTGTAGAGTCGATACATTTGACTAGTAATTCTAAGTGGTTATGTATTAATTCACTATCATGCTTCCGTTATTTTCCAATTCTTTAATTGTGTAAATGCTTGATTAATGTTACTGAAACTTTATTAGCCATGATGATGAACACTAGTATGTTTTCTATATTTATTGCACGTTATCAGCACTGTTGCTTTAAATGAAACTGACGATTCACTAACTCTTGCCCGTGACAAAGGAGTGAGGAAACTCCGAAACGCGTCGGACCTAGTGTTGTCAATAAACACGCTTTATATTTGTGGCCACGGCTCCAGTGTTGGTTTCTACTTCAATCAAAGAGTTGCGCATTGGATTCTGTGTGGATTTATGGGGGTGGCTACCCCTGCCGTGTGCCCGCCGTAGAAGTGGCTTGGGTTTAGCCAAACGAAACTGTGGATGTAATTTTAAAACCCTTGCCCGCCCCCAATTGCCAAGCCGTGACGTGTGGAAGTCTCCAGGTCATGGACTGCCTGTTTCGCTTCGAGGAAGGAGAAGGAGGGGCGGTCGGAGGACGGCGCTTCTAACCCGTACTTCGGCTCGGAACGGGTAAGCCGAGACGTGTGAGTGCTTGCCCGAGGCTTTGGTTTATGTTAAGGGGAGCGATACGGAGGTAGTGGGAACAGTGGTTATTCATTTGTTTCCCAACTAAGTTATCAAGTACGTGTCACAGCGAGGCTTCGCTGTGAGTTCCTGTTCTGACTGAGCAGGCACTCTAACGATGACAACTACTAGAGACAGCAGGAGAAGGGATGCAGCTACCAAGCTGTTCACGAGAACATCTGAGCCACTGGGCGATAATATTGTACAACAACGTACTGTTAACATGTTTACGGATAAAAGAAATTGTGGGATAATCTTTGGAAAATTTAAAAAAAAGAACAATCGAAGTGGTGGGAGGCTACAGCCTTGCAACAATATGTGGAATGTGATAGGATACCACGCGGGCTCAGAATTTTCATTACTCCCACAGTACAGAAACCTGACCCAGATATGATAGAGGAGTGGATGACCAACAATCATGCCTGCTCTCTCAATATGCTTAAAATCTTGATTAAACATGCGGAAAAGGAAAGCCTCAAATTGACAGAGGAAAGTGAGGAAATCATTAATAAGTTAAAGGAATTGTACACTAAAGAGGAGTTTGAATCAGAAATGGCGAAAATGGATAAAAAACTGCAAAAAATTGAGGAAGATATTAAAGCAAAGAAATTGAGCAAATTCCATCGAGATGAGGTGGACTATAATAAAGGCCAAATTTTGACATTTGGTAAAAAGTTCGACCTATTACGTAAAGAGGCTAAGTAACATGGAGAGTCTGGTAAAGATCAAATACAACCATCTACATCAGGGGGCTCTACCCCTACAGGACTCAGCGAAACGGCAGGAAACATTGTGGAGACACTTGACAGCGACAACAGTGAAAATGAAGGCTCGGTGATTAAGGAACCCACGGCATCAAAAGCCCGCATTTTAAAAGAGTTCACGCTGATGGCCAAAGAAAGAAAGAATACACAGGTACACAGCGAAAGTCCGGGAAGAGGTCGTGGTCGAGGCGGAAGAGGAGGAAACAGACCAAAATTCACAAGCAACAACCTAATAGACAGCCCTGTGGGAACACATACGAGGGGCAGATTTGTGAACAAATAATGGCCAACATGACAGTGGTAAATCTTTCTGATTATGTACTGACTAAAGACCAACTTGAAGTTTTATCTTTAGGATTATCATTCTGCCATACGTCTGAGTTTGATTATACTGAAACTCGCATTGATTTATTTAGTTTTGTTAGGAAACTGAAACTCAAGAAATGGTTTGCTACCAATAAATTTAACAAACAGAGATCAGCTCCTAGTAACCCATCAGCCCTTACCATAAATGATATTGAAACACTTCATTTGGTTCACGAGTTAGCTGGGGTTGAGGGACGTACTGATGACCCGTATGTTAATCTTGTGGACATCAACATTGATTTAGAAATGGGAGCTGACACAGGTTTTAAACCCAAATCGTTTTTTATACCTCAGATTAGCAATGATGCTATCAATTGTTTTGAGAAGGGTATGATTAATGAGTTATTAAAACTTGAAAGACATAAATCGTATGTGAGATCTAATTTGAAAAAACCTTACAGAGTTGCACTGAAAGAATTAGAGACTAACACCAACATAGTCATTAAGAAATCAGATAAAGGCGGTAACGTCGTGATTTGGCCTCTTCACATGTATCTTGAAGAAGGCAACAAACAACTGTCCGACAATAACAGATACTGTATTTCCTCCAAAGGAGAATATGATAAGGCCGTAAAAGATGTGTCCATTAAACTCACGGGGTGGAGGGATAGTGGATTGTTGAATAAAGATGAATTTGCTTTTCTGGAGTGTAAGGACCCCAAAATTCCAGTGCTTTATCTCCTTCCTAAAATTCATAAAAACGCCATAAAGCCACCAGGGAGACCCATAGTGTCATCACGCGACAGCGTGCTTGAGAACACATCTAAGTATGTGGACTATTTTTTGCAGCCGCTTGTCCAAGCACTACCATCGTTCGTGAAAGATACAAGTGATTTTTTAAGATCCATCAATAATATCAGTTGGGATGAAAATTATCTGTTAATGAGTATGGACGTGAGTAGTCTGTACACATGCATTCCCCAAGAACAGGGTATCCAAGCTTGTAGGTTTTTTCTGAAAAATAGATCTTTATCGTTCCTCTTTCATACCGAAATGATTCTGGATATGATCCAGTTATGTCTGAGAAACAATTTCTTCTTATTTAACAACAAGATGTATAGACAAATCCAGGGGACGGCGATGGGAACCTGCTTTGCCCCCAGCTTTGCAGGACTGTACCTCGGCTGGTGGGAGGAGCAGGTTGTCAGTAAGACCAGACAATTTTCTGACCACGTCGTCCTCTGGTTGAGGTACATCGACGATATCTTCTGTGCCTGGAAGGGCACTGAGGTCCAGGCACGGGAGTTCGTGGATGTCCTCAATCATAATGATCTGAACTTGCAATTTACCAGCAAAACTAGTAAATGCACCATCGAATTCCTTGATCTCAAACTTGAGATCAATGACAACAAAATTAGCAGTAGGTTGTTCAGAAAGGCCACGGCTGGCAACAGTTTGCTGCACGCCAACAGTTGCCACCCCAAAAACCTTATTCGCAGCATTCCTTTTGGCGAATTATTGAGAGCCAAGAGGAATTGCAGCACAGATGAGAGCTATCAAACCGAAAAACTGATTATGACCAACAGATTCCTGGCACGGGGATACAATAAAAATCTTATCAAAGAAGCCACTGAAAAAGTGGAGAAAATCAACAGGGATGATTTATTGTTTCCCGAGGCTTGCGTGAATATAGTAGAGAAAAAAGAGCCGATCAGGTTCATTACGAAGTATACCAGTCAAGCCTGGGAGATCAAGAATAGTCTAAAAAAGTTTTGGCAAGTCTTAAGGAATGATGATGATTTAAGAGAATATGTGGGTGAATATCCGTCCCTCACATTCAGAAAACCCCGTTCACTGCGCGACCGTTTGAGTAGAAATATGTTGCCGGGTAACATAAAACGTATGGACATTAAGGTTTTTTTTTACGTGCAATCAATGTAAAGCTTGCAAGTTCAGTATAAGTTGCAAATCCATCAAACTCTGCAATGACAAGGCTCCCTTTGTGATTAACAAACACTGATTACGCTGTTTATGCATTAAGGTGCCCCTGTAATAAATTTTATATAGGCAGCACCATCCATAAAGGTAAAAAGAGAGTGTTAGAACATCTCAGGGCAATTAAGAAGAATGATAAAGTGTATCCTGTTGCCCGACACTTTAGTGAGCACCACAAGCAAAATTCCAACCTTCTAAGATTCTGTGTCCTAGACTGTATTCCACCAAGGCCAAGAGGGGGCAATAGAACTATGGAACTTAGGAGGCTTGAATCTAAAATGATTATTAATTACAATACTCTAGCTCCTAATGGGCTGAATCTTGATGAAGAGATGTCCGTACATTTATGATGTTCTCATTTTTAATGTTTATATGATCTCTTGTTCTGTCTTAAGATTTTGTGTTCAGTTACACTTACGATAAATGCACTTTTATATTTTATTGTTTTTAATATATCATCATCTTTGTCTGATTTTTTACAGATGACGATTGGGAATGATGAGAAGCATGAATTTGAAATGTCTTGCACAGTTTAACTTATGCAACGTGACACCTAGGCTCACTTGAGCATGACTGTTCTGGGATTTTGAGATAATGTTGAACCCATTTGGGTTGTTTTGGAGGTTTTGAAGTTTTAAACAACTTCGACTATAGGCTGAATTCAACGGTTACAATACAGATATACCCACTTGGGTTTAACCGTGAGCGTTTATCCAACCATTGATTAATTTTTTTATCAATCTAATATGTATTTTAGCATGATGAGGTTTGTGTAATTACACTGTCAAAATGAGTATATGCCCCCCGGCTTTATTGATATAGGAGGTGATCTCCGATATTTATTGGGATTATTATACCCTCAATGATGGATATACTGAGACTTAGTTATTTATGCACAATGAGACTTATCATGTTTTATTTAATTATTATGAAATCATATTCTGGTTGCAAGCAATCCAACATGTGCAAGGACACAAATGAATTTTATTGCAGTTTGCGTCAACACTGAGCTTGTAGAGTCGATACATTTGACTAGTAATTCTAAGTGGTTATGTATTAATTCACTATCATGCTTCCGTTATTTTCCAATTCTTTAATTGTGTAAATGCTTGATTAATGTTACTGAAACTTTATTAGCCATGATGATGAACACTAGTATGTTTTCTATATTTATTGCACGTTATCAGCACTGTTGCTTTAAATGAAACTGACGATTCACTTACTCTTGCCCGTGACAAAGGAGTGAGGAAACTCCGAAACGCGTCGGACCTAATGTTGTCAATAAACACGCTTTATATTTGTGGCCACGGCTCCAGTGTTGGTTTCTACTTCAATCAAAGAGTTGCGCATTGGATTCTGTGTGGATTTATGGGGGTGGCTACCCCTGCCGTGTGCCCGGCGTAGAAGTGGCTTGGGTTTAGCCAAACGAAACTGTGGATATATATATATATATTCACCAAAGATGCCCATGCATCAAAAGACGCACTCCTCCAGCCGGTAAGTTTCAAGAACCTTTTATTGCCAAAGGAACAGGATTGCAGCTCCTATTACAATATCCATTCGCCTGACGCGTTTCAGAGCATTCATGCTCTTTCTTCAGAGGCAGTTTAAAATCACATCACATTTACATGCTCCCACAGTTCCCTGCGTGCTTGCTTGATTTATGAGCCTCCGGTGTGCCCTTCTTTATCGAGTCTGTTCCGATGCACGCCGGAACTTGTAGTTAAAATTCCATGCATAATTTTTCACCTCCAGTGGTTGTGTGTATTTTAAACAATTTCATGGGTCAATAACAGCCCTCCAGTGGGCCTCAGGGCTGTAATCCTGTTCCACGTTAGTGGCACCAGCTGCGCCGTCCTTTCCGGATCAGTTCAGTAGACAACCCCTTGTGTGTTAAAGGGCGGTGCGAATTTTTCACGGTTGGACCAGCCGTGTCTAAATATTCACCAAAGATGCCCATGCATCAAAAGACGCACTCCTCCAGCCGGTAAGTTTCAAGAACCTTTTATTGCCAAAGGAACAGGATTGCAGCTCTGATTACAATATCCATTCGCCTGATGCGTTTCAGAGCATTCATGCTCTTTCTTCAGAGGCAGTTTAAAATCACATCACATTTACATGCTCCCACAGTGCCCTGCGTGCTTGCTTGATTTATGAGCCTCCGGTCTGCCCTTCTTTATCGAGTCTGTTCCGATGCACGCCGGAACTTGTAGTTAAAATTCCATGCATAATTTTTTACCTCCAGTGGTTGTGTGTATTTTAAACAATTTCATGGGTCAATAACAGCCCTCCAGTGGGGCTCAGGGCTGTAATCCTGTTCCACGTTAGTGGCACCAGCTGCGCCGTCCTTTCCTGATCAGTTCAGTAGACGATCCCTTGTGTGTTAAAGGGCGGTGCAAACTTTTCACGGTTGGACCAGCCGTGTCTAAATATTCACCATGAAATTGTTTAAAATACACACAACCACTGGAGGTGAAAATAGAGATCCATAGAGATCCAAATGGAAAATAGTCATGATAGTTCTTTTATCCGCGTAATTCTGGATTCATATGTATGTGAGCTGAGGAAGGGATTCGGCGAGGAGTACGTCCTACGCTGATTGTTCTGAAGTATTTACTTTGTTCTAAGGCAGACATAGGAATCCAGCATTATGCGGATAAAAGAACTATCATGACTATTTTCCATTTGAATCACATTGCCAACACCAGTGCACTTTACAAGCGGTAAAATTGAGCAACTGCAATTTTATAAGGACTTCCTAATTAAAGCACAACAATGACTTGTAAAGTGCACTATGGGAGATGTATTTCTGTTTTAGTCATGTGACCTAATGGTTTTAAAAGCACGCACGACGCACTTTGCAAATTGTTTCCCATCCTGTGACCAAGGCTAACGCCGAAACGCGTAAGGAGGTATGATGTGCTGCTGCGCCTTTGAAAATAAAAGCTGCAACTCCAGAAATGGGCCTCAGTGTTGTTTCATATATATATACATGTAAATATGCGCCATATCCTCTTTTTGTCTCTATGATTTTGCCTCTTCAAAAATGGCGCTTGACAATATGATGTGTACATCTAGTTAATTAATTTGTCTCTAGTAAATAGGAGAATAGCAATGATGTAAATGAATTTAAGATCATACTGCTACTGTATATAATATTAATATGAGACTTGCCGATTTACGGCGAAATGTAACAGAGGAATTGGGGCAATCTCCATTTTGGAGGTTGCCTGATGCCGATCCACGGCGAGATTGTGGTTCAATGGTGGTGTACGCGATATGTTGTAAATAATGGTCAATTTTCGTGTAAATAATTGTATGTATGAACATGGGTTCTCATATTAATTAGTCTAATAGATCAGATTTCTTGAATCTTTAAAAATCACCACTTAGAAATGGCGCCTAGTAAATATGCGCCACATCCTCTTTTTGTCTCTATGATTTTGCCTCTTTAAAAATGGCGCTTTACAATATGATGTGTAAACACTGATGAAGGACTGGTTCCGAAACGCGTTTGTTTGTTGAGAAAATAAAGATCAACTGACTGCCGACCCCGTGAGTGCTATAATTTCTTTAAATAAGAAATTTTTGGAGCAGGGATTTTTAACCACGAGGCACCGCCGTGGTTCGGGAAGCACCCGCCCTTCGAGTGACCCGCAAGTGGGGTGCATTGGAGCTGGATATATATATATATACGGGTCACAGTGCGCTCTATAAATAGTCCTTACATTACATTACATATATATATATATATATATATATATCATTGCTCCTCTGCACCGTAAAGCGGATCACTCTTGAGACGGGTGCTCCATACGCGGCGGTGCCCCAGCGTTATATCCTTGCTCGTAAACTCCTCTCCCCTCTGGAAAAAGAGAATAGCACTCACTGGGTTGGATTTGTTAATCTCTTTATTCTCAGCGCAACAAACGCGTTTCGGATAGCTCCTTCTTCAGTGTTTTGCATATCACACTGAGAGGCGCCATCTTAAATGTTGTCATACCGGGGCATAAAAACAAAGGAGGGACCCATTCCTCATCATTTCTCTGAGCGCCATATTGGCATGATATAATATACATGGATTTAAACATAAAATTAAACCTTTTAACATTTATATGTACGTCCAGTTGCCCAAATCATACGCAAAACCATGTCATTACAAGTTATCTCGCCGTGTATCGGCAAATGCATTAATAAGCAAATATATAATATATGATGCTCAAAAACATTTTCAATTCATTTTTAGCTCGTCTATCGAGCATGTATTATTTTACAAACATGGCTATTTCATACCAAATTTAATCTCATGTTATCAATCTCGCCGTGTATAGGCTAATGATTATTCTCAAAGACGCAACTTTCCTCCTATATTTTCATTAATCTTAAATTGAGCCGTATAACGGCTATATCTTAATGCCCATCTACGCACAATTTGTTAAAAAAGAAGAGATAACTTTCAAGTTAAAATCAAATGCTTCTGTTCCTCTCTATTCTCAAAGACACCAATTCACACAGTCTCAAGTACCCAAATGTACTGCCAACTCTTCTCCGCTGTTTAGCCCCTTTGGGGTCTTAGTTTGTAAATCAATAATGTATCGAGACTCTAATCTCCTCAACCTCAATACTCTGTCTCCCCCTCTAATATTTGGAAGAACATAGTCAATACTGAAGTACTGTAATAGATCCCTATTACTCCGATGTTTTACGGCAAAGTGTCTCGCAACCGGGTAACTCATATCTTTATTCACTATGGCACGCATGTGTTCTAAAACGCGCGTCTTCACATTGTGTATCGTGCTGCCTATATATCTGAGGCCACAAGGGCATATCAGACAATAGACAGCATGTGTAGTCAGACAAGTCATAAACTTGTTTATTACCCTACGTGTTTTCAACCCCTTGATTTCATACGTTAGTACCATCTTACTGTTCGCGCAGGCTTTGCACTTTCCGCAAGGATAAAAGCCTTTCATCTCACTCAGTGTTCCTTGTTTCGGTGTTATGGTTTCTAGATGGCTGTGTACTAATCTGTCTCTTAATGTTCTGGCCCTCCTGAATGTTACCTGTGGAACTGGTGGGATGTCCATCCCAATAATCATGTCGGTTTTTAACACATGCCAGTTTCTTCGAAGGATGTTTCTTAAGGAGTCAGCATCCTCCGAATAAGTTGTAATCATCCGGAATTTTCCCTCATCCTTCACCTCTGCCTTTTTATTCTTATCTGACTTATTTATTAGATTGTCTCTCTGGATGTTGTTGACTTTCTTGAGGGTATTTTCCAGCAGATCTATACTATACCCCCTAGCCACAAATCTGCCCATGCATTTATCGCAGCTCTGCTAATATATTTTACTGTGATGTTTCATTATATATTTACGAGACTGCGACCTTATTCATATGCCATTTCATCATGAACTATACATTACAAGATGGCCGATTTATTTTCTGTTTATTCTCATTGTATATGATCGAATTTTGAGTCCTTTTTTATGTTTATGTTAATTTTTGGTTGCTTGTACTTAAGAACTTATCGGAACAAGGCTTGTTTACGTGTGATCAAGGCTGCAGGTCAGCCGAAACGCTTTGCGTGGAAGCCAGTAAACTTTCCTGAGCATTAATTCCCTTGTCGTGTGGATTTGTCCTGAGAGTGCGTGTACTCCCGTGGTGGGATTTACTTGGTTGGACATTATTGGCCGATGGGCTTCGTCGGCGTATGCACCACCTTTCATGGGTCCGTGGACTGGGAAGAAGCGTGAGAAGTCATATATATATATATATATATATATACATATATATATATATATATATATATATATATATTGAGTTATAAGTGCCAGTTAAATGTAAAAAGTTAGAATATTAGTTACATAACCTGTAACATGTCTTAAAAGGGCCTAAAATAATTGATTATATATGAAGTGACATTTTTATGGAACTAGTCAACCATTTAACCGTTTAGAGCGTGCATATGTAGTTTCTCTGCTAGGCTGAGTTAACATTCAAAACATGTTGCTAAGCCTTAAACTTCTCTTCTACTACATATACGTCACTCCTGAAATAGGCTGTAAGTAGGCTGTAGGGCAGAGTGCTATCAGTTTAAAAGATAAGATATGTTATTTCAAGTCTGATTGATTTACATGCGCACTTGCAGACCCATATGTCCAGTTATAGATCCATTCTCATACCCATACTACAACTCATGAACCTATGTGTAAAAGTATAGAGCCACTAATACATCCAGTCACACAGTGACAGAGGCACTTAAACATTCACTCACACACACATACAGCTCTCATGCATTCATCAGTAATGCCGGCAGTTGCACACACAGTTAAATACCCCGAAACTCATTCACAAAGCCAGTAAGCCATCCATGCAACTTGTAACATACACATTTGGAGATCCATAGAGTAACTAAGAGAGGCAGACATATACCAACATACTTACTTACATTTCCAATAACAAACCAACATAGGCACTGAGACACTCATTTAGGTATGTACTGAAGAACTGACACTAAAAAGTCATCCATCCAGACAACTAGGCTTTAAACATATTTCGTGGCCGCTAGTGCAGAACCTGTGTGTGCAGTTTCCCTGCTAGGCCAAGCTGACATTCAAAACATGTTGCTAAGCCTTCAACATCTCTTCTACTACATATTAGTCACTCCTGAGATAGACTGTAGGTTGGCTATAGGGCAGGGAGTTATCAGCTTAAAAGATAAGAAATGTTGTTTCAAGTCTGATTGCGTTACGTGCGTACTTGCAGACCCATAAGTCCGATTATATATTCACTCTCCTACCCATACTACAACTCACATACCTTCGTGTAAAAGTATAGAGCCACTAAGACATCCAATCACCCAGTGACATATACAGCTCTTAATTTTTTCAGCAGTTATGCAGGCAGTTTCACACACAGTTAAATATCCCAAAACTCACTCACACAGCCAGTAAGCAATCCATGCAGCCTCTTACATACATGTTTAGAGATCCATAGAGTAACTAAGAGAGGCAGACATATACCAACATACGTACATGTCCAATAACACAGCCACATAAGCACTGAGAAACTCATTTAGGTTTGTATTGAAGAACTGACACTAACAAGTCATCCATCCAGATAACTAGGCCTTTAAACATATCATGAGGCTGCTAGTGCAGAACCTGTGTGTGCAGTTTTACTGCTATGTGGACTTGGCATTTAAATGCCTATGTCGGGTCTTAAAGTAATGTTCTAGTATATATAAGTAACTCTTAAGGTAGGCCATAGGTATTTATAAAAGAAATTAAATGGTTAAAGAATGTAATTTTATAATACATAATAAAAAGCTAAATATAGTTTTTTTTATTGTTTGCAGAGTTCTACTTCTACTTAAAAACAGATGCTTACAGTGACAAATGAAACAGAAATAAGGACAAAAGACAAGAAAAGGTTACTATCTCCTTAAAACAGAGAAAGAAAAGGGACAGAATGTGGACAATGTGCTTAAAGAGAAAAAAGCTGCTTGAAAGAAAACTAAGAAGCTTCTTAAAATAGTATGTGGGAAATTACAAACTGAGCAAAACCAAGTTAATAAAATGGGAAGTCTAAAGTCAGCTAAGAAAGGGAAAAAACTAAATGACAGGAACCCTAATAAACCATATTTAAAAGGAGATAGTTTAACAAGGAGTCAGAATGCTCCATAGTAGGGTAATTCGTAATCTCATACAAACTATGAAACGGTATAAAAGGAGAAGGGAAGCAGTTAAACAAAAGGAACGTGTTTAGGATGTAGTTGATAAGGCATTTGCCCTGAAGAGAAAGCTATATATTTTGATACTGATCAGAATGAGAACAGTGGACACAATAGTGTTGTGTATGAGGAGAAGAAGCCAAAAGAAAAGACTTGTGTATAGAAATACTTTTTGAAAAGTTTTCAGTGGTGAATGGAAGCATACTTCTGGTGATGAGCCTTTCTTTAATGAAGAAAGCTACTTCAAAGAGAACACATTAATGCATGCAGTTGAAGAATCTGGACGATGTTATGAGATGAAGGATGATACTCCTATTTCAAAAGCGGTGATGGTAACTAGAAGTTTAGAAGAAGTGACAGCTGAAGAGGTGCATAGAAGGCATAGACAGGCCACTGTATATAAATGGAACTGTAGCCGTGTTTGCAGTGTTCGGCAGTAATTTATTGATATATTGAGAAGTTTCCTATGTAAGTTTCCAAGCAAAAGTGTGAAACAGAAAATTGCGGCTTTGCAAGGATTAGATCCATGCAAAGTAAGGAAATATAGTAATTTACAAGAACATTAACTAGCCAGTCTTTCAAAGAAAGTGTGTACAGGCACGTTTCATCACTTTAGAATGTTGGCTGTTCGTCATTCCAAAATGTGAAATTTAGTTAGGAGGCTTTACTATGTGAAAACTCCTGCCCTATGTTTAGGAGAAAATAATAGAGCTCTTTTGCATGGTACAGTAGCAGATGTGGAAAAAGTTTGTGAAGATGTTCAGTTTTGTTTCTTTGGTCCTGAACAGGAGTCTAGGGAAAATGAGGGATTGGTATGTGGAGGTGTAGAGGAACACAACACAGGTATTAGTGTTGATAACTTTACAGAAGAGATTAGGAAGTTTAACACAGTTTCTTCTGAGAAACCAAACTGTGTTTGTATTTGTTGTCAACACAGGAGAATAAAGATAAGTAGGAAGAATTTGCTGTTTATTTATTTGTAGAGGAACGATTTGACTTGTCCACACGGCAGATTATATGTAAGTACTGCTACAGTGAGTTAGAGGAAAATAAGATACCAGCTAGAGCAGTACATAACAAGTTAAATTAGTATCTTTTCTAGAAGAACTATGACATTTGAATGTCTATGCATCCATTCTCATACAATGTGTACACCCATTTCAGGCTATAGTTCAGATGGGGCCTAAGACAGGTAAGCTGCCACCAACTGACCTTCCGAAAGGCCTTCAAGTAAGAGTTGTCTATTTACCTTTAGAATTTAAACATAATATTGAAAATATTGGTGTACACAGAGAGGATCATGAACAAGTTGTCATTCTAGTAAATGGTGAGCCTATGAAGAACAAAAAAATCTGGATCAGTGGATGTTAGTAAAGTTAAAAAAGCAACATTACCTGGTACAAAATAATGTTTATTATAAAAATGTTGATGTTGTTTGAGATGTGACATATGTAGAGGATGAAACATTACCATCAAGTGGATAGATTGAAAAAGTGGATCGATCCAGATCAGAAGAGATTTACAAACATTACAGCATCCATCCACTGCATTCTAAAGAAGTCATTGGTGAAGCTATTGCACTCTTTCAAATGAAGCAAGCAAAAGGAGCTCCCATGTGTGTGTGGGAGAAAAATTTAGAAGCTTGCTGTTTTCCATTGCTGTTTCCCACTGGAGAAGGTGGGCACTTTGATGACCGCACTGTACAGATACCACCAGCTGAATACCATTCAACCAGATTATACTCAGAGGATACAAGAATTCGACAGTGTATTCTCTAAATGACCTATCTTCTGTTTGAGAGTGACTTGTCTGGACTTTCTTATGCTGTTAACCATATACTGAAGACAGAAGTTAATCTTCAAAATCTGTCTGCAAAGGAATTCATTGCCGAAGTTCATGGGAAGGATGAAAACTTGGAGTACAACTTGACTAATTTGATTATGTGGCAACATGGCATCAATGAGTATTGGTATCGCCGTCATGGAGAACTGAAATGTATGTTGAGAAATCTAGGTGCACCTACTTTGTTTCTGACACTCAGTTGTGCTGAGTACACCTGGGATGACCTGCTTGAATTTTTGTGAGAAGCAAACTCAAATATAAAGGACATTAAAGTGAAGACAGCAGGAGAACCTTGCTCCTTGGATCCTGCAAATGTTTGCAGATATTTTAACCAAAGGTCTCACGCCATGATGTCTTTCATCTGCAACAAAGTAATCCTCCTCTTGGTTGTTACTGATTTTGTTAGGCACAAACAGTACCAAGCAAGAGGTGCTCCTCATATTCACATACTGTTATAAATAAAAGATGCACTGAAGTTTGGAACAGACAGTGATGAGTCTGTCTTGTCTTTCATAGGGTATTTAGACAACATATTGAGTTAGAAATGTCGATTTACACAAATATTGAGTTGTAAATATTGTGACAAAGAAATATCGACAGCAGGAATATCGTGGTCAAGAATATCGATTTTAAGGTAAGAAATATCGGTTTTAAAAATATAGAAGTCATTAATATCATTTGCAAAAATATAGTTTTTTTAAATTTCTTTTTTAGCATTTCTTTATTTCAATAAAACCAAAAGAAATACAAACATTATCAGCGTACATAATTCAGTATTGTCTGTTCCGTTTAATTACATTTCCATTACCTGAGCACGTAAAGGAGAAACAGAGGTCCTGTAGTTATTTTCACTGTAACAGGAGAAAGGAACGTGCTTCGGTTACTGTTTCTCGTTGTCCGAATTACATTCCCGCATCTTAATTTCCATTGACTAACAATCTGCAATCCCGAACAATAAAAATAAACTCCCCCCCTCTACCGGTTTTATGTCAGATGGTATCCCCAATCCTTATGTATTTTAATCCATTAGGTATTTTATGTTCATGTTTCCTAGCTATGTGTAGCCATTGCACTGTGGTGTTCCTCTTCCAACTGTTCAGATTGAGTCTGCGCGGCCGTCTCTTCTATCTCTTGTACCATTGCCCCCCAAGCCATCAGTATCTCTGGAAGCTTATCGTCTTTCCTAGTATTTCTCATGTGGTCTTCCTCCTCCATTGCCCATTCTTTTAAATCCTTATTCCACTTTTCTAACTGGGGGCCCAGCGAGGTCAACCAGTGGATTGCTATTCTCCTCTTGGCTATAATAAGTCCCAATATCAAAAATCGTCTGCTAGTCTTACGTTTGGGATTCTTAGGGATCAACCCTAGGATACAGGATTTTATCTCTGGAGCTATCTTCCATCCTGTTATTCTGTGCAGCTGTTCCAGAACTCCGGCCCAATATATTTATATTCTTTGGCAGTGCCATATCATGTGTACAACGTCTGCTTGAATATGTTGGCATCGGGGACATTTGGGGTCTCTGGATGTGTTTATCACGTGGAGTCTCCTAGGTGAAAGGTAAGTCATATGGTTGCAAAAATATAGTTGTTTAAAACATCGATTTTTTAATTTGTGTTATGTATTTTAGTATATATTTTAAATGTATGTGATGTACTTTTTTGTATAAGTATTGTTTATGTTTTTAATATATGTGTTGAACTTTTAGTAGTTATCAATTTTATTTTAATAAAATTTTGCGTTTTTTAGTTCCGTAGCGGGTTGTGGGTTTATAGGGGAATAGGGTGGGAAGTAATTTAATTATAATGAATGATTATTTTTTATTTATTAATATTTATTTCATTGAGATTTTACAGTGTTAATTGTGGGAAGTAATTTATTTTTTATTTAATTATTAATTGGTTGTTAATTAATATTAACTAATTGGTAATTAATTATGGTAATTGTGTAATTGTTTTAGGTGTGGGTTGTGAGGTTTATAGGGGTAAAGGGTGGGAAGTAATTTATTTTTAATTCATTAATGATTAGTTGTTAATTAATATTAATTAATTAATTGAAAATTAAATATGGAAATTGTGTAATTAATTTTAGGTGCAGGTTGTGGGGTTAATAGGGGTAAAGGGTGGGAAGTAATTTATTTTTAATGAATTAATAATTAGGGGCCGATTACGATCCCGTTCAGAAGGGCTCCGAATTGGATTTGGGTTTTCCGAATCCGATTCGGAACCCTTGTTGCCTACCGAATAGTACACAGTTCCCAGTGACCTATTACGATGACCGTAAACCGGTAGGGCTGTCCGAATCAGTTCCGAAAAGCATTTGGATAGGTCGCTTCTTTCAGAGCCGAATCGTACAGCTCTTTGGACTCGGTTTCAGAGCGAGCGATTACAATGACCGATTTGGATAGCCGTTCAGAATCGGTTTCTCCAGAACGAATCGGCTGCCAAAATCTGTCTTTGGGGACCCATAGCAGGCCCCCCTTCACTCGGGGCCCTCCGAATCGGGCCCGTGGCGCTACCCATGGGGCCCCTCTTCCAAACTATGCACAGTGTGGCAAGCACCATGGGGTGCCTGCCACAGGGTGCAAGGTTTTCCCCAGCCTATGTATTCGGTCGGAACACAGGCTCCCATTGAAGCCAATGGGATTCCGACCGAACCGCATCCGGATGCGATTCGGTCGGAATCCCATTGCGATTGTCAGATGAAAACTATTTTCATCTGACAACACAGCAACACAACTAATGTACAATTTCATTGAAAAAGACAAATCCATAGTCTGCTTAATGCCTACAATTCAAGAGTGCTCCAACTTCAACAAACAATTACTGAAGTTGGAGAAAGAAGATATTTTGGAAATTACAGCTATTGATAAAATTAAACACTAGGGAGTAACAATACTACTAACTGAGAAAGTACAAGCAAAATTAAATTCTTTGGAGGAGTCTGTGTTGAGGATTAGAAAAGTGTTTACACATGTGCAAAAAGTGTCGAGTAATTTTGTGGCATAATTTAAATGGGGAGGAAGGGTTAGTAAATGGTGCTATGGGCAAAGTTATTGATTTAATTAATTTTCCAAATAGGGATAACGTTGAGCATTTAGCTATAAAATTTGATCAGACTGATGATGTGAAGCAGATTGGCCGATGTGTTGAATGGTTTTTGCTTGTGAAGGACTTATATGTGCGAGGGCAACAGTTTCCAGTGTCTCTAGCATATGTTGTAACTATTCATAAATCTCAAGGTTTAAGTGTAGACGCGGCTTTTATTAATATTGGAAGTACAGTATTTAAAGAAGGTATGTGGTATGTAGCATTATCCCGAGTTAGAACATGGTCCTGTTTGTTTTTAGTTGAATTTGATGATAAGAAGGTTTGTGCTGATGCAAGTTGTGTAAGAGAATACAATCGCTTAAGAAGTCTATATGCTCCTCCTTTTGGTCAGTACCCTATTTATGAGAAATGGGTAGTCTGCACAAAACTGAACCTTAAAAAAGAGTCAACTGATGTTCAAGAAAAGAAAGCAAACCAGCACATGCTAGAAGGCATTAAGAAGAAAAACCTGGAAAATCAGAGAGATATTGTAGGATACCAGTTGGAAAACAGTTCATGTGTCAACTGCTATGCAAATGTTGTTCTCAATGTACTTTTTCATTTACCACATCTTCTGAATCAAATTAAACAAAAACCAGATAAGAGATTGCACTGTATTATTTGCTCCAACATTTACTCAGTGACAGATCTGTAATACATTCTGCTTCAGGCATTCAAGACCTTTAAGATATATGTAGCAGATCATTCATATTTACTCTCAATACTCAACAAGATGCACAAGAATTTATGATGGTCATGCTTGGAGTACTAGAAGAAGAAGTACATATTGATGACTTATTTGGACTGAGTTACAAATGGAACCATGACTGTGAAGATTGCTTATTTTCATAAACAACTCAAATAAATTCTGAGCAATTTCTGTACTTAACACTACCAGATTGCAAAACTGTGCCTTCTGACAGATTGATTAACCACACAAACCAAAATATGTCCTGCCCAAATTGTAGGTCAGATGTTATGTCAATGTTGCATCTACAAAGAACTGGGAAATACCAAATATTAGTGTTACAACAATGCAGAGCAGATTAATCTAAGTTGGAAACCAAAACTACAAACTTTAAAGCTGGACAAATATCATTTTCTGGAAGAACTTATACTACTACAGCTATTACCTTTCATGAAGGAGTTAATGTAACATCAGGTCACTACACTGTCTATTTAAAGAGTGAAAGTGGATGGACAGAATGCAACCTTAAATTTAAACAAAAACTGCCTTTAAAACTACCAAAATCTTACCTCTTGTTTCTTCAACCAAAGTTCTGAGGAGTATTTTTGAAGAAAATTAAAGGACGGTGTTTCTTGTACGTGGATCCTCAATGTTTTAGATGTCATTCAGGGTGATGTCTTCAAAAGTTCCCCAAAATTCAAGAGTCCTTTTATCTTTCACAAAGGAGTTAATATAGCATGTGGATCCTACACTCTCTAATTAAAGACTACAACATGATGGACACAAAGGAATTACAGCAACCATCAATTGACACCAAAATTTCATTTCAAACTATGAAAATGTCACCTCTTGTTTCATTAACCAAACTTCTATGTACTATTTCTGGGGAACAAAGTAATGTATCGTATTTTATCTACATGGATCATCAGCGTTTTAGACATCATTCGGCCTACTAGGAGAGATGTTTTCAAAAGGATCTCCAAAATTCAAGTGTGGGTTACATTTATTAGTAGTTGTGTACCAGGTATAATAATGAAGGGAAAAGTTTTAAGGTACATTTGTTTACATTACTGTAGTAAGTGTAGGCAAAACAACTGTTTAACAAATTGTAGTGAGTGCAATGCCTAGTGTCACTTATTTACAGTGATGCACTGTGCAGTTATGTTTTTTTTTTTCTACAATCCATATAATTGTTTTTCACCCATTGTTTAAGGATGAAGCTTCATATAGTGCATCGTTTATGGTGTAAAATTATGAAAGCTGAGAGCTCTAAAAAGGGAAAATGAAATGTTTTACTATATTCTGATATACTATTACAGCATGAGCAATGTATGCTGTTATGTTTCTCGAATTTTGTAAATGAAATAATAACTTATATTTCTATTCTTTTTCTTTCACAACAGGTATTGGAGTGATAAGTGTTTAGATGCATGAACATACATGTAGTGCCACATTCATATTTGTGTGACATAGTCATACAGAGGGTCTTCATATATAGCAAGCAGTTGATTTTAAGGACGGGCAGAGAACTCCGCTCTGCCAGCGGAGTGTGCAGAGTTTTGCCTACTCTGCTCTCCGCTGAGAACGCGGAGTTTTAGGCAAAACTCCGACTCCACAGTGGAGCGGAGTTAGCCAGCCCCCCCCCCCGACAAAAAAGGCTCCCCGCCTCCACGCGGTTCTCACAAGATGTACGTCGGACGTAGGGGTTTGCGGGAGAGAGACCACGGCGAGGAGGAGGAGGGCAGCCCGGAGATGCCACAGTACAGGTAAGTACCTTTTTTCTTTTTAAATGTATGTTTTAATACTTTTTATGAGGGGGCGGAGGCGGGGAGCGGAGCAGAGTTTTTTCCCAGCTCTGTGGAACTCCGCGTAGTGGCACTACGCAAGCTCCGTCCAGGGTTAGTTGATATCCTTTTCCACCAGTTTCTTTTACCAGGTAGGGAGCTAGAAAACTGCCATGCAATTAATTGCTGCTTTCATGAGCTCTGAGAACTGATCCTAACTCATCCATACAGGTACTCACATATCCACTCACTTATCCATACAGCCACTCTCACACCCACTTACTTACCCATGCAGGCACTCACACAGTCGCTTACCCATACATCCACTCATACAACCTCTCACTCACTCATATAGGCACTCATGCACCCTTTCACTCACTCATACTGGTATTCACATACCCAGTTACTCACCAATATAGCCACTCACACTTACTCACTCACCCATACACCACTCATGCACCCACTCACTCATCTCTACAGCCACTGAAAGATGCACTGATACAGGCACAATCTTATTCACTCACTCACCCATGCAGCCACTCGTGCATTCACTTATTCACCTATACAGCCACTCACAGATATATTCACTCACTGATACAGGCACTCACACATGCATTTACTCACCCATACAGCCACTCATACACATACTCAGCCACCCATACAGGAACTCAGACACCCACAAAACCATCATAGAGGCAGTCACCCACCCTTTCACTTACCCACACAGGTACTCACACACCCACTTACTCACCGATAATCCAGCTCACATACACACTCACTCACTCACTCACTCATATAGCCACTAATGCCCACACTCACTCACCTATACAGTCACTCACAGATGGACTCACTGATACAAGCCCTTACACACACAGTTAGCCATCCATACAGGCACTCACATACCCACTCAACTACCCATACGACACTCATGCCCACGTTCACTCACCCATACAGGTACTCACACACCCACTTACTCACCAATACAGCCACTTACACACCCATATAGCGACTCATGTATTCACTCACCTATGCAACCAATTACAGATGCACTCATTCACTGATACAGGCACTCACACATGCACTTAGTCACCCATACAGCCACTCATGTACCCTGCCACTCACTCATACACCCTCTTACACACCCACTTACTCACCTATACATATACTCAGACATGCACTCACTCAATTGTAGAGTGAGTCATGTACCCACTCACTCATACAGCCACTCACACACCCACTCAGTCACCCATACAGATAGTCAGACACCCACTCACTTACTCATACAGATGCAAACACATGTACTCATTCACCTATACAGTCACTGACACAGCCACTCATTCACCCACACAACCACTCATCCAGTCACACGTTCCCCCATATAGCCAGTCATGCAGCCGCTCACTTACCCATACAGCCACTTATACACATCCTCAGCCACCCAACCAGGCACTCACACACCCACTCTCTCACCCAAACAGCTACTCACACACCAACTCACTCACCTATACAGGCACTCAAACACTCACTCACTCACACATACAGCCACTGATGCATGCACTCTTTCACCCATACAGTCATTCACACAGCTACTCACTCAGTCATAAAGCCACTGACACAGCCACTCAGTCACCCATTTAACTAGTGACACACCCACTCATTCACACTCAGTACTCATGCACCCATTCACTCACCCATACAGTCACTCATGAACCCACTCCCTCACCCATACAGCCACTCGCACACCCTCTCTTTCACTCATACAACTACAACACCTACTCAGTCTCCTATACAGCCACTCACTCACCCATACAGCCACTCACACATCCACTCACTCATACAGCCACTCAAACACGTACTCAGCCACCCATACAGGCAGTCACATACCCACTCACTCACCCATACAGCCACTCACACATCCAGTCACTCACCAATACAGCTACTCACACACCCACTCACTCACCCATACAGCCACTCGCACACCCTCTCTTTCACTCATACAACTACAACACCTACTCAGTCTCCTATACAGCCACTCACTCACCCATACAGCCACTCACACATCCACTCACTCACTCATACAGCCACTCAAACATGTACTCAGCCACCCATACAGGCAGTCACACACCCATACAGCCACTCACATATCCAATCACTCACCAATACAGCTACTCACACACCCACTCACTCACCCATACAGCCACTAACACACCCACTCAGTCTCCTATACAGCCACTCACTCACCCACTCACTCACCCATACAGTCACTGACACGCACACTCACTCACCCATACAGACACTCTCACAGCCACTCACTCACCAATATACTCAGTCACACAACAACAAACATAACAAGACATATTCACACTGTTACAAACATACATTTCACATATAATAATTCCTTTTTAAACTAGAATTGGTAGTTCTAGCAAGAACCATTTTTAAAACTTTTTTTGTGTGTTTGTATTGTCTAACTATTTTGGAGTTTTTATTGGTGTTTTTTTTTAAGTTTCTTGAAAAAAGTTTGAAACACAGTGCTTTGAAATTAAAACCAGAAAACTTGCACCAGCAAGTGGGGAAAAAACCTAACACTTATGAGGGTTTATGATCTGAACAATCGCACGGATTGATTGCTTCCCTACAGTCAAAATAGCCCTACATTTCAGGCAATACTGTCTGACTGCAGTGAATTCCTGGATAGTGAGAGGTGGTTCTGTCACCAGCACTGGAGCAGATGAGGTGCTCGGTTGCGCACTATCGCCATGAGATGTTTGGTACCTCCTTTCCCTCTGTCTCTCTTCTCTCAGAAGGCAGGTTGAGTGCCTGGTGCATAGATGTGTTATCATTGATGGGGTGCTGCATGAATATGTTTTGTCAGACCCTCTTGTGAGGATTTTGTTGCAAAGACTACATGTCACCATCTTCTCTTCTTCTGGTGTCATGAATAAGGTCCATATCATGCTCTCTTTCTTGGCCTTTGGTGGTTCTTTAACCTGGGATGAGTTCTCATGTTCTTCAGGACTCTGAGCACCACCAGATGTCATTTTCAGCTTAAAGAAATAACAAGTGAAACACCCCAAAAAAACTGAATTGCCAGAGACAATACAAAGGTGTGACATTCCAGAGACACACCAAAAAGATGGAGGAAAAGGAGTGGGATCTTCCTCTATTAATGATAGAAAGGTGTTCAACCACCAATCAAATCCATTGGTTCTTAGGTCAGATGGGAGTCGCAACACCATCACGATGACGTCGCGATGACGTTGCGACCGCAAAATGCTTTAAAACCATCTATAAAATGTTTTTGGTCAATAATGACACTACTTGTATTATTTTTTAGCAAACCTCTTACTGTGAAAAAAACCTTTAAAGTGTGTGAGTACATCTTTCCTACTCTTAAAAGTACGCCTGAGTCGCGTCCCCACCGCGGATCAAGAAGTATATGCCAGCATGGTGGGCGACGGCGTCGTGACTCCCTAAAAAGTATTAAAACGTCTTTTAAATTATTTTTCCTCTATAATTATACTACATTAATCACTTTATTAGTAAACAGCTTACCTTAAATAAAACCATTAAAATGTCTATATATCTGTATATCTGTTTCAGTTCTATCAAAACCAAGCCGGATTCGTGACCCCACCATGATGGGCTGCAACAAGTGTGTGACTCCCAAACGTTTAGAAAAAAATATTATTAATATAATCAATATATTACTATACATACCACACAACCACACTAAAAAACCTCACATGCAATGGTCTTCCCGCCTTAAGCGGTCAGCTTACCAGAAGGCTTCCCAAAGCTTTTCCCACCAATTTTCGTGATGTGTTCCTGATGCTGATGAATAAGAGGACATCTCCACCAAACAAACAAGCAGTTACTTCATATAGCCAAGAGGAAGTACCCTTGTTTGGTGGAGATTTACCTATTTGTAGTCTCATTGTTCTCTCTGTAGGAGAGTTCATTTTGTCACAGAATTCTGCTGAAAGAGGCACGAGGAACAATCACATTGCCAAATGCACACATTGTCCCTGGAGACATTTCCTTGTGGTCCATTATGCAGCTACAGCATAGACACACTGGACATTTACCCAACGAGGTACCACTTACTAACTAAGTAGTAGCAAGTACTTTAGTTGGGTAAATATTTTGACGAACTCTGTGGACTCGTGTTCAAAAAACAAGCAGGTAAGCTTCCATTCTAGCCCTAGATGCACATTTCACAGAAAATAAACCCCAATAGGAAGCACTTCTAAATGTAAATATAGCAGGTGCCCCAGTTGAAGCTCTACTTCTGTAAAGGACAAATGATTGTAACTCCTGGGCTTGGCCAGAAATTGTTGGCAGCCATCTTGTGACTCGGTTGAACCAAGTCACAAGAATAAATTTTTTTTAAAAGTGGGGGGCAGGGTAGAAACACCCTGACCCCCTAGGCCTTTTCAGGGGGTCCCACAGGGACCCCCAGGGACACATAAAACAATCTTTTTTTAATTTCAGCGGGATCCGCAAATCCCGCCCCAAAAAAAAGAAGTGTGGGCTCCCACGCTTCGTTTAATTAGGCCCCCATGTGGGCTCGGTCCCGGGGGCACCTGCAGCGCCGGGGACCGCCACCTACCCGGGACAATATGACATTATAATGCATGGGGGACTGCAGCCCCCCCATTCAGCCCTGGGTATCGCTACCTCCCCGGGGCACAAATCAAATCACTAAGGGGGTCCATTGTGGACCCCCAGGGACTACCACCGCCCCAGGGCCAATATGAAGAAAGGATGGGGGCCATGTGGCCCCCCTCCAGGAGCCCTAGATGGCCCTGGGGATTGCCACCCCCAAGGGCTAGCTCCAGCAATGTCCCTGGGTGCCCCTCCCCGGGACATTGCAGTTTGCTATGGCTTGGCGGGAGCTCCGCTCCTGCCAAGCCATATCAAACTCTGGTCCGCTTCATGAAAAATGCTTCCATTAAGCGGAGCAGAATTGCTTTTGGACAGAGGGAGCTGCATGTCCAAAAGCAAAGCCGGCTCCCCAACGACCTGGCCATGCCCTGGCGGATGGAGCCCCCAGGGTAATATCGGGCCGGGGAGGGGAGCTGCACAGGCCCCCCTCCCCTTTTAAAAAAAAGATAAATAAAGGCCTGGTTCCGGGGAATGGGGTACCAGGGGCCGAAATTGGCTTTAAGAGGGGGCCCGCGCAGCCCCCTCCCATTAAAAAAAAGAAATAACTAAAGGGCAGGCCCAAGGGGATGGGATCCCTGGGGCCAAAATTAGCTCAAGGAAGGGGGGTCACGCAGCCCCCCTTCCTTTATTTTTAAAAAACATAAGGAAAAGGCGGGGCCCCGGGCCATAATCGGCCCGGGGAGGGAGGTCGCAGCCTTCCTTCCCATTTAAAAAAAAAAAGACTGGCCCTGGGATTGGGTCCCCGGGGCTGAAATCGGCTGAGGGAAGGGGGCTACACAGCCCCCCTTCCCTAAAATGCAAATATTGAATTAAAAAAAAACATCAGCAAGTCCCCGGAGGCCACATTCCCTTCACCACCACTTTGCAAACACACCTCCTGTTGCAGTGGTGGTTGGGGAATGAAATCACCTTGAATGCTGAGGGTCTTTGGGGGCCAACAAGCCCTCTTGTTACCTCCAGTAAGTCCTGGACACCGGGATTGCTGAGAGAACTTGAAGGCCATGCCCCCTTTCTCTACCACTCTGCAAACGCGCCTCCTGGCGCATTTCTGGTTGGGGAAGGAACTCCACTTTAGTCCTGAGGGCCTCAGGACTAAAGTGGTCTATTTTCCCTAGCCAGCAGTGCGTCAGGAGGCGCATTTGCATAGTGGTGGAGAAAGGGGGTGTTTTCTCTGACAACCTCACAGCAATCCAGTGTGGGTCTTACTAGAGGTGGCAGGAGGGCAAGTTGGCCCAGAAGGACCCTCAAGAGCCAAGGGGACTTCATCCCCCAACAAGTAGTGCACTAGGGGGCATGTTTGCCCGGAGCTGGAGAAAGGAGGCTAGGCCACCGAACACCTCTCAGTAAACCCACTGTGTGGGACTTACTGGGCTTAACAGGAGGAGTAGTGTGGCAGGAGGTGCGTTTTCAGAGTGGTGGAGTAAAAGGGCGTGGCCTCCTACCAGGTCTCAGCTATCCCGCTGTGTGGGACTTACTGGAGGTAACAGGAGGAGTAGTTGGCACCAAGGACGTCCTTGGGGTACAACTACCCCTCCTGTTATCTCCAGTGAGTCCCACACCGCAGGATTGCTAAGAGGTCTTCATAGGCCACGCCCCCTTTCTCCACCACTCTGCAAACACCGCTTGTAGTGCACTACTGGTTGGGAGATGAAGTCCACCTTACTCCTGAGGAACTTTGTGAGTCAAGAAGTCCTCATGGTACCTCCTGTAAGTCCTACACAGCGGGATTCCGGAGAAGTGGCCGGTGGCCCAGCCCCCTTTCTTCACCACTCTGCAAACGTGACTGCTAGTTGAAAAACCTTAGAAATTCAATTAAAAAAAACAAAGGTTACAGGGACGTTATAGTTAGGAATAAGCATTTAAAAAAACTTAGAAATTCACTGAAAAAACCAAAACCAAAGGTTACAAGGACGTTATAGTTAGGAATTAGCAGTTAAAAAACCTTAGAAATTCACTGAAAAAGCCAAAGGTTACAGAGACGTTATAGTTAGGCTAATGTTTCACTCGTACAAAACCAGAGAAATTCAGCAGTTATAGTTAGCTGAGCTAAGTATAACTCACGCCCATGCAATGCACTGCTTATGACCTCACATATTACATCACTCATGACATGGTCAGTGACATCACTCATGACATCACTCATGACATCTCAAATGACATGACTGATGACATCATCCAGTGACTGTGAGTATTTTTAAAAAGTTTGTGAGTATTAAATATATATACTAAGGTGTATTGGTGAATCAGTGGTGTATGAGTGACTGATTGGATGATTCAGTGGGTGCATGAGTAACTGTATAAGTGAATAATTAAGTGTCTCAGTGAATGTATAGGTGAGTGACGGAGTGCGTCCTCATATCAGGGCACCATGGAATACATAAATCACGGCTGTCCGGCCGTGGAGGACTGCACCTCCGTCAGAACAAGTTAAGGGGCCACAGGGTTTTTAGAATTGTGCTAAAATCTGCAGGTGGCACAGCGGTTTGATTAATTGAACATAGCATCCTGCTTTCTGAGGCCGACTGGAGGGCTTTGTATATCAAAAATTAAATACTGAAACTACATGATCCCACTGAAGGAAAAGATTTGTCTCCAACATACCACAAGTCCCAGCATGCAGTGCACGTGAAACTCACCTGTGAGGCCCACCGGAGGTCAATAAAATCAAATTTGCATGCACGCAAAGGGAGTTGGAGAGCGTCTGCGAAGTTGTCAGGATAGCCTATGATTAAGGAGTGAGGGGGACCGAAACGCGTCGGGCATGAATTTTTGTTTACAATGCTGAATGCAGGTTTCCCTTCTAAATAAAGAATTCAGTGGGATTGGATGCTGTTGAGTGCTTCCTCATATCAGGGCACAATGGAATATATATATATATATATATTATCTACTGGCGGTCGCCAGTAGATAGTTATAGTTACAACCTATTATCCATAGGAAATCCGCGACATTCTATTTGAAATAACTCTCTTGCCGGTTGACGTATCTTCGCGAAATTTTCAAACTTCGTGGGGCGCTCCGGTCCGCTCCTACCCTGAAAGTCTCGGGGATACGCCAAGCGGGGGCCGAGAAAAAGGGGGGTCCCAAAACGCGTTTTCCCCATGCATTTTCCCATAGGAAACTTTAGACACGGTTACAGCCTGAACTGCTGAACGGAATTACACCAAATTTGGCAAAGAGGTAGTTCTTGGTTCAGAAAGAACCCTTTTGTTAAATGGTGTAAATCCGTTCAGTAGTTGCTGAGAAAATGAAAAGTAAAAAGTTAGTGATATATAGGGACGAGTAGGGTCCGCGTACCCTCCCGATCACGAGCTGCATGTTAATTGGTTGTCAGCTGGCTGTCAACATTCCGATTCAGGAAATGTTGGCAGCCATTTTGTCCCTCGGTAGAACCGAGGGACAGAAACAAGTGCGCAAAGCGCACAAAGGGGGCAGGGTAGAAACACCCTGACCCCTAGGTTTGCTCAGGGGTTCCCACAAGGACCCCCTGGGCAAAAAAAAAAAAAAATTTTTTAAAAATCGGCAGGATGCGCTCAGGGTGCGCGAATCCTGCCGAAGAAAATCGAAGCGCGGTCTCCCGCGCTTCGATAGTCAACTGGCCCCCGGGTGGCCCAAGTCCCGGGGGCATGGTGGGGGATAATTTAATGTGTGGGGGCCTCAAAGGGCCCCCAAGCCCCGGGGACCGCCACCCCCGGGGCTTTTTAAAAATGGTGCGGGAGGGCTCTGAGCCCTCCCGCAGCCCCGGGGACCACCACCTCCCCGGGGCTTTTTTTTAATAATTATTAAACCTGTGTGGGGGCTCCAGCCCCCACACGCCCCGGGGACCACCACCTCCCCGGGCACTAAACATTTTAATATGGGGGTCCGTTACGGACCCCAGAGCCCCGGGACCACCACCTCCCCGGGGCTGTGTACTGAATGGGAGGGGGCCGCGCGGCCCCCTCCTGGAGCCCTTGATGGCCCTGGGGACCACCACCCCCAGGGCCGGCTCCTGCAGTGTCCCGGGGTGCCTACCCCGGGACACTGTAGTTTGCTATGACAGGACGGAGCCTCGCGGCTCCCGTCCTGCCATAGCAAACTGCTTTGGATATTGGAAGAGAGAGCAGGGAAACCTGCTCTCTCTTCCAATATCCAAAGCGATTGCTTTTCCACATGGGGAGCAGCATGTCAGCTGCTCCCCATGTGGAACAGCAATGCCGGCTCCCAAGGGACGTGGGAGCCGGCGGGACTGTGGGGGATTGGGGACCCCCCACAGTCCCCAACGGAGAGGGCCAGCCCCGGGGGATGGGGTCCCCGGGGCAAGTAGTGGCCTGGGAGGGGGCCACGCGGCCCCCTCCCCAAAAAAGAGAAAAATTAAAAAAAAAAAAAAATGGAAAGGCCGGCCCCGGGAGATGGGGTCCCCGGGGCCTTAAATTGGCCAGAGGAGGGGGCCACGCTGCCCCCTCAAAAAAATAAATATAGAGGCCATGCCCCAGGGGATGGGGTCCCCGGGGCCAATACAGGCCCAGGGAAGGGTGGGCCACGCGGCCCCTTCCCGTTTTTTTTTTTTTTAAGGTAATTTAAAAAGGGGTAAGGCCCTGGGGGATGGGGTCCCCAGGGCCCAAAAAAGAAAAAGGAAGGGGGGCTACACAGCCCCCCTTCAGGGGAGAAAAAAAAAAACGATCGGGCCCGCAGGCCCCGCCCCCTTCCTTCACCACTCTGCAAACGCGCCCTGGCGCGTTTGCAGAGGGGGAACGAATCCCCTTGACTACTGGGGGTCTCTGGGGCCAACTAGCCCACCAGGTACCTCCAGTATGCGCCAGGGGGCTGCCTTGCAGAGAGGTGTACAGAGGCCACGCCCCTTTTACACCTCTCTGCAACGCAGCTCTGTGGCGCTTTTGGAGGTATATGGTGGGCTAGTTGACTCGGGACCTCAGGATTCAAGGGACTAATCCCCAACTTAAAACGCGCCACGGGCGCGTTTGCACAGTGGTGAAGGGAGGGGCGGGGCTTCAGGTGACATGTGTGCAAACAGGCCCCGTGGCGCGTTTTAAGATGGGGAATTAAATCCCTTCAATCCTGAGGGTCTCTGGGGCCAACTAGCCCAACAGGTACATCCAGAATGCGCCACAGAGCTGCGTTGCAGAGAGGTGTAAAAGGGGTGTGGCCTCTCTACACGTCTCTGCAACGCAGCCCCTGGCGCATATTGGAGGTTCCTGGTGGTCTAGTTGGCCCCTAGGGACCCTCAGGATTCAAGGGGACTTAATCCCCCAACTTAAAACGCGCCACGGGGCGCGTTTGCAAAGATGTCACCTCAGGCCCCGCCCCCTCCCTTCACCATTGTGCAAATATTCCTCTAAAATCAGCCGAAATAGGAATTCCGATTTACTCACCTGTTATAAGGAGAGACCTCAGTGCTGCATCTTTCAGCCCAGTACTGGTCCTGAAAAGTAATTTTAACCGTACTTACCAGTAACTTGAATTTCCTTCCATAGGCTAACATTGACTGGTTTCACTTGGAAATTCTTCTAAGTGTGGAGTTTTGGAACTTTAAAATATTCCTCTAAAATCAGCCGAAATACGAATTCCGATTTACTCACCTGTTATCAGGAGAGACCTCAGTGTTGCATCTTTCAGCCCAGTACTGGTCCTGAAAAGTAATTTTAACCGTACTTACCGGTAACTTGAATTTCCTTCATAGGCTAACATTGACTGGTTTCACTTGGAAATTCTTCTAAGTGTGGAGTTTTGGAACTTTAAAATATTCCTCTAAAATCAGCCGAAATACGAATTCCGATTTACTCACCTGTTATCAGGAGAGACCTCAGTGCTGCATCTTTCAGCCCAGTACTGATCCTGAAAAGTAATTTTAACCGTACTTACCGGTAACTTGAATTTCCTTCATAGGCTAACATTGACTGGTTTCACTTGGAAATTCTTCTAAGTGTGGAGTTTTGGAACTTTAAAATATTCCTCTAAAATCAGCCGAAATACGAATTCCGATTTACTCACCTGTTATCAGGAGAGACCTCAGTGCTGCATCTTTAAGCCCAGTACTGATCCTGAAAAGTAATTTTAACCATACTTACCGGTAACTTGAATTTCCTTCATAGGCTAACATTGACTGGTTTCACTTGGAAATTCTTCTAAGTGTGGAGTTTTGGAACTTTAAAATATTCCTCTAAAATCAGCCGAAATACGAATTCCGATTTACTCACCTGTTATCAGGAGAGACCTCAGTGCTGCATCTTTCAGCCCAGTACTGATCCTGAAAAGTAATTTTAACCGTACTTACCGGTAACTTGAATTTCCTTCATAGGCTAACATTGACTGGTTTCACTTGGAAATTCTTCTAAGTGTTGATTTTTGAAACATACAAATATTCCTCTAAAATCAGCCGAAATCCGAATTCTGATTTACTCACCTGTTATCAGGAGAGACCTCAGTGCTGCATCTTTCAGCCCAGTACTGGTCCTGAAAAGTAATTTTAACCGTACTTACCAGTAACTTGAATTTCCTTCCATAGGCTAACATTGACTGGTTTCACTTGGAAATTCTTCTAAGTGTGGAGTTTTGGAACTTTAAAATATTCCTCTAAAATCAGCCGAAATACGAATTCCGATTTACTCACCTGTTATCAGGAGAGACCTCAGTGCTGCATGTTTCAGCCCAGTACTGATCCTCAAAAGTAATTTTAACCGTACTTACCGGTAACTTGAATTTCCTTCATAGGCTAACATTGACTGGTTTTCAGCAAAAAGTTTCAAAGTGTTGATTTTCACAAACTACAAATATTCCTTAAAAATCGACAGTATGACTTAAACGCATTCTTTCAACTGTTTACAGGAGATGCACCAGTGCTGGATCCAGGATCCAACACTGAGTAAGAAAAAGTAACGATAACAGTTTTTACCTGCTAAGTGAATTTCCTTCCATAGGATAACATTGGTGATTCTATGAGAAAAAGTTTCAAAGTGTCAACTTTTAAAATACAATAATATTCCTTAAAAATCACGACTGTAACCAAAATGCTTTTACTCAACTGTTTACAGGAGATGTCCCAGGACTGAATCTAGGATCCAGTCCTGTGGTTAGAAAAGTAATCCATAAAGTAACTAATTGCATTTAACTAGAAATTCACATTGAGCTGAATGTTGCATTGTGTTTGAAAATGTGTTGCCCATTGCAACAACTGTAACTACTGTACTTAAAAGTCTATTGCCTATCTGCAAAGTATTTAAACTAAAGTAATTCATTAAGAGAAAGTATTTTTTGTAATGTAATGTATAATGTAATTACAATGTAATTTAAATAATAAAATATGTAAAAAAAAATTGTTTCTAAAAATGTAGTAAATCAGTATTTTAAAAATTTATATAACAATTAATACATTTAAAAATTGTCATTTACAAAACCTTTGAAATTCACTGAAAAAACCGTAGGTTTCAGACATGTTATAGTTACAAATTAGCATTTAAAAACCTTTGAAATTCACTGAAAAAACCATAGGTTTCAGGGACGTTATAGTTACAAATTAGCATTTAAAAAACCTTTGAAATTCACTGAAAAAACCATAGGTTTTAGGGACAGTTATAGTTAGTTGGACATTGCACTCGTACAAAACCCGTGAAATTCTCCGTTATAGTTAGTCCAGCTAACTATAACTCGCGCCCCGCAATGCACTGCTGATGACGTCACATATTACATCACTCATGACATGGTCAGTGACATCACTGATGACATCACTGATGACATCTCAAATGACATCACTGATGACATCACTGATGACATCATCCATGTGATAATTTCATGCATCTTCTCACACCCTAATATAACCTTTGATACACCCACTCTAAAGTACAGACTGCCATTCGCAAAACCATAGACACTCCAACACCAATAACTACATACCCACTCACTGATTCTTAGGTCTACGCACACATCCACTCACTCACCCGAACAGTCACTCATATTTACGGTCACTCAGTACAGGACTATCATATGCACTCATACTCCTATATAGACACTCAAACACCGCCACTCATCCATAGAGGTACTCACACACCTAGTCAGTCATGCAAATAATTAAACACACTACCATTTACTCACCTATACAGTTATACACACACCAGCTCACTTACTCATACAAATACTAGCACATTCTTACGCTCTTATACAATCACTGATACAAGCACACACTCATCCATACAGCCACTATCACAATCAGTCACTCTTGCTTATAGCTATTTATATACTCCAACACACATATATATTGCCTTTCACATATGTAGTTACTCACACATGTACCACTGGGACATACATTCACTCACTAACACACTCTTACACACACTTACCCACCCATACAGTCTATCACAGATGCACTCTTGAAACCATCCACCCAGTGAATCACCCACTCACACATCTATGCACAGAGTCGCACACACCCCTCCCACACAAACACTCAGGCACCCATACAGATACTCACACAAGCATTCAATAACTCATATAGACACTCATGTAGCTATTCTCAAACACATGCAGCCACTTACACAGCAACAGACAGACGGATACAGACATTCACCCAGTTTAGTCACTAACCCATGCATTCAGTAAGATACGTTAAATCACTCACTTATACAGTCAGTCACGCACCTACTAAATCATCCATACAGACACTTACACACCCACTCATTCTTCAATACGTCTTTTCCTATATATATTAAAAATATTTAAACTTTACAGAAACACACAGTCACTGGATGATGTCATCAGTGATGTCATCAGTGATGTCATTTGAGATGTCATCAGTGATGTCATCAGTGATGTCACTGACCATGTCATGAGTGATGTAATATGTGACGTCATCAGCAGTGCATTGCGGGGCGCGAGTTATAGTTAGCTGGACTAACTATAACGGGGGAATTTCACGGGTTTTGTACGAGTGCAATGTCCAACTAACTATAACTGTCCCTAAAACCTATGGTTTTTTCAGTGAATATATATATATATATATATATATATATATATATATATATATATATATATATTCACTGAAAAAACCATAGGTTTCAGACACGTTATAGTTACAAATTAGCATTTAAAAAACCTTTGAAATTCACTGAAAAAACCATAGGTTTTAGGGACAGTTTTAGTTACTTGGACATTGCACTCGTACAAAACCCGTGAAATTCCCCGTTATAGTTAGTTCAGCTAACTATAACTCGCGCCCCGCAATGCACTGCTGATGACGTCACATATTACATCACTCATGACATGGTCAGTGACATCACTGATGATATCACTGATGACATCTCAAATGACATCACTGATGACATCATCCAGTGACTGTGTGTTTCTGTAAAGTTTAAATATTTTTAATATATATAGGAAAAGACGTATTGAAGAATGAGTGGGTGTGTAAGTGTCTGTATGGATGATTTAGTAGGTGCGTGACTGACTCTATAAGTGAGTGATTTAACGTATCTTACTGAATGCATGGGTAGTGACTAAACTGGGTGAATGTCTGTATCCGTCTGTCTGTTGCTGTGTAAGTGGCTGCATGTGTTTGTGAATAGCTAAATGAGTGTCTATATGAGTTATTGAATGCTTGTCTGAGTATCTGTATGGGTGCCTGAGTGTTTGTGTGGGAGGGGTGTGTGCAACTCTGTGCATAGATGTGTGAGTGGGTGATTCACTGGGTGGATGGTTTCAAGAGTGCATCTGTGATAGACTGTATGGGTGGGTAAGTGTGTGTAAGAGTGTGTTAGTGAGTGAATGTATGTCCCAGTGGTACATGTGTGAGTAACTACATATGTGAAAGGCAGTATATATGTGTGTTGGAGTATATAAATAGCTATAAGCAAGAGTGAGTGATTGTGATAGTGGCTGTATGGATGAGTGTGTGCTTGTATCTGTGATTGTATAAGAGCGTAACAATGTGCTACTATTTGTATGAGTAAGTGAGCTGGTGTGTGTATAACTGTATAGGTGAGTAAATGGCAGTGTGTTTAATTATTTGCATGACTGACTAGGTGTGTGAGTATCTCTATGGATGAGTGGCGTTGTTTGAGTGTCTATATAGGAGTAAGAGTGCATATGATAGTCCTGTACTGAGTGACCGTAAGTATGAGTGACTGTACGGGTGAGTGAGTGGATGTGTGTGTGTAGACCTAAGAATCAGTGAGTGGGTATGTAGTTATTGGTGTTGGAGTGTCTATGGTTTTGCGAGTGGCAGTCTGTAATTTAGAGTGGGTGTATCAAAGGTTATATTAGGGTGTGAGGAGGTGCATCAGATTATCACGTGGATGATGTCATCAGTGATGTCATTTGAGATGTCATCAGTGATGTCATCAGTGATGTCACTGACCATGTCATGAGTGATGTAATATGTGACGTCATCAGCAGTGCATTGCGGGAGCGCGAGTTATAGTTAGCTGAACTAACTATAACGGGGAATTTCACGGGTTTTGTACGAGTGCAATGTCCAAGTAACTAAAACTGTCCCTAAAACCTATGGTTTTTTCAGTGAATTTCAAAGGTTTTTTAAATGCTAATTTGTAACTATAACGTGTCTGAAACCTATGGTTTTTTCAGTGAATTTCAAAGGTTTTTAAATGCTAATTTGTAACTATAACGTGTCTGAAACCTATGGTTTTTTCAGTGAATTTCAAAGGTTTTTTAAATGCTAATTTCTAACTATAACGTGCCTGAAACCTACGGTTTTTTCAGTGAATTTCAAAGGTTTTGTAAATGACAATTTTAAAATGTATTAATTGTTATATTAATTTTTTTCATACTGATTTACTACATTTTTAGAAACATTTTTTTTTACATATTTTATTTTTTAAATTACATTGTAATTACATTATACATTACATTACAAAAATACTTTCTCAGAATGAATTACTTTAGTTTAAATACTTTGCAGATAGGCAATAGACTTTTAAGTACAGTAGTTACAGTTGTTGCAATGGGCAACACATTTTCAAACACAATGCAACATTCAGCTCAATGTGAATTTCTAGTTAAATGCAATTAGTTACTTTATGGATTACTTTTGTAACCACAGGACTGGATCCTAGATTCAGTCCTGGTACATCTCCTGTAAACAGTTGAGTAAAAGCGTTTTGGTTACAGTCGTGATTTTTAAGGAATATTATTGTATTTTAAAAGTTGACACTTAGAAACTTTTTCTCATAGAATCACCAATGTTATCCTATGGAAGGAAATTCACTTAGCAGGTAAAAACTGTTATCGTTACTTTTTCTTACTCAGTGTTGGATCCTGGATCCAGCACTGGTGCATCTCCTGTAAACAGTTGAAAAAATGCGTTTAAGTCATACAGGCGATTTTTAAGGAATATTTGTAGTTTGTGAAAATCAACACTTTGAAACTTTTTTGCTGAAAACCAGTCAATCTTAGCCTATGAAGGAAATTCAAGTTACCGGTAAGTACGGTTAAAATTACTTTTGAGGATCAGTACTGGGCTGAAAGATGCAGCACTGAGGTCTCTCCTGATAACAGGTGAGTAAATCGGAATTCGTATTTCGGCTGGTTTTAGAGGAATATTTTAAAGTTCCAAAACTCCACACTTAGAAGAATTTCCAAGTGAAACCAGTCAATGTTAGCCTATGGAAGGAAATTCAAGTTACTGGTAAGTACGGTTAAAATTACTTTTCAGGACCAGTACTGGGCTGAAAGATGCAGCACTGAGGTCTCTCCTGATAACAGGTGAGTAAATCAGAATTCGGATTTCGGCTGATTTTAGAGGAATATTTGTATGTTTCAAAAATCAACACTTAGAAACTTTTTCAGCAAAAAGCAGGCAATGATATCCTATGGAAGGAAATTCAAGTTACTGGTAAGTACGGTTAAAATTACTTTTGAGGATCAGTACTGGGCTGAAAGATGCAGCACTGAGGTCTCTCCTGATAACAGGTGAGTAAATCGGAATTCGTATTTCGGCTGATTTTAGAGGAATATTTTAAAGTTCCAAAACTCCACACTTAGAAGAATTTCCAAGTGAAACCAGTCAATGTTAGCCTATGAAGGAAATTCAAGTTACCGGTAAGTACGGTTAAAATTACTTTTCAGGACCAGTACTGGGCTGAAAGATGCAGCACTGAGGTCTCTCCTGATAACAGGTGAGTAAATCAGAATTCGTATTTCGGCTGATTTTAGAGGAATATTTTAAAGTTCCAAAACTCCACACTTAGAAGAATTTCCAAGTGAAACCAGTCAATGTTAGCCTATGGAAGGAAATTCAAGTTACTGGTAAGTACGGTTAAAATTACTTTTCAGGACCAGTACTGGGCTGAAAGATACAGCACTGAGGTCTCTCCTTATAACAGGTGAGTAAATCGGAATTCGTATTTCGGCTGATTTTAGAGGAATATTTTAAAGTTCCAAAACTCCACACTTAGAAGAATTTCCAAGTGAAACCAGTCAATGTTAGCCTATGAAGGAAATTCAAGTTACCGGTAAGTACGGCTAAAATTACTTTTCAGGACCAGTACTGGGCTGAAAGATGCAGCACTGAGGTCTCTCCTGATAACAGGTGAGTAAATCGGAATTCGTATTTCGGCTGATTTTAGAGGAATATTTTAAAGTTCCAAAACTCCACACTTAGAAGAATTTCCAAGTGAAACCAGTCAATGTTAGCCTATGGAAGGAAATTCAAGTTACTGGTAAGTATGGTTAGAATTACTTTTCAGGACCAGTACTGGGCTGAAAGATACAGCACTGAGGTCTCTCCTGATAACAGGTGAGTAAATCGGAATTCGTATTTCGGCTGATTTTAGAGGAATATTTGCACAATGGTGAAGGGAGGGGCGGGGCCTGAGGTTACATCTGTGCAAACGCGCCCCATGGCGCGTTTTAAGTTGGGGGATTAAGTCCCCTTGAATCCTGAGGGTCCCTAGGGGCCAACTAGCCCACCAGGAACCTCCAATATGCGCCAGGGGCTGCGTTGCAGAGACGTGTAGAGAGGCCACACCCCTTTTACACCTCTCTGCAACGCAGCTCTGTGGCGCTTTCTGGATGTACCTGTTGGGCTAGTTGGCCCCCAGGGACCCTCAGGATTGAAGGGATTTAATTCCCCATCTTAAAACGCGCCACGGGGCCTGTTTGACACATGTCACCTGAAGCCCCGCCCCTCCCTTCACCACTGTGCAAACGCGCCCGTGGCGCGTTTTAAGTTGGGGATTAAGTCCCCTTGAATCCTGAGGGTCCCCGGAGTCCAACTAGCCCACCATATACCTCCAAAAAGCGCCACAGAGCTGCGTTGCAGAGAGGTGTAAAAGGGGTGTGGCCTCTCTACACGTCTCTGCAACGCAGCCCCCTGGCGCATATTGGAGGTTCCTGGTGGGCTAGTTGGCCCCCAGGGACACCCAGTATTCAAGGGGTTCGTTCCCCTCTGCAAACGCGCCAGGGCGCGTTTGCAGAGTGGTGAAAAAGGGGCGGGGCCTGCGGGCCCGATCGTTTTTTTTTTTTTTTGTCCCCTGAAGGGGGGCTGTGTGGCCCCCTTCCTTTTTCTCTTTTGGGCCCTGGGGACCCCATCCCCCAGGGCCTTACCCCTTTTTAAATTACAAAAAAAAAAAAACGGGAAGGGGGCCGCGTGGCCCCCTTCCCTGGGCCTGTATTGGCCCCGGGGACCCCATCCCCGGGGCATGGCCTCTATATTTATTATTTTGAGGGGGCAGCGTGGCCCCTCCTCTGGCCATTTCAAGGCCCCGGGGACCCCATCCCCGGGGCGGCCTTTCCATTTTTAAAATTATTATTTTTTCCTTTTTTGGGGAGGGGGCGCGTGGCCCCCTCCCGAGCCACTACTTGCCCCGGGGACCCCATCCCCCGGGGCTGGCCCTCTCCGTTGGGGACTGTGGGGGGTCCCCAATCCCCCACAGTCCCGCCGGCTCCCCACGTCCCTTGGGAGCCGGCATTGCTATTCCACATGGGGAGCAGCTGACATGCTGCTCCCCATGTGGAAAAGCAATCGCTTTGGATATTGGAAGAGAGAGCAGGTTTCCCTGCTCTCTCTTCCAATATCCAAAGCAGTTTGCTATGGCAGGACGGGAGCCGCGAGGCTCCCGTCCTGCCATAGCAAACTACAGTGTCCCGGGGGTAGGCACCCCGGGACACTGCAGGAGCCGGCCCTGGGGGTGGTGGTCCCCAGGGCCATCAAGGGCTCCAGGAGGGCGGCCGCGCGGCCCCCTCCCATTCAGTACACAGCCCCGGGGAGGTGGTGGTCCCGGGGCTCTGGGGTCCGTAACGGACCCCCATATTAAAATGTTTAGTGCCCCGGGAGGTGGCGGTCCCCGGGCGTGTGGGGGACTGGAGCCCCCCGAAACTGGTTTTATTTTTAATTAAAAAAAGCCCTGGGGAGGTGGTGGTCCCGGGGCTGCGGGAGGGCTCAGAGCCCTCCCGCACCATTTTTAAAAGCCCCGGGGTGGCGGTCCCGGGGCTTGGGGGCCCTTTGAGGCCCCCACACGTTAAATTATCCCCCCACCATGCCCCCGGGACTTGGGCCACCCGGGGGCCAGTGACTATCGAGCGCGGGAGACCGCGCTTCTATTTTTTTTTCGGCAGGATTCGCGCACCCTGCCGATTTTTTTTTTTTTAAATGCTTTTTTTGCCCAGGGGTCCTTGTGGGACCCCTGAGCAGGCCTAGGCGGTTAGGGTGTTTCTACCCTGCCCCCTTTGTGCGTTTTGCGCACTTGTTTCTTTTTTTTCTCGGCCGGATACGCGCACCCTAAGCGCATCCCGCCGATTTAAAAAAAAAAATCTTTTTCTGCCCAGGGGTCCTTGTGGGACCCCCTGAGCAGACCTAGGGGTCAGGGTGTTTCTACCCTGCCCCCTTTTGCGCTTTGCGCACTTGTTTCTGTCCCTCGGTTCTACCGAGGGACAAAATGGCTGCCAACACTTCTTGATTTGGAGTGTTGACAGCCAGTTAGCATGCAGCTCGTGATCGGGAGGGTACGCGGATCCGACGCGCCCATAGATATATATGTGATTTTAATTGTGAATTTCTCAGGAACTACTGAACGGATTTACACCATTTTAGCAAAAGGCACCAGTCTGAACCAAGGGCTACCTCTTTGCCAAATTTGGGGTAATTCCGTTCAGCAGTTCGGGCTGTAACTGCGACTAAAGGTTCCTATGGAAAAATGAATGGGGAAAACGCGTTTTGGGACCCCTTTTTCTCGGCCCCGCTTGACGTATCACCCCGAGACTTTCAGGGTAGGAGCGGACCGGAGCGCCCCAACAAGTTGGAAGCTTTCGCGAAGATTTGTCAACCGGCGCCAACGTTATTGCAAATAGAATGTCGCGGATTTCCTATGGATAATAGGTTGTAACTATAACTATCTACTGGCAACCGCCAGTAGATATATATATATATATATATATATATATATACATATATATATATATATATATATATATATATATATATATATAACTACTGGCGGTCGCCAGTAGATAGTTATAGTTAGGACCTATTATCCATAGGAAATTCGTAACATTCTATTCCCAATAACTTTGGCGTCGTTTGCCGAATCATCACGAAATTTTCAAAACTAGTGGGGCACTCCGGTCAGCTCCTGTCTTGAAAGTTTCGGGGTGATTCAGTCAAGCGGGGCCGAGAAAAAGGGGGTCCCAAAACGTGTTTTCTCCATGTTAATTCCCATAGGACATTTTAGACACGGCTACAGCCCGAACTGCTGAACGGAATTACACCAAATTTGGCAAAAAGGTAGCGCTTGGTTCAGAAAGCGACCTTTTTTTTAAATGGTGTAAATCCGTTCAGTAGTTGCGGAGAAATTCAAAATATAAGAGTCAAAAAATTGATTTCCCATAGGAAACTTTATGCAAGGCTACAGCCAAAACTGCTGAATGGAATTACACCAAATTTGGCAAAAAGGTAGTGCTTGGTTCAGAAAGCACCCTTTTTAAAAATGGTGTAAATCCGTTCAGCAGTTTTGGAGAAAATCAAAAATAAAAGTTTCGATATTTATGGCCGTGTTGGATCCGCGCACCCTCCCGATCACGAGCTTCATGCTAATTGGCTGTCAACACTCCAAACCAGGAAGTGTTGGCAGTCATCTTGGGCCTCGGTAGAACCGAGGCACAAGAAATGAGAGAAACAAACGCAAAAAACGCACAAAGGGGGCAGGGTAGAAACACCCTGACCCCCTAGGCCTGCTTAGGGGGTCCCACAAGGACCCCCAGGGCCAAAAAAAGCATTTTTTTTTTTTTAAATCGGCGGGATGCGCGGATCCCGCTGTGAAAAAAAAAACGAAGCGCTTCGATGGTATTTGGCCCCCGGGTGGGCCAAGTCCTGGGGGCATGCGGGGGTAAATGATAAAATTGTGTGGGGGGCCTCTAAGGCCCCCCCAAGCCCCGGGGACCATCACCCCCCGGGGCTTTGAAATACAAATGGTGCGGGAGGGCACTCAGCCCTCCCGCAGCCCCGGGGACCGCCACCCCCCGGGGCTTCTTTTTTAAAAAATTAAAATACCTGTGTGGGGGGGCTTGAGCCCCCCCACACGCCCCGGGGACCGCCACCACCCCGGGGCACTAAAAATTTAAATGTGGGGGTCCGTTATGGACCCCCGAGCCCCGGGGACCACCACCTCCCCGGGGCTGTGCACAGAGGGGAGGGGGGCCGCGCGGCCCCCCTCCTGGAGCCTGTGATGGCCCTTGGGACCACCACCCCCCAGGGCCGGCTCCTGCAGTGTCCCGGGGTGCCCACCCCCGGGACACTGCTGTTTGCTATAGCAGGGCGGGAGCCTCGCGGCTCCCGTCCTGCCATAGCAAACTTGCTTTGAATTTTGGAGAGAGAGCAGGAAACCTGCTCTCTCTTCCAAAATTCAAAACAAATGCTTTCCACACGGGGAGCTGCATCTAAGCAGTTCCCCGTGTGGAAAGCAATGCCGGCTCCCGCAGGAGGCGGGGAGCCGGCGGGACCGTGGGGGAGTTGGGGTCCCCCCACGGTCCCCAAAGGATAGTGCCAGCCCCAGGGGATGGGGTCCCCGGGGCTAGTAGTGGCCCGGGAGGGAGGCCACGCGGCCCCACTCCCCCAAATTATCAAAAAAAAAATTAAAAAATTTAAAAAGGCCGGCCCCGGGGGATGGGGTCCCCGGGGCCTAAGAAGGCCTGAGGAGGGGGGCAACGCAGCCCCCCTCCATGAATTTTTTTTTTCAAAACATGTGGCAATGACCCGGGGGATGGGGTCCCCGGGCCGAAATTGGCCACGGGAGGGGGGCCCACGCGGCCCCCTTCCCGTTCCGTTTTTTTTTTTTTAAATAAAAGGGGGTCAGGCCCTGGGGGATGGGGTCCCCAGGGACCAAAATAATTAAAACGAAGGGGGGCCACACAGCCCCCCTTCTAAAAACAAAAAGAAAAAAAAAAGACCGGCATCGCGCCGGAGGCCCCGCCCCCTCCCTGCAGCACTCTGCAAACGCCCCCCCTGGCGCGTTGTAAGATGGGGAAGTAATTTCCCTTGAATACTGGGGGTCCCTGGGGGCCAACTAGCCACCAGGAACCTCCAGTATGCGCCAGGGAGCTGCATTGCAGAGAGGTGTTCAGAGGCCACGCCCCTTTTTACACCTCTCTGCAACGCAGCTCTGTGGCGCTTACTGGAGGTACCTGGTGGGCTAGTTGGACCCCAGGGACCCTCAGGATTCATGGGGACTTAATCCCTCAACTTAAAACGCACCACGGGGCGCGTTTGCACAGTGGTGAAGGGAGGGGGCGGGGCCTGAGGTGACATGTGTGCAAACACGCCCTGTGGCGCGTTTGAAGTTGGGGAATTAATTCCTCTTCAATACTGAGGGTCCCTGGGGGCCAATTAGCCCACCAGGTACCTTCAGTAAGCGCCACAGAGCTGCGTTGCAGAGAGGTGTAAAAAGGGGCGTGACCTCTGACCACCTCTCTGCAACGCAGCTCTGTGGCGCTTACTGGAAGTACCTGGTGGGCTAGTTGGGCCTCAGGATTCAAGGTGACCTAATACCCCAACTTAAATCGTGCCACAGGGCGCATTTGCACAGTGGTGAAGGGAGGGGGCGGGGCCTCAGGTGACATGTGTGCAAACACGCCCTGTGGCGCGTTTTAAGTTGGGGAATTAATTCCCCTTGAATACTGGGGGTCCCTGGGGGCCAACTAGCCCACCAGGTACCTCCAGTGCGCGCCACAGGGCTGCGTTGCAGAGAGGTGGTGCAGGCCACGCCCCTTTTACACCTCTCTGCAACACAGCTCTGTGGCGCTTACTGGAGGTACCAGGTGGGCTAGTTGGACCCCAGGGACCCTTAGGATTCAAGGGGACTTTATCCCCCAACTTAAAACGGCCAGAGGGCGTGTTTGCACACATGTAAAACCTCAGGCCCCCCCCCTCCCTACACCAGTGTGCAAACGCGCCCCACGGCGCGTTTTAAGAGGTAGTTTTAATCCCCCTGCCCTATTATGTACTAGGGAGTTACAGAGGAGGTCATGCTAATCACAGGGGTACCCCAACGCATAGTGCTCCCTAGTGTATGTAGGTGTTTTAACTGTATTCTAAGTGTCTTTTACCATAGCACTGGCTCTAGGCCTGGTTAGTCAGAGTCAGTTACCACCAGTACCCCTCTGGAAAAGGTGTGGGCACAGGATGATTTTGCAACAAGGCCTCTTTCTGCTCCTCTGTTGGTTCTTTCTGCACATGTCTTGCTTCTTCCTGCATTTTTCTTCGTCTTTGTGGACTTCTGTTTCTTTCTACATTTCTTTTGCTTCTTTCTGTGCGTTTTTTCTTCTTTCTTCACATGTCCTACTTCTGTAGGCATAGTTACAAACTAGTATTTGAAAAACCTTTGAAATTCACTTAAAAAACCATAGGTTTCAGTCACGTTATATAGAAATTAGCATTTAAAAAACCTTTGAAATTCACTGAAAAAACCATAGGTTTCAGGCACGTTATAGTTAGTAATTAGCATTTAAAAAACCTTAGAAATTCACTGAAAAAACCATAGGTTTTAGGGAAAGTTATAGTTAGTTGGACATTGCACTCGTACAAAACCCGTGAAATTCCCCCGTTATAGTTAGTTCAGCTAACTATAACTCGCGCCCCCGCAATGCACTGCTGATGACGTCACATATTACATCACTCATGACATGGTCAGTGACATCACTGATGACATCACTGATGACATCTCAAATGACATCACTGATGACATCATCCATGTGATAATTTCATGCATCTTCTCACACCCTAATATAACCTTTGATACACCCACTCTAAATTACAGACTGCCATTGTCAAAACCATAGACACTCCAACACCAATAACTACATACACACTCACTGATTCTTAGGTCTACACACACATCCACTCACTCACCCGTACAGTAACTCATACTTATAGTCACTCAGTACAGGACTATCATATGCACTCATACACCTACATAGACACTCACACACCGCCACTCATCCATAGAGGTACTCACACACCTAGTCAGTCATGCAAATAATTAATCACACTGCCATTTACTTACCTATACAGTCATACACACACCAGCTCACTTACTCATGCAAATACTCGCACATTCTTACGCTCTTATACAATCACTGATACAAGCACACACTCATCCATACAGCCACTCTCACAATCACACACTGTCACTTATAGCCATTTATATACTCCTACACACATATATACAGCCTTTAACATATGTAGTTACTCACACATGTACCACTGAGATATACATTCACTCACTAACACACCCATACACACACTCACCCACCCATACAGTCCATCACAGATGCACTCTTGAAACCATGCACCCAGTGAATCACCCACTCACACATCTATGCACAGAGTCACACACACCCCACCCACACAAACTCTCAGGCACCCATACAGATACTCAGACAACCAATCAATAACCCATGTAGACACTCATGTAGCTATTCAGAAACCCATGCAGCCGCTAACACACCAACAGACAGACGGATACAGACATTCACACAGTTTAGTCACTAACCCATGCATTCAGTAAGATACGTTTAATCACTCACTTATAGAGTCAGTCATGCACCTACTAAATCATCCATTCAGACAATTATACACCCACTCATTCTTCAATACGCCTTTCCCTATATATATTAAACATATTTAAACTTTACAGAAACACACAGTCACTGGATGATGTCATCAGTGATGTCATTTGAGATGTCATCAGTGATGTCATCAGTGATGTCACTGACCATGTCATGAGTGATGTAATATGTGACGTCATCAGTAGTGCATTGCGGGGCGTGAGTTATAGTTAGCTGAACTAACTATAACGGGGAATTTCACGGGTTTTGTACGAGTGCAATGTCCGACTAACTATAACTTTCCCTAAAACCTATGGTTTTTTCAGTGAATTTCTAAGGTTTTTTAAATGCTAATTTCTAACTATAACGTGCCTGAAACCTATGGTTTTTTCAGTGTATCTATATATATATATCTATATATATATATATGTATATATACCAAACAATGACCTTCCTCCACGGTCACGAACGAGGCGCACACTGGGGAAATCGATATTATCAATTTATTGTTTTACCACACGACCACAACACCAGACAGACGCCTTTCGGCTTACGCCTTTCTCAATATATATATATATATATATATATATATATCCCAAAGGTGACCTTCCCTCTGCGGTCACAGATCGAGGCGCACACTGGCGAAGTAAGTTAATAAATTTTATTTAGCCACACGAATTCTATCGGACAGACGCGTTTCGGCTGCACGCCTTCCTCAATGTCAAAAAAAATAAATTAATTAAAAAAAAATATATATATATATATATATACATACATATATATATATATATATCTATATATATAGATATATATATCCACACGTCAGCGGCTGATCCCAAGCCTCTTAACACGGCGGGCAACACGGCAGGGTAGCCACCCCTCAATATCCAGACACTATCCAGTTGTCAATTCTTTGCACAAGAAAACACCGGAGCCGTGGCCTCAATTCCATAAAGTGTTTATTTACACAACGTCTAGGTCCCGACGCGTTTCGGAGTTAACAACACTCCTTTCTCACGGGCAGTGAATAGTGCGTTTTCACTTTCTTTTAAAGAGACATAGTGCTCAGTTTACACAATAGACATAAACAACATACTTCTGTTGGTCATTTGCATGCTGTACAATAAAGTTATTTAGTGCAAAAAATGGGGAAAAAGACAGAGATAACATAAATAAATCTCTACCTAAGGGGGTAAATACCCATAATTAATCTTAGGCTCACCACCGTTAATGCAGACACTCAACAAAGGAATACCTAGGCACTGTTAGCATGCTACTGTTAATAATATCACCTTTGTGGTAACCGGTGAATCGTGTTGTGTTTTACACATTTTAAGGTACGTTTCAAAGTACTAGCATTATAGAGTTCGCAGCCCCAGTGGGCATAGAATATCATCGCCAAGTAATACCAGCGGGTCGGATTGAATTACATACTAAACAAGGTACGTGCCTATAAAGAGTCCACAGCCCTAGTGGGCAATAGCATGCTAATGCCATGGCAAAATATACAAGTCATGGCTCAGGTGAGCATGTCAGTCCCCTCTTAACTCTGCGTGGTGAGCAAAATAAAATATTGTGATTAGATATTTCAGCTCTTCAACATTCCCCATACAGCATCTGTAATAGACCAAACAGACAAAAGATTAGAATCATTTAAGGTGCACAAAAACAAAATAAGATGAAAACAACTAAAAACTTTAAAAACATCAAGAGTGAACGTAGCAGTAAATATATTGCTAGGTTGCTTACAAATGGACTGACATCTCTTCATGTAAGTTCAGACCAACGGGGACATGGTTCTATATTTAATGATCATTTTTGACTCTCTTCTCCTCAATTCCAAGGTTCTATCTCCTCCTCTGATTCTGAGTGGTATACAGTCAAGAACACAGAATTTTAGCAGGTTAGCATTTTGTTTGTGGCAAAGACTGAAATGTCGTGCTACTCGGTACTGTTTTACATTGTTTTTAATAGCCCGAAGGTGTTCAAGTACTCTTATTTTACACTTGTGGATGGTACTGCCTATGTAAACTTTGTCACAGGGACATTTCAGTGCATAGATCGCATAATCTGTATTACATGAAACATGTTTTTTAATAATGTAAGGGGGTTTGTCATTACATAATTTGACAGTTTTGCAACTGGTGCAAAATTTGCACGCCTTGCATTGATTGCAAGTGAAGAATCCTTGAATATTGGTATGTTTCTTAGTTTGATTGACAAGACTTTTACTTAGACAATCGCTCAGGGATTGGGGATTCCTAAAAGTGAGGGAGGGACCATTTCCTACATATTCTTTCCTACATATTCTCTCCCCTTTAAGAACTTCCCAGAATTTTTGTAAACTTTTCTTAATTTCCCAAGCCTGACTGCTGTATTTAGTGATGAATCTTATCTGTTCCTTTTGTGGTGCCTCGTCTTTGTTTTTGGGGACCAGCAGTTCTTGCCTAGTTATATTGTCCACTTTGATGGCAGCTTTACGGATGATCTTGTTATTATATCCCCGTGTTTGAAATCTTTTGATTATAGTGCTTTTTTCTTCTAAGTAGCCTTCTTTAGTACTACAGTTCCGTTTGGCCCTCAATAATTCCCCATAAGGGATGCTGTGAATGAGGTTTTTTGGATGGCAGCTGTTCGCATGAAGCAAACTGTTGCCCGCCGTGGCTTTCCGGAAAAGTTTGCTTGAGATTTTGTTATCCTGCATTTCTAATTGAAGGTCTAAGAATTCAATGATGGTGGTATTCGTCTCACTAGTAAAATGTAAATTAAGTGAATTCTGGTTTAATTCTGTGACAAATTCCTGAGCCTGGATTTCTGTACCTCTCCAGATGCAGAAAATGTCGTCTACGTAACGCACCCAGAGAACGACGTGGTCAATGTACTGTCTGCTGTTACTGACTACTTGCTTCTCCCACCAGCCGAGTTACAGACCTGCAAAGCTGGGGGCGAAGCAAGTTCCCATCGCCGTTCCCTGGATTTGGCGATACATCTTGTCATCAAACAAAAAGAAGTTGTTCTGTAGGCATAGCTGGATCATCTCCAGGATCATCTCAGTATGGTGTAGGAATGAGAGAGACCTATTATTCATGAAATATCTACAGGCCTGTATACCCTTGTCTTGGGGAATGCAGGTATAGAGGCTGCTAACGTCCATGCTCATTAGTAGGTACCCCTCCTCCCAAGTGATCTCATTAATGATGCGGAGGAAGTCACCTGTATCTTTTATAAATGATGGCAGGGACTGCACCAATGGCTGTAGAAAAAAATCTACATATTTCGAGGTGTTTTCTAGTGCACTTTCTCTAGAAGAAACAATTGATCTGCCTGGTGGTTTACTCGCATTTTTATGTATTTTTGGGAGCAAATATAAAACCGGGATTTTAGGGTTTTTTCAGAAAAAGGTATTTATTCTGATTTAAGTGGCCTTTGTCTCTCCAATGAGTTAGTTTGTTCATCGTCTCTGTAATTGCCAAATCATATTCAGCTTTAGATGTGAGGCAGTATCTTTCACTATTAGATAGCTGTCCGATACCTTCCTCAAGATACATATCAAGGGGCCAGATGACGACATTCCCTCCCTTATCTGATCTTTTTATCACAATGTCTTTACACATTTCTAGTTCTTTAATGGCATCTTTATGTGCTTTCTTCAGATTAGGGGTATTGTTTATTTGGCATGATTCGAGTTTTTCTAGCTCTTTAATCATTCCCTTTTCAAAGCAGTTGATGGCGTCATTGTTGATCTGCGGGATGAACACCGATTTAGGTTTAAAACCCGTGTCACCTCCTAGATCCATATCAAAATCAATATTCATACACGGATCATCAATGTTAGTTTCAACCTCTACTAGTTCATGTACAGTCTGTAATAGAGGAATATCCCCAATACTGAGGACCGATGGGTTAGTTTGTGCAAAAGACACTTTTTTTGGTTTGTTACTAGAAAACCATTTTTTCAATTTAAGTTTTCTAACAAATAAAAACAAATCAATGCGAGTTTCAGTATAATCAAACTTAAAAGTGGGACAAAAAGACAACCCTAATGATAATACTTCGAGTTGACTCCTAGTAAAAGATCGTTTGGAGAGGTTTACCACAGTTTTTGTATCCATCATTTCTTTGCAGAACGACCCCTTGTACGAGTTCCCACGGGGCTGTTCAATATGTTGCTGTTGACGGATTTTTGTTTGTTTCCTCCTCTTACGCCGCGCCCACGACCTCTGGCCGAACTTTCGCTGTGTGACTGTGCCATTAATCTTTCTTTGGCCATTAGGTGAAACTCTGTTAAAATACGGTCTTTTGCTCCTATTGGTTCAGATTGAATCGGTGTCTCACTTTCTTCGCTGTCACTCAACTCAATTGATGTAGGTATGTCAGTCTGTTCCATGTTTGTTCCAACAACTTTTTTAGATGTAGACGGTTGTTCTTGATCTTTCAAGCTTACTTTGATTTTTCTCAATTGATCGAATTTTCTGCCAAATGTTAGTATTTGTCCATTGTTGTAGTCTATTTCATCTCTTATGAATTTGCTTTGTTTTTTCATTTTAGTGTCATCCTCGATTTTTTCCAGTCTTTTATCCAATTTGGCCATTTCCATGTCAAACTCCTCTTTGGTATATAAATATTTCAGTTTTTAATGATTTCTTCACTGTCATTGGTTAATTTGATGCTTTCTTTTTCCGCGTATTTAATTAAGATTTTTAACATGTTCATAGAACAATTGTGGTTGTTCGTCATCCATTCCTCTATCATTTCAGGATCCGGCTTTTGAAACGTCGGTGTAACAAAAATGCGTAGGCCTCGCGGGATCCGGTCACATTCTACATACTGTTGCAGAGCTGTGGCCTCCCACCATTTGGACTGTTCTTTTTTTTTTAATTTTCCAGAGATTGTCCCATAATTTCTTTTTATCTTCTGTGATCGTGCTAACACATGCTGGCTCTTGATTGCTGCCTAGCGGTGCTGTCGCTTTCGTGAACAGCTTGCTTGCTGCTTCACGTCTCTTGATGTCTCTAGACGTTGCCATAGTAATGCTTTAGCTCTGTCCGAGCTAAATGCTCGCAGTATACATACACCGTATACAGTTGCTTGCAACACTTTGTTCAATCCGGAAGCAGAATAGTTAACTCGGTTGCTGGATAAGCCGTACGGCTCCCCCTTGCATTCAAACTCACAGCCAACTACTTAAAGATTGCAACACCACGTCGTCAGCTTACCTGTAGAAGCAACGGAGTTCGAGAAGAGGAGCCGTCCTCCGATAGCACCTCCACGTTCTCCGTACTCGAATCAGGCAGCTTCCTGGCGTGGGTGCCTCTTCGTGTGCGCTCGGAGTTGCAGGGGGGCGGGCTAGGGAAATCCAAATAATATATATATAACACTTACCTTAATTATGCTTACCTTAAATAGACTTTCCATGCATGGTAAATTAATGCTTTGCTTGGCAAAGACATATTAGTGGTACAAATTTGTGTGGTAAAAAATGCGTGTTAAAGGCACGCGTGGTAGTATTTGGCACCATCGTAATGTCATACAACACATTTTAGACCACACACTCTGACCGCACACTTCGGTGGTGTTTCCTTTTGCGAGTTATTTCTCTCTGATTTTTCGAACAAATGGTCACCTGAACTGCAAATACTGACATCAGTGTCCTGCACTAGTTTAAAACAGTTTTAAATAGTTTTGCAGCAGTGATTTCAAGTGCACCAATGTGTGGGTAGGTAGCCCCCAGCACCATAATTATTGAAACTTCTTGTATTTTTATGCTGGGGTGCAGATATTTTTAATGTTTTGGCACAATGAATTGCTTGCTCCTAATAAATGTTCAGTTGACAGTATTGCTATCACGGTTGAACGGGTCACTCAGAGGTAAGGGTGGGCAAAACTTTCAGGTGAATTTCAAAACAAACGAACTTCACCTGTTTTGTTTCAACCTGCTGAGTGGAATTGAGAGCGATCCTGCGCCTTGTGCGCAGAAAAAAGACCCTCCTCCGCATATGTGCTGGGTAACAACTCACCAGGATAAAGTTCATTGCCTTAAAAATGCCACCCTGAAAGATTTACATCCATTGAACCAGAGCAGACTCCAGAAAGGACCCTGAACAGCGATTCTGTTAATGATGTCTCTGCTTTTATTTGAACTTTGAATATGTTTGGCTTGTGAAAGATGAAGGACAGACAGTGCTTCGTGATTGCATGGCACAACAATTCCATTCACGCTGCACACTTGTGAGAAAGTCTCAAACAATCCTGGGAGGCATATTCTTCTTTCTATGTGTGCTGCAAAATGCAGCACACATAGAAAGAGGAAGAAACGAGGAGAAATAGAGATATTTCTCCGGGTTACGCCTCCCTTGGGAAGGTGTACCTTTTTGGCACATTTCTAGGTTTACCCGTTCTGGCAAATCTGGGAATGCATCAAAAACCATGGGAGTTGTATGGGAACACTCACTCAACGCCCATGGAACGCCTCCCCAGGGCAGAGTAACGCAACGCAACGATTTACACACCATAGCGTTACTCCAGATTTATGAAGTCACTCAGGGCCATGCAAAGTGGCTTTGCATGGCTTCATAAATCGTGCTTAAGGTTTAGTTGCACATGTACCACACTGCGTGGTGCAAATGCATCTCCAACCTCCTCATAAATATATCCCTTGATTTACAGGGGATGGACATGCACTGTGCGCAGACTGCACAGGTCTGAGTCAAACTTTTCTAAAATCACTGCGGTTTTGGAGAACAGTTACTCTTACCTCAGAAGAATTATTTCTTGATGCAGTCATTCTTACATGGAGGAAGTTCCATATCCACATGGTAAGAACATCTGAGCAACTTCGTCAGCAGGGAGCCTGTTTGCTGCACCTGCACCCTCCTGGGTCTAGTAGTCACATGTCTAAACACACGCTCCGCTGCTTGGAAAGTTGCTCTGAAGAGTCCCTTCAGGGTCACTCACTGTAGTGAGCATAATGTAGTTATCATTAAGGTATTTTATTGTACCGCTCCTGATAGTGCCGAACAGCACAAGAAGTCCCCGTTCGCACAGAATGGGAAATTCTTGTTCTGCAGGGCACTGTGCCTTCATTATGCTTTTTTCATCCCAGATCTGTAAACAGCAGAATTGCCATCAGTTTCACATCCTCTTGATGTGGATTGGAAAAAAGGATTTGCCCACCCCCACTGATAGGTGATGCTGGTGCAGCAGGAGTACGATCTATCGCATCTTCTGGCATCATGAGATTGTGGCTGCAGAAGGGACAATTCCACAGCTGTATCATGCACCTGAAATCACTGTTCATGCCAGCCAAAAATGTGGGAGTGCTATCCCTTTATGGATAGTCTTGCCAGCGCTCCTACTGAGCCTTGGAGTGCTCCCGGCTGTGGTCATCATGGTCTGATTATCTTCTTTGGCTCCTAACAATAACGAGCACAATTTGAGAACAAGCATTTGCAATGCAATAGGTCTTGCATTGCTGAAAGTTTGAGCTATTGGCGTTGCTAATAGTAATGCAACGCCAAAAGCTCAAATGTTCTGTGATACGAGAGCTATTGCATTGCAAATGGATCGCCGCACTTGCGCTTTAGCTTTAAACATCTTAAGCTAAAGCACGGGTGCCGCGATTAAAGTGCGGGTCCCACCACTGTAACAAAAGTAAACAAATAGAAAAAATCTCATTTTTTTTCTATTTCTTTACTTTTGAAGCAATCGCAGCACCTGCGCTTTTGCTTAAGATGTTTAAAGCTAAAGCGTGGGGGCCGCCATTATATGAAAAGTAAATAAACAGAAAAAAAGCATGCGGATGCTTCGGCGATCACAATTAACAAAAAAAAGAAAAGCATAGCCGCCATTATTAGTGCTGAGGCGTGCCGCGTTGGTTCAATTAAAAAAATAAAGCATTGCAGGGAGAGCGTGTACTGCCTGCAACAGCAGGCAGGAGAATAGCATTTGAGAAAATAGTGCTGGAGGCTATAATTATAAGGTACCGAGTAGCAACGCATGTAACAGGGGTGTCCTCATGGGAGGTTACAAGAAGAGGAAAGGCGGTACTAAGGAGGGACTACTAAGCCTATTGACCAATGAAAAGTCACCATTTACAAAGGACAGTGACAGGAGCCAATTAAAAAGATGGGCGGAAAGTGGGTGGAGCTTCATGCCCATATCCTGAACGCAGCATATCTCAAAAAGACAGCGCAAGCGCCGCCTAGGTGAGACCTAAAAATACTTATTAGTTGTAACGCAGCACACACATGCCTTTCACTCAACGGTGCATGCGATTGCTCCAATCGCACACGTGAACTGTCCTCTGAATGACATCTGGGCCAGGCTTCAATACTTCTGTGGCTCTAAATAGGGAGATGATCCTACCTTTCACAGCAAGTATTCCTACCTCTGTTGCTCTTATAAACTAAAGAAATTGTTCCTGTGACTAAAACCTCCAATGGCATCACTGATATATTGGCGAGCCACGTTTTGGGGAGCTGGCTACTACTGGTGGGCATGGTAAAAGGCAAAAAGAAGGATAGACAGACAGACAGACAAGGAAGTGGCCAACCTCCTCTATTGCGTGGTTCAGACCACGTAGTAGTAAGGTTCCATGTTACATGAACAGAAAGACACAGATTAACTGAATTTTATTGGTCAGAGTAAGATTACATAACATTACATGTTTATTTTTTCTCGCGCATAACGGGCTAATTTTGACACAAGCCTGGTATTTGGCTTCTGAGTTGTGTTGACGCTTTGTCACTATTTTTTGTTTTGGTTCACATATACTACTCTACACATTATATATACCCATATTCAAGATGTCATTTTCACGTTACAGTTAACCATAGCTAACGTGTGTTCATGTTAAGCTAGCCAAAGTCAATGTAGGCCTCAGTTAAACTACTCATGCTAATTTTTAAAATGTGTTTATAGATGCTGTGCTCTCTTTTCCTCTGGCTTCAGGAGCCAAGCTATAGTAATTATAAATGTTGCAATTGTTTTAGTTACTGTGAGAATTGTTTACCATTGAGAGTTTCAGAGAAAGCTGAATAAGGGGTTTTCTACACCTGTGCCTGGGAAGAGCTGACCTGAATATATCATCCTTTGCGAGATATCTCCTGAAGGCCGTGCAGCTGTGAAGTTTCTTTGTGTGATGTCTGTAAAGAAGGGCAAAGCCACATTATCAGGAAATGGTGGATTCTGATTGGTTCCCACTTCTTGAGAACTATGAGGAGTACCTCATAATGCTAGGAATTGTGTGCTTTAAGTGTGCATTGCTGAGCTAGTTATATTTAGATATGCTCTCCCACTCCTTTGAGAGCAGATACCCCTTTCTAGCCTCTTGAGCTCCATGTCTTAATTTGATCTTGATCAAAGAGTTAGACCCAGGGGCAAATTCCTTCTCATTTACTTAACTGAATCTTCATTTGATTCTGCCTTTTAGAGGCCTTACTTGCTGACACCTGCTACTTAACTCACGCAATCTCATTTGAATTTTCAGCTGAGTGTTAGGTAGTTTCCCTTCAGGCGAAACTGAATCTTATTCAATTTGCATATGACTATCTTTAAATAACTTGTCTTTGCTTTTTGCTATATTTTAACTTGCTTTGGATTATACCAAATAATGCTTTTTTAAGGTGATTATTGATTTATGACTGACCGAAATGATTTGAGTTTGTAATTCTGCTAAAAAAACCTTCATAGTTTGCAAATCTACTCCTCTTTGTCATTATTGTGGAGCCTAATGTGCTTCATTATCAGTGACGTACTGTTGATGAGTTGATGTCAAGCCTCAAATCGAGACAAAGGTTTATCTATTCGACTGCAGTTTTACTTGAATTTGCACCTACGATTTGTATGGTGCAAACCCCATCCCATACTGCTTCAGTAGTACTCCCAGAAAGCTTGCTCCTCCTAGAAGCAACAGTGTTTTAGCTTTAGACAATGTGGGGCATATTTATAATAGTGTTGCGTCGCTTTTGCGCTATGAAACGAGATGCAAAAGTGACTCAACCCTTAAGAGCGATTTATCAAGCCATGAAAGGCCACCTTGCGTGGTCCTGAGTGGCTTGATAAACCTGGAGTAATGGAGTGCAAATTTTTACGTTGCATTACTGTGCCTCAGGGAGGTGTTCCATGGGTGGTGCATGGATGTTCCCACGCAACACCCATGGATTTTGGTGCATTCCCAGATTTACCATTACTGGTAGACATGGGGATGCACCAAAATGCTATGCATTCCCAGGGAGGCGTAACGAGGAGAAATATGTTTATTTCTCCTTGTTTTTTCCTTTATGTGTGCTGCATTCTGCCACACACATAGAAAGAAGAAAATGTTTCAGGGGATTGTTTTTTGTGCAGAAAGGTGCGCCTTCCTGCACAAAAACAATGCTGCTTACAACGGAGGCACCCTTACACAATGATGCAAGAGTGCCTGCGTTGGCGCTAGGCTGCACATTGTGTGCCAGCGCTGGGAAAAGCCAGGAATGTGCCGTAATATGTTAAATATGGCACATTCCTGCCCTTTCCCTGCCACGCAGCTCAGCGCAGTGCTGCAAGGTGTCTTGCTGCGCTGCACTGCATCACATAATGGTATACATAACCCTGTGTGCTAAGTCCAGACACACTTCTCAGCTTTTTTCTTCTTCTGTTTTGTGATTTTGGAATTTATGAACCTTTGTCTTAATGCCTGGCTTCTTCTTCATTCAGTGACTAAAACAGTGTAGTTCATTTCATCTGAATTGTTGGCAAAGCCTTTCAATAACGACAACAAGAAAAATTACATTTTCTTTTTGCCATGTTTTCTTTCTTTCAACTTGAAAGCAAATATTATGTTTTTTTCTTTTTGTTATTTTTTTAAAGACTTCAGATAATAAAGATGAACTAACATGAACGGATTGAACCCTCCAACAACATAAAAGAACAAATGGTGTGCATCCGGGTAGCCAGTCGCGGCTCGTGTCAGGGAAAAGAGGCGGGCCGGGGATCCAGGGTGGGGGGGGAGGAGAGTGGGACATAAATATAAAAAATAACTTACCTGCTGCCCTCCACCATCACATCGTGCTTGTCTGCTCCTTTCCTTTTACGCGGGCAGAGGCTCCCAGCCTGCCCTGCGGTCAATCCTGAAGCTGCTCTCACACATGAGAGCAGCTTCAGGATTGGTCTGAGCACCCTTGATTTGCACTTCAGGACAGATTGGGAATCTGTGCCTAGTCTCTCCAACCCAGCAGCGCTGCTGGGTTGGAGAGAACTTTCACTGCGCATGATGGTTTGGCCGGCCTTAGACGGCCGGCCAAACCGCCATGTGCAGTGAAGGGAGTGCACCTACCACTCCCTTCAGTGCCTGTCGTCACTGTGGCCCTGCCCCCAAGACTCGGTACAAGGGAAAGAAAATGATAATAAAATGAGTTTTAAACCCGTTTTATTATTGTATTATTTTTTATGTTTTGGAGGGTGCTGGGGGGGGGGGCGGTGATGCTCCTCCGCCATAGTGGTGGAGCTGCCCCTGCGGGTAGCAGGGCCGGTGAGGGGGCTCCATCTGGTTGTCTATCAGTTGAGTTCTTTACCATTTCTTCTGGAGACAAAAGCCATCTGATCAAGTTCTGCAGAAGGAGACGCCATTGGTTAAGCACCAAAGATGGTGACTAACGACGTCTTTACCCGGTGTTATTTAATGCAGCCATCTCGTCTGAGTGGCTGCATCATTTTCCAGCACGTATACACCCTGCTATTTATCCGAGCTTTGGGGCGTTGGAGTCATTTCTCTGTGACAGTTTTCGGTAAGTGCATAGAGAAGAGAGCCAAGTGCCACCATGAGACAAAGGAGTTTAAGCTGACTTTTTAAAACAAGTATATTCAAATTTCAATTTGAGTCATGCTTCGCATGGGTGGCGTGGAATTTCTAGTGACAGTCGGAGCTTTGCTTTGATCGTCTTTCCCTGCATTGCTGCCCCCATTTACAAGCCAGCAACGTCTACTCTACGTGTTAGAAGTACTGTGAAAGCAGCAGCATTCCTGCAATGGGCCAGTTTTAAAAGATAAGACAATTGTGCTCACAGAACTCATCGGTAAGCTCCGCTCCACCAGTGGTAGGCGGAGTTTTGCCGAACTCCGCAATAAAAACGGAGCGCGGAGTCGTAAAAACTCCATGAACTCCATCGGCGGAGTGGAGTTTACCGCCCACCCTTAAATTATTCCCACATATTATGTAAGTTTTAGTTTTTTTAATCACCATTTTTTAGATACCATAAACTCCCCAAATGCATTCATCAGCTTCTGTATGCCACTTGGTGTCCTAGATAATAGCAGAGCATCATCGGCATTCAACAACACAGGAATGGGATGACAGGCGACGCTGGGCGCATCGGCCTGCAAGGCATCATCAACCTCATTAATAAAAAGTGAAAACAGTAGGGGGGCTAATACACAGCCCTGTCTAATACCTCTCCCTTCTCTAAAAGTGGGCAAACATTCAGCCTGAGGGCCATATTGAACTTTAGATAATAAGTTCCCATACAGGTGTGCAAGGAAGCAAATGATCGTCCTCGGGCGCCAAGGGAAATCAGGGTTGGCTAGAAAATAGAATGGTCAGCTAAATCAAACGCACTGCTTAGGTCGGTAAAGGGATCTAGTATACTTACCAATCAGCAGGTCCAAATTTACACATTGCACGGCCGTCCCCAGGCCTTTTCTAAATACGAACTGTGCTTCTGATAGAATAGAATTATCCTGTAGCCATTCCTCTAGCCTCATTAGTAGAATCCTACTCATCAAGTTTACTGAGGAGTCCAGGAGGGAAATAGGGCGATAACATTTGGGATGTGATTTAATACCCTTTTTTTAAATGGGTACAATTATTGATACAGCCCTGGAGGGTGAATTCATACTCTCTACAGCTGCATTTAACACCCATGTCAAAATGGGTCCCCTTAGATCCCTGGCTGCTTTAAAAGCATCTACTGGTACCCCATCATGGTTGGGAGCCTTTCCACCTGCACTTAGATGCAAAGGAAGGAGAACCTCCTCAAGAATAATATTAAGGGGAAGAGAGCTTCAACTTGGGTCTCCCTCACACACGGTTAAGCTACAGTCCTCCTGATTCTGTTTACAAATATCTGAAAAATGGGCTACTCATGCTTCACAGGAGACAAAGGAATTAAGCTCTGGAATTAGGTTGTTTTTTAAAAAAGGTGCATTAACGGTATCCCAAAATAGCTTATTATCATTTGTTTCAGCAGCTTAGGTCAGTTTTGATCATGCCTCTTCCAGCAACACCTTCTTCCTGGCTACTAATACCTGATTATAATTTTTATGGAGTGACTTAATAGCCATATGGTCCCTGGGAGAACAATGTATGGCCGCTTTCAAGCACTGAGAGGCCTTAGTACACGAGTGGTCAAACCACCCGCGATTTCTAGATTGTGTGGGTCTCGGAATTCGTGTCAAAAGGGAATTATTAGAACACCTCACAGTTGTTAGCCCAGAAAGAACATGATTCGGTTATGGTCACTCATTGCAGTCGGAATGATACTAGGAGTACCAATCAGATCACAAGCGGAAGCAGATACCAGGACATGGTCAACAACAGTATTAGCATTTCTGCCAACAAATGAAGGGATCTGTTCCCCATTAGCACCACATTTACCCACATTTACACTCTAACATAAGAAGATCATATTTAAAATGTACTGAGTTCAATGCATTCCCATATTCATTATGACAAAAATGAGTAATACCAGCCACATACGGGATAGTATAACCACATATATGCTTCGCTGGGAAGGGGCATGACTGTATGTTGAAATCGCCTGCCCATATCAATACAAAATTGGAATGGATAGGGTGCAAAAAGTCTTCTTGGCCCATATCAAGGGCATGGACCCCCATCCTGCTGGAGGTATCAAATACGCTGTTATAAAAATTTACCATCACCAGGTCAGGGCCCCCCTTTGTAGCTAAGCACAAGAACCTGTAGTGGGGTCCTACAGATGAAAGCCTTTTAGCAGTGACAGGTAGCTTATTAGATATTAGTATCTGTAGCCCTCCTTTGGCCCACCCTACTTGGAGAGGTACAGCACCCATAAAATGTGAGGAAAAACCCTCCACTAGGGCTGGGTTCACACAACAAGGGCCTGATTCACAGAACTAACTTACGTCAAAAACGTAAAGTTAGTACTTTTTGGTATTCACAGAATACACTTACTCATTTTGGTATTCACAGAATGAACTTACTCATTTCGGTATTCACAGAAGTTAGTAGTCCTAACTTTAGGACTCCTAAATGCCTTCTGTGAATACCGAAAGTCTTAAAGTTAGGATTTTTCTCAGTTTAGGAGTAGTAAAGTTAGGAGTCTTTACTACTCCTAAACTGAGAAAATCCTAACTTTAAGACTTTCGGTATTCACAGAAGGCATTTAGGAGTCCTATAGTTAGGACTACTAACTTCTATGAATACCGAAATGAGTAAGTTCATTCTGTGAATACCAAATGAGTAAGTGTATTCTGTGAATACCAAAAAGTACTAACTTTTCGTTTTTGACGTAAGTTAGTTCTGTGAATCAGGCCCCAAGTTTCTTGTATGCAGATAACATCAAACCAAGAGGTAATACACCACCAATCTGGAGAGCCCAACTTATTCTGTAAACCACACACATTCCATGTAGCAAATTTATAGACACACCTTCATGTTCCTGACTGGTTGTACTCATAAGGGGCTCAACAGATGGTGGCGCATTGGAGCTACAGTTATCTTCATTAGTAGTTACAATAGTCTGATAGGTAGTATCTACAGTACAGCCCTCAGTTCCAGGCATACATGATGATTTGGGGTTAGGCAAAACTACAGCAAAATCAGACAGATTGTCCCTGCTTCTCTCTCCCACAACGATGGAAAGAGCAGCCCCTTCTGTGCTCAAGTCAGTCTTGCAACAAACTCAAAATCAACAAACTCATGTATTATCTTGCAACAAACTCAAAACCTGGAACCTGTTGGACAGGTCTCTAGGGGAAATATACGAGAGATCACACCCAGTCACCCATTGTTGTATGGCTTGCCACTATACACCTGTTCAATACTTCAGAGATGGTGGTAAAAAAGACAATGGAAGTAGAGCAATGTTGTTGGCAAATGGGGTGGTAGGCATCGGCCTTGCTAAGGATTCCCCTGCAATTCTAGGTTGCTTGAAATTGATGATAATACAGTCCCCTTTAAAGTTTTTCCTTGGCGGGCCAATCCATCCCACTCTTCTGGTCATCAGTATTTGATTGGCTCTATTAGTCGGAAATATATGAGTCACACTGAACCAATGGATGACTTTATTCTTTAGCATCTCCGGAGTTTCACTTAAGCCAGAATTCAGAGGGGGGACATTAACCAAAACTGCCACATAAGGGCAACAAGCCAGTGGTAAATTAAAAGTCACTGGATCACATAAAGTCTTTGTATCATTACTCACAGGGCAGTTTAATGGTGGTACAGACGTCTGGATAACTGAAAAGAGTGGCTGGTTCTGTTGTATACTAGCCATGGGCAATAGAGGTGTTGATGGCAATGTACCATCTATAGGATTCAATTTGGATATATGACTGGTGTAAGATGGCGCAGTAGTGCCCCTATAATAATTGCTGCTGGTTAGTCTCACTTGTAGAAGGCCCTGGGCCACCTTTATGCATAGGGGCAACCAACTGCGCTCGCCCTGGCACAGGCAAAGACTGAGATAAATGGGCGTCTGGAATGTCAGTTCTTGTAGCCCTTATACTAAGCAGAAGTTCCTCAATTGTTTCTAATCACTTGGTAATAGGTAGAAGCAGCACTTCCATTAGACCCCTAACATTCTCAAAATGTTTGTCCTTGAAGACGGTCAGGGCTTCTGAAGGGAGCATGTTACTGTGGGCAAGGTGACTAACAGCATCAATGTCTGATCGAGACACAGTGGGAAGTGGAAAGAGGCCCTTTTTTTTTAACCCTGGCGCCTTTTTCTTTTGGTTGGAGGTCCTCCGTCAGGGGCTCTATCATGAGGTGATACTAATAATAATAGGCTGGTATCCTACCCCTGTGTGCGGCTATGCACAGCAGACCTGGGAGCGGCATCTAATGTAGCTTGATGAAAGTCACTAGTAATCATGTTAGGAAATTGAGCGTTTAACTCAGAGGGCGTGAAAGTACCATAGGCCAATGCTACTTAGGCAGATAGTCGTCGTTCCGCGTCTCTGTTTCTTTGTTAAGGTCTTCCACTGCTTTCCTAATTTAGCCATCTAGCATGGAGTCACCAGCCTTTACAGGAGGAGGGGCTTTTCTTTTACCCATGGTTCAATGAGTCAAAGGTGAACCATCCATCCAAAAACAGCAAAAGGAATGAAACGGTAATTGCACAGTACATCGATGAGTCCCCTGCAGGATGGAGCCAAGAGGGGTGACCCAGCCTCGTCCAGCCGCAGACTGGTGCAGACAAGCCCGCTCTTGGCCCAATCTTTGCCCGAGCATGCGCCCAGGAGTGTCCCCTGCGTGTCCCACGCTGCGGGGACCCAGAGTGTTGTTTAAGCACCTCCTGGCACGGAAGGAGCGTTAGCTGACCCTCGTTGCCACAAGTGAGGCTGGGGCATGTAATGAAGAGCCCCCAGTCACCGGTCAAAGTCTCCCACTCTGCGGGACACAGAGCGTCATTTAAGTGCCTCCTTGCATGGAAGAGCATCGGCGGCTCCTCAATGCTGCAAGTGAGGATGGGGCATGTAGTGAAGAGACCCCAGCCACCAGTGAAAGTATCCCACACTGCGGGGACATGAAGCATTGTTTAAGTGTCTCCTTGTGTGCAAAGAGCGTCGGGGCCCTTGTTGCTGCAAGTAAGGCTGGGGCATGTAGTGAAGAGCCTCCAGCCACTGGTGAATGTCTCCCGCTCTGCGAGGACACAGAGCATTGTTTAAGCACCTCCTAGTGTGGAAAGAGCATCAGTGGTCCCTCATTGCTGCAAGTGAGGCTGGGGAAGGTAGTGAAGAGCCCCCAGCCACCTGTGAATGTCTCCCATGCTGAGGGGATATGGAGCATTTTTAAGTGCCTTCTGGTGCAGAAAGAGTGTCAGCGGCCACTCATTGCCACAAGTGAGGCTGGGGCATGTAGTGAATCGCCCTCAGCCACTGGTGAAAGTTTCCCACACTGTGAGAACATGGAGCATTGTTTAACCGCCTCCTGGAATGGAAGGAGCATTGGCGGCCCATCCTTGCCACAAGTGAGGCTGGGGCATGTAGTAAAGAGTTCCCAGCCACCGGTGAAAGCGCCCTGTCATTTACAGACAGCATGCTTTCCATTGAAATGGCCACTAAATTTGCACAGACATACAATTTACTGATAAAACTATATTGCACTCAAACAATAATATATCAAATTTTCAATCCGAGCACATAAAAAGTCCAAAGTTAAATGATGTTCATAATCACAAGTATTCTCGTTGTCCACTTTTAATCCAAAGTATTCAGTCCGGGTCAATCAGTATCCAATTCCTTTACAGCAATGCAGATTCCTTACAACAGTTCAACATTGATCCATTTCATGTAATCGGCAAATATTTCTTCAGTTTTGATACAGCCAACACGTGTTTCATCTGTATTATATTATACCACGACTTCTTCAGGGCTGTCAAAGAGTACAAAGGCCTCAATCTGAAGTTCATATGTATGTATCCGTCAAATTGGAAAGTTCCAGAAAGGATATAAGTCCACTGAATAATCATAACAATGTGTCTCAGTAGTGTAAACAATCGCTCAAGTAACTTCACCCGGTAAGTAAAAGTAGTATTAATAGGTCTTCACTGCAAACTGTAACATGTGCGGAGAGTATGCCGATGTATCTCTAGCGTGGAAACACATCGTTATGATTATTATGAGTCGTGGTATAATATAATACTGACAAAATACGTGCTGGCTGTATCAAAATGGAAGAAATATTTGCTGATTACATGAAATGGATCAATGTTGAACTGTTGTAAGGAATGTGCATTGCTGTAAAGGAATTGGATACTGATTGACCCGGACTGAATACTTTGGATTAAAAGTGGACAACGAGAACACTTGTGTTTATGAACATCATTTAACTTTGGACTTTTTATGTGCTCGGATTGGAAATTTGATATAGATTGTGTTCCCTTTTTTGAAAGGTTATTTTGGGGTTATATTGGTAACTGACACTTTCTTTCCTAGTAGCACCACCAATACTGTGTCCTATCTACTCTCCCCTATATACATTGTAGAGCGCCTCTGACTAGTGCTATACCTGGTTACCAAAAGTACAACTAATCAAACAATAATATGTTTAAATCGAATTTCAGTGAATATTTTTCATTTGTGCATCACAAAGTGGTGTTTTGATTCGTTTTGATCCTATTAAAATCTTTGTTTCCATCACACATCAGAATTACAAAAAATGTGTTTCGTTTTTGCTTTCCTAACTGCTGAATGTGTACAGTTCATTTACATGTTTTTTCATTTTCTTGTGGGTTACAAAAAATGACGTCCTACAGCCTTTCCTTTCACACTTCCTGTACCCCCCAGAAAGAATGTCACATAATTCACTTTACTTTTCTTTTCTGACTGCAAAGTTAGAGGAGTTGTAAACACCAATCCCGATGTTAAAAAACATAAGCAGCATTTTGTCTGAAGGCGTGGCCTGAAATTTGACCTCTGTCTTTGAAGCACAGCAAATGTGACAAGAAAAATACAGAACTTAAAGGCATCTTTATTTATTGCTTGGACTTTCAGGACACACCAAAAATGGGCTTGCGACTCACCAGTGGGTCATGACCCACAGTTTGGCAAACCCTGTTTTAGTATATATCTAGGTACTTTGTAAAAAGACATTGGGCCTGATTCACAAAGCGAATTACAGATGTAAATCTATGTTTATCACCATTAAAGCTCAGTTTACACCTGACAGCTATTCACAAAAGAATTAATACCTGTCAAGAGCAAAAGGTCTTACTGGATTATTGTATGCCGCAACTGCATAGAATGACAAAGGAGTAAATCCCATGCAAGGACAGGGAGTGGGAGGTTAGAGGCATGGTTTCCCTTGATAGTTTGTGAATACCCACATGACTGTGACTATCTTCTACAAGTTTAGAGTGTTTCAATGCTCTGACTGGTGTGTCTCTGCTGCCACAGTAACTTGCAGATGGCATATCCTGACTGGTCACTTTGCATCACTTCTTCAGCGATGTGTATATCACCAGCATGGTCTATTCAAAGAGAGAGTCTCGCTCACCATTTGGGCTTGTTGCTTCTCAATTGCTACTCTGTTCCCTCCTGGAGTTCAGTCAGTGCCATATCAGCCAGTATGTGGAACTGTTGCACCTAAAGTTGCCACCTGACTGGTTTTCTACCGGCATGATCGTTATCTTAATGCCCCGGCCAGTACCAGAATTTTTCAAATCACCTAAAGCTGATAATTTACCCCTTATTTCTACATGTTTAAAATAGCAAATATAAGAAGAAAGCCCTTTAAAACGTACCCCGAAGTGGCTTAATAATTCCTGACTGATAAGTAAAGTAAACAAAAACAGAAAAGTTAGGTTACAGATGAATACAGATCATTTTATATAAAGTTCCATCAACGTATCAAGTCCGGGCATTTGTAGACTCTTACAACATGAACATATGGCTGGTATCTCTCTTTTGGTAAGGTGGCCAACTAAGTTGCACCGCTGTCAGTTTTCTTCAAACCCCAAACATGGCCACATTGTGACTGGACACTTTGAGTGAATTTTACAGCGGTGTTTGCATTTTCCTTCGATGGCCTCAGCAAATGTTATAGTCTGCCAGGTCGGTCGCTGGGTCACTGTTGTGGCAGTCTGGCTGAATTTTATGTCAAGACCGGAGGCTCCTATTATGCTTTCTAATCTTGCTTTATTCCAATAGCAGCCAAGATAAACAATAAAACTACAGTTCTCAGAAGGCCAAGCGAAAGACTGGCCAATGGGGAAACATGGAATCTAGAACCAACAACCAATGAACTGACAGTCCCATGTATAACGCTTGTCCTGACTGCGAACAGCCCTCTTTTCTTGCTGCTCACAGTCAAGATAAGTACATGCACTTCTTACTTTTATTATATTGTATAAGGTTAATGGTATATTTCATGTGCGCTGTTATTATTGGTTTATTGTGCTGCTTTTAGGCGCCGGTGTCCTGCTTTTGCGCTTTGCGCTCCCCTGCTGTTGCCCGCAATTACGGCTCACTCCGTCGCTCGCGTGCGTTGACGGTTGCCTCAACGCATCGCGCGACGGCCATTTCTGCCGTTTCCCTTTGGTTTCCTCACCTCAGTTGGCTCTCGCGCAACCCGACCAACGCGCCTCATTTCTGCTGAGTTTCGGCGCCGGAGCTCCGTCTTCTTTGCCCTCCTTTGCTCCGGTTGCGTCCCACCCCTAAGAGAGTGGTTTCCTTCGACTTTCAGTGCCATATTACACCCAGGGGCGGTCCTCAGCTTTGGGTTTAGTTAACCCTTTGTTCATACGCTCTCTGCCTACTTATTTTAATGAAGGAGATTGACAGCTCTCCTGGCTCAGACATGCAAAACGATGAAGGAGAAGCCTTCAAAAAAGATTTAAATGTCTTTATTAATTCCTCTGTGGAGCATGCTGTGGAAGCTTCTATGAAACGTTTTTCCAATGATATGGGAAATTCTATGCTGTCTCTGATGTCCAAAGCTTTGGCCCATTCTGCGGGGGATAGCAGAAAGAGGAAATTGGTACCCTCCAACACTAAATATGATATTTCTGATGCGTCACGTATGATTAGCGAGGCTTCCTCGAGCAAGGTTGAGGACGTTGTGCCTCCCAGGCCTCCTTCTAAGGAGGGGATTTCTATTTCGAATGGTAAACGTAAGGATAAGTAAAAATACGTGGAGGTACCTAAAAAACTGGTAATTTCCCAGATTTTGGACACAGATGATGATCTTGGTGACGCAGATGATTTGTTTGACCTTTTTGATGTCAATGACCCTTCTTCCCTCCCCTCCGCCTAAAAAATCAAAATCTGATTCTTTTTCCTCCAGACCTATTCTGGATTCGGAGGGTACTCCCATGTTTGACCCTTCTTCTATTCGCCATCCAAACTCCAAGGAATGGTTCCCGGTTTCTCATGTTGGCGACTATATTTCAGCTAGACTTCCTCTTCCTTTGGACAAGACCACCAGGTCCAAACTCAAGTCGGAATGCCCTAAATCTTCCCTTGCTTCCAATATTACGGTTACTCCGACTATTGACCAACCTTTATTAACCTTCTTTTCCAAATTTGATAAAGATCCCCGTAAAGGGGTGGATAAGGCTTGGTCTACTTGTCAAGACAAGTTATTGGACGTCGTAGGGACCTTAGCTCGCATCTTTGACTTGGCGGAATCTGCTCGTTTGGATGGCACTGATTTGGATCCTCAGGATATTTCCTTATGGGTACACAGAGCCTTTTGTCTCCTCGGTAATGCCAACTCGGCAATTATCCATGAACGCCCCAAAGGTCTCCTTATTAAACTGGATCCCAAGTTGGCTAACTTGGCTGCCCTTGACCCTGGTATTAAGGCCGATGGACTTTTGTTTGGTGACTCTTTAGTAAAAGACTTAAGTAAGTTCGTCACCACCTTTGCTTCCCTTGATAAAGCTCAACAATCCATAAAGAAAGTTTTTTCTCAATGGGTTTTTGGACGGGCCAGTAGAGGCAGGAGTCGCTTTGCCGGCCGTTCATACCAAAGCCAAGGCTCCAGAGGATCTTTCAATTCCAACTATCAAGACTTCAAGCCCCAATTCTACCCTCAAAGAGGTCGAGGTTTCAGAGGTCGTGGACAAAAGAATTTCTGAAACAATTCCCAACAAGGTAAGTCCCTCAGATCCTCCCCCTGGTGGGCGTCGCTTAAGTCTATTCGTTCCAAAATGGCGAACTCTGACTGCAGATCCTTGGGTTCTAAACTCTATCCAAGGTTATCTTATAGAGTTTTACGCTCTACCTTTCCAAACAGTTTTCCCTCCTCCTCTCGTCTTCTCATCCGACATGTCTAATCTCATTTCAATAGAGGTTCAAACCCTTCTCCAAAAACAAGTAATTCAAATTGCACCTCTAGATCCATCAGGGTTCCTCAGTTCCATCTTTCTTGTTCGCAACAAGAAAGATGAACAAGAAAGAACAAGAAAGAACAAGAAAATGCGTCCTGTCATAAATCTGAAGTAGTTCAACCAATTCGTGGTTTATCGCCACTACAAAATGGAAACCATTATTCATCTCAGGGATTCTCTTCGTTTAAACGATTGGATAGTCAGAATAGATTTACAGGACACACCTTACTATTCCGATTCATCGTGCTCACAGGAAATTTCTTTAATTTCAATGGCTAGGAGTAACCTATCAGTTTTGCTCCCTCCCCTTCGGTCTGTCGTCAGCACCATGGTGCTTTACGAAGATAATGAAACCGGTTGTGACGCATCTGAGGTCTCTCTGGGTCAGATTCATTATCTATCTCGACGACATCTTGATAATGAATCTGGACAAGCAAACTCTGTTGTCCCATTTGAACATCACTCGATCTCTCCTTTCAGAACTGGGTTTCCTTTTAAACCCCGAAAAATCCATGCTCACTCCTTCTCAGCGAATCGACTTCTTAGGTTTTCTCGTGGATTCTTCCACTGCTTCTCTTCATCTTCCTCAGTCAAAAGTCTCAGCTATAAAATCAGAAATCTCTCAAGTGCTTCGGACCTCCTTGGTCTCCCTCAGATCTCTCGCGAGAATTGTAGGTCTGTTGCCTGCCTCCATTCAGGCAATCTTTCCAGGGCCTCTTCACTATCGTGCCCTCCAGCGCCTAAAAATACGACATCTGCGTCAAGGCCTGGCTTATTCCAATCTCATTTCCTTAGACCAGGAATCTCGTCTATAGCTCCAATGGTGGATAGACCATTTAGATGCGTGGAACGGGTGAACAATCTTGGCCTCAGCCCCAGATCTTGTGTTAGAATCCGATGCAAGTCTGTCGGGCTGGGGCGCCCGTTGTGGTACAATCTCGACTGGAGGTACATGGTCTCTCGAGGAGTCGAGATTGCACATAAACTGTTTAGAGATGCTGGCAGGCTCCTTTGCAATCAGGAGTCTCGCAAAGGACAAAGTTCGCTGTTCGATCCTTCTTCGCATGGACAATGTTTCTGAGGTCCGCTACATAAACCATCTAGGTGGCACCAAATCCAAACCCCTTGCGGAGTTAGCAAAGAGCCTCTGGGAATTTTGCCTTCTCAACAAGATCTCTCTCAGAGCAGAATACCTCCCAGGCAATCTCAACTCTATAGCAGACTGGCACTCTCGTTACCTACGGGACTCCAGTGATTGGAAGCTTCTTCCATCCGTTTTTCAATCTCTGTTTCAAAAATGGGGCCCTTTGCACATTGATCTCTTTGCATCTCGCCTCAATTCTCAACTTCCACATTTCTTCAGTTGGTGTCCGGATCCTTTGGCTCTGGCCACAGACGCTTTCCTCCAAGATTGGTCTCCTCATCTCAATTACGCCTTTGCTCCTTTTATCATGATCAACAGGGTACTGGCCCAGACCAGACGCCAGTTATCCTCTCTGGTGATAGTGGCCCCCTTTTGGCAATCTCAGATTTGGTTCCCCTCTCTGTTGGAGATTGCAGTGGATTTTCCGGTTCTCCTTCCTTCTTGCAGCAATCTTCTTCTAGATCCCTTGGGTCAGCCACACAATCTCATTCTGGACAACTCGTTGATTCTGTCTGCTTGGAAGATTTCGGGTCTATCCAGCCTGACCTCCTCATTTCGCAGGAAGCTGCTCTCTTTATTAGCAGAGCATGGGCTCCAGGAACAACCAAAGCTTACAAATCAGCGTGGTCTTTATGGGCAAGCTGGTGTTTGGGAAAACATATTGATCCCTTTTCAGCACATTTAACCTACGTTGTCAATTTTCTAGCTTCTGAAGCTAGCTCAGGTAAGTCTTACAGAACGGTTAATCTGTACAGATCTGCGATTTCTCTTAATCACAATGCTATTGATGGCAAACCAGTGGGTGAACACCCCCTAATTTGTCGCCTACTTAGAGGTGTGAAGTTCTCTAAACCTCCTTTGGCAAAGTACTCTAAGTTATGGGACGTGAATTTGGTACTCAAACTTTTTTCTGATTGGCCAGATAATGCAGTACTTTCTTTGAAATTGCTTTCAGCTAAACTTACTATGCTTTTGTGCTTGGTTTCTATAAAACGTGTTTCTGATGTCAAAGCTATGGATGTTTCCCTTCGTCAGTTAACCCCTTCTGGTGTGATGTTTCACATTAATAAACGTACAAAAACTAATTTGAACACTGTTTTTTATCCGTATTTTCCCTTTCAACCGAAATTATGTGTGGGTCAATGCCTCAAGGTGTACGAACAACGGACCTTTGATCTCAGAATGTCCTCCCATTCCCAACTTCTCATTTCTTTCCGTAAACCTCACAATCCCATTTCTTCTGCCACTTTAGCTTGTTGGGTTCGCTGGGTTATGTCCCTTGCCGGTATTGATGTCTCCGTCTTTGGGGCCCATTCCACCAGGGGAGCCATGGCCTCCAAAGCTTTTTGGGCAGGCTCCAGATTGGAGGACATTCTGAGATCGGCTGATTGGTCCAATGACAATGTGTTTTGAATGTTTTATTGCAAACCTGTTGTTACTGCTGCTTCTTTGGTTGTTGCTATGCTTTGAACAAGCATTATAGGAGCCTCCGGTCTTGACATAAAATGTAGATTTTCCTAGTAATTTATGACGGAAAGTCTTAATTTTATTAAAGACACGGAGGCGAGTATTATCCCTCCGCAACACCTTTTAATATGTGTTCTTCTCCCTCCCTATAGCGACTCCAGCTCTGCCACCGGCTTCTTCCTGATCGGTGCCATCGCCTGCAAAAGGACTCTGTTCTCCAACGTCCTGTTTCATTGTTCAACTCTGATCCTCCGATCCTCGTTCCGTCTGCAAGAATGACCTTTTTGGACTTTAGTCAAGAGTTTTTTGTTTGGACTCTAGCCTTTGGTATTGTTCTCTCTATTTTCCCTTTGTTTATGGACAGTATCTAATATGCTCGCCGAAGAAAAGAGGGCCGTTCGCAGTCAGGATAAGCGTTACACACTGGACTGTCAGTTCATTGGTTGCTGGTTCTAGATTCCATGTTTCCCCATTGGCCAGTCTTTCGCTTGGCCTTCTGGGAACTGTAGTTTTATTGTTTATCTTGGCTGCTATTGGAATAAAGCAAGATTAGAAAGCATAATACTCGCCTCCGTGTCTTTAATAAAATTAAGACTTTCTGTCCTAAATTACTAGGAAAATCTACATTCTCCTTTTAGGACTGCAGCCATACCATACTCTGAATAGCCACTAGGTTGCGCTACTGCCCCAATGTTTGCTACCATGCTTTGCCCCAGCATGTGAAATGCTTCAACTTGCCATCAGATGTCAATGGTACCCTAAACTCTGTATATTGTCTCCTAAACCACCAAAACCACGCTCTAGTCGGCCACTTAGTGAAAATCAGGGGATTCCAGGATACGTTTAGAAGGTTTGGATCTATGCCATATTTTCAGTATATCCAAAGCATACAAATGCCTACATGGAGTATATAAATAGAACTTGTTACGACGTCTTAGTTAACCTGACTATCTAGCAAGTATCAGATGTACCTGCACATACGTTAGACGCCCCCGGTCTAACTGGTACAGCACTATCTGTCCACTCCTTCCGGAACACCAGTGAATGTAATTGTCTCGAGTCTTCAGCCACTGAGCATGAAACGTCTGCAAAGTAATGCTCTCGTCGACTACTGCAATTCACTAAGGGACCACTAGGTGCCACTATTTTACTGATACATTTGTCCACTTCAGTCAATGTCATTATCTACTGTACGTTGCTACCATCAGAAGAGGTTCGTATGGAGTCAGAAAGACGTGTAGGTTCCAAGCCGAACCGGAATAATTGGGTAAAAGGGAAAAAGAAGGTAAATGCATCACAAAAGGCTGTATTCTGGTTCGCGAAATTGGGACTGTCCCGCCTTGAGAAGGACAATTGGAATGCACGACTCCCGGACTGGGCGCAGGGTATACCCGTAACACCGGTATCTCTCGCGGGGAACAGCCGCAACCTTACCTCGTGTGCTACGCAGGGGTGCACCTCACACACAGTGCACCTGCTAGAGTGAGGCTTGAGGGGAGCGAGCTGCTGTAGTATTGGTGTGTACTGAAAACAATATGGCGTAGCTAGGCACACTGCCGCCCGTGGCGGTCCCTGCCTTTTGCCGCCGCGCTGAAGGGGAGGGGGTGCTGGCGATGATTTTTGCGGCCCCCAAAACTCGTGCCGCCCGGGGCGCACCGCCCCCCCCCCCCCCCTTGCTACGCCAGTTCATTCACACTTCCGCCACCACCCTATTCTGAGGGCTGCGGTCTCTTTCCTTCTAGATATTTTTATTTTCAATCAGGTTTAGATATTAATAACCTGTAACTAACTATCAACCCATGTATTCTTAAATTATTCTTTCTCCGATTGTCTGTGCTCTCATTAAACACGCGTGTTCCTATTAGATTTCACAAAAGTGGCTTTCATTGACATTTCCACGCAAGAGAACAGCCCTGGTTTGTCAATGGCTTGTTGACTCCTTCATGGTATCTTTGTTACATGCGAGCTGCCCATTCACCAGCTTTAGTATTACCGCTTCGGCTTATTGATCACCATTCACGCTCTGTCATTAACATCCCCCTGAGACACAAAACGCAAAACCATTTACGACTCGTGACCTCCTGTCACACTAAGCGCGATCGGGCGTTGTCCTCTCAATATCACGATATTAATGCAGAGAATTCTGGCCGTTTCTTATAATCGTGAGTGCAGATAAGATAACAGTAATTCAAAATCATGAACATACATCACTAAATGGGTTAGCTGTTGTTACTTAAATAACGGGTGCATTTATTGCCCGCCTCTTTGACATGCATTTATTGTCTTGGGAAGAATGAAATGCGGATTTCCCCTTCTGGGATTTAAGATGCTTGCAAGTTGTATACAGACCACCCTAGCGTACATGTGTTCAATCCCATGAGCTATCTAACTGCGATGTATTTGCCTGTGGGTTGCTCGTCTTATATGTAAGTTATATATATATCTATATATATATCTATAGAGAGAGAGAGAGAGAGTACCTACTGGCGGAAGCCAGTAGATAGTTATAGTTAGGACCAAAGTTTCCATAGGAAAAGCGTTTTTTGTTTTGCCAATAACTTTGGTGCCGCTTGATGAATCTCCACGAAATGTTCAGAGAACTTCCCCTTTTTAGGTAGAGCCTGGGCAGCGCATGCGCTGCTCTGTGAGGCATGCTGTATTCAGGAATGGACTTGAAGCTCCACCCACTCTTCTCCATATTTTTCATTGGCATGTGTCATTATCGTTTGGACACTGTGGCTTTTCATTGGTCAATAGGCTTAGTAGCCCCTCCTTAGTACCTCCTTGTCTCATTTTGTAACCTCGCATGGCGACACCCCCTGTTACATGTGTTGCTGCTTTGTAGGCTTTAATTACAGCGTCCGAGCACTATTTTCTAAAATAGCTTTATCCTGCCTGCGACACGCTCTCCCTCTATGCTTAATTTTTTGTTTTTGCAGCACTGCACGCCTCCACAAGTATAATGGCTGCTGCGCTTTTATTTTCATATTTGTTGGCTCAACGCGGTTGCATTACTTACTTTTTATTTTAATTACTTTTTTTTTTTTTACATGGCAGCAACCGTGCTTTACATTAACAATTGCTTTAAAAGTAAACAAGTAGAAAAAAAATGTGTTTTTTTTCCCTATTTGTTTACTTTTAAAGCAATCGCGACACCCGCGCTTTAGCTTAAGATGTTCAAAGCGAAAGCACGGGTGCCGCCATAGTAACAAAAGTAAGTAAAGAGAAAAAAAATGTGCCCCCGCACGCTTTTTTTTCTATTTGCTTACTTTTGTTACAATGGCGGCACCCACGCTTTCGCTTTGAACATTTTAAGCTAAAGCGCAGGTGCCGCGATTGTTTCAAAAGTAAAGCAATAGAAAAAAGTTTTTTTCTATTGCTTTACTTTAGAAGCTATCACGGCACCCGCGCTTTACCTTAAGATGTGTGAAGCTAAATCGCGTGCTACAAAGGTCTCGCGTTTGCGAGAGTTTAAGCTATTGCCATTGTAAATGACAATGCCTTTTTTTTATGTGTTTACAAAACCTGCAAGCATTGTAAACACATAAATAAAAGGCATTGTCATTTACAATGGCAATAGCTTAAACTCTCGCAAATGCGAGACCAATTGCATTGCAGATGCTTGTTGGTTCAGCTGCTGTGTTGAAAGTTTTGGTGTGATCCATCAAGCGGGAGCTTAGAAAAAAGCGGGGTCCCAAAACACATTTTCCCCATGTTAAGTCTATGGGGATTTTTCATTTTTTTTATACACGACTACAGCCCGAACTGCTGAACGGAATTACACCAAATTTGGCAGAAAGCTAGATGTTGGTCTACAAAGCATGCTTTTTGTGATTTGGTGTAAATCCATTCAGTAGGTTTTGAGATATCTATCTTTTAAAAATATAGATATCTGGGTACGCAAGTCCTTGCAGTGGACTCACGAATCCTACTAAAATTTGATTGCTGTCAACACACTTCAACCAGGAAGTGTTGGCAGCCATCTTGGGAAAGGGGGCAGGGTAGGAATACTCTGACCCCCAGATATGGGGGGGAGGTCCCTAAGGGTCCCCGCCGGCGATAAAAAGCATTTTTTTATTTTGCCGTGGACTCGCAAGTGGATCTGCAAATCCAAGGCAACATTTAAAAAAAAAAAAAAGCAAGAGCAGGTTCCCGCGCTTGCTTTGCAATAACCCCGGGTGGGCCAGGTCCTGGGGGCATAACGTTGATGAAGAGGGGGGGCTCTTGGGCCCCCCTCCTAGGCTTTTATTAAGCCCCAGGGACTGCCACCTCCCCGGGGCACAGCATTAATTAATGTAAAAATACAATGCGGGGGAGGCCCTAGGCCTCCCCCCCCAAGCCCCGGGGATGCCACCTCCCTGGAGCAGTAAGAATATGCGGGAGAGCCTTGTGGATCCCCCGCTGCCCCGGGGACAGCCACCTCCCCGGGGCACTGTTTGTATAAAAATGTGGGCCCCCCCCCCTGCCCCGGGGACCACCACCTCCCCGGGGAACAACATTAAATAATTAAAAATAAAAAACAATGGGGGGGAGGCCCTACACCTCCCGGCACGCAGCCCCAGGGACTGCCACCTCCCTTGGGCACAAGTACAATAAAGGGTGTACATTGAGGGCCCGGTGCTCCGGGGACCACCACCTCCTCGGGGCAAATTGGAACAAAGGAGGGGGGCAGCGCAGACCCACTCCAGGAGCCCTAAATGGCACTGGGGACCGCCACCCCCCAGGGCCGGCTCCAGCAATGTCCCGGGGTGCCCACCCCCAAGTCATTGAAGTTTACTATGGCTTGGCTGGCAGGAGCGAACAACTGCTCTGATTTCAACAAGCGAGAGCAGAAAATGCTCTCTCTTGCTGAAAAGCAAGCAGGTAAACAGACATTGCTTTGGGACCCAGGAAGCTGCATGTCAGCAGTTCCTTGGATCCCAAAGCAATGCCGGCTCCCACAGGAGGCAGGGAGCCGGCAGGGACCGCAGGGGCCTTCATGCTCCCCGCGGTCCCATTGAAATGGGCAGGCTCCAGGGGATTGGTCCCCGGGGCCCAATTTGTCCCGGGGAGAGGTGCCGTGCAGCCCCCTCCCCCATCTGTAAAAGGCCGGGCTCCGGGGGATGGGTTTCCCGGGGCTGTAATCGGCCTAGGAGGGGGTCCGTGTGGCCCTCTCCTTTTGGGAAAAAAAGGCCATGCCCCGGGGGATGGGGTCCCCAGGGCTGATATTGGTCTGGGAGGGGGGCAGTGCGGCCCCCCTCATTTTGTTGTTTTTAAATATTAAAATTAAAAAATGGGCAGGCCCGGGTAAGGGGGCCGCAGGGCCCCCCCTCACCCATTGAAAAAAGGGCTGGTACTGGGGAAAGAGGTCCCGGGGCCGTAAATGGCCCAAGGAAGGGTTTAAAATACATTTGTAAAAAAAAACTCCCCTTCACCACCACTATGCAAATGCCCCTCCTGGCGCAGTGGTGGTTGGGGGATGAAGTCCCCTTATATGCTGAGGGTCCTTGGGGTCCAGGAACCACTTCTGTTACCTCCTGTAAGTCCCAGACAGGGGGATTGCTGAGAGGACTTAGAGGCCACGCTCCCTTTCTCCATCTCTCTGCAAACGCGCCTCCTGGCGCACTTCTGGTTGGGGGACGAATTCCACTTTACTCCTGAGGGCCTCAAGACTAAAGTGGACTACTTCCCCCAACCAGTAATGTGCCAGGAGGTGCGTTTGCAGAGTGGTGGAGAAAGGGGGCGTGGCCTCTGACAACCTCTCAGCAATCCAGCTGTGTGGGTCTTACTGGAGGTGACAGAAGGGGTACTTGGCACACACGGACCCTGAAGAGCCAAGGGGACTTCACCCCCCAACTAGTAGTGTGCCAGGAGGTGCGTTTGCAGAGTGGTGGAGAAAGGGGGCATGGCCACCGAACACCTTTCAGCAAATCTACTGTGTCGGACTTGTTGGAGTTAACAGGAGGGGTCGTTGGCCCACAAGGACCCTCTGGAGCCAAGGGGACTTCATCCCCCTACTAGTAGTACACCAGGAGGCACGGCAGAGTGGTGAAGAAAGAGGGCGCAGCCTCTGGTAACCTCTCAGCAATCCTGCTGTGTGGGACTTACTCGAGGTAACAGAAGGGGTAGTTGGCCCCGAAGGACGTCCTTGGGGGCCAACTACCCCTCCTGTTACCTCCAGTAAGTCCCACACAGCTAAGAGGTCTTTGGAGGCCCGCCCCCTTCTTCCACCAATCTGCAAACGCGGCTCGTGGTGCATTACTGGTTGGGGGATGAAGTCCACTTAACTCCTGAGAGACCTTGGGGGCCAAGAAGCCCTCCTGATACCTCTTGTAAGTCCTACACAGTGGGATTCCTGAGAGGTGGTCAGAGGCTCAGCCTCCTTCTCCACCACTCCGCAAACGCGACTACTAGTTAAAAAAACAGAAATTCACTGAAAAAACCAAAGGTTACAGGGACGTTATAGTTAGAAATTCAGATTTTCCACAGCTGGGTGGGTAGAAAATCATGATTTTATTAAAGACACGGAGGCTGATATTATGCATACCTCTTTAATTGCAAACTCACAGCAGCAACATCAACAATTAAAAAGAACTTAGAATAAGAATCTATTAACATTCCATTCTGTATATATTTCCTTGTAAGGCAGCCATCTTCCTTCTTTTGCTGCGAACAAACTTTATTGTCCAACTTCGATTAATATTCCTAAAACAATCAAGCCACAGCCAACTGGAACCACTTCCTTCTTTTTCCCAGCTTCTTCTTTACTTCTTGTAATCTCCTCCTAAAAATAAACCAAACATATTACAGGGTGGGAATAAATAGGGTGGAATAATATCAGCCTCCGTGTCTCTAATAAAGTTATGATTTTCTACCCACCCAGCTGTGGAAAATCTGAATTTTATGGCAAGGAGGCCAATATTATGCATGTTTAAAGCCTTGCCATAATATTCCTAACCGCTGAATCCACAGGTTTGAAATAGTATTTTTCTAAACCGATTCTGATGACCAATCTGCTGCCGCTAAAATACCAGTTAATCCACTTCCCAATAAGTATGCTTTAGATGCCATAGCACCTCTAGTAGAATGTGCACCAAATTTAGCACGATCTATCCCTGCTTTCTTCATAACCTCCCTCACCCACCTAGCCAAAGAAGATGTAGACACAGCTTTGTAAGGTTTCCTGAATGAAATTAACAGTTGTGCATCCATGATGTCCCGCAAACACTCCGTTCTTCTTTCATATTCACGCAAACATCTCACAACACACAATTTCCTACACTCATCCAAATTTGGATAAAAAATAGTTCTGGACATTGTCTTTGTTCTAGTTATATTGAAACAGACTCCCTCTGATAAATATCTCCGTCCTGATACCTCCAAGGCCTTAACATCTGAGGCCCTCCTAAATGAAATTAGATAAAGAAGCATAACCAATTTCAAAGTAAGTCTCTTCAAATCTAGAAACTCATTCTCTGACCAGCTCGCTAATTCCTGAAGAACCACATCCACGTCCCACAAAGACGAATACCTTGGCCCTGGAGGGGCCTTTAACCTTACACTTCTTAACAGTCGTTTTACTACATCATTTTGTCCTATAGGAACACTAGCCACCAATTCATGTCCGGCTGAAATTGCCGACCTACTAATGTTCACTGAACTATACGACCTTCCTTCCAGGAAGACCTCCGTTAAATAATTCACCACATCTACCAAAGGTGCCGATATGGGATCCAAACCCCTTGGATCTCACCAACAAATCCATCTTCTCCATGCCAACCTGTATGTCTTGGAAGTTCCTGGAGCCCATGACTCCTTGATGAGTTTTGAAGCTTCCAACGATAATCCTGACACCTGCCAGGCTCTCCCGAAATCAACCAAGCCATCAACCGTAACTGTCCTTCCAGAATCAATTTGTGCCTGTCTCCCACTGCATTCACCAACAAGTCCGGAATATTAGGCAGAAGTACTGGGTCAGCTATCAACATCGCCATCACATCTGGGTACCAAACTTGGGACACCCAGAACGGTGCCACTAACACCATCTGCGCCCTCTCTTTCCTCACTTTCAATAGTACCCACTGGATCAGAGCAAATGGAGGAAAGGCATACCGCCGAAATTCACTCCAATCCTGAAGGAACGCATCTACTGCTTCTGCCTCCGGATCCAGTCTCCAACTGTAAAACTTTCTAGTCTGAGCATTCACTCTGTTCGCAAACAAATTACCACTAAAGGACCCCATCTGCTGTCGATCTACCTGAACAACTCCCGGTCCAGTCTCCAATCACTGAAATCCTTTAACTCTCTTGAATTCCAATCTGCTATTGTATTGCTCATCTCTGGAATGTATTGAGCCTGATCATAATGTTTCTGCTCAGGCAAAAATGCCAAAAATCCCTCGCCAAATCAGCCAGAGCTTTGGAACGAGGTCCCCCCAATTTGTTGACATAACGTACTGCAGAGATGTTGTCCATCTTTAAAAGTACACAACATCTTACATGATCCCTGCTGAAACTTTTTACAGCAAATGAACCTGCCAACTGCTCCAGATAATTGATGTGCATTTTCTTTTCATGACCTGTCCATTTCCCTCCTGTTGTCAATGATCCACATCTTGCTCCCCAGCCCTGAAGACTGGCATCTGACTCTATCACCACATCTGGAACTGGGCCGAAAATTGCCCTCCCATTCCATGCTTCCAAATTTTCCAACCACCAATCCAATTCCTCTCTCATTTCTCCATCTATTTGTACCTCCTGCGAATACATCACTCCCCTGTGTAAGAACTTTGTCCTCAATCTCTGGAGAGCTCAATAATGCAATGTTGCTGGTAATACTGACTGAATGGAAGCTGATAATAGTCCCAGTACCCTGGCTATCTGTCTCAAGGTTAGCATTCTCCGAATCTCTTTGCAAATCTTCTTTACCTTTTCTATGGGCAACATCAACATACAATCCAACGTCCAAATCTGCAAACCTAAAAACACTGTCTCCTGGGTAGGTTCCAGACACAACTTTTTCCTGTTTACTACAAAACCTAGATCCTCTAAAATACGGACCGCCAACGTCGTATGCTCCTCTGCCAATTCCCTGCTTTGTGACATAATTAGGATATCGTCCAAGTACACTATATGCCTTACTCCTCTCTTTCGCAACCAAACGATAATTGGCCTCATCGCCTTTGTGAAGCACCAAGGAGCCGACGTCAAACTGAACGGGAGAGTTTTGAACCTCCACATAATCCCTTTCCATTGAAATTTCAGATAATTCCTTTGTTCGTAACATAATAGTTCTGTTAGATATGCATCCTTCAGGTTTAACCGTGTTAACCAATCCCCTTTCCTCAAGAGATCCCTCAACATATGAATCCCTTCCATTTTGAAGTGATTGTACTGCACCCAATCGTTCAATTCTTTCAAATTTATCACTGGTCTCATGCCCTTCACCTTTTTCTCCACAAGGAAAAGATTGCTCACAAAACCTGCTGAACAATCGTCTGGTTTTTCTATGGCACCCTTCCTGTCCAATTCCTGTACTTCCTGAACTACCATCTTCTCTTCCTTTTTTTGAAAAACACAACGCTCTTGGTCACCTTATCTGGATTGGATTTTTTACAAAATCTATCTGATACCCACTCACGGTTTGCAAAACCCAAGGATCTGAAGTTATTTCCTTCCATCTGTCTAAAAAATGGGCGAGTCTGCCACCCAATCTTTCCACAATACACAAAGGGACTTTTCCTAAACATACCTTGTCTCATTCTTCTCTCTCCTCTAAATTTTCCTCTTCCCCTTTGCCTCTGGGGGTAGAAGCCGGGTGTACTAGATCCAAAGCTCTGATACCCACTGGGTCTGATTCCACGTGAAAAGGAGTTTCTCGTGATTCCAAAACCACAGCCGGGGAACCGACCCCGCATTCTACCGGCCACTCCAAAAACCTTCCTAGTATCCTTTAGAACCTTCTGAATAGAGTTAAAAGCTCCAGCATAACGAGCCATCTCTTTAACAAACTCTTCTCCAAAAAGAAGGCCATTTGCCTCTTGACCTGACTCCTTGCCTGCTAGCTCAGCTAACTTGGGGTCTATTTTCATTAATAGACTTTTTCTTCGTTCTGCACATAATGCCACATTTGTGTTCCCCAACAAACACACCACTCTTTGGACCCATTGCCTCAGTTCCAGCACATTCACTGCAGACTCCTGCAGGTATGCCTCCTCACATAAATTAAATATCTTTGTTACATGTCCAAAAACATCAAGGAGGCGATCCTGACAGCCTTTCAGTCCTTTATCAAGACCACGTCTGGGGTCCCTTCCAGACCTATTCAAAAATGAAATCATCTTTGCATCTAACTCCGGCGTATATGCCACTTTGTTGGGTAGAGACGGCCTTGGACACTCCGAACGGAGTCTCGTTCTAACCTCTGTAGGAAAGTAGGATCTGCTTCTATGGTTACACCCCTTTTTGCCTGGTGCTAAGCTGTTATTGACTAGTCTGACTGGGATCCTGCTAATAAGGACCCCAGTCTACCTGCTTTCTCCCTAAATTGTTCTGTGCAGTACTTAAGTACATCCCAGATTGGATACTGCGTTGCCCTTAGAAGTCCCTAGTATATGGTACTGAGGTCCCCCATGGGCTGAAGCATGAATTATGCCACCAATGGGAGACCATGCAAAAGGGAACTACAGGCCTGCCATTGCAGCCTGTGTAAGATGGTGCTAGCACCACTTACTAAAGATATAGGTTTCCTATATCTAGGGTCACTGCACTTAAAACTTATAAGTCACCCCTATAGCAGGCCTTTGCAATCCTGAAGGCAGGGTGCTTGGTTCTAAGTGAGAGGGTGCCCCTGCATGAGCAGGACACCCCTACAGCCTACGGAGTCCATTCTCCCGGGTTGTCAGTGAAGCAGCCATATACCATATAGAGGGGCACCGCGTAATTACGCGATGACCATCTCGAAACTGGCTGCGACGAATCCTATCATGTTTGGTATCAAACATGTTAGAATCATACCTCCAACGGTGTGGGAGGTATGATTCCAAGCACTGGAAGAGCCCTCTGATAGGCTCTCCATGTCCCCGGTACCAGTCTTCCAGACCCGGACAGCACAAAATGGTTGCTGCCGACCAGAGACACGATTCTGCCCTCCTGCCGCTGAGCCAAGGTCAAGCAGGGGAAGGCAGAACAATAGGTATCCTGTCACATGGAGGTGTGACTACCTCCCAGACAGGATTTAGTGTATTGGGGCAGGGTGGGTGCACTTACCAGCACCACTCAGTCTGCATGTGGGGCACATTTGGTGTCCCCATGTATAGTCCAGTTCAAACCAGTCCTGGGAGCCGTTGGCTCCCGCTCTGGCACAAAACTGGACAAAGGACATGGGAGTAACCTCCCCACTGTCCAGACCCTCCCCTGGGAGGGTCCCCTGAGTCGTCCCAACCCTTTCCTAAGGGTACTTAAGGGCTTACCTGTGGGTGGGTCCCGAGATTCGTCATGGGATAAGATTGAGATCAGACACCACTTCTTCTTCTACCGTCTGGGCACTCTGGACTTCGCTGGACTTTGTTTGGGCTCGACTTCGTCTCCCTTCCAGTCTGCTGCATCGTCTGTGCCTGTGCACCATACAGGAACCTTCCAAGGCCTGTGGGCATCAAAGACACCTGAAGGAATCTCCCTTGGAGAGAAGGAGTCACTCCCCTGCATTCACAGGCACGGCAACTAAGTTGACTGGTCTGCTGATCCTGAGCTCCTACGGACCTCGAAAGGTCCTGCAACACAGGTGGTGGTTTTCCACAGTTCTGGAGGCCTTCCCTGCCCTCTCACCAAGTTTGAGGCCAGTATCCCTTGTGGGGGCTGCAATAACCGAACCCATGTGAACCGCGTCAACTTGCAGTTGCAAAGGCTTGTTGGCTTCCTTACAAGAAGATCTTCAGACTCCAAGTAGCCCCAACCTCGAGCATCTCCTGTGACCAGAATCTTCAGCCACACAGCATTGTGTGCATCGTGGCTGCATCTTTTGGTGAGCTGCTTGAGGTCCTCTCGCGACTCTAGTGCCACTGGCCTGTGAGTCCATTTGAGGGTCACCTTTACTTCTGTTGGGCTCCCCTGATTGCTCGGACCTGCCCTGATTCCCCTGCTGGCGGGGAGTCCCCTGGACCCTGCTGTTCTCGACATTGCACCTTCTTACACTTCTGCGTGGGTTGCATTTGCCAAGGCTTGTTGGTGCTCTCGCCGGACACCGACCACTCAGCAATCGACATCCGATGTGGGACAGCTCGTACACGGCTCCGGGTCTTCTTCAACATCGCCTGGTCCTCACAGCTGCAGAGTCAAGGTCCTCCTCAACTCTCCTGCAACTCACGACATTGGTGGCCATTCGTCTTCCATGTCTTCTGGTCACTCCTGAGTGACATACACTCTGTCCCCTCTGCTTGCAGGTACCTCTCAACAAGAATCCACCTTCGGATTCCAACGGACACTTTCTCCTCCTTTAGCAGCGGCACTTTCCAGAAGTCCTCCATTGGGTTCGACAGCGGTTTCCGACACCACTTCACACCTATGCACCCAGCTTCCCTGGTGTAGGTGATGTGGGTAATAGGGTATACACGGGTGGGGTGGCTCTCCAACCTTCTGTCTTCCACTGGGTTTCTTCAGGGACCAGTGGGAAGGGTCCTTAATCTTTAAAAATCCAACAGCGACTTACACGCAGACTTGTAAGGAGCACGCGGTCGTGTTCCCACACTGCACTCGCTCTCCATGGGGTTCCTAGTCACTCACCTTGGGTGGTTCCTTGGGTCCCCAGCACTCCTACATCCTCTCGACAGTGTCTTGACCCAAGTTGTGGTTCTTATACCACTTTCTTAGTATATGGTTTGGTCCCCCCCTGGGGGTCCACTGTGTATTATGTGCTATTTACTGTGTTTCTTTGCAAAGTATTGTGTGCATTGTGCATATCTCCAGTTGGAGATATTTGTATGCGTTTGAGAGTATTATATAATAAATACATATTTTTATAAATATTTTGTGTGGTTCTCTTTCACTTAATCTATACTATAAGTTTGCATTCTGGTAAAACAAGCTGCTTTACACTCCTTCTAGACTAAGCCTAAAGGCTGCTTTCCACAGCTACCACTAAGAGAGCTTTCTAAGGTTGTCTAAGACCTCTTAAATCACCATAAGGGTTGTCTGGACTGGTGCAGGGTGCCCACTTACATAAGTGGACATCATATACCAGACCAGCTTCTCACAACCTCTTTGGGCATTTCCCGCCTAATCCAGTACTCAACGTACTCAGCTACATGTTTTGCTGGTACACACTGAGGAGAGTTGTTGAATTGTTGAGTGTTGAATTGTATGAGGGTCAAACATGTACATGGTAGTTCCTGCCCGAAGGGAAAGGATAACGAACAGTATGAAGGGGGCCCCATGGTACACGCAAGAACTAAGAGGGAAAAAACAGGCTCTCCGTCAATGCGAAAGGCATTGGCGGAAATCATATGACCCAGAATCCCAGGAGACGTATAAAGTAAAATTAGCCCTCTACAAAGCATCAGTCATCAGAACTAAATCCGCGTATTATGAAGCGAGGATTAGGGAGGCTACAGACACTCAGAAAGAGACCTTTAATGTACTCAGGGAGTTGAGTCGAATGAAAGAACAAAGGACGGTCGCTAATCAGGCTGACTGTGAAAAGGTATAGGACTTCTTTCTAGCTAAGGTCAAAGACATCATTACAGAAATAGGCAATACTCGCATAAATCCCTGCCCCCTATCAGTGGGGGACCCACCTGATTTTCAGGACGCCTCTCTTTCAGTCTTTCCTGCACTTGACTCAAATGATCTAGCCCACATCGTGGCCAAAGTAAAATCTGGGTCACCAGAAGATCCCTGCCCTCCTAGGGTGTTTAAAATGATCATCCCGGTGGTAGGGCCAGAGGTCTTGTCCTTACTAAATCTTTCCTTGGCAACAGGAAAGGTACCACACAAATTCAAGGACGCCATGGTGATTCAATTGCTGAAAAAAGCAGTGGCGGACATCAATAATTTGAAAAACTTCCGACCCATTTCCAGACTTCCTTTTCTGGCTAAACTTCTCGAGCAATACGTGCTTAGATTTCTCTCGTCCTTCCTGGAAGAACATTAGCTGCTACATACACGGCAAGCTGGGTTCAGGGCCCACAACAGCACTGAGTTGGTGATGCTGTCAGTGCTGGATGAATTGCGGCTCGCAGCTGATAAGAAGAATCCCTTAGCATTGATTCTATTAGATCTTTCAGCCGCATTTGACACGGTGAACCATGTGCAGCTGCTGGCCCGTGTCTGGCGGCTGGGAGTCACCGGGACGGTCCTTCAATGGATTACTTCTTTCCTGGATGATCGGTCTCAAAAGGTCCAATTAGGAGAATGCACGTCCAGGCAGGGCGGTCTGCGATGGGGGGTTCCGCAGGGCTCTGCGTTGTCCCCCCTGCTATTCAATATCTACCTTCAGCCGCTGGTAGAGGCATTGGCAAAATTGGATTGTCAGGTGTTTAACTACTCCGATGATACCCAGTTAATTGTACGAGTTGATAATTTCCCCCAGGCACAGCTCAATGTTCAGAATATCCTCCGGTTCACTATGAACTGGATGACCTCGAATTCACTTAAGGTAAACCCTGATAAGACAGAGGTGCTTGCTCTTACTACAGGGGCCTCGCCCTGGTCCAGTCTATTTTGGCCCCAAGAGCTTGGCACCACCCTGACACCGGTGCCAGCCGTGAAGAACTTGGGTATTAAGCTGGACACTAAGTTAACCCTAAACAGTCAGGTGTGTGCCGTAGTGGGGAGCTGTATCGGCCTGATGCGGCAACTCCGGAAGCTTGGGACCCTGTTGTCATTTTCCACCATGCGTACCGTCGTGACGGCACTAATTTTGTCATGCTTGGACTACGGCAACGCAGTTTACACAGGGTTTCCTGATAAACTTCTGGGGCAACTTCAAGTGGTTCTAAATGATGCGGCAAGGCTGATTTTTAAATTGCCAAGAAGAGCACATGCCACTCCCCTGCTACGGCAGCTACACTGGCTCCCTATCAAGCAGAGGGTCAGGTTCAAGGGCCTGTGCATTGCACATAAAGCACAGTATGGAGAGGCGCCCAACTACATCAAAGACCGTTTGAAGCCATATGTGCCCGGACGTTGTCTCCGGTCATCTGAGTCTTGCTTGCTGTCCTGCCCATGCTTTAACAGAGCTACCTTGGGGGGGCGGGCCTTCTCAGTGGTAATTCCCCAGACCTGGAACAAGCTACAGGATAGTTTGCGTAGGGAAGCCACCCTACTCCCGTTTAGGAGGAAACTCAAGACCATTTTGTTCAGTGAGGTGTTTGGATAATTCCATCTTATCGTGTGCTGAGCCTAGCAGGAATAAGGGATCCCGGACTTCTTGATCTAAGTTGCAAGCGCTTAGAGACCTTTGGTGATTTGGCGCTCTATAAATATAATCTAACATAACATGTAATCCCCAAGCGGATCTTTAACCTGATCCAACTCACTTTTTTCACCTTTCTCTTTTTTAATCCTTTTCCTTCCTCTCTCTTCCTCTTCTGAATCAGTAAAATCAGAAAAGCATGATATTACAATATCTCCACTGCTGGAGGACTCATCACAGACAATCGATCTGTGTCCTTTTGCAACCCTTATAGCCTTACCATCCAACTCTACTATAGTAGTCCTTTTTTCGCCTTTCTGGTTGAAGGCCCCTTTTTTCTTATTAAACTTTTCACTACGCATGTGCTTGCATTTTTGTGTCACTTTCTTACCACTTCCACTAGCCATACCATTGCCTGCGACCTTCTCCACAGACCAAAATTCCTAATCTTCAATCCTATTAGCAAATCTTCCTTCCAATTTTCCCATACAGTCATCTATCTTCCTCCCTAATTGTGTAGCCAACACAGATACAGCCTTACTCACACAGTCCTGTACCCTGTCCTCCACATTTCTTTCCACTGTGCTATCTGTCTCCATTTCTAAAATATCTGAATAATCCTAAAAACTTTCTTGTAACTAATTAAAATCGCAACAAAATATCTATTCCCAATCAAAAGGAGTGAACTACAGCTACCACTGTCCTCCTTTCTCACCTTCTGTCGAACTAACAGAAAAGAAAAGTTTTTTTGTGCTGAAAACGTGCCCAAAATATGGCTGGGCATTTAATCATTTAATTTTCAGGTTTTTCCCAAATCCAAAATGGCTGCCGCATCATCCGACGCTTCTTCAGAGGCTCAAACCAATTATCCCCGACTCGCTTGCACACCTCAGCATCGTCGGTAAAGGTAAGCTTCTCAATCTTTATATTTTAAGTTTCTCTGGCTCGCTAAGCTGCTTTTTATTTAAATATATGAGCTCGCTCAGGTCCTATTTTATTGAAATATGTCCTCGCGGGCTAACTTATCAAAGATTTACTCTCCGTAATCGTTTATTTGAAGGCTGCCACCCGCTAAGTGAGGTTCTTTCAATTAGTCCGTCTCTCGCGCTCGATGCTAAGTCGCTCGAGCGCAGAAGCGGACAACCGAAGCAGCACAGGCTTAATGCAAGGCAATCACTCGTGCCAGCCCAGAATGGACACTTGAGGCAAGTTTTCTTTTTAAAACGCGTTCAATGCCTGACAACGTGGTACTCGCTCATGCCCGCAGCGAAATCGGATGGTAAAGTCTCAAGGGATTTTACTATAAATCCCATTTAAAATACACCAATTCATGACTTCTACACGGGACCCCTCTCCGCCGAAACCACTCAAACGCATCTTACGTTTTCACATCAACACATAAGCATGGCTATTAAAGCGTCATTACTAGCTACCTCTGCAGCTTATTGTCATGTTAATGTCTTATGACATTATAATCTCTCATGCCCATCCGTCAAATATGCTTTAACACAACACCTGTCATACTTATATGACAAATTCAATACGATGTACTTATCTGGGCTGTGAGCAGCAACAAAGAAGGAAGATGGCTGCCTGACAAGGAATTATATACAGAATGGAATGTTAATAGACTCTTATTCTAAGTTATTTTTAATTGTTGATGTTGCTGCTGTGAGTTTGCAATTAAAGAGGTATGCATAATATTGGCCTCCGTGCCTTGCCATAAAATTAGCATTTAAAAAACCTTAAAAATTCACTGAAAAAAACAAAGGTTACAGAAAAGTTATAGTTAGAAATTAGCATTTAAAAACTTAGAAATTCACTGGAAAAAACAAAGGTTACAGGGACATTATAGTTAGAAAATGAAATTTTAAAAAACCTTAGAAATTCATTGAAAAAAACAAAGGTTACAGAGACGTTATAGTTAGGCTCAAGGGTCACTCGTACAAACCCAGAGAATTTCTGCCGTTATAGTTAGTGAGCTAACTATAACTCGCGCCCCGCAATGCACTGCTTATGACCTCACATATTACATCACTCATGACATGGTCAGTGGCATCACTGATGACATCGCTGATGACATCTCAAATTACATCACTGACGACATCACTGATGGCATCATCCACAAAATCTCTGACGCACCCACTCACTCCCCATATAACCTTTCAAGCACCAGCTACCACACTACCATTCTCAAACCCATTTTCACACACATACAGTACTAAAAACAGCCACTCACTGATTCATAGATCAACACACACATCCACTCACTCACCCATGCAGCCACTCATACACCCACTCACTCACTAATACAGCCACTGACATATCCACTTATACACCCGTACAGAAACTCACGTACCAACTCACACACCCATACAGCCACTTAGACACCAACTGACAGACAGATACACACATTCACACAACCAGTCACTCACCTATACATTCACTGAGACATCTAATCACTCATGTATACAGTTAGTCACGCACCCACTGAATCATCCAATCAGGCACTCATACACCCACTGATTCACCACTACACTTTGATATATAATTTAACACTCAAACTTTTCAAAAACACTCACAGTCACCGGAAGATGTCATTTGAGATCTCATCAGCGATGTCATGAGTGATGTCACTGACAACGTCATGAGTGATGTAATATGTGACGTCATAAGCAGTGCATTGCGGGGACGCAAGTTATAGTTAGCTCACTAACTATAACGGCTGAATTTCTCTGGTTTTGTATGAGTGACACCTGAGCCTAACTATAACGTCTCTGTAACCGTTGGTTTTTTCAGTGAATATATATATATATGCATAAATAATGCATATCTAAGAGTCAGGTATATTTATATATATATATATATATATATATATATATATATATATATGTGTATATATATAAATATATATATATATGCACAAACAAACTAGGGATGCAATAAATCCCAGAGAAGCCTCGCACTCCACAGTGAGGTATAAGAGCATGAAAATGTATTCACGGTAACGCGTTTCACCTGATCCCGGGCTTCTTCACGGCCAACAAAACATACACAGTTGTGCACAACCACCTTTAAAGAAAATACTTAATGACAAACAAAGAAGGGCTCGGTCAGTATTGCCATGGACATAGAAGAGTTATCAGTAGAAATTTGCAAACTTCTTTTCTTACATAAGATTGTTGTAAATTACTGCAACACATTTTATCAAGTTCAGGTGAAATTGGATGATTCCTTATCCATGAAAACCCAGGTTCAGTCTGTTGCAGGATCCTGTTTTGGTCTGCTTAAAATGCTCAGAAAATTCCTCCCCTTGCTATCTTTCGCCCATAGAAAGATTGTGGTTCAGGCCCTCATTGCCTCTAGGCTGGACTATGTAAACGTTCTATAATTGGGTCTTCCGGAGTTTCTGATTAACAAGCTTCAGGTCGTCCAAAATGCGGCAGCCAGGGCAATTCTCAGGCTTGGTCCCAGAACCCAGATTTCCCCTCACTTGATTGCTTTGCACTGGTTACCAATTCGAAACAGAATCCTTTTCAAGGCCTTAGTTCTGGCTTTTAAGGCTCTACATGGTATGGGGGCCCACTATATCAAGAAGAGAGTACTACGTTATGCACCGGGGAGATCTTTAAGATCCTCTTACCAGTATCTCCTAGCGGTTCCTAGATTCTCCCGTACGTGTAGAGGGGGACGCTCTTTTCAAGTACAGGTTGCCCGTAGTTGGAATAGCCTGCCTCAGTCTCTCAGACAAGCACCTGATCTGTTGACTTTTCGTAAACAACTTAAAACTTGGTTATTTCAGCAGAAACGCTAGCTTGATATCAGCAGGATAATCTAGGGCTCCGATTAGCGCCGGGACACTCTTCTGAGTAGCCGAGCGCTCTACAAGTACGTTATAACATAACATAACATAACAATTACATGAAGATCCAATAATTATATAGAAAAAACATTAAAAAATAAATGATCACATCAAACAATTCATCAATTTTGTAAAAAAGTACAAACCCCACATTCAGAGGGTAAGTGATCATATTGTATGTGGTTTTCAAATTAGTAAAGTTCCAACCCACTACAGGGGCAAAAAAATATATATATCCCGGGCAAATGCCCATATTATATCACAACAAAAATTCCAGGGCAAGTGCCCATATAATACCACAGCAAAGAAAACACCTTGTCTAGGCAAAATATGAGTTCAGAGGCGTTTCACATATTCAAATAGCCACATGCATCCAAAAAACAATCAATTATTGCAAGCAATTAATGCAAATCATATAGACAATACATTAAATACTATATAAAGTCATGGTCACAAGGTTGGATGCAGAAAAAAGCCTAGCTGCAAGCCAAACAGGAATCTAAAATTGTCAGCACCCAGTGTACAAATTATATGAACCATCACAAAAAATGGGTAGAACCTCTTGTCTGAAACAAACGTAATCATGAGAGGGAGGGGATACATATTCAAGGTAATATATAAACAGTTTTGTGATCTAACATGTCTGATGCATACAAAATACATCAGAAATTTACAGGACTGTGCATGTTATATATAAAGACTTTGATAGAAAAGCAGACATTTGAGGTGAGCAAATTTAGAGTGTCGCTGGTGTTGAGAGTGCTCTATACTGGAGCTGCTTTCCACCTAAACTTGATAACTACCCAGAGTTCTCTGCTTCCTTTTTTGCATAATTTATGCATCACTCTATGCCTGAAAGGGTTTTGTTTTGACTTATACTGGGTGCTCCTTTGTGTCTGGACAAAGCTATACCTCTCTGAAGAACTCTAATGAGAGCGAAACACGTGTCAGGGGTTGCTTTTATTCATTTCAGGTTGGCTTGGATGGTATTTTACCAGTCCAAAGCTGTAATGCTGTGCCTGGAGTGATAAAAGGTTTTGGCCATTTTACAGCTCGGCATGGATAGCACTGTGCTAATCCTATGCTTAAAGACTTTGTCCCTTTCTATCTCGGCGTGGATGGCACTGTGCTAATCCTACGCATAAAGACTTTGATAGAAAAGCAGACATTTGAGGAGAGCAAATTTAGAGTATCGCTGGTGTTGAGAGTGCTCTATACTGGAGCTGGTTTCCACCTAAACTTGAGAACTACCCAGAGTTCTCTGCTTCCTTTTTTGCATATATCTATATCTATATATATATATCTATCTATCTATCTATCTATATATATATATATATACTTTACATAAAACAACTTTCTGCAGATCGCCCATCTCATACACACAAATGCCTTGTCTGGGTCTAGGTGCATGTGCTGGGTACAATAACGGTCTCGATCAAAAATATATCAATCACGCCATTGGATCAAGTAAATAAACGATAAGAATGCAGCCCAGCAGAGCACCACAAAACACCTCTTTATACCATCCGTGGAGATTTGTCTTACCAGTGTATTATTTACACCTAGACAAGCTATTTCTATTTCGTTAAAATTGAGATGTTTTCACGTTGATGTGCGTTTTTCTTCTCTTATGTGTACATTAAGGTTTTTCCTATATCACTGAAATGTTGCCTTTTTCGGAGTTGTTTTATATTGTACATTTTGCTTGACGCCCCTAATCGTTTATAATTGTGTGCAATCAAGGTATTTATTTCCTTTCGCTCGCCTCTTCTCTCCGAATGCCTCTTATACCCTCGAAACGCACTTTCCCTACATTATCATAATTAAGATTTTCAATTTAACATATTCTTTTGGCATCCTTCTTCCACGCGCCATTCCCCCTTCACTCCCCCCAGCAAATCCCTTTTTGTACATCTCTATAATTTTCATGTCTACTGTGGTGAAAGACACCCCTTTGTGCAGCTCACTGTCCCCCACGCAAAGCAACCCTTCTTTTAGTCAGTGGTGCTTTGTGCGTTCAGCACATTTTGCTGACACGCCCCCTATGCATCGCCCCTTTAAATTGTCTGTGGGCCCGCGCAGCGTTGGCCCTTTTAAGAGGCTTTGCTTTAATCTGCAGCTGACAGCCTTGTGCTCTGACATCCCAGCTCCCGGAGCTCGGCCTTCTGATTGGCTGGCGTTGACGTCAGTGGCTCTACTTTCCTCTGGCATTAATATTATTCCAGGGGATGACCTCACTCCTCACCCTCCCTCCCTGGGGCAGTTTTATTTTTAACAATCCCGAGCTTGGCTTCCTGGATCCCCTCCGGACTCACGGGCCTGCGTGTCGCGAGCGCGCTTGTCGTGTACGCGTGCCCCCTCGGAACGGGCACCCCACGTCAGCCATTAATAGCGAAGGAGGGCATACACGCGTCACGGCTAGGGGAACGGACCACCTCCGCCTTCCTGTATCACGCACCTGCCCAGGCAGCCGACACTGGGGGGCCCGAGTAGCAGTACCCCCTAGCTACAGCAGCGACCGGGGCACGCACCGATGCCAGGTAAGCCCAAGGGCTGCTGCTGGGACACCGCTATTACCCCCCACCCTGAACCCGCCAGAGGCCCACCACCTACAGCTCCTGGCCTTCAGCCGCACTAAGAGGCCACTGCATCAACACCAGGGCACCCGTCAGTGGGAGGTAAATCCAGTGCCACTACTGGGACACCACCAGACCTACCCTTTGTCACCTACAGCTGCTAGCCATCAGCCACAGGAACGCTACTACAGAAGCGCCAGGGCACGCCTGTGTGTTATGTAAGGCCGCCATCGTCAGTGGCACACTACCACCTACAGCTTAGAGCCATCAACCACTAAGTGTGGCAGGGCCATGTACAGCCGACAGATAACAATCAGTCCCCCACCACCAACCCTGCCGTCCAGTGCACCCCGTGCTTGCCGTAAGGTAAGGAGCCCCTAACTAGTAGGGCATACCTGCCGCGTTTTTTTCGCCAGGTGAGGCTTCTCACCCCACCTGCCAAGAGTGACAAATAATCAATTCCCCAAACAAGATAGATAGTGGTAAATCTATTTTGAAAAAGGTAGAGTGAAGAGCAGGCATGATGAGACTGGGGGGTCTTTCACCGCATCGCATTTTGTGAGTGGTTCGTAGAACCTCGTTGTGTTGCGGTCCTAAGGGGAGAGGGTCGTGACTTGTGAGAGTCACCCAGAGGCCTACACTTCTACCCAATCCATGTGAGCCCACCCAAATATAGTTGGACCCATCTAGGATCTCACACATCACTGGATATCCATGGGGTTCAGTGCTATAGTAGTAAATTGAACATACAGTGGAAACCCAGGGTATTGTCCAGTTGGGTGGGAGGAGGTGCTAACGTTTCCTCCGTAAAGCCCCTCCCTCTTTTTAACCCCCTTCTCATCTCAACCTACAGTTATCAATCAATATATTTAATATTCGTTTTGCCTTATTACTCGAATACATCGAGGAACGTTGTCCTTTTGTTCACTATCTCCACAAAACTCAGGTTTATATCCCAGCAGTCCAAGACAGTTCAATTAAGCATAAGCCTAAACGCAAAGCTTGCCCCCGTACTGGGCCAGAGGTATCCAGAATGAGATCTTGGAGAGGTCGGATCAGGTCAGGGGAGAGGAGAGGAGCTGCGTGAGGTTTTTCCGGTGGGGCCACCTCTTACCCACCACAAGGACCTGGAATTAACCAGTTTAGCTATTTTCTGCATTAGTTCTGCTCAGATCAGCAGTTCTTAAAACTCAGATATGCCCAAGGCTCTCACGGTTTTGAAAACCCCAGGGTTAAGGATTGCGGCTATTCCATCCCACAGGCAGAGGATATTCTCTCACAATGTGTCACTCAATAAGATATTATCAAAACACCAGGCCAAAACTTAAAGAACATTTGGTTTATTTAAAATAGGTCGTGAAACCAAAGAAAACGCGTTGTGTAAGCACATACAGGGATAACGTTGCAACACTGGAATTTCCAGACTATCGTGATCTGTAATCTTGCTCTCCCTCCTTCACAACTGAATGTCAGAGAAAGAGAGAAAGGACTAGGACTACCCGAATTGTCATGGAGACACTTTACTTCACAGCTGGCAGATATTATAAAAGAATCATCTCACTTATTACATCACACATGGGTTTTAACTGATTGCATTACACAAGGGTATGGTATGAGGGGACGTCACACACCAGTCTATTATGGTGAAACTCGTGCTGCTGCACATGCGCATTGTAAAGAGATGCAGATGTAAAGTCACCTATTGTGGAGTTACTGTGCACTCTATCCGCATTTGAGGCCGGGCTCCATCTGTTTGGCAAACCTCCACCCAGGCCATCAGTTCAGATAACTTGGAATATGCAGTTGCCTCCATTGTGCTGATGCTATAAAATGTCCAATACTACACACAATTGAGTCGCACTAATTGTCTAGCTTAGCCATGTGTTTTGCACTAGGAGTCACCTACTGCATAGTTATGAAGTGTAGTACATAGTGTATAGTTAGCAAGTGCATATAGTCAGGTCAAGTTCATAGTGTGGTATTTTGTGTTCCCATTTCCTGTATGTCTGAGCAGCTGTCTGGAATGCTAATATTGAATGGTGTAATAGAATCTTGGTGTGTTGTGGAAGCTCAGAGATAGGGACAGTTTGTGCCCATGCCGTTGGCCAGTCCTGTGTGCATTCTGCATATTTTATGGCACCCAGCACGGAGTAACCAGAGGAGATGGCGCACCTCCGGCTGTCATTGTGGTCAAGGCGATGGACAGAGGTCTTGTGACAGTGTGCACCACCAGGTAAATTGGCTCATTCCTCTCAGGCGTAAGCCAGTCAGCAGTGGATGAAGAGACTGTGGTGTTTGGCGGCATTGCCTCACATGTTGCTCGTGAGAGAGACTTGCCAGTGTCTTGGATCCATACCTGGGTGTTGGAGTGGAGGCGCTGATTATGTAGACTTTGGCATCCTGAAGCAGGGTAGCAAGCTGATGTTTGATCTGGACAGGTCTGGAGACATTAAAGAAAGATTACCCATGACCTACCAAGTTAGAAAGAGAAGTAGGACTAGGTCTGGAGGCATTAATGCATGATTACCCATGGCCACCCATTTAATTTAGAAACAGAAGAAGGACTATCTCTAAGGACGTTGGAGATAGAAATGAGACTGTTTATCGAGGGTATATTGGATCCTGAAGTAATGGGAAGTCGAAACGTCATTTGCCTGGCATTTGTCTAATTACAGTGTTAAAATATGACATTCAGTTAAATAATCAGCAGGGTTATTTGCATTCATGGAGTGAGTTTTTATTAGCACTTTTTTTTAAGAAATGTGCCTTGTTTCCCATCAACTGCAAGGTCCATTAGGTTGTGGTACAATTTGATTGGTGGTTCTTGTTTATTGACATGTGCCATATACATCGGATTGGTAATGCATGTGTTGGGTTAGTGCGTTTCTGTGTAAGTTGACTTGTTTTGTTTGGAAATTTCAGTTTATTTAAATTGTTGTGGCGTGCTAAATGCTTAGTTCTGCAAGAGGTTGGGAAATTTAAATTATCCACCGGTATGGTGTGTACAATGTGAGCATTTTTTTTTTTTTTTAACTCTATATGTTTTCGAATCCGCAGTCTTGTTAGCTGATTGTGGCCATCTGTGTGTTGTTTTATAGATAGATACTTGCTGATTATGCCTGTCAAAGTTTCATGGATTTAGGGTAGAGTAGTGCCCTGTCGCGATAGATCAGGGTGTAGTACACTTGGGCATGTTGGTGAAAACTGGGGAAAGAGCAGATATCCTGTTGTTAGAGGTTGTATGGGGGAGTGAGTACCTTGTGGTATGGAAATATAAGCACATGTGCCCTGTCACGAGTAATTGAATGGGGGAGTACCCAATGATGTGCTAAGATGGGGAAAATTGGTAACTAGTCATGAGAAGTTGCATGGGAGAGTACCCTACGGCTGTGATGTGGGAGAAGTATCATGTTGCAAGGGAAATCACCCCATGGAGTAAAAATGTGTGGAAGTGTAGTATAGATAGCCACAAGATTCACCTGAGTTGTAATTCTGTACAGATGGGAAGATTTGACTGGTATGTTGAACATGAGACAAAGTAAGTTTGGGATTGCTTTACGGTGCGTTTTATTCAGTGTGTGTCTAATGGAGCCTGTCAGTGTTGTGTTTGATTGTGTAGATCTTATGTGTTGTAGATGAGTGATTCATTAGCTGCTGATGTGGTGCCAATAGTGGTATTGCTGGACAGCTCTAGGTTTGATTGTTGTATGTGTTAATTTCTCAATATGCATTTACTGGAGATTGTCATCGTTGTGTTTGGAAGACGTCTCAACGTTTTCTAGTGCAGTTTTCAGTCGGGTACCTCTTGTGCAGTCCTTAAGTGTAGTTTATGTAGCATACAGTAATTGGAGTAGTGCATTGTGCGTACTTCTCAAATGTAGTGCACATTGCAAAGGTTCATAAGGAATAGCACACAGTGTAAACAGTAACCAGATGTAGTGCACAATGTGTACTCATCATGTGTAGTGCACACACATACATAGGTAAGTGCTGCTAAAGAAAGGTTATGTGGTGGATACCTGTTACTTACTCGAACATGTACCTTGTGTGTCTGATGCCAATACGGATGCCATTAAAAACCTATAATGGGAGAGACACTTTCAATATCTGTAATCGACGGAACTCAGACATCCTTATATAAAAAGCGTTTTTGATGCATAGCATTGTTTTTTGCTTCAGAATTGAAGATGTCTATTCAGTTTCTTCAAATACATGTTTTTTTTTAAAAACCTTCTCTTATTCAATTTTCAGAGTGATTTTTTTGCATTAAAAAAAACAGCCATACCTATTTCGCTCCTCCTCACAGAACTTCTTGAGGGCTGTTGACCACAACAATACATAATTACAACCTTTAAAAACAATCAGGCTAAACATCTCCATTAAAAAAAAAAAAACAACCGAAGTTCATATAATAAAGAAATACATCTTGACATAAACAATAGCAACTGAAGAAAAGTGTCAGCACCATACTGTATTAGCACTTACCAGTTTTCACAACTAGTTTGGAGGGAAGTTCTCCATAGCATTCTTATGATCTTTGACATTTAAAGTTCTTCTTATATAGTTAGTACATCAGTAGTTTAATTCATCCAATCAACTATTGCTGCCCTTAAAGAAAGGAGAAGAAACAGGAAAAAGGCAAAAGTACCAAATAAAAAAAATAACACAAAGGGAAAAGAGTGAAGAAAAGCAAAACGGGACCTACCTAATTACAGCTGCATCTCTTCCTTGATCACCATTAGTTTGAACATCGTAAAAGTAATGAAGGGTCCATTTCTATCCTGTGTAACATAGTATCTATATTATCTTATTAGCTAAGGCTCAGTGTGTGTGTGTGTGTGTGTGTGTGTGTGTGTGTGTGTGTGTGTGTGTGTGTGTGTGTGTGTGTGTGTGTGTGTGTGTGTGTGTGTGTGTGTGTGTGTGTGTGTGTGTGTGTGTGTGTGTGTGTGTGTGTGTGTGTGTGTGTGTGTGTGTGTGTGTGTGTGTGTGTGTGTGTGTGTGTGTGTGTGTGTGTGTGTATATATATATGTATGTTTGTATTTATATATATATATATATATATATATATAGTGACTGGGCACCATTACAGCCGACGCTGATATGGTGAGGTTTGCTTGGCCAAAATGGATTTTTGAACATTGCCCTCCCCCGACCCTGCACACAGATTACTTTATATTGACTGCGTGTTTGTGCATTTGATGGAGATGGTCTGACATTGGTAAGAGTAGAAGCGGTTCTACTCACACCCGTGTGCTTTATTAAGTCCACTTGGGAGCCAGGATTTGGGAACTTGGTGGCGTGGCGATGTTTACATTGCCGTTTGTCAGTCAAACATCGAAGCTGCCGATTGCCTGCTTGGATGCGCAGGCAAGGGTTAAATGGTCCATTTGGACGTAATGTTTGTTCCCGAGACTTCCAGACTGGCTGGTGTTCACTGCAGTCTGGATGGGACTGAAACGGAGCACTGTGGGATAAGTAGTCCCGTGAGCTGTTGTGGACTAAATGCGGGGCTGCAGTTAAGCACATTTGGTGTGGCGACTTTTAAAGAAAGATGGACGTTGCTATATGACCCGGCATGTAAAACACGCCCCGCATCGCAGACATGAATCAGAGTCACCGATATTGCTCCAAGGGGTTTCGTAATTAATTTAAGGGACAGCCACATATAATCCTATCTCCCTATGGCACTACAAACGCGCAGCATATTAGATTGTTTTATAATGTGTTATAACAATAATGTTTGCGCTATTTGTTATTAACATGTGATTCTTTTAGCATCTGTTTAGAATCATTGCCAAAGATACATTGGTAGCATTTCAGTTATGAGCACGTATTGCAGGCAATTTGGGTTGGGTCCTATGACGCACTATGCGGGTCAAAGGTGCTCATTTCTACACCATGCACTATGCATTTATACCATCATGATTACATGCCAAAGTTCTCATTGTGACCACCATTACTTTTCATTGCATCTTATGTCAATGCACCTGCGTGCTTGTGCTCAATTTATGTGTGTCTTTTTAAATTGAAAGCAATATGTTTTCTATGTCTATGCATTTGAACCGAGTATAAACGTTTTTAAGAAAATGGCGCTCACCAGATTGAGGAAGGCTGCTGTGACAGCCGAAACGCGTCTCTCTGTGTTGCCGGGTCGAAGGCGGCTCTATGGAATAAAATGCCTTTGAAAACCTAGCATTCTTCGTGTGCGTGCTCTCTTCCAAGTGAAGCAGGGTTGGTTTTGATATATATCCATATCCAAGTAGACTCCTTCTTACTTGGCCAGTCTCCTAGGGCGACAAGAAAGAGCGCGGACCACCGTGGTTCGTCAACTGCAGTTTATTCAAACTCACAAAGAAGTGCAGCAGCCATGACGCGTTTCGTCCCTCACAGGGGACTTGATCACATGCTGTGACAGCCGAAACGCGTCTCTCTGTGTTGCCGGGTCGGAGGCGGCCCTATGGAATAAAATGCCTTTGGAAACCTAGCATTCTTCGTGTGCGTGCTCTCTTCCAAGTGAAGCAGGGTTGGTTTCGATATATATATATATATATATATATGTATTTTTACCAGATGTGTAGTTGAAGAAGAAATTGTGCTGAGTGTCACAATTTGAATGTGTCTTGTTGGTATATTGGCAAGTAAACGTCAATGGACAGCCAAATACTATTTGGCACTATGTCTGAAACGGAGTAAAGGCAATGAGCACAGTTGTCACTTACTCCAAGTAAATGAAAAACAACAACCAAAGTAGTCCAATCTATCCCCATGCACCTAATTTCAGTCCAGAGTACAATAGAAGTACCATCATACATAGCTAGGTGTCTCCAAGAGTGAGGTCGAGGTATATCTGAAACTGTCTGAAGCGACACACACACACACACATCTATCTATATATATATATATATATATATATATATATATATATATATATATATATATATATATATATATATCCAGACAACAAATGACGCGGCACTCCAAGGCAGGATACTTGTGAAATTTATTTAATCACAACACCACTCAACCAACGCGTTTCAGCCCTCACACGGCTTTCTTCACGGTTAGTGAGTCCTTCTTTCATTACGCCTTAAATACCCATATCTGCCATAATGATGCATCATGGGATTCGTAGTGCGTGTATTTCAAAAAGAAAAAACTTTATACATATTTACAAAAAGGACAATTGCGCATGTGTCAGGATCTTTACAGATTATGGTGACTTTGACATTACTTCGTAAGCGCTTTACTTTTTCGCAAAATATTGGATATAGTATCCTTGCATTTATTGCAAGCAATTGATTTGTATATAACACGACATTTTTTGTGCATTAAGATCAAATCATCGGTATAGTACCCTTTGCTGGTGATATTTTCTATTATGTGATTTTTAAAATTTGGTCATTTAATACAATTTATCTAAATCGTTTTCACAGGGTCGGGTATAGTACCCTCATTTTTTTACCACCAGTATATATAGTATGGCAGATTATTCCTTTTCTTTTAACACTGTGCCAAAAGATACTTCTTATTCCAAGTGCACAAAAAGTTCTTCGTCATTATTTATCCCTCTGGGGAATTTCGTTCTCAGCCTTATAATGTACTTGGATTCCATTTGTCGTAATTTCCTTATTCTGTCTCCACCCCGTTCTTCTGAGGGGATCATGTGAATTCCATAATAGGTCATTGCTCTCCAGTCTCCCTTTTGACATTGTGACATATGTTTTGCTGTGGCATACGTCATGTTTCCATTTTTCACTGCACGGATATGTTCTAGAATACGTTTTTAACCATGCTTGTTGTACTCCCAATATATTTCATTCCGCAATTACACTCTATCACATAGATAACAAACTGAGATGTACAGGAAATGTTTTGCTCAATTGTGATTTGCTTTCCATCTGGTTCCACAATTGTCCTGACGTTCTTACCAATTTTGCAGGCCTTACACACATTGCATTTCTTAAAGCCTCTTTGTTGATCCAGTAACCAATTTGTTTGTGGTCTCTCCTGAAAATGGCTTTTCACCAACATATCCTTTAGATTTTTAGTCTTCCTATAGGTAACAATTGGTTGGGGTCCTAAAAATTTACCAATATCTGGGTCTCCTGCAATTAAATGCCAGTATTTTTTGATTTTGTTCGTTATCATTCCACTTTCTTTACTGTATGTCGTGATAAATCTTGGTGGTCCCTGTTCACTTGTTTCTTGGATTTTTGATTTTGGGATTAATGTATCTTCTCTTGATTTTTGATCAGCACGTTTTTTGCATTTCCTTAATGTGGTGTCATTATAACCTCTCACTTTTAATCTCTGCATTGTCTCTTGAATCTTGTCTTCTGCATCTTCCTGCTTTGAACAATTACGCTTCATGCGGATAAATTCACCATAGGGGATGCTTTCCAGGAGGGGTTTCGGATGGAAACTCGTTCCATATAAAATGCTGTTGTAGCAGTTTTCTTCCTAAATAGCGTGGACTGGATTTGATCATTTTCAATATAGATCTTAGTGTCTAAATATTCAATTTCCTTTTTGTTCTTGGTGCACGTAAATGATAAACCAATCTGATTGTTATTCAATTAAAAAAAATACTCATTAAAATCATGCTCAGTGCCGTTCCATATTAAAAACAAATCGTCAATGAATCGGACCCATAGCACGATCCGATCAAGCTCTTCTTGGTTTTCTGAGTTCCATGCTATCTCTCTCTCCCACCAGCCCATGGTTATATTCGCAAAATTCGGAGAAAAAGAAATGCCCATGGCTGTGCCACAACATTGTTTAAACAGTTCTTTGTTAAAAAGAAAAATATTGTTAGTCAGGCATATCTCAATCATTTTTAATAGCATCTCTGAATGTTTTAGTTCTGTAATGCTACGCTGTTTTAAGAAGAATCTGCATGCCTCCAATCCTACCTCGTGCCGTATTGACGTATATAATGACACAACGTCTATTGTTACCAAGAGATATTGATCGCTCCATGTGATTCCTGTTAAAATTCTCAGGAAATCTCCCGTATCTTTTATATATGAGCTCATACTTTGTGCAATTGGGGCCAGGAATTTATCCACATATTGAGAGAGATTTTCATATAGGGAGTCACATGAAGAAACTATTGGTCTCCCTGGTGGATTTTGTAGTGTCTTGTGAATTTTGGGCAAGAAATATATTGTTGGTATGACAGGGAAGTCTTTTGTAAGAAATTTTAATTCATCATTACTGATTAGGTTTTTTGAGTGCCATTCTTGTAGATTTCGATTTAATTCTAACACCATTTTGTTTATAGGATTCTGATTGATTCTTTGATAATTAGATTCATCATTCAGTTGCCTCATGGCCTCTTTTACATAATCCTTTGTATCCATTATGATGATGTTACCCCCTTTGTCAGCGGGTTTCACCGTGATTTCTTTGTTGTCCATCAATTTCTTTATTGCTTCCCTCTCTTTGCTAGTTAAGTTCTCTCTTTTGTTTAGATTTCGTTTCTTAGGTAATTTTTCCAGTTCTTCAATGATAGCATCAGAAAAAAGGTCAAATCTGTTTCCGGGTGATAGAACAGGACAGTATCTAGATTTTTCTTTAATCCACTTTCAATTCGTTTGTCTGTTTGAATCTCCAATGAGTCCAAAATTTGCTGCTCTGACATCTGATCCTCATTCAAGTTATATAGTAAGTCAAACATGTTTTTCAGGTCAGACATTTGATCTATTGTAATAGTTGGTGTGGCAGTATCCTGCCTTGGAGTGCCGCGTCATTTGTTGTCTGGAAATTGAATTTGGGCCAGGATCCGGCCCATACGCTGAGCACCCGCTGTTTGAGCGCTCTGAACCGACAGGATCACATTGTGGTGAATATATATATATATATATATATATATATATATATATATATATATATATATATATATATATATATATATAATTACCTACTGGCATTAGGTAGTTATAGTTAGGACCATGTTTCTATAGGAAAAGCATTTTTTCACCGGTTGACGAATCTTCACGAAATGTTCCCAAAAAAGAGTGCCAGTGAATCATTTTGTTGCGCATGGAAAGTTTTGGGGTGATCCGTCAAGCGGGGTCCAAGAAAGAGGGGGTTAAAAAAAAGTGCGTTTTCCTATGTTAATTCCCATAGGAATTGTCAACACGCCTACAGCCCGAACCGCTGGACGGAATTACTCCAAATTTGGCAGAAAGGTAGATTTGGTTACGCAGATGCTGCTTTTTCTTAATTGGTGTAAATCTGTTCAGTAGTTGTTGAGAAATTAAAAAAAATGCAGTTAGTGATATCTCTGGCCGCGGGGACTTCACGAATAGCAACGAGCTCGTGCAGGGAAATCCAGAGCTCTGATTGGCTACTATCATTCAACTAGGATATGGTGGCAGCCATCTTGGGACTCTGCTCCAACCGAGTCCCCCCCAGAAAACGTAAGGGTAGGAATACCCTGACCCCCCAAGCCTCGGATTTGGGGTGCCCCTGGGACCTGTCCACAGCAAAAAACATTTAAAAAAATTTGCTGCCAAGTCACAACCACTTCGTGAAAATTGTCAAAAATGAAAAAGAAAGAAGACAGACTACTCACAGAACACCTCCAAACTAAAGCCATTTCTCTAATATATCGTAAGATAATAAATAATCAGCAGGACCCCACGGTGGCCCTTAGGGAGAGATGGGAGGCAGACCTGGGAGACATGGATGAGGATGACTGGCGAGCAGCCCTGGTGTCCCCGAGGGAGGTGGCAATACCCTCTACTTTAAAGTTAATACAACTGAAAATCCTTCATCGCATCTACTACACGAGAACCCTGCTGCACAAGCTAGGCAGGTCAGATACTCCCTTCTGCCTCCGACGATGTGGCGCGGAGGGTACCTTCTGGCACACAGTCTGGGACTGCCCAATAATCACTCGCTACTGGGAGGCTGTTTTGAGTACAATGTCACAAGTTACCAGAGTAGAGATCCCGTCCGAACCAAAACGCTGTTTACTTAATATCTGGGAGCCGACGGATTTGAATCATGCAGACCAGGACTGGGTGACACTGGGGACGACATTAGCCAAACGGAATATAGCGTGGCACTGGGGTTCGAGGGTGTCCCCGACACATCAGCAATGGTGTCATGATATGGACCATACGATGGTGACAGAAAAATCAGTATATGTTCACCGTGGCTGTCCCCAAAAATGGTCGCGGATATGGGGAAAATGGAATCTATTTCGGGGCGACATTTGTGAACCCCCCCTGGTAGAGCAGGTGTCAGACGTTAGCGATTAATAGAGAGAGGCAGATGGGACAAGACACATAACATAACGCACATAACGAACCTACCACTGAAGGGTATTGGATGCTTAATTGTCGCTTCATAAATTGTGCCATGATTGAAGCCATTTCGATCTTCGTTGATGAACACCAATGTATGTTTCACCTGCTATGCTATCTGATTGTATTCGTATAACTTAAATGCCAATAAAACTTTAAAAAAAAAAAAATGAAAAAGAAAAAAAGCGCAGGAGCCCACACTTCTTTGTAATTAAGCGCCTGGGTGGGCCAAATCCCGGGGGTGTGTGAGTTTTTTATAATAGAAAAAAAGGAGAGGGGTGCACGGGGCCCCGCTCCAAGGGCATATTTTAGCCCCGGGGACCCCCATCTCCCCGGGCTGGGGCAAACAATTAAAAAGAAAATGCAGGTAGGCCCACACAATCCCACCCCCTGCATCTTCGGAGACCACCACCTCCTCGGGGCAAACAATGTAAAATAAAAGCAGGGGCTCTGTGCAGCCCCGGGGATCACCACCTCCCATGGGCACTGCATAATATGCATGCTGGCGGGCCCACTGGGTCCGCCCACGTCCTTGGGAACCGATACCTCCCAGGGCAAACAATGTAAAATGAATGCGGGGGAGACCGCACAGCCCCCCTGCAGCACCGGGGACCACCACCTCCCCAGGGCACTGTATAATATGTATGCGGGCGGTCCCACCGGCCCGCCACCTCCCCGGGACAAACAAAGTAAAATAAATACAGGGGTGCCCGCACCACCCCCTTGCAGCCCTGGAGACCGCCATCTCCCCGGGGCTCAAAGAAACTGATGAACGGGGTCTATCGTGGCCCTCAGACGCTGAGGACCACCACCTCCCTGGGGCTGAAAAAAACATTGGAAGGGTGCCATGGATGGCCCTGGGGACCGCCACCCATTAGGGCCGGCTCCTGCTACCTCCCGTGGTGCCCACCCTCGGGAGGTAGCTCTTTGCTTGAGCTTGGTGGGAGGTGACTGCTCCCACCAAGCAAAAGCAAACATAACTCCGCTTTCTGCAAGCCGGAGCTGTCAAAAAGCAGAGTTTCCATCTGTTTCTCTGTACGCAAATATGCGAGCAGTGAAACAGATGAAAACATTACTCCCGCAAGCAGGGAGCTGCTATTTCAAGCATCTCCCTGCTTGTGGGACCAATGCCGACTCCCGCAGGAGTCTGGAGCAGGCTGGGACCGCGGGGGCCTTGAGGGAAGAGGAGAAAGAGGGAAAATAAAGGTCAGAAACGAGTAGAAATAGGCAGAATAAAGGTCAGAAATGAGCAGAAAGAGGCAGATCAAAGGTCAGCAACGATTAGAAAGAGCAAGATAAAAGATGAGAAACGGCAGAATAAAGGTCCGCAACAAGCAGAAAGGGGCAAAATAGAGATCAGAAACGAGCAGTAAGAGGCAGAATAAAGGTCAGAAACGAGCAGAAAGAGGCAGAAGAAAGGTCAGAAACGAGCAGAAAGAGGCAGATTAAAAGTCCGCAACGACCAGAAAGAGGCAAGATAAAGGTGAGAAATGAGCAGAAAGAGGCAGAATAAAGGTCAGCAACGAGCAGAAAGAGGCAAAATAAAGGTCAGCAACAAGCAGAAAGAGGCAAAATAGAGATCAGAAATGAGCAGAAGGAAACACAAGGAGATGATGGATGGAGCGCTGAAACTTTTCAGTCACTCACCTTCAGTCACAGATCTGGGTTGAATCCATCATCATTCTGTAGCTCACTTCGCCACCCCAGTTCAGACCCAGCTATATGCAATTCAGTCTTGACCCTGTTCCTCATGGTAACATTCCCGCTGGAGCTGCCAAGCCAGGACTTCCCTGGACCAGAAACAAGCATCCTGGGACCGGTTTCAAAATAAAGACCATCAACGAGCAGAAAGAGGCGAACTAGAAGCCAGAAATGAGCAGAAAGAGGCAAAGTAAACATCCGCAATGAGCAGAAAGAGGCAAAATAAAAGTCAGAAGCGAGCAGAAAGAGGCAAAATAAAGGCTAGCAAAGAGCAGAAAGAGGCAAAACAGAGATCAGAAACTAGCAGAATGAGGCAAAATAAAGGTAAAAAGCCAGCAGAAAGAGGCAAAATAAAGGTCAGAAACAAGCAGAAAGAGGCACAATAAAGGCCTGCAATGAGCAGAAAGAGGCAAAATAGAGATCAGAAACGAGTAAAAGGAGGCAAAATATAGGTCAGAAAATAGCAGAAAGAAGCAAAATAAAGACAAGCAACAAGCAGAAAGAGGCAAAGTAAAGGTCAGCAACTAGCAGAAAGAGGCCAAATAGAGATCAATAACTGGCAGAAGGAGGCGAAATAAAGGCCAGCAACAAGCAGAAAGAGGCAAAATAGAGATCAGGAACGAGCTGAAAGAGGTAAAATAGAGGTCAGATACCAGCAGAAAGAGGCAAAATAAAGGTCATAAACGAGCAGAAAGAGACAAAATGGAGGTCAGAAACGAGCAGAAAGAGGCAAAATAAAGGTAAAAAACGAGCAGAAAGAGGCAAAATAAAGGTCGGTAACGAGGAGAAAGAGACAAAATAAAGGTCAGCAACGAGCAGAAAGAGGCAAGATAAAGGTCAGAAGTGAGCAGAAAGAGGCAAAATAAAGGTCAGAAGTGAGCAGAAAGAGGCAAAATAAAGGTCAGAAGTGAGCAGAAAGAGGTAAAATAGAGGTCAGATACCAGCAGAAAGAGACAAAATCCTGCTCAGAAATGAGCAGAAAGGCAAAATAAAGGTTAGAAACTAGCAGAAGAGGCAAAATGAAGGCCAGCAACGAGCAGAAAGATGCAAAGTAAAGGTCAGAAACGAGCGGAAAGAGTCAAAATAAAGGTCAGCAATGAGCAGAAAGAGGCAAAATAAAGGTCAGAAGTGAGCAGAAAAAGACAGAAAACAAGCAGAACCCACTCAGGCACTCATGCAGCCACCCACAGAACAACTCAGACACTCTCACACCCACTCGCAAACCCAGTCAGACACCCATGCACCCACTTACAGAATCACTCATACTCTCTCTCACCCAATCACAAATGTACTTAGAGACTCATGTCCGACTCACACACCCACTCACAGACCCACTCAAAGACTCATGCATCCACCCACAATCCCACTCATGCACTCACAGACTGGCTGACACACTCTTTGAGGCACTCGCAAACCCACTCAGTGAGACACTCACACACCAATTTAGACACTGATGCATTCGCTCGCAGACTGACTCACACACACACATGGAGGCACTCGCAAATCCACTCAGAAACTGTCACACCCACTCACAGACCCACTCAGACACTCATGCACCCACTCAGACACTCATGCACCTATTCAAACACCCAGTGAGACACTTATGCAGCCACTCCCAGGCCCACTCAGACACTCACACACCCACTCACATACATTGAGGCACTCACTCACACCCACTGAGATGCTCATGCACTCAGTCACACACTCACTTTAAAAGGTTACAGTTAGGAAATAAAATTAAAAAAACCTTAGAAATTCACTTAAAAAACGAAAGATTACAGGGATTTCATAGTTAGAGAATAGAATTTATAAAACCTTAGAAATTCACGTAAAAAAAACAAAGGTTACAGGGACGTTATAGTTAGGCTAAGATTTCACTCGTACAAAATAATCAGTGAAATTCAGCAGGTATAGTTATCTGAGCTAACTATAACTTATGCCCCGCAAAGCACTGCTTATGACCTCACATATTACATCACTCATGACATGGTCAGTGATATCACTGATGACATCTCAAATGACATCACTGATGACATCATCCACAGAACCCATCACACCCCCATAGAACCTCTTATACACCCACTCCCAAACAACCCCTCACATACCTATTCACAGACCCATAGCAGTACTCTCACAACCAATCACTCATCCATGGAGCCACTCACTCATACAACCACACACACCCATACAGCAACTCATGCACCCACTCACTCACCAATATAGCCACTCACACATCCAGTCATACAGACACACACCACTCATACACCCTTACAGCCACTCACAACCCCACTCACTTACCCAAACAGCCACTGACACAGCAACTCACTCACCTATGCAACCACTCACACACCCACAGAACCATTTAATATCCATTCACACATCTATACAACCACTTACACACCCACTCACTCACCCTTACAGCCACTCACACAGACATTCACTCTCCAATACAGCCATTCACACCCACTCATTTACCTATACACGCACTCATACAGCTACTCACTCACCCATACAGCCACTTGCACCCCCCTTTCCTCACCCATACAGCCACTCACAGAGCCACTCAGTCAACATACCGCCACTCACATAGCCACTAACTCACCCATACAGCCACTCACACACTCACTCACTCTCCAATAGTCACTCACCCATACAGCTACTCACCTACCCACTAACACATACATACAGCCACTCACACACCCATTCTGTCACACAGACCCCACTCACACACTGATACAGTCACACAGCCCCTCAGATGAGATATGTTAGAAATAGTATGACTAATTACTAGTACAGAAAGAATAGTAATTTAGCTTATGATGTAGCTTAGTGTATATCTTTAAGTTTCAGATATGTTTACGAAACACTTACACTCACAGGATGATGTTATCACTGATGACATCTCAAATGACATCAGTGATGTCACTGACCATGTCATGAGTGATGTAATATGTGAGGTCATAAGCAGTGCATTGCGGGCGTAAGTTAAAGTTAGCTCAGGTAACTATACCTGCTGAATTTCTGCGGTTTTGTTTGAGTGAAATCTGAGCCCAACTATAACGTCCCTGTAACCTTTGTTTTTTTCAGTGAATATATATTATATACATACACAAAAATAACAAGGTTTAGCATACCCTCATTAAATTAATTTTGAAAATCAATAGATTTAGCAAAAAAAATTCATAGGCAAGTGTAAAACGTATAAGCTGTCCATTAATGTCCTTTTCAATCCTTAAGACACGTTGTATTTAATCAAAGGACAATTTACGGCTAGATAAGCATGTTTTATCCAATTCGCATGAGATTTGTCACCTGAGACTGAATACATGAATTTCCAGGGAGATGCAGACTTTGCGACTCTTTGTTGTGTGTAACCCGGATTGTCTGGTGCAACCCATATCAACGCGCACCGGACGTTGTTCCTCATTTCCAGGGAGGTACGGAATTTACAACTCTTTGTGTGTGTGTAACTAGAAAGAACAGTTAGGTGCGACCTGTATCATCATGTACCAGGCGCAGTGCCTCTTGTTCAGGGAGATACTGAGCGTGCCACTCTTCATTGTGAGGAGCCGGAATTGTCTGGATTGACTCGTATAACCACGCACCAGACGTTGTGCCGGATGGCCTGGGCACGACTCTGATTTACGTGTACCTGACAGGATGCCTCTGTCTTCTGAGAAGCTCCCTTGCTTCATCCCCCATTTATCGATTGTTGCCTTTTTGGCCCTCAGTGCAGGGAACCAACTGCCCTCTCCTTACCCGGCCCTTGACGACATCATGTTGCCAGATTGTATTGCCCGGTTTGGGCAGTGAGCGTGATTAACTGGGCTGAAGAATCGCTTCCGAGAGCAATTTGAAGTGGGTCAAGAGACTGTGTGACCCCCCCCCCCCTCGCCCTCTTGCTTTGCAGAACTGGGTTGGTGCCGGCAGGCACTTGTGGATCCCTTTTTGAGCGCCCCCTGGGGGGGAGGGGTGGGGGGTTCTGCTCCGCATCCTGCCACCCCCACCCAGCCTTTCCTGGTTTTGTGCTTTCTCGAGTTTGTGTTGTACATATACGGAACCTGCTAGGTCTTCTAACCAAGCATTGGCAAAGCCAATCGGTCTCGCCTACAAATTCCCTTTGCCAATGTTTTGTACCCATATTGGACAGCAGCTCGTCTGCTGTGCAGCATGGCTAAAAGCTATTTTGAAAAAGCGCTGTGCCACGACCAGTGCTGGCCGTGACACAGCGCTTTATTTTTATTGCTCCTGCAAGGCAACACGGAAGGAAAGAGGATGGGAGACACAGAGGCAGATGGGGGGGGAGTAAAAAGAAAGCGCTATGGCTTTTCCACTGCTGGCTGTGCGATAGCACTTTTTTATTGCTACCAGAGGCAACATTGATGGAGGGAGTGAGGGAGGAAGGCAACACAGTGGGATGAAGAGAGAGACACAACATGGAGGGAAGGAAGCAAAGGATATGGGTATGGGAGCATTCTGACAACAGATGGTGTGTGGGAGGGCTGGGGGCAAGCAGAAAGACAATGGAGGGAAGGTGGTAGGGAGGGGCTGGAGCATGCAGGCGGACAACAAAGGCTCGCCGGGTGAGAGGGGCTGGAGGGGGGAGTGGTACACTAAGGAGACATTTGAACAACATGCATTTTTCTAGAGTACTTAAACAAAAATAAAAAATTAGTACCTGAAAAATGTACCGTGGAAGGACACAAGTAATCCATGATCCAGGGGAAGGAGACACATGAAGAGGAAGGAAGCTATGAAAGCTGACCAATTAGAAGCAAGCAAATCAGAGTGAGAGTGAAGCCAACTAATGGAAAGCAATGTGCTGCCTCTAAGCCCCTTGTAATATAACAGAAGTTCTCACAAGAGACTGGGGATGTGCTGTCTTAGGTGAGATGTAAAAAGGAGGATGATCCACAGGATTGATCACTGGAAATATTGAAATGCTTGGAACCTGTTCATCTGTTCGGGAAAGCTCATAACTGCTACCTCCACTGACTTCTTAGTTTGTATCATTTTTTTGGAGGCATGCAGGAAATGAAAATATTTTAATAGTCTCTGACATCCCTTTGAATTTTTCTGACTTTTCTCTTCTTAAATCGCACACCATACAATATGGTGTTGATCCCTGCCTTCAGTTGCCATCGTTAATGGCAAGTTGTTTTTCTTTATGAAATGCTCTTCGGTTTTTTTCTTTAAAAAATTCGTATGTTCAGCCTGTTTGCTTTTAAAGTTGTACACATCTATCGTTTTGGTCAACAGCCCTGAAGAAATTCCATGAAGAGGAAAGAAGGAAAATGCTACTTACCCAGTATGCATCTGTTCTTGGCATGTAGAGCTGTAGATTCACATGCTTTGCATAGCCTGCCATCTAGTGTTGGGTCCGGATGTTTGCACTTTGTTTTTCTTCGAAGAAGTCTTTTCCAGTCACAAGGTAGGTGACTCCTCCTTTCGGTGATAGTGCGCATGGGCATCGACTCCATTGTTAGATTGTTTTCCCGCAGAGGGTGATAATGGAGTTAGTAAGAGTAGTAGAATAGAGATGTCCATGTGTATGTATTGACGTAAGATATCACTGCAACAGGTATAGGTACCCGGGGAGGTGGGTGGGCACATGTGAATCTACAGCTCTACATGCAAGAACAGATGCATACTGGGTAAGTAGCATTTTCCGTTTGAGGCATGTGAGCTGTAGATCACATGCTTTGCATAGACTATATAGCAGTAATCTCCCAAAGCGGTGGCTAACCTGTAGCTGTTGCAGAGTTTTGAAAGAGTGTATGTAGAACTGCCTGGCCCACACTAGCTTGCTGTCTTGCTAACACATCTACACAATAGTGTTTTGTGAATGTGTGAGGTGTAGACCATGTTGCTGCTTTGCAAATGTCATCTATGGGGATGTTTCCTAAGAAAGCCATAGAAGCCCCTAGTTTGCGAGTGGAGTGCACTCTAGGGGGAATTGTTAATGTTCATTTTGCTTTTGCATAGCATGTCTGAATGCATTTGACTGTCCACCGTGCAATACCTGATTTTGAGATGGTATTGCCTTTATGAGGTGGGGCAAAAGCCACAAAGAGTTGTTTTGTCTTATGGAAAGGTTTTGACCTTTCTATGTAATAGAGTAATGCTCTTTTAACGTCTAAGGTGTGTAGAACACGTTCTGCCACAGAATCTGGTTGAGGGAAAAACACAGGCAACTCAACAGATTGGTTGATATGGAAGGCAGAAATCACCTTGGGTAGAAATTTAGGATTAGTCCGAAGAACCACTTTGTTTTTGTGTACTTGTAAAAATGGTTCCTGTATTGGTTAGTGCTTGAAGCTCACCTACTCTCCTCAGTGATGTAATAGCTATGAGGAAAGCGACTTTCCAAGTGAGAAATTGCAGCTCACATTTGTGCAATGGCTCAAAGGGTGGACCCATAAGCCTGGTGAGGACAATATTGAGATTCCACACTGGGGCGGGTGGAAGTCTTCGGGTAATGACTCTTTTGAGTCCTTCCATAAATGCCTTAATAACAGGCACTTTGAATAGAGACAGATTTTGTCTATTTTGAAGGTATGCAGCTATTGCAGCAAGATGTAAGCATATGGATGTGTACGCTAAATTTGAACACGGTAGATGCAGTAAATAGCAGATGATGTTCTGAACTGAAGCATCCAGCGAGTTGATTTGATTGTTATTACAATAATTAACAAACCGTTTCCACTTTGCTGCATAGCAAGCCCTTTTATTAGAACGTCTAGCCTCTTTGATAATGTTCATGCAGTCTGGCGGAAGATTAAGGTAGCCAAACTCTATGACTTCAGGTGCCAGATTGCAAGGTTGAGATGACCAGGATCTGGATGTCTTATCTCTCCACGGCTCTGTGTGAGGAGATTGGCTGTAAGATGTAGTTTTCGGTGAGGGACTACTGAGCGCTCCAACAGGGTGGTGAACCACGGTTAACGGGCCCATGTGGGAGCAACTAGGATTAGTGTCAGGGACGCCTGCATGACCTTCCGAACCACTTATGGAATGAGTGGGAGAGGCGGAAAAGCATAGGCAAATATCCCTGACCAATTTATCCATAGTGCATTGCCTCTGGACAATGGGTGTGGATACCTGGAGGCGAAGCTTGGGCATTTTGCGTTTTGGTGTGTGGCGAATAGATCTATGTCTGGGAAGCCCCACATCTGAAAGAATTGGAGGAGAACTTGAGGGTGGAGTTCCCACTTGTGGATCTGTTGTCTCTGTCTGCTGAGCAGATCTGCGATTTGATTGTCTACTCCTGGAAGGTGTTCTGCGAGGAGATGCATTTTGTGACGTATGGCCCACCTCCAGATGGTCTGTGCTAGTTGTGACAGCTGGAGAGAGTGTGTCCCCCCCCTGTTTCTGTATGTAATACATTGCTGTCATGTTGTCTGTGCGTATTAGGACAGCTTTGCCTACCAGGTGAACTTGAAAGGCTTTGAGCGCTAGAAATATCGCTAGAAGCTCTAGATGATTTATGTGAAGCTGCTTTTGCTGCATCCATATGCCCTGAATTGTGTGAGTTTGGAGATGAGCTCCCTAACCAGTGAGCGATGCGTCTGCTGTTAGCACTGTTTGTGGAATCGGGTCGATGAAGGGCCGCCCTTTGGAAAGGTTTTGTGGATTCCACCACTGCAGAGAGCAATGAGTGCGGCCGTCTACCAACACTATATCTGATAACTGACCGTGAGACTGATTCCACTGACGTGCTAAGCATTCCTGAAGGGAACGCATTTGAAGTCTTGCGTAGGGCACTATTAGAATGCAAGACACCATCATTCCTAGTAACTGCATGAATACTCGAGCTGGTAATGAGTGTTGAGGCTGGGACTAGCAAAGTAGAGTTTGAATGTTGCGGATTCCGACCGGATTGGGATAGGCCAGAGCCTTTTGTGTATCTAAAGTGGCTCCCAAATACACTTGCGTATTCAAGGGTTGGAGATGGGACTTGGACAGATTTACTGTGAATCCCAGATCGTGGAGCAGCTGCACTGTTGTGTGAGTATGTCGTAGATAGTATGCTTGCTAGCTGGCTTTTATGAGCCAGTCGTCTAAGTATGGGAAGACGTGAATGTGTTGTCTTCGTAGATGAGCTGCGACTACTGCCAGGCATTTGGTGAAAACCCTGGGAGCAGTAGTGACTCAGAATGTGAGTACTTTGAATTGGTAATGTTGCTCCGCTACCACAAACCTGAGGTATTTGCGATGAGTGGGGTGTATCGGGATGTGGAAGTAGGCGTCCTTTAAATCTAAAGTGGACATAAAGTCGCCTTGCTGAAGGAGCGGGAGTACTTGTTGGAGTGTCACCATATGAAAGTGATCCGATTCGATGTTTAGATTGAGGTCTCGGAGGTCTAGTATAGGCCTAAGAGAGCCGTCTTTTTGGGGAATTAAGAAGTACATGGAGTATACACCGGCCCCTTGATATTGTAATGGGACTGGGTCTATAGCTCCTTTTTGTAACAGAGAGAGAACTTCTTCTTGTTTGAGAAGGTTGAGATGTTCTTGTGACATTGTGTGTGATCTTGGAGGAATGTTTGGGAGAGTGCCTGTAAGTTCCAGGCAATAACCATACTGGATAATTTGTAGAACCCATTTGTCTGAGGTGATTGTATTCCAGACGGGTAGAAATTGGGAGAGACGTCCCCCGACAGGAGTGGAATGATCTGGGGTAGAGGAGGGAAGTCACTGTTTGGTGTTTGCATAGGAAGTGCGTGTTGAGTTGCCTCTGCCTCTTCCCTTGCCATTGTTCCCTCTAAATCCTTCCCTAAAGTAATCTCTTGAGGAGGGCGATTGATTATTGCCCTTGTAAGAGGAGGAGGGATTCTCTGATGAAGTGGTTCAGGAGCCACCCCTGTAAAAGGAGCGACGAAAGGATCCCTGATTAGAAGGGAGTTGCAAAGCCCCCATGGATTTTGCGACCTCTGTATCTTTTTTCATCTTCTCTAGAGAAGTGTCCACTGTAGGACCAAATAGGTGCTCTTTATCAAAGGGTTGGTTCAAAATAGAGGCTTGGACCTCGGGTTTGAACCCCAAAATTCTGAGCCAAGCATGTCTGCGTAGCAATACACTGGTGTTGACTGCGCTGGCTGCTGTGTCTGCTGCGTCGAGGGCGCACCTAATAGAAGTATTGGTAATTAATTTCCCCTCCTGAATTAGGTCATTGGCTTTGGTCTTGTGCTCGTTGGGTAAAAACTGCATTAACTTTTCTAGCTCATAATGAGCTCTGTCGTAGAGAGCTAACAGTGCTTGCGCATTTGCAATTCGCCAGTGATTGGCTGCTTGCGATGCTATTCTTTTGCTCGAGGCATCAATTAATTTCGACTCCTTATCAGGAGGAGGGACATCTCCTGTAGTTTGTGAGTTTGCTCGTTTGCGAGCATTGGAGACTACAAGGGAGTTTAATGGAAGTTGACCCTTGATGTAAGTGGGGTCAGTAGGTGCTGGCTTATACTTTTTCTCAATTCTGGGCGTGATAATTCTTGCCTGCACAGGGTCTTTAAAAATTTCGTCAGTATGTTTAAGCATTCCCTTAAGAATAGGTAGTGTCTGTGTTGATCTCTGAGAGGAACTTAAGGGCTCAAATTGAAAATCCTCTTCAAGAGCCTCTTTGTGCAATTCCACCCCATGGTATTGAGCAGCCCTATTAAGTAGCTCTATATACCCTATGTTGTCATCAGGTGGTGAGGGTTTGGAAGGGTATAGATCGGGATCATTGTCTGTGATCTGATGTGTATTATAGTCCTCCCAGGAGTCATTAATGTCCTGTGGCCTATCTTCATCCCCATCCCCTTCATCTTGTGGATTAGGTGATTGAGGTTGTGGGAAATTTGTGGGTGTGATGAGCAAATTTGGGTCAATGGGTGAAGGAGGTGTAATGGGAGGAGGAGAAGGGTTAGTACCCACATTCTTGCGTTTCAAAGGAATGTTGTAGTCCTCTTGTAAGCCCATTTTCCTTTTCTCTGGCATTTTCACATGAATATGTCCAGTATGTGGACGGATACCAGTTCTTTTTGTTTTGGATCCGTGTTTGCAGGTGGAACGTCGACACAAGGATCTTTGGATGGAACAGTCGTTTTCCCTTTGGGCGCCGTACTTTTCGGCATCAAAAGTTTCGGCTCCGAAGATTTACTCTTCGGTAGTGTGGGAATGGCCACAACGATGTGCTTCGATTTCGACGCCGAAGGTTTCGATTCGGCATCGGCATGGGGCCGACTCGATCCCGAGCCGGAAGGCTTTGATTTGTGTTTTGTGCCGGGCCGGAGGGCGGGGTGTCTGAAACTTTTTCTCGGGGCCGACCTTGGCCCGAGGGCAGAGAAAGGACCGGAGCCCTTTTCTTCGACAAATGTTGCGGCAGGGGGGTGTCTGTACTCACGGTACGCTGACCCGGTGTCACTTGCTCTTGTTCTTTCATGTCGGAGTCGGCTTCGGACACGGAGATGTGTTCCCCCTCTTCTTTGACTCTTTGTGCGTGGAGTTCTTCCTGGTCGGAATCTTCACTGAAGATGTCCGGTGCGGAGCCGTTTTATTTGTGCATTTCGTGACGTCAAGCCGGACAGTTACTGAGCGTCTTCTTGGATCGAAACGATCGGCACGCGTCACAGTCTTGTTCGATGTGATCCGGGGATAGACTGAGATTGCACACTTCGTGCAAGTCGGTGCGCGGAAACTTAGCGCGACACCCGGGACATAATTTGAATGGAGTCCGTTCCATCGACTGCTAGCGAGCCCGAAGCGGGTAGGCCCAACGGCCCTCCACGAATCTCCCGATCGAAGACTTTGACTCGAAACGATACGCGGAGAATGGGAAACGCGATCGAGAAACAATACCGTCAAGGGTAGTGGATTGCGCAGAGGGGTACCCGAGAAACGGTGTTGAACCGTAGCACCGCAATTCACATCCGAACCCGATGGTGGAAAAAAACAATCTAACAATGAAGTCGATGCCCATGCGCACTATCACCGAAAGGAGGAGTCACCTACCTCGTGACTGGAAAAAGACTTCTTCGAAGAAAAACAAAGTGCAAACATCCGGACCCAACACTAGATGGCAGGCTATGCAAAACATGTGATCTACAGCTCACATGCCTGAAACATGCATTTTTCGGGGAAAAATTGAATAAAATACATTTTTAAGAAAGTCACATTTATTTGAAGAAAATGAATAAACATCTGAAAATTTAAAGCAACAACTAAGGCTATGAATCAAAGACTGTTTACATAAAGACTGTCTGAGCTATGTTGATTACTTTTGTTGACCCTGCCTCTCCCATTATATGTTTATTAATTATTCACAAGTTTTTGTGGTGGCTGGCTTGTTGAGGTGGGCACCAGTTGATGTACATATGATAGAAATATGAAATGTGGTATAACTACCATAGCCATCTTTGTAAATTGTTACTATTAAACTTTAAAGATATCATGTTTGCTGAATAGATAGAGCCTTGAGGAAAAATGCAAGTACGGCATCTACCTTGTAACCATAAGGGTTTCTTCAAAACGCGTTCCCTGGCTTAATTATGGTTATACAAGAAAAGTTTCTTGATTGTGGCCAAAAAGTTGCAAATGCCCTTGGTATCAGGACATATACTTGTAATGTGCTCTCACACGAAACTGTGCTTGATTTGGACATACTGTTAAGCACACTAACCTTTTGGCCTTTCCAGCAATACTGAGGGTAGCTTGACCTTAATGTTGCAGGTAAGACTCGATCTGCAGACTGGTGTAGCGTACTTCTATGAGCAAAGAACTGTCTTCTCATCCTAAATGCACAGTTTTTTCCCTTTGACTTGCAGGGTTGACATGATGACAGGTTCCGGACATTAGAAGGTGGTAATTGATTGGACTCACAGCTGTGCGTTCGTGTGGTGCTACATCAGACTCAGTGGTGTACCTTGGTGGCGCCAGATTGGACCTGCCACGGTGTCACCCGGCGGCCCTCCGGAGGGCTCTGCCATGGCCGGGGGGCTGCTGCCACCCAAGGAAATGGAGGCCCATGCCTTGGCATGTCTCCTACGGAGGAGCCCAGCAGCTGCCCTGGTCATCGACTGCCGTTCCTTCTCAGAGTACAACTCATGGCACGTTTTGGGCGCCATCAACATTGGCTGCTCAAAGCTGATGAAAAGGAGACTGCAGCACGACAAGGTGGCAGTGGCAGATCTACTGCAGGCTGGAATGCAGTGCAAGGTAAGGATGCCACCCTCTAGCTTGTGGTCAGTAATGTTATGCCTGTTCATGGTTGCCTCTTTGTGAAATAGTCAAGTATGCTTGCAACTTATTGGTTCAGTGCCTATTCCAGGATCATACAGATTTTGTAACCAGTCTAGGGACCCCATGTCTGCCTTTGTTTAATTCTCCTGAGATCACTGACTTTATACCTGAGCTATATTTGCATCTGATTGGTATTCGTATCCCTTATCAGTCTGTTTGCCTACATTATCTGGCCGCTGGCCCTGCATCTGCTATTATTTGATTACTTAAAGTCTAAGATGTGCCTGTGTTGGCCTGTTTAAGTAACAGTGCTGTGGTCATGGACTCTGTCATAGATGAATATTTACATGTATTGTGTATCTCAAGGTCTCTCTTTACTGCTTTCCTTTTCAACTCTATGTTCCAAAAGCATGTGTGTTTACTACATGTCTGCACTTGCGATTCTTCACTCTGAACACATTTTCAGCTAATGTGTTGAGGCGACTGCATGCACAAACAGCTTTGTCTCAGCAATAGGCTGTGTGGAAGGTCCAGTGGCCGATCACTTTTCTGAGTAGAGGCAAAATAGAGGCCCTTTTGTGCAATAATTCTCCATAGTCACAGACTTGTTGCTCAAATCATAAGGGTTAAAATGGTTTCCGAGAGGTTGACTGTAACTCAGTAATAAACAAACATGACAAAGCTAATAAGTGTAGAAAGCTTTTTAGCCAGTTAAGTGGCTTTGGAAATGTTTGTGGAATGAGCGGAAAGTAGCGCCTTAAAGCTGCAGTGCGCTCTTACAAAAATACATGAAAAATAAAAAAGCATGGCAGATTAAAAAAAAAAAGGAAAACTAAAGGACTGATCCTCCAGCCAAAGCTCATCAGCTTATGAAGTGCTCTAATTTTCAGGAGGATGTGCAACAGTTGATCAGAAACTATGCCATCACTCCCAGTGCAAACGAGACAGTGGCTGTAGAGAGCTGACCCATTGCCTCATACTGTATGATGTGGTGGGTGGAAGAAAATGTGGCTGACAGTTGAACAGACCAATGGTTCAAGAAGGCTGGCCAAAGACTCTTCTATGTCTGTCTGGATGTATATTGATTACTCAGGGCTGGTGAGGCTCTAAACCAAACATCAGTAATCCTTGCAAGCACAGAATAATGCTTACCTTCCTTCTTTAGTATAGTTAGTACAAATCCAGTGAAGCTGTGCGGCAGGTGCCCCATCACACAGCTTTACAATCAGTTGAAGAAATAAACGATATTTCTGTGCAGAGCTGCAGAAACGTTGTTGCAGAGTTCCGCACTGAAGACACCCCATGTCTCTAGGTTACCTCATTGTTTCCCATAGTATAGTCACAGTCCAGGGTGTTTTTTGCTTCCTTACTGAGGCTGTTTACTAGCTTCCAGAATAGGTAGTTGTGGCGTAGGGGAAGAGGATAACTCCTCATTAGCTATTGTCCTCATTCCCATTAGGTTTCCCTCAAAATTGTTCCTTCCTTTTTTGTCACTCCATTGTTGCCACTAGAAATACCTGTTACAGCTGAGATAGCTTCATCTAGCCATTTCTTCACTGGGCCACAAGACATGAGTCTGGAAAAAATGAGTGACATTTTTAAATATTGGGCCAAATTAACAGACTTAAAACTATATTCAGCGGTTTAAACGCAAGACATAACAGGCAGAAATCTCTCGTCTCAGCCCTGTGGGACTCTACACCCCAATTACTAATTGCTATCTTAAGACAACCACATTAGTAACAAGTACCATACAGCTTTTTTATGAGCTCTCAATTCAGATTTTGATGTCTGTTTCTGATGTATAGACAAAATTATGTGAACCATTCTCGCTGTCCGCAGTTGGAACATCTCACTCTCTGAGCCCTGCATTAATTGTTGGTTGACCCGTAGAGAGAGTGCAGGGATTGCTGGGCTGGACCATATAGCTATCATCGTACACTCAGTGGGTCACTTTACACCCGTTTATCACGTGTCCTTGCAGAGCCTGTCTCCTTCCCACCTCATCATTTAACTGATGATCTGATGACAGTAGTGACTCTGCGGGCAGGTGCCTCCTATATGAGGAGCACAAGTCTCTCCTGTAGCCTGTTGTGAGGGCAATGCTACTTGCAGTCTTTCGTGAAGGGTGAGCAGTCTCTTATCCAGTCTTACTGCTGGCCATGGGCATTCTCTTGATCCAATGGTAGTCATCCTGGGCCCAGAAGGCAATCTCTCGAGTTGTGTCCCTTGTAGCCAGGGAACAATGCCATTTGCAGTGTTTCCTGAGGCGAGCAAGTCTCCTGCAGTCTCCTCTCTGGCCAAGGCAGTCTCATGATCAGGCAATCACTCAGGTGTCCACAGGGCAGTCTCTCAGTGGGCCCCCCCTTGTTGTACCGGATATTTTTTCCTCTTGTCAGAGATGAACCATTTAAGCAGTCTTTAAAGCGGACAAGGGCCATTTCCCTTTTGGCCAGTAGTATTCACCCCTGCAGTTGTTACTGTTTTCGTTGTAGGACCCCCTGAAGACAGTCAGGAGTGAGACTTTCAGGGGTTCAGAGGGAGGTCTCCTCCACAGTCGAATGCATCTCTTTTCTAATGCCATCACCTGTGGTTAGAACCATTCTTTACTAAAGTCTCCTTTGGTGAGGTAGTAATCTATCCTGTGCTGTGTGCGAGTCATTCTTCTATTCTGTACTGGCATACTTCTTTAGTGGTACTTTCAGTGCTTCCCAGTCACGTAGGACATGTGCATTCTTTGTGGTTCTGGGCCTGTTCATCCCCCAATGCTTTCCGTGGCCTCGATGACCTCTGTTCTTCATTGTAGCTCTCCAGCTTCCCCACCAGCAATATTTCCATTCTACAACATGGTCAAACTCTTCTACCTGTGTTTAATTTCTGTTTAACTAAAGCAACCCAAAGAGACAATTAGTCTCTAGCCAAGTTTAAGTGACTTTCCCGGCTAACACATCACAACAGTTGCAAAAAAAGATGATTAACTAAAATGGTGTATCTTTTAATATTGCCACTATCAGCGCCCGTCCTGCAGATTCGCTCCTTGACGGTCACTGGTATATTCATTACCGCGCTCCCTGCATCCTTTTATTGAAGCAGTAACCTCGACTTTGAGGCCACTTAATATTAAGAAAGGACCATATCCTTTCAAGTGATCACTATATACAGCGAGCTTGATGGTCCGAGTCTAATGAAGCACTGCCCTAACCTCAGGCAACTACTCACAACTATTTTTGGACCTACAGTAATCTCTGTTACTGTGAACTACACCAAAGCCAAGCTGTGGCTTTCGTACAAAGGGAATCTAGTACCCTGACCAGCAACAAGAAGTACCCAGATATTCTGCAAATTGGGCAACCATATTGGGTTGCTCGTCCCCAGAATCTCTGTCCTGGAGAGACCCTGTAACGCGAGAGGGTCAAAACGTCGTCAACTTCTTTAAAAAAAGAGAGAGCCTCCAACAAACCATATTTGCCCTTGAAGAAATTGATTGTATTTCATCTCTAACTGGCTCCTCTTTTATTTACCAATAACCACCATCACAATCTTTCCAGTAGCACCATTTATATTTCACTGCCTTGGTTATGGTCACCTCACTGGGGTTCACAAATCACTTTCAAATGTGATAATGTCTATAATGTAAATAAACAGACAGTAAATATGTTATGCCTTTTTATATGTTAAATTCTGTTATGCAAAAATAAATAACACTCACTTCAGCTGAAGTGAGGACTACAAAAAATCTTTTTCTTTGGGCCTTGACGTTAAACCCTGTTAAAATAATTGTATACCTTATTGAGCTAAGATTTCATTCCATATTGGTTATTCTAATTGAGTTAAGCAGGACATACTAATTGCTGCAAAAATTAACTATTTTGTATGACAAATGAGTTCCTTGTGAACACTGTTTCTGCTACTAACTAAAATGGTGTGCATGTGGGAGTTAGGAATGAGGGGAGTCAGAAAGGGGCGTGTGGGTAGTGTGGTCGGTTGCAACACTTGAGCTGGACGCGTAGAGTGAGTATAATCTGTTGTGTATGGAGAGGACTCGGAGGACAGTCATGGGCTGGGGCTTGAGCACTGCATAGGGTGAGGCTGAATAGAGAGAGCAGTAGATGGGGGATGGCAACATAGGTAGAAGCATGGCAACATAGATGGGTAGAAGCAATAGCAATCTGTTAAGGAGCGGGCAGTGGGATAGAGTCAGCAAATGTTTGGAGGCAGCGCAGGAAAAAACTAGGTGTATGGAGAGAGTACATATCAAGCATAAAAGTAATGGAAGTACATAGTGTGGCAGGTAAAAGGGGCGAAGAGTCATGAGAAGGGTGAAAAAACAAGTCCTGTGGAAGGACAAAGATTGCAAGAAGCGGTGGGGCAGGAGTGGGTTCTTGTTTAGAAAGAGCACGGGGAAGGAAACTGTAGGTCAGAGCGTAAGCATGGTACAGTTGGAGAACTTAAGAGAGGCTAGAGAGCAGTAGAGGAAAACAGGGTAGATGAGAGGAGGCAGGAGCGATGTAGAAGATGTAAAAGACGACAGAGGCAAAACAGAGGGAATCCGGTTACAGGACTGCGGGAGTCACAGAAGCAGGAAAGTGAGAGACAGGGAGTTGATGTAAGTTCTCTCAACATATCTGATTCCGCTGATGAATGTTTCCTGTTAAGAAATTGTCGAGCAGACAGCCTTTCAGCTCCTGGATTTACACGTCTTCATTCAACTCATTCAGTGTCTCCGATACTAGAACCCAAGTTAAAAGTGATGAGAGAAAAGACAAAAATCTAAATACCAGAAATCCAAGAAATAAATATTTTGCTGTGCTCTCTAACGATTGCCAGGAAATTACTCTACACTTACCCCGAGGCGGAATTCTCAGCATCTGCAAAGAAGTAACTCCATGTCATGTGCCTTGTACATATCGAACTCTTCCAATGTTAGCACCCATATTAACCATGTCGCCTCTGTTACAGTATCAACACCGTCCTTTATCAGCACCCATACCCCTACAATCCATACCCTGCCAATACAAGCTCCCATTCTATCTCCGTTATACTATTTGACTGATTGTACCTATGCTACCTGTAATAGTGCACATACAACCTGTGTGCTATACTCTTACACTGATAGTACTCATACATAGTACATCCATGTCACCCTCTTCTAATAGCATCAGTATTACCTCCACGTCATAGTTTAGCAGTATAAGCACTGGTATCAGAACTGTTGGATTGTTTTGCCCCATACTTTGCTGAGATCTCTTTGCAGCGTAGTTGGTGTGTACCTTGAACCCTGCCTTCAAGAGTGCTATGTAGGGCTCAAACTATAACGGTGCACCTTTTCATGAATGATGCATAATCCTGTTGTGGGTTATGTCTTGGGTAGGTAATGTGATTCCATTGCCCTTCAGCACACATATTACCATCAGCGGTTCTGACCAGCCAGCTACATAATGCAGTGGTCAATACAAGTGCTGCAAATATTGTTCAGCTGGTGAGAGTGGTTGCTGCAAGCACTAGATGGCTGCCTTCATCTCTTTGAAAGCTGAGATCGAGGACCCTGACCTGATTTCCAGCTTTGGGTGTTGATTATTCAACACCTCTGACAGAGGCGTTATATTCAGCCTGCTGTTAAAGTCAGTAGTTAGCTGTCCATACGATGTTTATCCTAAGTCTGTAGAGAACAGGACAACCTCACAGCCATCTTTGTTGTTAGTGACTTGTCTCTGTTGGCCTTCTACACCCCGTTGGTAGCGCCATTAGCCTTCTACACCCCCTTGGTAGCACACCCTCCATACCTGACAGTAAGGTGACAATGTCTGCCTTCTGTAGGAGGCGCCAGAATCATATGTTCTACCCAGCACCATAGCTGGAGATCATTACAAGGGAGTTGGTTTGGACTCAGCAAGCCACCCTTCCTTCTGTACCACAAACAGTAGGTGTCAGTCCTACTCGGCACCTAATTCAAAATGCATTGAAAGAACGTCATATTTATAGGTAGAACAAAAGACATATACCCGTGTGCACAAAAACTCCCATTGGGCAAGCAAAGTCTGATGTCTCCAACACCTGCAAAATAGTTGTCTTTGTGATGACTGAATGAAATCTGATGTGAGTATTTCATCTATCTTAGCCGGATTGTTTGCCAAGCATTCAGTAGAATGGAGCAAGCCAAAGAGCATTAGGTGTCTAACACAAAGCCCACGTCATGGGTGAATCGTCCTAGCCTTTCTGGTACACTTGAGAATATGAAAAGGAAAGTCACTGAAATCTTAAAGCCATGGTGTCATCCACTGTTCCAACAGTGAAACTTTGCTGCACATCCTCTGAAGATCAGAGAAGACGTATGTCTAGCTTCAGACCTGTTGGCACCACCTTGTTTTTCTCAATGCACAGATTTCGTGCCTTAATTCGTAGACAATGACTCATGAAGCAGATGACACCAGGTCCTGTGTCGTGCACCAGGATTAGTCTGACAGTCAATAAAAAGAGGCTTCTATCTTCCCATATGACCATGAAATCTGTGGACTTGCGTAACCTTTGTAATCTTCATGTAACTCAGGTGACCATGTCAACTCTTGTAGATAGCATTGGGGGGTTCTTTCACATGTTGACATAAGGGTCTAATATGTGCTGCTGTGAAGGTACCATATAATCCTTCCTTGTTCCCCTGTGGAGTGGCTGGTAGCCTATGCGTACAACCTGCCAACTTTTCAGTGGACTTAAAGATGCATAGCGGCTGCACCTACTAGTTGCCCCTTGGATAACTGATTACATTGACTTTATATTTTGCAAGTTCCACTAAGGAGAGGGTCCATACTATGGAGAGACTGCCCTTTCATCGTACAGGGGGCCTTACATTACTTTCGAATGAAGACACCTCACACAATATTCATCAGGTGTTGGGTTCTAGTGCGATACAAGTTCATTCTTATGGTTGCAGTTCACAATTCTTTTACATCTTGGGAAGTTGCAGAAAAGCATATCCCACTGCATTTGCCAAACTGGTACCTGTCATGCTCCTTCAATAATGCAGAAGCCTAATACCTCATGAAGCGTGGCTGCCTCATGGTTTCCTAACATCCTCTCCAGGGTTTCTTTCTTCACAATAAACATTTCAGTTCATTGGAAGTCGAGGGGAGGTTATGAGAGAGTGACAAGTTAGAGAGGCACTTCAACCTTTGCACAGGAACATAAAGGATTGACCAGAGCCATTGTAGTTTGACACCAGCTAAAGATAAGGCTCTGTCTCATTAAAGTAGGTGGTCAGCACAGTGTGACTCCGCATAATGGTTCAGTGTTCACCATTTATCCCCCTTCCACATCTACAGCAGTAGCGGCTAGTGTAAGGGAAATGTTTTGGGGGTTGAAACAATAAAAAAAAAAGACTTACCTGCTGGTCTTCTGCTCACCGGACTTCTGCTTTGGGCACAGGCTGAAGCTCCCAGCTTCCCCTGTGGCCAATCTCGAGGCTTCTCTCACAATGAGAGCAGTGTCGAGATTGAGCGGAGCAGGCTGGTTTTGTGCTCCATAGGGGGCTGGGAGCCTGTGCCTGCTGATCTCTCCACCCAGCAACACAACTGGGTTGGAGAGATGTCAGTGTGGTTGATGGTTTGGCTGTGCTAAGATGGCTGGCCAAATCGTCATGCGCACTGACAGCAGTGCCCACTACTCCTCCTCACCCTGCTGCAGTACTGTGGCCCCGCCGCCCCCCAAGACTCAGCCACTGGACTCAAAAATGAAATGATCTGCATCAAGATCATTTTAGTTTTCGTTTGCCTCTGCGGCAGTGGGGCGGCGCTCCTCCGCCATAGCGGAGGAGCCGCCCCTGATCTACAGCAAGATGCTTTAAGTGTTTCAGGCTGTCCGTTCATCGGAGCCTGTTGTCAGCTTAACTTGAGCAAGCTAAATATCTGGTGTACATTCGAGAATGGAGGAATTAGAACACCACAACTGTCCTCAAATAAAGAAGGTGCGTAGGTAGGTCCATGGGTTCATAGGTTCGGGCAATGTGAACTGCTAGGAAGAGAGTAGGGGTGAGTATGGGCAGAAATAGAATGTGTATGGCTGCTTGTAGGACTGGTAGGACTGGTGTTGCTGAACAGGTGTATGAGGGTCCAAGAAGGGCAGAGTGGGTAACTTTTTTTCTTGTGAGGCAGTCCCCTAACCCTTCTGGAACAGTGTTATGTGACGTAACCAGGCTCTGGTCACACGAGGAAAGAAAACAGAGAGACTTTGTGGAATCTGGATGTCCTTCAGTCTTATTTTCAAGATGTCCACAAGAACAAAGAAATCAAACAGTTCAAGGAGTTATGTTGGTGCAAAAATAATAATAGACTTTCAGCAGCCTGCAAAACAAAGCAAAAGGCGTCCAATAGTCAAGTGGAGGTTCTAGAAAACCTATGACAAACATCATTTCGGTACTTCAGTGACGGATCTAGGCCCTTTAGTCAAGGTTTTCAATACCAATGGTTATTTCCTGGTCGCAGATTGTGAAACAAAGTCACCAAATAAAGGACAAGCTAAGAAAAAAAGCCATTCTGCAATAAAGTATCGCATTGAGTATCCATGGTGGGCAGGCAGATGCCCTCTGCTTTGGGCGTTATGGGTGGGCTATCACAGTGACTACATGGGTACAAGCTGGGAAATATAGTCCACGACGCATGCTAGTTCACCTCCAACTGTGCCTCTGAATTCTACCCCACGCTCCTTTGACCCGCTTACCCAAGTGCCAGTGTCACTTCTTGTGAGTGTTGACAGGCCACACCATGCCAAGGGCAGTGATGGCCGATATGGAACTGCTGGCTGCTGGGTTGCATTGGATAAAGGAGAAGTGCAGGCAGACATACACATACACACACGCCCCCCACACACACATGTAGACATTCAGAGTCCCTAGTTCTATAGCAGAAAATATACGGGGATGATTCGATTTTTTCCAAAATCACGTTTTACCTGTTTAATTACTGTTATTGTTGGCTTCTGTGATTCTATGAGCATCTCAATATCGTCTTTGAGCAATCGGATTTATACTCCTGAATCTACAACACATTGTTTTCCCCAACCCTCACCCTTTCTTAATAAGCACCTTTTTATATAAAAAGAGCTTTCTACGTTTCCCGTCCTTCATTCTAGCCATTGGAAATCTGACATTTTTGCTTCTGTTGTTGGATAGTATTATTGTTACTGTGTGCCTTTTGAAGCAGCACAGTGATTTTATAACGTTTAATGCTAGCACACCTAAGTATTCTTCCTTGGACTTGTGCTAGATTGTGATTTTGTTATTAAGTATTATAATGTTACAATCACAATATAAAAAAAAAACTAAGGGCCACATGTATGACCTTCATTTTGCGAGTTCCTAATTGCGAATTTTTGCAAATCACAATTAAGAAGTCGCAAAATGTGATGTACTAATGTGTCTCAGACACATTTAGTGTTTCATAATGGGGTTGCAATTGACCTACCTAATCAATATTCATGAGGTAGGTCGCAATTTGCGACCCATTTGGAAATCGCTAAAACCACAGTAATGGTGGCCTGCTGGGGACAGCAGACCACCATGTCTGTGTTTGCTTTTAAATTAGAGAACTTTATTTTTTTTGAAAGGCAGCCCGCCCGTTTTCCTTAAAGGAAAGCGGGATGCGTTTCAAAAAGAAAATGAAACGTTTGTTTTATTTTTTATGAATAGGCAGTGCTCTTTGGGACCCCTGCCTGCTCTTAAAAACCGTTTTCGCAACCATTCACAAAAGGGGAAGGTATCCCATGGGGACCCCTTCCCATTTTTGACTGGCTTACGACCTACTTAAAGTGGGCAGTAAAATGCGAATGTTTTGCGACCCCATGTCGGTCGCAAAACATTCATACATCCCCTTCCGACTCGCTATTAGGAAGGGACGCCCTTAATACACCCCTTCCTAATACCGACTCGCAAACCATATTTTGTGTGTCGGTAATAGGTTACCGACTTGCAAAATAGGGTTCGTACGTGTCAAAAGACTATTTAGCAGTCGCAAACGGCTGATTCTCCTTTTGCTACATCTAAAACCTTCAGTACATGTGGCCCTAAATGCAGATTAGCTTCTTAAGTTATTTAATGAGTACAATTGATACATCACAATATTTTGGTGAAGAACTGCAGTTATTGATCTCCAAACCTATTTCAAAATGATTATAACTAATCTCCTTCATTAAAACTATGGTACATTATTCCTCGTCTCTAAAATAATACGCTAAAGGGAAGAGAGTGATAACTAATTGAATTATGTATGGAGGCGATAGTACCTTCTTTTGTCCTTCCCCATAAATGTACATATATACTCATTTAAAACATGGCGACTGTCTTCCCTCTAATTCAAATCCTATTCAGCATCCAGTCTTCCTCATCCAAATCGCACATGATGTTGTGCTCCCTTGTCAATTTCATCCTGAACGTCATGCCCTCCTCATTTAGTACATACCTGGTGCCATGTCCCCTCTGCCAAAACGTCACAGGAGGACAATACCACAGCGCTTCACTAAGGCAGGCCAATTAAATATCAAGTACTATCAGAGCTCTGTTATTTAGCCATACCCAGCAAACTTTTCACAAGGATTCCACAGTGCAAAAATGTAACATTTTAAAGGGCAAAATGTTAAGTGCAATAAAGAATAAAGTGCAGAATGTGTGAAGTCAGACAACCCAGTCAACCACAAACACACCAGTGTTATTCCTACATCAATAGACTTTGTCAAGGTCGTGTGACCACCATAGTCCAATATAATTACTCATTTACCATATGAGACTGTCCACCAATCATCAATTTAAAAAAAATAAACACCTGCCTTATATAAGGCCCAATGACACACTTAGTAAGTGGACTTCATTTCCTACTGCAACTACAGCAGGCAATTCAGTTTCCAATGTAGGTACCACATCATAGGGTAATTCCATACAATACATTTTACAGATGGAATAACATAATTTACGTCAGAAACGGGGGAATGACTTATCCACAGACGCACACATATGATGCTTCAAATAGCAGAAATCCGTAGAGTCAAACACACTGGACCACAATTCTAAATACATACACACGATAATCAGGGAGGTATGATTAATTTGTGGTAAAAAAAACAAAACACAATAGTAGAGATTCAGTCTTATACATGCATATACAGCCATAAATCCACTCTCTATTTGTTTATTGAGAAAGTAGGACAACCCCTCATCCAAGATTACAATATTAGCTCCTATTGGTAGTGATAATGAGATTACATCTCATGTAATATGAGATTGCATACCATGGAGTGTCTTTTCAGCTAGCAAGTTTGAAGTTGGAACAGTCCTTGTTGTGGTACTGTTTTTATAATGTATCACTATAGAATATTTTGGGTCTTCCCGTCTAATGGTGCTAATCTATTCCACAATACATATTCTGAGTTGAGGTAGTGTACTGCCTACGTACAGCAGACTAGAAGGACACTGAAATGTGTAGATAATTAGGTAATCCTACAATGAAAGAAAGACCTAGTATTGAATACGTCTCCATTGTTATCAGTGATTTTACTACGTGTACTCAAAAATCCAAAGTATTAATGATGCACTGCTGCTTCGCTTCAATGCAGTGCATACTTGGTGTTTTGTTGTTCTCATACAAACCATATCTGTGAACTACCTCTGTTCCAAAAACTACTCGCCCCGTATCCAAAACATACTAAATATCCTACTCTAACATCATCAAAAACATACGCTATGGCCTACCTATAATCCAAAACTCAGCCAGTGTTCTGGCCCATCATCCAAAGCCTTCCAGGTGAACTACCCCTTCATCCAAAACATACCCACTGTCCTATTCCACGCCTATGAGCTAAATCTAAAACATACAAACTGACCTACCCTTCTTCCATATTTGGCGACCCTTTATTTAAAACATAACAAATAACTTAGCCCTGCTCAGTAGACCTGTCACTCATTCAAAACGTGCTCAGTGACCCACCTCATTTATCTTCTATACCCACCATCCAAGAACACACTCCCAGTCCAGCCTCTACCATCCAAAACATACCTGCAGGCCAGTACCGGATCCAAAGCATATCCTGTGCCACCCCCTCATCCTTTGCATATTCAGTGTAACGAAACTCTCACACACATTTTGCTGTGCTACACTCTCCCACTTAATGTGACATCTGTTTTCTTACCCCTTCCCTCGCATTCCAAACCATCTCGAGTGTGCCTGCTATTTCAACATAAACATATTTATTTTTTGTTTAAGTTTCTTAGATAGCAGTAAAATACAGTAGTATACCAGCTCCATGTTGGTGCGAGGGCAATACCTTGGGTAGCTGTAATCCTGGAAAAAGCGGATTGTGCAGTGCAAAGGATGCTCGATTCACTAATGATGCATTACTACTAGCCAAGTGTACAATGTATTCTGTGCAAAATGGGAAATTATATAGCAGACCCCTTGTCTAAAGAGCCAGAACTTGGGGCCTGATGTACAAATATTTTTTTACTCGCAAACGATCCGATTCGCAGAATCTGACAGTTTGCAATTGAAAAAATGCCTTTTTCAATGTACAAAGGCCCAATTTATGATTCGGTAACCTATCACCGAATCGCAAATTGGGTTTGCGATTCAGTATTTGGAAGGGGCGTGTTTAGGGTGCCCCTTGCTAATACTGAATAGCAGTAGTATGTGTGAATGTTTTGCAGCCAAAATGCGGTCGCAAAAGATTCGCATTATACCACATACTTCAAGTAGGTGGTAATGTAAAAATATTTTTTAAGAGCAGGCAGTGGTCTCAAGGACCACTGCCTTCTCTAAAAAAATGAAAAGAAAACTTTTCATTTTTCTTTTCGAAACACTTCCAGTTTTCCTTGAAGGAAAATGGTCTGCATTTAACATGGTGGTCTGCTGAGTCCAGCAGGCCACCATCCCTGTGATTTTTGGGATTCCCATTAGGTCCCGAACCAAGACTTACCTCATGAATATTAATGAAGTAGGTCTATTTGTGACCCACTGGGAATCGCTAAATGTGTCAAAGACAGGTTTGTACATTGGTGTTTGCGATTACCAAATAGCGAATCGCAAAAAATCGCTATTTGATAATCACAAACCATAAACTGCGTACGTCTGGCCCTAGATGTCTAAAATGCCTAAATTATTGTTTGCTTACAGCTGGATTCACAAGAAGACCGGGATATGGTGGTGTACGATCAGAATACCCGGGATGTGAGCTGCCTGTCCTCCAACACCTTCCTCTCCATCCTTGTGGGCAAGCTGGACATCTGCTACCAACGTGTCTACATCCTCACAGGTAGGAAGTGCTTCTGAGCATGTCTGTTCGCTTTGAAGTAGCGTTATGTACCATGTGTATGCTTCGATCTTCCATTGCTAATCAGGACAGAATGCAGTGCCATTTGATGGTGCACGGAAGTGCGAGTGTAGTTTCAGGTAGGTAAAGGCAGGTAGCTTGGCAAGAGCAGGCAAGAACAGTTGAGTTTCCGTATGTACTTATGGACATCATTGCCTTGTGCAGTGGTGGCGGCTCTAGAGGGGTGTTACTATGAGGGTGGAAATGAATGGGCTGTTCTTGTGGCCATCGCAATATGGGACGCAGATTCTGCGATGTCTTTTCCTGCAGGAAGCGGCTACATAAGCGGGGAAGCAATGCTTTTGTTTGGTCCGCAACCAGAACTAAACCCCCATCATTATTGGTTTATTTATTCACATTATTATTATGTATTTACATTATTATTCGGATTTACATAATTTTCGGATTACCTTTATTTCAGGAAAATTAGTGAATTGGAGTATAATGTGTTTTTTCAACCCTGTGGGTTTTGTTTTGATTTCACATCCTAGGACAGACAATATGGTAACTTCTCTAGATCTAAGAATTGCTGCCAGATTTCGACAAATAATTTTTTTATGTCTGTAAGATCTTGTGTGATTCAGTAATTTCGTCTGAATACCTCCCTGGGGAGAACACCTTTTTCTTCAATTTATTACATGGTCCTGGTTTGCAGTTGGTGCATCCTTTGATGGACTGCCCACTGAACACAGCCAATAAGGTACCGCCTCGAGCAGACTGGGGCTACCACCAGATTAGTGTCACCTGGCCCTAGTTTGCAGTGATGTTGTACATATGACCCACAAAAGACAAACACAGCCTTGGTCTAAAATAGCTGCTACAGAAAAGAACAGCTTAGTCCAAAATGATTGCTACTAGTTTCTTCCAGTTCAGTGATCCCTCTTGGTCTGATGCCAAACGCAGTCTTATACCCTTCCATTTGTACTAATAGTAAAACATATTAGGTAGCCAATGGTTTAGTAGAAATCTTTGCAGAAGTTTCCATATATTGAGTGAGAATTTGAGTTTCCTGTTTTGCCCCATGGTAGGAACTCGGAATTCCTAGGAACTGGGGCACCAGAAAAAGTGCTGATATCCCACTACATGAAGACTGTCCCATTGAATGCAAAACACCAGCTGACATTTCCACCAGACACTATGCCAATCCAAGACTGAGGATGAAAGGAGTTAGATCTGAGATCTTCACTTTTGTAAATGGAACCTGGGAAAAATACCAAACCATGTTGGCTGTGAAGCAAGCATCTATAATTTGCATGTTTATGTATGAAATCAGGTGCAACCTCCTGATTTACTGCACGTTTTAACATTGCTGAGGCCTTTTCACACCAACCCATTGTCCCTCAACGCGTGTTCCAGAGGAAGAGCATGGGCTAGGCATTCGTCCCTTTAAGGGTGCAGAATCAACCCTCATTTCACCAAACCAGGAGTCACAATATTTGTAATGCATAACAGATCATGCATATAAGGATTGAATGCCTGGAAAGCCATTGATGAATCTTTGGAACAAAAAGGAGCAATCCTTGTATGCCAGAATTTCTCTCGCGTGGGTCAGGGGGTGGATATGCTGAAATTAGCGCCTCTTGGAGTCGCTAGTCTCAATGTGTGTTTTCACTAGTAGAGGTCAAGTGCTAGTGTGAAGATTTCAAATACTTTTCCAACGGGTAGGTACCACAATAACTGCGCTCTTCTTGAGAAAAGGTGGGATTCTCTCCCTTGTGCAGCGCTTTTGGAAAAAGTGTAATAAAATCTGCCTTTGGAAGAATGGAGGAGAATTTGATTATATAACCTCATACTATGTCCAATGCTCATTTGCCCAAGATTGAATTCACCGTCGCCTGGAAAAAGAAATGATATTTCCATATCATCAGTATTCCTGGAGTGCGTCTTATTCTGAGATGTTCAGGACAGAGGCTGCTTCACATCAGGAGCGAAACACATTTCACTGACTAGGCTCTTCTTCAGAGCAACATTCCTGTCCTAGAACATCCCTCTTCTTGAGAAATGGGAAGAGTAAGAAGGCACCTGCGGTTTTGCTGGAACATTTTATTCTTCCTCTAAACAATAAGTTGTGCTTTTAGGCAATAAATGTCTTGGCGTCAGACCTAGAAATGGAATCCTCTACTCCAGATCATGTGACCTCCACTAACTTATCATTAGACGACAAGCCAGGACTCCTGAACCTACTGTGAGAGTGGAAATGTCTATGTAGTGCTTGCTTTCCACTTTGGCGCAGCAGATGAACCCAAAGTCCTTAACAGGCACCTGACTGGTATAAGCTTTGGGGATGAATGTCCTCTCATGGTGTGCCATCCTATGTCTGTTTGTTGTTATCAGGTCTGACCAGCATTCATCTTTCAGTGTGCTCAACAATCTGTGAGTGGGTGCTCCATGTTTTTTTACTTTTCACTGTCAAAGCACAACTCTCATTGCCAGCTTTACCCACAACCATACTACAGGGTGGCTAGTACCCCCTCAAAAGAAGCTCAGGGGAGTTTTACTATGTGTGTGGTAGCTAAAATTCTAGTGGTTTGCATATAATTTTCAACTGTGCCCAAGGGATGGATCCGGCACCCTTCATCAAAAAAATGATATCCGCTCATAACTGGTGCCTTTTACTTCCTCCTGCATAATTACTGTGGGTTGTGCCAAGTGGCATGGGCATAGAGCATGTTGTATGTATTAGCAGTGATGTACATGGTGTCTTTCATGGTGACACAGTAAATAGACCTCAAGATGGAGGTTCCTTCCACATTGATATCTGGTCTGACATTCCCCATGTATGTTCCTCTTTGCAGTACACTGTAGCCAGTGTTCCATGCTCCGGTGCCATAGGACTCAAGCTACATCGTATTGACATGGCCCAAATAGGCCAAAACTGATCTGCGGTTGTGTGTGTACCCTTTCAGAGGGGACCTAGCCTGGCAGTTCGAGCTGGACTGTTTGTTTTGAAACAGGATCAAGGCTCAGTTTCATGTGGCTAGTTTTTGTCTGTGGTAGCATGGTAGCAAAAAAAGGTTATACTGGGACGCAAGCCCAAGTAATTACCAGTAGTTGAGATTAATTCAAACATTATGCCCACCACTTTTTGTGTTTTTCTCCCTACCATATCTGCATCATACTCCTTTTGCACTTCTGGGTATGATGTTTTCTACCTTCCAGGTATAACAGAACCATGAAGAGAAGGGGGTGGGGTAGTCATACCACTCTGGGTTTACATTGCCTGCAGCATGTGTTGGTGAGGGAAAGCCCTAATGGATGGGGGATATCTTGAGGGTGCAGTTCTACCAATAAAATCCTAGGTAGTCCTCTAATGTCTTGTGACCTGCAAGTGCTGAACAGGGCACGACATCCAAATCCATTTTTTTTAATCACTCTGATTATTTCAATTGCATGGACTTTATGTGAGGAGTGCAAGTCACTGAACAAGAGCACTCCGAGTTTGACAATGCCATGCTTGCCTCCTAGCTGTGTCTACACAATGTTGTTCTCTGCCTCTGCTTTGCTAATGCTCTTCAAGGAGTGACTATATTTTGCTCCCGGGTTGGACTTCTGCCTCCCTTGTAAATTTAATTTCCCTAATATACCCCTGTCTTGGGTATAGGCTCCTTTAAAAAACAAAATACTGTTTGGAATGTAAATTAGCATTGGAAGTCTGCTGTCCATTGCAGGCTCCAATCCCTATGTTCTCAGGCAATCCCAGGGGATCACAAATCATGACTGGCAAATTAATATTAATTAGGTATGTGATTTTGTGATGCTCTACGACTAGTCAATTTTAGATGCAGCCTATCAGTAGCATTGCAAAGTGCATCCCTGTACGCAAACAAGTCAGTGTGCAATTTGCACATTGTGGTTTGCGATCGGGGATTCATAAATCAGGCCCCAAGTCTCGCTGGCAGCCAGACCTACAACCGAGCAGGTTTTACAATGGCACAAGAAAAAAAACATACGTGTAGCCTTGGATGGCAGTGGTGATTGGCTAAGCGAGTGGGTGTGGCCATGTGTGGTGAGGATCGTAAGTGGATGGTTGAGAATGCATGGGTGAAGGCAGTGTTTTGAGGATACGATTGCGGTACCTTTCTGTAGGAAGGCCTGATGGGTATTGGTGTGGTAATGTCATTCCATGTAGTGTGCTATGGCATCTCTCCATATCAGGCTTCCTTGATGCGAGAAAAGGTGTTTTCGTGCTTTCTGTGAATCCGGTTGCCAACACCCACAAGCCCCAACGTCACTCCTTCAATCAAATTATTTGCTTATTTACAGGCACGAAGTTCCCAGCCTTTCACTTTTCTAAATTTAGAGTCTTGGTTTGGGAAGGAATGTGTGATTGTCGTCAATGAGATTCCCTTCAGTAAAACCAAACTCTCTCGGGGATTGTCATCACGTCAGACTCCCCGGTGCTGCTGGAGAGTTCCCAGGCTAAGGAACCTCTCATTGGCTGTACCTTTGTTCTTCATGTTTGTGCCTTTATTTTGTTTCTCAGTACCTCTCTTTTCCAAGTTTTATACTTTTATTTTGCATGTTTGTGCCTTTACAATCTGTTTGCCTTATTTTGCTTGTTTTTACCTATATTCTCCTCGGTTGTACCATTATTCTTTATGTGCATACCTTTATGTTGTCTTCATAGATTGCATTTACCTTGTTCCCAACGTCATTTAGCATCTTCGTTATTTTTTCCCCTGTGGTTGATAATTTATTTTACCTTTTTCCTGCTTAATAGCAACTCTGTTGTATATATGTTATTTCAGTGTTACAACCTGCATTCTCCATTCTTGCACATGTATTATTTCTGCTCACACTGGTTTTCTGTAGTTGCATAGCGTCATTTTGCTTGTGTGTACTGACATTCACCGTGTACCTGCTTGAACTTCTGTTTAAGCTTTATTTTGTTAATTTGTATTTGTATTCAGCGTGCTTACAGCTTTGTTTGTAGCTTTATTTTTCTTGTTTGTCTGTGTTCTACTTATGCGCACCTTCATTTGGGTTGTTTACACTATTTATTGTAGCTTTAAACTGCTTATCTGTTCCTCTTTGTGTGTGTTCATGCATCCCGGAAATCTGTCACTGGCACAATGTCCAAAATTGTCTGAGAGCCCTCTCCCTCCCCTGAATTGACCTTAGCCCTATCTGCTTTCACAATACTCATGGAACGAAGAAAGAACCACTACCTCCTCAACCCATTTTCTCGAACCACTACTAACTTCAACCCAGGGACCACTTGCTGGAACCAATTGGAAGGTTCAAAGAAAAAAACTACCCTCCTCTCCCACCCTGTCCCTCTCCAAACCCCTACTACCATGCTGGTGATAAAGGGAGTCCGAGTCGAAAACACTTCCTGTTTCTTTTGTTTGCTCTGTAGTACCACAATAGACCTTTAGAGTCTGTAAGACCCCTCTGCAAGTAAGCCCTGGGAGTCAGGGCCTCTTGGGGAATGGGGTGCCAGGCATCCCCTTATTTTACTCCTGGTAAGTAGGATATTGTGCACGGTACAGTATCAGGAGTTTGACTTGGTTGAGTTTATGCTCCCATTATTTCTGCTTTAAATATAAAGGCAGGGCCTTCAGCATTAATTAACTTGCAGGACAGCTTTTTAGGTCTCGCCTAGGCAGCGCATGCCCTGTCTCTTTCAAGGCATGCTGTATCTAGAATATGGACTTTAAGTACCCCCAATCTTTCTAATTGGCTCCTTTTACTGTCCTTCGTAAATGGCTGCTTATCTTTGGTTAATATGCTCAGTAGTCCCTCCTTTTCTACTTTTGTAACCTCCCATGAGGACTGCCCCTGTTACATGTGCTCTTACTCTTCATGTTATTTATTACGTTGTATGCACTCTTTTTATTTTTGCTTGTTTAGGCTCAGGAACTCGCTTGCGCCCACGCTCGCTCCCTCTCCCTGGGCTGCAGCTGCCTCCTCCCCTTCCCTCCTGCTTGTTGTTCGTTTTCCCGAAGCATCTTGGGAAGCTGCCTGGCGCCAGGTTACTATTACTGGTGTACTTTGAGCACAACCGACAAAACAATTGAGTTATTTTGGTAATTACTCCACTGCACCACTTGGCCAAATGATTTAATAAATTAAAATAATCGAGTGGGACTCTTCACTTCTATGTTTAGTAAAAACAACTGCAGCGATATGACCATCCATGTCATTATTTGGAAGAGGGGGAACATTCAGGCCCTTTTCCACAGGCGAATCGCGCTACTCCAAAATGCAAAGACATAGACTAGCAGTTGCCCGAAGATATTGAAGCGTACATGAGCACCGGTTGCATTACAGACAGACATATTTTTCCGGGGGTTGCCCTTAGAACACCAATCCCAAAGCTACGATTTATTGCTTTTTAACAGAGGAAGGTTGCCGAAACCCTACTTTCTGGGCCTGGTATTCACCCCTACTCACCTGCCCCTCCCTTCTGCTCTTCGTAATATTATGGTGAAGTGCAGGCGGGACAGTGTCTCCAGTGCTATCACTAAATCAAGACTATCGCCATCTGCCATCCATGAATCTATCTGACAGCCTTTCCTCTCTCCCACAGAAGTTCAGCCTGTGTTCCTCAGAGTAGATCTTGTGCGAGGACTTAATTCTCTAGCTGCTAGCCAGTGTGCGCACTGGCTTCAAGCAGAGCGATGTGCGTTTAGTGAAGTCTGTTATAACCCCTAACTCTCATTCAAGCCTGTTTTAAACTCTCATTCTGCTCGCAGACAGCTACCTAAAATTCAGAGAAATGCAGGGTAGGAAAGTGCACGAAGGGTGGTCGATATGGAAGCCCATTGTGGTCGGCTTTTCTGAAAGCGCCACTACTTTAGCAGTGTTCCATGAAACAGTACTGTGCCAAAGTACCACACACTTCGCGGATTTGACCATTCCACTGAAAGTCAGAAGCACCGTTTTTGAGAAGCTGGGTGCACTGGATGACAGTCCGGACTCCTCTGGCTTCTGCTAACATAACGTCGATCCATGCTATCTAAATGTCTCGTGTGCTGAACGAATGTGTGGTCTTGAATTCGAAGTGGTCATTTCCTGACGCATTCAGAATGATAAACACCGCGCCAACCCTGTAAACCCATGGATCTTAAAATATCTATTCAGAAACAATCTTAAGGTTATTTACCCTGCTTCACAGGTCTCAGAAATGTAACACTGGACTCTCCTGTCTGGCTGCATTTCGAAATAATTCTGCACGCACTTTTTTTCATTATTATTTTTGTATTAACTGTGATTATGGTATTATGCTCCCAGTTTCACTATGGTCTCGGGAGTAATCAAGTTATTGCTCCGATATAAACAATTACACGTTGTTTTGGCTAACACATATAAGTTCAATATATACATTTTTAAAGCTGGATTTTGAAAAGAGAAAGCACCACAAGGATTGTTTCTTTCAGTGCAGCTCTTAAATGAGTGTTGTACACAACCTCATTAAAACAACAGTGTGTGAAACACAAAAGGACTTTCCTTGTAATACTGCTTGACATTGTGAACCATTCCATGGACAAATTATTAACGAGGTGGAGGGAAAATGTCAGATAATCTAGTTCCCAGACTATATTTTCACTCTACACCATTATGAAAAGATGTCCTCTATTACTAGAAGATGGAGAACCAGGCATTTTCTGGTAATCCTTTTGCATGAGCTGCCCAGACAAACTTGCAGAATTAGTAGCAAAACAATGTTTCTGCTAGTTGCTCCCTACAGTGCAAGCCCAAATTCTAAATAGGGCTGAATGGTAGGGTGACCAAGCATCCTTGGGTCAGGTCTCAGTTTTCAGTGAGGGTCGACTGCAAACACTGGAGGCACATTTTTATATGTCACAAAGTGTCATAAGGTTTCTGCACATACACAGAGCTATGCACAGGAAAATGGGACCCCGGAATACAGTGGTTTGCCACCATATACCGTAGCACCCAAAAACCCCAACCCAACTAGCTTAGCATCCCATTAGCACCCAAGTACCAATGATTAGACAACCCAGAACACGGTATCTTTATCTCAGGACTCGCAGAAGCAAGAACACTCTTTCGTCACTCACTCGTACTTGTCCACAAGGTGCGTAGGAAGAGACACTGGATAGGTTAAAATGTTTATTCCAACTTACGTGCTCTAATGTACAGTACACGTGTCAGTACTAATAGCATAATGCATATGAATAATATAAGCAGCATGGTTACAATTCCATAGAATACAAACGGGGAAAGCATTTCATAACTCAGTGGATAAATGTCTAAATAACATTACCACCCTCCCCGTGCAGTAAGATAGTTTATTATAAAAATAGAAGACCTCTGGGCTTTGACTAGCGAACCCCCATACCTCAGTCTCTAGATGCAGAACTACATCAGCAGGACATCATAGCTCGTCTCACTGAAAAGGATTTCTCCAAGTGTGTTAAGCGCTAGGAAACCGCAGTATTAAAAGCACACAAAAATCTTCATGGCAATTGCACCTAATGTTATGTCTGGGTGCGCGAGACTGGCCATATCAGGAAGAACCAAAATACATTGTTATGTGACCTTGTACATGTTTGTGCAGACCGAGCCCAAAAAGGTGAACAACAGAAAATGCAGACAGTGCAAAAGAACTTGGCACGAGCAAAGGGCGAGGGAGTCCCGGCTCAGTGTAACGTGCGCAAAGAAAAGCAGCATGGCAACCAGGCCTAGGCCAACATAACAAGGCAGGCAACAATCCACAAGACACCCTCCCTGGATAGTCCGGCGTCCAAGACAGAGGCAAAAAAGAAAAATTCAGTGTTGCAGAGGGAGCGCCCAAACGGCGAGGAACAAGTCAATCCATGATAGTGTAGGTGCAGAAAAAAGCCATACCCTCCAAAAGGACATCATTGGAATCGTCAAAAACATAGATGCCATCCACTCCAAGAGATCAAAGAGCAGGGATGCTCCTCAGCAAAGGGAGCATCCAGAAGCAATGCGGGACAGCTTGCGTGATAATTGAAACAGCTTCTTTGTAGGAGATCCTGGGCAGCCGCCCAGATATCCCATTGCGCCAAAATCCCCAGTGCAGCCGCACGCGCCATACAGCCAGCAACGGAACAGTCCTGTTCATGGGCCTCTAAGGGACCCATCAACTGAACAAAATCCGGAACAGACAATGACGAATTGGAGAGGCAATAATCCAGAGTCCAGGTGAAAGGACAGCGGATACAAGTCATCACAGGTTGCACGCAAGTGAAATACGCAAAGCGGAATGATAGAGTATATGACACACTCAGTGTCGCCAATGGCAGTACACCAAAACCAGCCAAGAGGCGCTCACGGAGCAGCTGTAGGCGTTCTGGATCGAGCAGGTCCCATCGGGAGCAGCCATTGCGCAGAAAGCAAATTAAGAGCAAGACACCAGCCGCTAAAGCGAGGATCAACGGGAAACCGCCAAAGACACTGGAAAAAATAGAATGTATGAAAGCCGGGATGACACCAAAAATAGTTTGGAAGGAGGACACCAAACCAGACCCCACGACTTTAAAAAAGTGTACCAGACCCTCTGTGTTAGATGCGTTAAAAATACGATGAATTAACTCCCCAAAATGTTGGGGGAGATTAGTGTTCAAAAGGGCCTGTATTTCACTGTGGGTACTCGCCACCTGGAGAATGAATGTCTCCCGGGCGGACGTGAGCATAACTTCCTCGTTCAATAATAGTGCCTTTATTCTGCTCAGTCTATTGAAATCTGCCTCCATGGTAGGGATGGAAGGCCAAATAGAGATATCAACCTTGCCATGAGGGGGAGGAAAAAGCACATTCTTGCAGCAGACAACCCTGTGCGAAACTGTTACAATGTAAGGAATGCCAGCCTGTAAGCCGCAACAGTTTTCGTTATTTAAAAGTAAATAACTGCCATTGGAAAGGAGAGTGAAAGTAGGGGAAATAACAGGAGCAGGAATACCTTTTAGCACACAAGCAAGATTAGGAGCGGAAACGCTACATGAGCCATGCAATTTAATGTGTTTACAAATAAGCGAATGACCCATAGTCGAGTCACAAGACTCCCCGTGAGAAAAACTTCCTTGCCGTCCCGAAGGCATTTATACATGAAAGGCAAGGACCAGAGTTCATGCAGGAAAGCACTGCCCAAGGGCCGGTAACGGCCCACAGGATAATGTTTCATGCACGAGTCAAATTCAAACAAGGAAAAAGGTAAAGCGATAACCCCATGGACTAGCCATACAGCAGAATCGAGTTCTGCAACAGAGAACGGCAAAGGATCCATCTTTTCGATATGTAATAGAGTGTAAGTTGCATCTTTCATGGACATAAATTGCTGTTTGTCAGTTAAGTTAAAAGGTAGAAACAAGGCAGAGGTGTTCAAAAATGCCAAGGCACTTTACCTAACTTAAGCGTTTGTAAAGTCCATGCAAACTGCATAACTGAGCGCAATTGATTCTGACCATGATATAACACAGAAACATCATCTTGTACAATATCGACAACAGAGGACACAATATTCTCTAAAGTGTAAATGCGAGAAGACAGGGTATTAATACTATTGTCAACAACAGCAAGCACCTTTTCCATATTTGCTTGATCTATTTCCCGAAGACGGGAAGCAGCTTCAATTTGTGATAGCTTCCAGAGTTCATTATACGTTTCATAAATGAATCTCTTAGGTCGGGGACCACGAGGTCCCAAAACAAAATCGGACAGATCAATATTGCCTGTAAGGAGGGACAAATGTTGTTTAACAGAATCAAGGGACGAATGTTGCAGCCATTGTTTGCATAATTTACCAACAGAATATGTAGTGACAGTACGGGAATCAGTAAATCTCGGATCAGGCCTATCCTGTGTGTAACTAGCTCCTGAGTCGTGAAAGCGCATTTGACATGCATTTGATGATGTAGGCCATACCAACCAGGGTGACTGAACTAGCTCAGAAACATTAAACGAATTATTTTGTAACAGAGCCTGCAGGGACACGAGGGACATATTGAATCGTGAGCTTTCATTGGGAAAACTCGACAGGGATGGTATTGATGGAGTATTCAATTGTTTAGTGGTTGCTAAGCCCCAACATGTAGTCTGATAGATGGAGACATTGAGGAACATAATTTGGGCAGGGATGTCGGCAAGCACGATGTAATGCCTCAGTCCCCTGTACCTGCCATGGCTTGGAGCCCCAAATAGATTTTAAATCCACTGTATTATCCCAGTACTCATAACCACCCACAGCTAGGGCACTTAGAAAGGAACCTGAATAAAGCAATTTGGTGTGTGTTAACATAATTTTCTGAGTTGATGTGTTATTAAGTCTAAAATAATAGGATGCAGGATTCGACCGATTAAAATCAGTAAAATAATTAAACTTATTTCGAAGAGTTTGAGAGCTACCTGGCAAGGGGTTTGGACAATGTTCCCATTGGGTATAGTTAACAGAACTACGCAGGGCACTGGGCTTATGGAGAAAATGATTACCCCAATGTTGGTAACAATACAAATCGGCATAATTAGCAGAATTCATATATAAATCTTCAGCATTAAAAGATGCATAATATTTTAAATCGGCAAACAATGCTTCAACGGCATGCACATCCCAATCATCAGAATGAATATTATTTTGTACTACATCACCCATTGAAACACGAAGGACATTAGGTACATTAATAATTTCCGTCGGACCATGGATTTGATAGTTCACTGCATCCCATACGATGCCATCAGCAACTGGAAAAGCTGAAATGTTCACAAATGTGTGGTCACGCTTCATGATGTGAGACGAGGAATGAGGAGCCAAAGTTCCAGAAACATAGTCTACAGCAGAGCGTTCAGGTAAATAGTGACCATTGATTAGTAGAAAAAACACTGTGACAAAGCCAATGGACATGAACAAGAAAATCAAGAAAAGTACCAACCAGATGTATGTCCAGGGTGGAATCAAAAAATTGTCTCTAAACCAGGATACAAAAATACTGAACTTGGATGGAACTTTTGAAGATGTGGAATCCGAATCAAAGGAATAACGAGTCGGGCTTAGTGGCATTATTGGTTGATGTGCCACCGATTCAGATGCAGGATAAGTATACTCGTCCTCGTCGATATTGGTGGAGAGTTGGGAATCAATTATAGTTTCAGGCAAAGGAGAGGATTCGGGCAAATCAACCATCTCAATTACAGCATCAGCGATCGTTCGCGCAGATGGGCTATGAACATATGTCCGATAAATGGCAGGACAAGAGACCGCTGGTGTGACACTATTCAGGATCGGCCAGGCGCTGTAGCTTGACATTTTCCACTGAGATGTATCTGTTCTCTTTGCGACCAGGAAGCGGTGGTAAAATGACTGTACGTGTTCCCTTCAAGCCCAGAACTGGAACCGGTGCACGAAAAGAGGGGCCAAATTCTTTTTTGTTTTCAACCTTCTCTCGAACCAGTTCTCCAACCTTTGGAAGCCAGCCGGCTACCGGAATCTGCAACGCAGGATCTGTGGCTGAAGGCAAATGTGTAGTTGCAAGTTTGTCTCGGGCTTCTTGTAAGTCCTGTAACATAGCAGAATGGTTATCTACATCAAACTTGGCGGATTGCACCGCGATGTCTGGACCCTCAAGGTCAGGCACAAACATTCTTATGCCAAAGAGCATTTCGTATGGGGTCCGCCCACCCAGAGGTCTTCTAGGGAGATTATTAAGTGCACGCTGAACGGTATACAAATGGGCCAGCCAGTTCCTGCCAGTACCTATAACCCTAGCTGTTAAGGATTGCTTTAAGTCACGGTTCATTCGTTCAACGATAGAGTTGCCCTCAGGCCTATACGGAGACGAAAATTTCACCCGCACCCCAAGCGAAGCCATTGCATCCTTGTAAGCCCTAGAGGCAAACGCTGGACCTTGGTCCGAATGGAAGGTGCCGCATGCGAAAATTCCCACAAAGACACGCAAATCCCTGATTACATTTCGGGCATCAGCACTCCGTTGTGGCCAGACCCAGAGAAACCGTGTGCACGAGTCCACTGCCACTAAGATGTATTTATAGGCAGTGTCTGATGAGAATGGACCGCAGTGATCCAAGTAAACACACCCAAAGGGTCTGTTAGCAATGCAGAGCGGGGTTTGTGGTGGACGTGTTACCGTGGAAGGCTTAATCTGTTGACAAACGTCGCAAGAAAGCACAAAAGCACGGGTGTCTTTATATAACCCACGCCACCAATAACGCTGCTGCAAGATGGAAACCGTAGCTGACACACCTGCATGAGCAGAAGCCATGCCTTCGTGTGCAGCTGATATCAAGGCACTCCTGCGGTCCGCGTTGGGGATCAGCCGATCTCCAACGTCAGGTATAGTTACAAAAGGAACCTGATCGGGACTTAATGTGTAAGAATACTTGGAAGGGAAACCTGTAGGGTAATTATTACCTTCCTTGGTTGCAGCAATAGCTGCTAATATAACAGGGTCTATTTTAGACATGGACCTGGTAACCGCTGCTACTGAACACGTGACTACTGCTGAACGGGCAGCCTCATCTGCCAGATCGTTACCAATAGCGTGTGCGCCCACCCGCTGATGGCCTAAGGTGTGAACCACCTGTGTGAGGGGCAGACGTTGTTGCAATTCTGCCACTCGAACCCAAAGCATTTTATGCTTAATTGTGCTCCCTTTTGCGTCCTTGTAGTCGTTTTTCGACCAGAAAAACAGATTGTCATTGTAAGATTGTACACAGTAGAAGGAATCACATACAATAAGAGTTGTCTCATCCTGAGAAGCGAACTCAAGTGCAAGTAGCAATGCATGCAGCTCGGCCAATTGTGCGGTACTATTTCCAAGTGTGCGAGTGTGCACTACAGAGGATTTGAACGTTCCATTTACAAAGGAACCCGCAACAATAGCACATGCAGCTGAATAAGCATGCTTGGACCCAGTGGCCGGTTGCGCCGAACCATCGGTGTAGATCACACATTTGTAATCCTCAAGCGGTAATAAAAACAAAGGAGGAGGATGAACGAATTCATACTGCAAAAACTCCTGAGTCTGCAGAGAAGAATCAAAAACAAAAGTGACGTCCGAAGACGTCAAGGATGTAGCCCATTGTATCCAACGGGGATGCATTGCTTTTGAGTTCGGTACACTTGCCTTTGTTACTGCCTCTAGGGCAGGACAGGGTGTTACCACTAGAATCCGCTTTCCCTGTGCCAGTGCGCGTTCTTTTAGAATCGCCATTTGCACTGCAGTTAGAACTTTTTCGACAGAGGTAAAGCGCAATTCAGCGGAAGTGTACAGATGTGACTTGTATGCGATGGGTACTGTATCACCTTCATTAAAGGTTAAGTATGTGAATCCCACCGCCCCCGGAATTATTCTAATCACCAGGTTTGTGTGGTTATCACGAGTCAAAAGATATTTAGACTCCAATAGGTCTGTCTGCAAAGACTGCAGAATTGAGGTATGCTCAGGCAGCCAGCAAGACCTTGAATAAGTAGGTTGTATCAAAGCATACAAAGGCTTGATACGCTGGGCATATTCGGGAATGTAAGTACGCCCGAAATTCAAGAACCCCAGCAAAGACTGAAGTTTCTTCAGAGTATTTGGGGGGCACAAATGTGCACATTTTTCCAAGAAATGGGGGCTAAGCCCTTACCTTCGTTATTGAGCTCATAGCCCAAGAACAGAACGGTAAATTCAGCAATGTGTGACTTAGCAAAGTTAAATTTGTAACCCTGCTCCGCGAATTCAAGAATAATGCGGTCCACACGGGACAAATGCTGAAATAATTCGTCGTCCGTTAGATAGATGTCATCTACGTACGAACATGCGTCTTGATCAATGTCATTTAACAAAGAAACAACACGGGCGGCGAATATACCCGGACTATTTTTGTAGCCCATGGGTAAACGCCGGAACTGAAATAATTTACCACCGGAAGTGAATGCGGTCCATTGACCACTCTCCGGGGCTAGGTTGTGCGTGTAGAAACCGTTTGAAAGGTCAAGTGTCGTTTTGTATTTTTACGAACAAGACTGTCTACAAGCGCAGAACTGTGTGTATTTTGCACCGCAAAGTTCCGACAATGAGTATTTAAATGCCGGTAATCCAAAACTAAGCGGTACGATCCATCGGGTTTAGAAACCACGAAAAGGGGATTGTTCATAGGTGATACGCATGGTTCAATTACTCCCTGATATTCCAACTGTGTCAGAATTTCGGAGACGGGGCCTTTGCCTGCCGTTTGATGGGATATTGGGGTTGTGGCTGCGGTAGTGACCGCAAAGGTATTGCATGAGGAGGTGATTCTTCATCCCATCCCACATGGTTGCGGTATAACGCTGGTGCCAGGTACACAGCCCACTCAGCTGCAAGTGCTTCAGCTTTGTCTTTTGGGACATGCCTTGAAAAGCTTGGAAGGATTACCTCCTCTCCTTTATGTGCAGCTAAAACGAATGGGGGTGGCCAATCCACCTCTGCTAATAAAATGTCATATGAAGAGGTTAGATTTTCCCAAAAAATCCCTTTTATTTCACGCGGTATATCACCTTCAATTTGGATGACTATATTATATAGTCTGTCAGGGGTGCCACTCTCGTGTCAGCTGTCTCTACAGTAACGAATGTTTCAGTTGCTGTCGCCTCCATATGAGGACGTAGCGCCTCCCGCACTATGGTAACTTCCGCAGCGCTGTCTAGGAGGGTCACTGCCCACGTCCAATTCTGGAGTCTCGTTCTCACGGTCTGAGGCATATTTCGCTGTGACAGCGGCAACCTTTTTCTTCTGAAATTGCGGTCGAGGAAGGTGAAAGTCTTCTGCTTTCCCTCTGACTTGTTGTCGAGGTTGGTCTCGCTCCTGGGGAGCCTCTCGGCCCCTTCCTCTATCTTGCCGTCCTCCTCCACCAGCCTGTGACGACGTCTGGGCCTGTGAAGAACGAGGAGAACGCGTATCAGAGCTCTGAAACCTTTCTGGTGATTTAATCCTTGACCTATCACGTAAATCATAAGTACGTTCAGAAGAAACCGAAACTGGGGAAGCTCCTCTCGATCCCGGCTTCTTTTGTTGCTTACCCTGTTTTTTCTGTCTCCAACTCTTTTTAGTGAAGACCGGTTTATCATCTTTCTCAGATGCACTTTTTGTTTGTGTAACTTGTGTTTGCGATTGAGTTTGCATTTTTACAAAAGGCTTGTTGCCTAGGCTGTTTCTTCCAATTGTTTTATAAGCCCGGGCTATAATTTTCGGTAATTCGCGGGGCCTGTCCAACTCTGGGACCAAAGCCAAAGCATTCGCTACTTGAAAGTTCATAGCATCGCCCTTGACATTTCCAAGGATCAGCTCAGCTACTACATCAAACACTCCCACTAGTCTCATCCCTAATTCCACAGCCGCTTCAGGGCCATGTTCATCCTGTACTTTTTTAATTACAGAGGGTAGAACCGTCATGGAAGGAGTTCCAAAACATTTTGAATAAACTGCTGCGAATACCTTACCCCAGTTTTCACATGATGTCAAATCGGGGATTATGTCTTTTGGCAAACTTATCGTGAGGATGCGGTGTTTATCTACTGGGGATGTATGTGGAAACACTGCTTCTATCTGATCGAACTTTTCTGCAAGCCAGTAAGGATAGTCATCCTTATTTTGTGGACGTTTGCCCATCACAGAATTTACCATGACAGGACTTATGGTCACTCCAGCGGCTATAGCTGGTTGGCCTGCGACTACAGGAGCAACTCCATGTAGGCTACCTGTAACGTATGTCACTAGGGCTCGATGCACTCGTACCAACTCGGTATGCATAGTGCGCAGATCCGCAATCGGTAATGCCAGATAATTTGGATGCGGGGTATACCCGGCCAATATAGGCCAAGTGGCCCCCTCAATGGATAAGGGGCCTAAACGAACTGCGGTAGTTGGTTGTGGTAGGGCGCCATTAAACCAAACACGGTGCTGCCAAGCCGTGAGAGGTACTTCAAGTTTAGTATAGGGTCGATAGGCAGCAGGAATAGCGGTGGGCTTATATTCATGAAACAGCTTATCACCTGCATCCACCGCCTCAAAAGTGATCCAAGTGTAAAACACTTCAAAGTGATAAGCCGCATCGGCTTGAACCACAAAGACCAACTCGACCCCAGTATCGGGCACTCCATACACAGCTAAGTGGTCTCGGAGTGCTCCTCGACTATGTGCAGCAATCGCCACACCAGCCATGACTAAACAGTTATATTTGACAACCTAACAGGGAGCACAAAAATGGGTCAGTTAACTAACCTTTTTTAATAACATCAAGCTTGAAAGAACCTATAAAACGTTCAATATAGGAGGTATCACCGTCACTTACGCCTCCGGAAGCGTATGTGAGGGTTTTGTGGACAAGCACAAGTACTACTCAAGCGTCTCGCAGATAAGCAGCCCCACGGTGGTCGCGCCATGTCATAAGGTTTCTGCACATACACAGAGCTATGCACAGGAAAATGGGACCCCGGAATACAGTGGTTTGCCACCATATACCGTAGCACCCAAAAACCCCAACCCAACTAGCTTAGCATCCCATTAGCACCCAAGTACCAATGATTAGACAACCCAGAACACGGTATCTTTATCTCAGGACTCGCAGAAGCAAGAACACTCTTTCGTCACTCACTCGTACTTGTCCACAAGGTGCGTAGGAAGAGACACTGGATAGGTTAAAATGTTTATTCCAACTTACGTGCTCTAATGTACAGTACACGTGTCAGTACTAATAGCATAATGCATATGAATAATATAAGCAGCATGGTTACAATTCCATAGAATACAAACGGGGAAAGCATTTCATAACTCAGTGGATAAATGTCTAAATAACATTACCACCCTCCCCGTGCAGTAAGATAGTTTATTATAAAAATAGAAGACCTCTGGGCTTTGACTAGCGAACCCCCATACCTCAGTCTCTAGATGCAGAACTACATCAGCAGGACATCATAGCTCTTCTCACTGAAAAGGATTTCTCCAAGTGTGTTAAGCGCTAGGAAACCGCAGTATTAAAAGCACACAAAAATCTTCATGGCAATTGCACCTAATGTTATGTCTGGGTGCGCGAGACTGGCCATATCAGGAAGAACCAAAATACATTGTTATGTGACCTTGTACATGTTTGTGCAGACCGAGCCCAAAAAGGTGAACAACAGAAAATGCAGACAGTGCAAAAGAACTTGGCACGAGCAAAGGGCGAGGGAGTCCCGGCTCAGTGTAACGTGCGCAAAGAAAAGCAGCATGGCAACCAGGCCTAGGCCAACATAACAAGGCAGGCAACAATCCACAAGACAAAAGCAGTAGTACTTAGCAGCTCTTATTAGAAAGCTGTTTTAACCCCTTCGATGCTCATGACGAGCTCAGCTCGTCATGCTGCGCGGTGGGCCTCGTCACGACCACACCCGCGATCGGAATGTCCATCACCTGGGCGGAATTCCGATCGCGGCGAAGGTGTTAATAGCATGTTTGATATTGGGTTTAAAAACTGACTTTTTATTTATTTCCATTATGCCTCCTCTGTGTTTCTAAGTTGATGAAAGCTGTCATTCTGTGCCCCTTGTGTAATGTCGAATTAGTCCTTCTATTTATTTGTGAAATGTCCTGGTTTTTTGCTTTCAAAATCTGATCACCCTGCTGAGTGCTGGCTCTCAAGATGATTTGGGTGCTCATAACCATCAGGACCGAGAGATATGTGGTAGGGTATTAACCTTTTTTTAACGTTGTACCATTCTTTAGAAAAAAATGCCTGTATTTTACTAAGTAAAACAACTTAGCATGGGCATTTAAATAAAAATTATATTTAACTTTTTGCAAACATCTATCCATTTATTCACCGCACCCATCCATTTATTTACCTACTCATCTATCGTCCATCATTCTCCCATTCATCCAACTATATGGCACTAACCAATCCCTGATACACAGCCACCCTCCCATACCCACTATCCATCCACCATGGTCTTTACCCTTCCACACACTGCCTGTCCTCGTATCTCTTCATTATTAACTGTCACAAACAGTGTGCAGAGGCCGTCATAGTCTAGAGTGCTGTGCGCAGGTATATATTAACGCTTAAACAACACCTCTAAGTACTGGCAAGGACATCTCTTTAATAATCGCTTATAAGGTCCCAAAAGCGAGACCTATTGGCTAAGCTAATGCTTGTTATTTTTTGCTGGCTTTCACAAACCTATAGGCCTAAGCATGTGACTCCCGCGGGCACCTTTCGCCCCATAAACTTTGTTCTCTGTGACCACCCAAGCGTTCGGCTTCTAGGCCGCCAGGCTATCTGAGAGATGCTGTTGCTATTTTGTTGTAAAAAGAACAATTCATGGACAGAATGCAGAACCATGTCATACATTCACCCCAGTACAGAGATCTGGCCCTAAATCCATCGTTTTTTTGCTCACCATGCCATTCCAGTTTGAACCCAGCCATATGCAAATCAGTCTTGACCCTGTGCCCAATGGGAACTGTCCATCCCGAACTGCCAGGCCAGGTTCTCCCTGGCCTGGAAACAAGCATCCTAGGACCGGTTTCGGGGTTTCACCCCTCATCAGCCAGGATAGCTTGACTCCAGTGGCATGGAGAGCACGGGACCCACGTCTGGGCATACCCGACTCGGGGTGACAAATGCAAAAAGAACAGTTGATGAACAGAATACAGAACAGTCATACATTCACCCCAGTACAGAGATCTGGGCCTAAATCTATCGTTGTTGTGCTCACCATGCCATTCCAGTTTGAACCCAGCCATATGCAAATCAGTCTGGACTGGAAACAAGCACCCTAGGACCGGTTTCTGGAATGCCCAGATGTAGGCCCTGGGCTCACTGTGCCACTGGATTCAAGCTATCCTGGCTGATGAGGGGTGACACCCCGAAACTGGTCCTGTGAATTTAGTACTAACTCAACAATTTAAATATGCAAGTGTTACGGTTACGTTGCTGTTTACTTTGAAATTTTGTTTTTTATTTGCTTATAACTTTGATGCAATTTGACGAATCTGCATGAAATTTGGCAGACACCTCTTACTTGTATTATGTTTTGTGCAGATCCATCAATGAAGACAAGTTTGAGAAAGGGTTGTGAGCACGTGTAAGATGCCCAACTCTCTTTAAAGCTCTGTCCTTGCAGCCATCCTGCCGTTTGATCTGATCTTATCAATGGCCATCTGACCCCCCTGGTTAGAAATTGCTTAACCCATTAGTTGCTGATGACAGTTCCCAGCATGTCCCAGGTAGGACTGATGGTGTGATGCTGTGCATGACCTGCACCGGAGTTAGATGTCGGGCTTCCAGTTACAGATCAAGTACCATGTTCCCCATGCGCTGTTAGTCCTTTGGATTCTGACGGAGAGCATGCAAGGATGCTGGTATCTTCTGGAGGTGAAACTGCACACACTAACTGTCTCGCGGGGGTGCGGCTCTGAGGGTTGAGCAGCGGCCTGCTCACAGCAGCCAATAGTGAAGTCGCACCTCTAACCTGTGATAACTGGAGGAACTGAGCCAATAATCATGTGACGGTGATGGACTGCAGATGAGGAGTTCAGCTGCTGTTCAATCCATCAGACAGTGATTTCGTTCCCTGACTGGTAGGCCAATGGTAGTACAGCCAAAGAGGAGGATGCTTACTGACTGTGATCTCGACTGTATAGTGGGGGAGAGAATTCTGTTCTATTTAACTGTGCTATGGTTTGATATTGCTTCCTTTCTTTGCCCATTGGAGATACCGCTGTGACCCACATACCCAGGGCTCCAAGAGTAGCACAGTCTGGAGTGGGCCCTCCCTTGCTTGCCCCGGTCACCAACAGTCAACCCTTCAGGCCATCTCCAAATTACTTTGGTTGTTTGTCTTGGGATGAGCAATGTTCTTATTACCAGCATTTACACCTTTTCCAACTGCACCCTCCTGTCTGAATAGTAAATAGAAACACCCATCGCTTTCATTGACAAGCTGTACTCAGCAACTGTATATATTTATTTCCTAGTCCCCAAAAAGGTATTATTGAACTCTCTTACTGACTTAATTCTGCTTCTTCATCACAAATTGGTCGCATTTTATTGACTTTCAGTGTTTGACTTCTCACCCCCCATTGCCCAACAAGAAACCTCATAGACGGCTGCTCTTCACTGAAGTGGTATCCAGAAAACATGGAGGGGATTAGACCCCCACATTCTTCTGTTAACATGTTGGAATTCACTCTAGACCAGGCTTCTCCAATGGGTAACTTGGGAGCTACTATTAGCTCTTCAGCTACCTGGCAGTAGCTCTTCTTGTCCAGCCCATCCTACTAAGTTGGACGCTTTTGTTTGGTTGAATTAATATATGCATCCCAACATTGAAAATAGTGTATTCAAGATAAAATTGTGTGTATTTTCAGAACTCATAAGCTGATGTTTTAGAAAAACAGATTTCCAAAATATATTTAATGCTGATATTTGAGTGACAAATCATGCATCTTATTACCTTGGTTCCAGGGACATTCAGCTATGACTGTCAGCCCAAATTGAAAATGACTGACATTACTGCTGGCAACCTGGCCTAATGCACTAAGGTGATCACTGCTGGTAGCCTAACATAAGGTGGCCGCTAATGTAATCTGGTCAGACATCGTCACCATTACAACACCGATAAGATTAGTAGCTTAGGATGAGTTCCATTTAACATGAATAGCTCTTAATTCATAAAGGGCTTGAGACCCCATCCCTAGACACTCTCATGAGAGAGTTGACCTCTATCAAAACAGTCATGGGATCTGTCAGAAAAGATACCTTGGTGTTGCGGGCCCCAATGGCCTCCTATCAATTGTAACTTGAGACTACAGACAGATTGATGATGGCATTGAAAGATAATACAGAGTAGATGGGCAAAGGATTGGACTTGGATCAGGTGACTTGGGTATCTTCATAGGAAATCAATTGAAATGGAGGATTGCAGCAGAAGGAACAATGTTTGTTCTATGGAGGTGCCTGAAGACAAGGAAGAATGTGATATGTTTGCCTTACTGCAAAAATACCCATGCTGGGGCAGTGCTGTGAAATTATGCAGGGTTTAATATAGGGGCACAACTTGTAATTGGCAAACATGGTCTACATGTGGGATAGAAACCTTTGATGGGTTGATAAGGGGAGACCAGCTGAAATTGATGTAGGACCACCATGCTAAATTCTGTTTGCAACGGATTCAAAGTTGGAGATATAGGCAATTGTCACATCGTATTTCGAGTAGATTTGTGCCCGAACCAAGAAATTGTTTCTAAAATGATGTAGGGCCAATGTTTAAAATCTGCTAACACATTAGACACATCTTCCCGCCTCTTTTCTTTCCCCTTATTCTACCACAGATGCTACTTCGTCTTCTTTCCCCTTCCCCGCGATTGTTCTAGTTGCAGTAGCCAGCCCCATTCACTCGTCCTCTTTGCATCTCCTCACCTTTCTAATCCTTGTTTTGAGTATGCTTACTCTGGTGTTGCATTCAATTTGTCATCATACTGTTTCCCAAGCAGGAAATATATTTCTCTTGTTTATTTTCTTTTTTGTGCCTGACTCGTGGTACTGCTTCTCATCCATTTTATTTTTATGTAATGTATAGCCTATTTCTATATTTGAGTTTTGTGATTTTGCCCCTTTGGGCACTGATTTTGTTCTGAACAATACTATACTATATTGTATCTTGTTTATAAAAAAACAAATAAAGAATGAATCCAATAAAAAGAAGGACCGATTTAAAGGAAGGCCCAAAAAAGTGTCGATTTAACTTTTAACTGTTTGAAGAGCCGGCATGACACTTGGGATAAGCTGGCCTTAATCTGCCTAATTTCAGGCACGATCCCCAAACGGCATCAAAGTTTTTAGCAAACAAAAACTTTTTTGACCCTTCTCTTCACCTTGGCCTGGCCATCCAATGCACTGCAGATGGCCTTACACAGCTTGTTTGGATGAGATGGGTGTAAGCCAGGCCCTTTGGCCAGAGGCTACTGCTCATGAAGGAAAGCTGTACTCAGTTGGTTTAGGTGGGATGGGGAGTCGCAGCGCTAGGCTGTAGTCTATGCCCTACTGTTTGGGGTTTAAAGTGGGCTGGGAGCATGCACCTAGGGCCATAGTGCATGGGTCATACACCACTTGTTTGGGTGGGATTGGGCTTGGTGCGTTATATCATTAAAAAGACAATGTTTAGTGAAAAAACTTTGTTGAATAATAGTTACGGCTAAGTACTCAAAAGACAAAAAACAATTGTTTAAAAATCTAGAAATTCCCTTGAAAAATACTTCAGGTAGCAGATGATGTGGTTATAATTTATACTCTAAAAGCCACTGAAATTCACCAGTTATTGTTAGGAGCACAACTATATCTTGTCTCCAGTGCAATGCTCATGATCTGAGCATGATGTCAGACATAACACCATAAAAGCTGTCACTGATTACATCACTGTGGGTGACCAAAGCAGGTAACTGTACCAATAAAAGAACATTTTAATACAAAATACAACATCTCTAGACCCGGAAATGTTAATTTTAGCAGTCTCTACGTTAAAGATGAAATTGTTATGAAATTAGTAATCACTGTTGCTGTATCGAATGGACTAAGAATTCAAAGTCCTTTTTTTAACATGCCAGTGTACTGGGAGAAGCAAATGCAATTTTGAAAGCCTACTGTAGTTATTGTTCATGGGGACCAAATCCACAAAGGGGCCCGACCCAGGGCTTGCCCAAACCAGAGTGTGTGTAAACATGGCTTGACCAATGGCTCCTGCGCTTTGTCAATGGCCATATGCAGTGGGTTATATTCACAGAAAGGCATGGTGCAGGAAGAAGTGCTATCTGATGTCATCGGTGACATAATCAGTTATGGCATTTGTGGTGTTACCCGCGACAACATGTGTGAGGTCTTGAGCAGTGCATCGGAGGGGAAGGTATGAGCATCCCTTTAAGTGAAAAATATATATATATATAACCATGCATGAGTTCAATAGAACAATTTTACAACAATGATTTTATGTATTTATACATGGATGTTTATAATTCACGATATTATTAATTGTGAAGTAAGGTTGTGTGGGTTTCGGGTCATGGGCCACTTGGCCGTTATAATTGAGGATGGGGAGACAAAACAGTGGTGGTAGCCTCTCTGGTATTAAAGCCCACAACATGCAACTCCACTTTCAGACTTGGATTGATTGTCAAAAAGGAAATGTTAATTCAGTAAAACTGGTATGAGATAATATCAGTAACATTAATTGATAATTATGAATTGCAATGTACAAATGTATTGAGGCAACTACAATGAATTTAGAACATTTTGTGATTAATTGTGATGATCTTAACAATTAATTCCCGATATAATCGTTGGTTGACTAAGTAGTCTGTTTTCTATGCCTGTAAACCCAGCCGGGAATGCATTGTCTGTCTTTTATGTCATCTCATGTAAACACTATGTAATGGTGGTTTCAGTTTGTGCAATTTGGCTTTGGAAAAAGACCTTGTGGTCGAAACGCGTTGCCGTTAAATTCAATACAACCAATTTTGTGACCACGATCCTGGAGTGCGAGTACTTGTTGGTATTACACTCATCAATACTAAGTTTTCCTTTGACATTATGTCGGGCTCCGGCGCCCGTACTTCGCACCGGCCCCGACTGGTGGACGTGATCAGCAATGCCGGAACCCTTTCCTGATATATATATATATATATATATATATATATATATATATATATATATATATGACGCGTTTCGGCCAATCCTGACCTTGATCACATGATCATATATATATATTGTGTGTGTGGATATATAGTATATATTTAGATGGACAGAGTGTAATATGCTAATTGTGGCCACAATTTTGTGTGAGGAGGAACCATGACTCATGAGAAGCGCAGTCTTGAGTGGGTCATGATGCCCCTTTATCCCTTGAACAAACGCAGTAGCGTATTATACTCTGCACTTCTGCATATATGGCATATTCCTTGGCATTTTGTACATGTGTATGTTTTTAAAAAGTTACTTAAATATAACCATGATGCAAAATGTTACATTTGGCAGAAAGTTCAAATTGCATCACAAAGTCTTTGTGACCATTGGGAGAGTTTCTTCCATCTGTAAAGCAGTTGTAAATATGCTGTGTGATGCATTAAACACTGTTTTTCTCATGCCAGTTTTGCTCTTCTGTGGTAATAAACTGGAATGTGACTTTTGCACTGTCTTAATAAATGTGTTTATAGTTTAGTTGATAGTATAGTTGATCAAAATAACGTGTTATGGGGTCACATTTATTTCCTCTGCCACAGCACAAGTTTAAATATACACTATATTACCCAGTGATAGTCATCTGGTCCATAGGAAAAGTGTTTGTTTTTTGTGTTGCTAATAACTTTAGCCCCATTAGACCAATTTCTACAAAACTTTGCAAAAAGGTGCTACTTTATGACTAAGTTTGTGCATGGAAAGGTTCAGGGTGATTTGTCATGCGAGGCTGAGAAAAAAGGGGGGGCACCAAAGCTCAAAATACCCATGCATTTTCCATATACTTCTTTAAGAAAGGCTACAGCAAAAACTGCCTGAACAGAATTGTACCAAATTTGGCAGGAAGCTAGATATTCACCTAACTATAATGTTACTTTAACTTTTGTTTTTTTCAGTGAATATTTATATAGCTAGGACCACGTTTCTTTAGGAAAAGGATGTTTTGGCGCTGTTTGACGATTCTTCACAAAACTTTCCAAAATAAGTCTCATCCACCTCTGCCCCTTCCTAGTACAGTTTTGACGTGATACGTCAAGCCGAGAAAAAGTATGGGGTCCCCAAAAGCGTTTACCTCATGCAATTTTCCATAGGAAAATTAGACACAGCAACAGCCAAAATGGCTAAACAGAATAACACCACATTTTGCAGAAAGCTAGATAGTCATCCAGAAAGTGTGCTTTTTGTGATTTGGTGTAAATCCTTTCAGTAGTTTTTTGAGAAATGAAGGTTCGAAACATATGTATTTATAGCAATGCAGATCGTCCCTCATTTTGATGGGTTGGCTGCGATTACCCTTGGTGGATCTGTGGATTCACAAGGTCAACTGCTTGTGATTGGCTGGCTGCAGCCTAAAGGAAAAGTTGCAGTCTCTGGCTTCGGACTCAGGGATTCGGTCCCCGAGTGCTAGAAAATAAAATGAAATAAGATATAAGGGGGAAGGGTAGGGGTACCCCATGTCCCCCGGGTCAAAATAAACGTACAATTTTTTTCGCCATTCCATGAATCCACAGATCCACCACGACGGCCAGTGCCGCCTGGAGAATCAGATGATCTGTCCATTTATTTAATCTTTTCCTTTAGTTCACAAAGTCAAATTCTGGAAACATTTAAAAAGGATGATCTCATCCCTGTGATACTCCTTCCTTCTCTCCACATACCCTTTGCCCTGTTGCGCGGCTCCCCCTGAGAGGTCTCGGCTTATCTTAGTCGTTACATGGGTGTAAGGATACAGCATTAAAAGGATGGGGGCTGCTTTGATCATTTACAAGTCTCTCAGAGTATAAACAAATAGCACTCATTGTGGTAAAACTCTGGAATAATGTACACTGTAAGCCTGACCACGGCATTATAGAAGTACAAATATGCATGTGGCAATCACGGTGGAGGAGGTTACTTTGAGATAATATACAGGGTGTTACCGGGCAATGAGGGCGGGAAACTCCGCTTCTCGCCGGATGAATGCGTTGGTTGTTACAGATCTCCTGTGAGGTAATGTACTTCCAGTCGCCAGGCTTTAGAGGGTTATAGCTGGGCAGCTGTTGTTGGGCGAGGCCTGCTTTGGTTATGTCTCACCTTTTAAATAGACAGTCCAGCAAGGACTCTGATGCAAAGGCAGAGCGCGCGAGACTGCAGATCTGTGACGGCGAGAATGTGTATTTTTAGCACAGGGGATAAATAAACTAGAGACTAATGGATTCTTTTGCAAGTAATGAAGCTGATCTGGAAAACGGGTTTTGATGGTGCACAGTTTTCATTTTAAAGTAATGTCAGTGACGCAGGACCACGCAGTTACTTGTGTGAAGTTTGCATTGTTTATGCTCAGGAAGTTGTTTGGATGTGGTTTTTTGTAGCGTGGTCTACATTTCACTTAGTGTATTAGTTCTAAATTATCAGTTTACCATTCAGTGTCCAGTAATATCCCTTGTTTTGCTGCATGCATGCAGGCGGAGAAGCAGTGGCTTTGACAGCAGAGTTTTTAAAATAATTTTTCTCCATTGAGGCGATGGCGCTATGTATGGGAGCTTCCAAGGACTCATTCAGATGCCTCCCACTCCCCCAACGACTCAAAGGCTGCACTAGCCAATGCTGTCAGAACGTGGCCCTGGGGTAGGATGACCAGACGTCCTGGATTTCCCCGGACAGTCCCGGTTTTTAGTGGGCTGTCATGGTGTCCCGACACTTTTCTTAATTTCAAATACATGTCCCGGTTTTGGAGACAAGGGTCAGGTCATCCTGCAAGGCAGAATTGAAAGATATGCTCCCCTTTCACATGCGCCTCTGAAGGCTGGAAAAAAATCTAAGTAATGTATCTGTTTCTATCAGGTTGTATAGGAGGAGGTCGGCTGCAGGCCCCCAGCAGAGGGGAGGCAGGGTTGGGAGGAGGAGAGGCGGGCTCAGGGTGGAGGTCCTGCCATAGGTAATGTTAAGTAAATGTAGCCATGTAAACATGTGTGTGTATGTGTGTGTATATATATATATATATATGTGTGTGTATATATATATGTGTGTGTGTATATTTGTGTTTATATATTTATATATATATATATATATGTGTGTGTGTGTGTGTAAATATGTGTGTGTATGTATATATGTATGTGTGTGTATGTGTGTATATATATTATCTACTGGCGGTCGCCAGTAGATAGTTATAGTTAGGACCTATTATCCATAGGAAATCCGCGACATTCTATTTGCAATAACGTTGGCGCCGGTTGACGAATCTTCGCGAAAGCTTCCAACTTGTTGGGGCGCTCCGGTCCTCTCCTACCCTGAAAGTCTCGGGGTGATACGTCAAGCGGGGGCCGAGAAAAAAGGGGGGTCCCAAAACGCGTTTTCCCCATTCATTTTTCCATAGGAACCTTTAGTCGCAGCTACAGCCCGAACTGCTGAACGGAATTACCCCAAATTTGGCAAAGAGGTAGCCCTTGGTTCAGACTGGTGCCTTTTGCTAAAATGGTGTAAATCCGTTCAGTAGTTCCTGAGAAATTCACAATTAAAATCACATATATAACTATGGGCGCGTCGGATCCGCGTACCCTCCCGATCACGAGCTGCATGCTAATTGGCTGTCAACACTCCAAATCAGGAAGTGTTGGCAGCCATTTTGTCCCTCGGTAGAACCGAGGGACAGAAACAAGTGCGCAAAGCGCAAAAGGGGGCAGGGTAGAAACACCCTGACCCCTAGGTCTGCTCAGGGGTCCCACAAGGACCCCCTGGGCAGAAAAAGCATTTTTTTTAAAAAATCGGCGGAATGCGCTTAGGGTGCGCGGATCCGCCGAGAAAAAAAAAGAAACAAGTGCGCAAAACGCACAAAGGGGGCAGGGTAGAAACACCCTAACCCCTAGGCCTGCTCAGGGGGTCCCACAAGGACCCCCTGGGCAAAAAAAGCATTTAAAAAAAAAATCGGCAGGATGCGCTCAGGGAGCGCGGATCCTGCCGAAAAATCAAAGCGCGGTCTCCCGCGCTCGATGTTAATTTGCCCCCGGGTGGGCCAAGTCCCGGGGGCATGCTGGGGGGGTTTATTTTATGTATGGGGGGCCTCAACGGCCCCCAAGCCCCGGGACCGCCACCCCCGGGGCTTTATCATTAATGGTGCGGGAGGGCTCTGAGCCCTCCCGCAGCTCCGGGACCGCCACCTCCCGGGGCTTTTTTAAATTTATTTTTAAAACCTGTGTGGGGGCTCCAGCCCCACATGCCCCGGGACCACCACCTCCCCGGGGCACTAAGAACATTGAAAATGGGGGTCCGTTTTGGACCCCAAGCCCCGAGGACCACCACCTCCCGGGGCTTTCAAAATGTAGGGAGGGGGCCGCGCGGCCCCCTCCTGGAGCCCTTGATGGCCCTGGGGACCGCCACCCCCAGGGCCGGCTCCTGCAGTGTCCCGGGTGCCTACCCCCGGGACACTGTAGTTTGCTATGACAGGACGGGAGCCTCGCGGCTCCCGTCCTGTCATAGCAAACTTGTTTGCATTTGGAAGAGAGAGCAGGAAACCTGCTCTCTCTTTCAAAATGCAAACCAATTGCTTTCCACACGGGGAGCAGCATGTTAGCTGCTCCCCATGTGGAAAAGGAATGCCGGCTCCCGTAGGACACTGGGATCCGACGGGACTGTGGGGGGTTTGGGGACCCCCCCACAGTCCCCAACCAGAGGCCAGGCCCCGGGGGATGGGGTCCCCGGGGCCATAAGTGGCCCGGGAGGGGGGCCACGCAGCCCCCCTCCCCAACTAAAAAAAATAAATAAATAAGGGCAAGGCCGGCCCCGGGGGATGGGGTCCTCGGGGCCAAAAGTGGCCGAGGGAAGGGGGGCCACGCAGCCCCCCTCCCATAAAATTTTTTTTTTTTTAAAACGACATCGTGCCGAGGCCCCGCCCCCTCCCTGCAGTACTCTGCAAACGCGCCCCCTGGCGCGTTTTAAGAAGGGAAGTAATTCCCCTTGAATACTGGGGGTCCCTGGGGGCCAACTAGCCCACCAGGAACCTCCAGTATGCGCCAGGGCTGCCTTGCAGAGAGGTGTACAGAGGCCACGCCCCTTTTACACCTCTCTGCAACGCAGCTCTGTGGCGCTTAATGGAGGTAGCTGGTGGGCTAGTTGCACCCCAGGGACCCTCAGGATTCAAGGGAGTTAATCCCTCGACTTAAAACGCGCCACGGGCGCGTTTGCACAGTGGTGAAGGGAGGGGCGGGGCCTGAGGTGACATGTGTGCAAACAGGCCCCATGGCGCGTTTTAGGATGGGAATTAAATCCCTTCAATCCTGAGGGTCCCTGGGGGCCAACTAGCCCAACAGGTACATCCAGAAAGCGCCACAGAGCTGCGTTGCAGAGAGGTGTAAAAGGGGTGTGGCCTCTCTACACGTCTCTGCAACGCAGCCCCTGGCGCATACTGGAGGTTCCTGGTGGGCTAGTTGGCCCCTAGGGACCCTCATTATTCAAGGGGACTTAATCCCCCAACTTAAAACGCGCCACAGGGCGCGTTTGCACAGATGTCACCTCAGGCCCCGCCCCCTCCCTTCACCATTGTGCAAATATTCCTCTAAATCTGCCGAACTACGAATTCTGATTTACTCACCTGTTATCAGGAGAGACCTCAGTGCTGTATCTTTCAGCCCAGTACTGGTCCTGAAAAGTAATTTTAACCGTACTTACCAGTAACTTGAATTTCCTTCCATAGGCTAACATTGACTGGTTTCACTTGGAAATTCTTCTAAGTGTGGAGTTTTGGAACTTTAAAATATTCCTCTAAAATCAGCCGAAATACGAATTCCGATTTACTCACCTGTTATCAGGAGAGACCTCAGTGCTGCATCTTTCAGCCCAGTACTGATCCTCAAAAGTAATTTTAACCGTACTTACCAGTAACTTGAATTTCCTTCATAGGCTAACATTGACTGGTTTCACTTGGAAATTCTTCTAAGTGTGGAGTTTTGGAACTTTAAAATATTCCTCTAAAATCAGCCGAAATACGAATTCCGATTTACTCACCTGTTATCAGGAGAGACCTCAGTGCTGCATCTTTCAGCCCAGTACTGATCCTCAAAAGTAATTTTAACCGTACTTACCAGTAACTTGAATTTCCTTCATAGGCTAACATTGACTGGTTTCACTTGGAAATTCTTCTAAGTGTGGAGTTTTGGAACTTTATAATATTCCTCTAAAATCAACCAAAGTACGAATTCCAATTTACTCACCTGTTATCAGGAGAGAACCCAGTGCTGCATCTTTTAGCCCAGCACTGACCCTGAAAAGTAATTCTAACCGTACTTACCAGTAACTTGTATTTCCTTCCATAGGAATCCATTGTCTGGTTTTCAGCAGAAAAGTTTGTGTCGATTTTCACAAACTACAAATATTCCTTAAAAATCGCCTGTATGACTTAAACGCATTCTTTCAACTGTTTACAGAAGATGCACCAGTGCTGGATCCAGGATCCAACACTGAGTAAGAAAAAGTAACGATAACAGTTTTTACCTGCTAAGTGAATTTCCTTCCATAGGATAACATTGGTGATTCTATGAGAAAAAGTTTCTAAGTGTCAACTTTTAAAATACAATAATATTCCTTAAAAATCACTACTGTAACCAAAACGCTTTTACTCAACTGTTTACAGGAGATGTCCCAGGACTGAATCTAGGATCCAGTCCTGTGGTTAGAAAAGTAATCCATAAAGTAACTAATTGCATTTAACTAGAAATTCACATTGAGCTGAATGTTGCATTGTGTTTGAAAATGTGTTGCCCATTGCAACAACTGTAACTACTGTACTTAAAAGTCTATTGCCTATGTGCAAAGTATTTAAACTAAAGTAATTCATTCTGAGAAAGTATTTTTTGTAATGTATAATGTAATTACAATGTAATTTAAAAAATAAAATATGTAAAAAAAAATTGTTTCTAAAAATGTAGTAAATCAGTATGAAAAAATAAATATAACAATTAATACATTTAAAAATTGTCATTTACAAAACCTTTGAAATTCACTGAAAAAACCGTAGGTTTCAGACATGTTATAGTTAGGAATTAGCATTTAAAAAACCTTTGAAATTCACTGAAAAAACCATAGGTTTCAGACACGTTATAGTTAGAAATTAGCATTTAAAAAACCTTTGAAATTCACTGAAAAAACCATAGGTTTCAGGCACGTTATAGTTAGAAATTAGCATTTAAAAAACCTTAGAAATTCACTGAAAAAACCATAAGGTTTTAGGGACAGTTATAGTTAGTTGGACATTGCACTCGTACAAAACCCGTGAAATTCCCCGTTATAGTTAGTTCAGGTAACTATAACTCGCGCCCCGCAATGCACTGCTGATGACGTCACATATTACATCACTCATGACATGGTCAGTGACATCATTGATGACATCACTGATGACATCTCAAATGACATCACTGATGACATCACTGATGACATCATCCATGTGAGAATTTAATGCATCTTCTCACACCCTAATATAAGTTTTGATACACCCACTCTACATTACAGACTGCCATTCTCAAAACCATACACACTCCAATACCAATAAGTACATACCCACTCACTGATTCTTAGGTCTACACACACACATCTACTCACTCACCCGTACAGTCACTCATACTTACAGTCACTCAGTACAGGACTATCATATGCACTCATACACCTATATAAACACTCACACAACGCAACTCATCCATAGAGGTACTCACACACCTAGTCAGTCATGCAAATAATTAATCACACTCCAATTTACTCACCTATACAGTTATACACACCAGCTCACTTACTCATAAAAATACTAGTACATTCTTACGCTCCTATGCAATCACTGATGCAAGTACACACTCATCCATATAGCCACTCTCACAATCACACACTCTCACTTATAGCCATTTATATACTCCAACACACATATATACTGCCTTTCACATATGTAGTTACTCACACATGTACCACTGAGATATACATTCAATCACTAACACACCCATACACACACTCACCCACCCATACAATCCATCACAGATGCACTCTTGAAACCATGCACCCAGTGAATCACCCACTCACACATCTATGCACAGAGTCACACACACCCCACCCACACAAACACTGAGGCACCCATACAGATACTCAGAGAACCAATCCATAACCCATATAGACACTCATTTAGCTAGTCAGAAACCCATGCAGTTGCTTACACAACAACAGACAGACGGATACAGACATTCACACAGTTTAGTCACTCACCCATGCATCCAGTAAGATACGTTTAATCACTCACTTATAGACTCAGTCACGCACCTACTAAATCATCCATTCAGGCGCTTCTACACCCACTCATTCTTCAATACGCCTTTCCCTATATATATTAAACATATTTAAACTTTACAGAAACACACAGTCACTGGATGATGTCATCAGTGATGTCATCAGTGATGTCATTTGAGATGTCATCAGTGATGTCATCAGTGATGTCACTGACCATGTCATGAGTGATGTAATATGTGACGTCATCAGCAGTGCATTGCGGGGCGCGAGTTATAGTTACCTGAACTAACTATAACGGGGAATTTCACGGGTTTTGTACGAGTGCAATGTCCAACTAACTATAACTGTCCCTAAAACCTTATGGTTTTTTCAGTGAATTTCTAAGGTTTTTTAAATGCTAATTTCTAACTATAACGTGCCTGAAACCTATGGTTTTTTCAGTGAATTTCAAAGGTTTTTTAAATGCTAATTTGTAACTATAACGTGTCTGAAACCTATGGTTTTTTCAGTGAATATATTATCTACTGGCGGTCGCCAGTAGATAGTTATAGTTACAACCTATTATCCATAGGAAATCCGCGACATTCTATTTGAAATAACGTTGGCGCCGGTTGACGAATCTTCGTGAAAGTTTCCAACTTGTTGGGGCGCTCCGCTCCGCTCCTACCCTGAAAGTCTCGGGGTGATACGTGAAGCGGGGGCCGAGAAAAAAGGGGGGTCCCAAAACGCGTTTTCCCCATTCATTTTTCCATAGGAACCTTTAGTCGCAGCTACAGCCCGAACTGCTGAACGGAATTACACCAAATTTGGCAAAGAGGTAGTCCTTGGTTCAGACTGGTGCCTTTGCTTAAATGGTGTAAATCCGTTCAGTAGTTCCTGAGAAAATCAAAAGTAAAAGTACATATATATCTATGGGCGCGTCGGATACGCGTACCCTCAGCGCACCCTGCGCGCACCGTCCCGATCACGAGCTGCATGCTAATTGGCTGTCAGCTGGCTGTCAACATTCCGATTCAGGAAGTGTTGGCAGCCATTTTGTCCTCGGTAGAACCGAGGGACAGAAACAAGTGCGCAAAGCGCAAAAGGGGGCAGGGTAGAAACACCCTGACCCCTAGGTCTGCTCAGGGGGTCCCACAAGGACCCCTGGGCAGAAAAAGATTTTTTTTTTTAAAATCGGCGGGATGCGCTTAGGGTGCGCGTATCCCGCCGAGAAAAAAAAGAAACAAGTGTGCAAAACGCACAAAGGGGGCAGGGTAGAAACACCCTAACCCCTAGGCCTGCTCAGGGGGTCCCACAAGGACCCCCTGGGCAAAAAAGCATTTTTAAAAAAAAAAAATCGGCAGGGTGCGCGAATCCTGCCGGAAAAAAAAAAATCGAAGCGCGGTCTCCCGCGCTTCGATTGTATTTTGCCCCCGGGTGGCCCAAGTCCCGGGGGCATGGTGGGGGTTTAATTTTATGTGTGGGGGCCTCAAGGGCCCCCAAGCCCGGGGACCGCCACCCCCGGGGCTTTTTGTAGAATGGTGCGGGAGGGCTCTGAGCCCTCCCGCAGCCCCGGGACCACCACCTCCCGGGGCTTTTTTTTAAATTAAACAACCTGTGTGGGGGCTCCAGCCCCCACACGCCCGGGACCGCCACCTCCCCGGAGCACTAACAAATTAATATGGGGGTCCGTTACGGACCCCAGAGCCCCGGGACCACCACCTCCCCGGGGCTGTGTACTGAATGGGAGGGGGCTGCGCGGCCCCCTCCTGGAGCCCTTGATGGCCCTGGGGACCACCACCCCCAGGGCCGGCTCCTGCAGTGTCCCGGGGTGCCTACCCCGGGACACTGTAGTTTGCTATGGCAGGACGGGAGCCTCGCGGCTCCCGTCCTGTCATTGCAAACTTGCTTTGGATATTGGAAGAGAGAGCAGGAAACCTGCATCTCTTCCAATATCCAAAGCCGATTGCTTTTCCACATGGGGAGCAGCATGTCAGCTGCTCCCCATGTGGAATAGCAATGCCGGCTCCCAAGGGACGTGGGAGCCGGCGGGACTGTGGGGGTTTGGGGACCCCCACAGTCCCCCAACGAGAGGGCCAGCCCCAGGGGATGGGGTCCCCGGGGCAAGTAGTGGCCCGGGAGGGGGCCACGCGGCCCCCTCCCCAAAAAAGAGCAAAACAAATTTTTAAAAAAAGGAAAGGCCGGCTCCGGGGATGGGGTCCCCGGGGCCTTAAAATGGCCAGAGGAGGGGGCCACGCTGCCCCCTCAAAAAAATAAATATAGAGGCCATGCCCCGGGGATGGGGTCCCCGGGGCCAATACAGGCCAAGGGAAGGGGGCCACGCGGCCCCCTTCCCCGTTTTTTTTTTTAAAGGTAATTTAAAAAAGGGGTAAGGCCCTGGGGGATGGGGTCCCCAGGGCCCAAAAAAAAGAAAAGGAAGGGGGCCACACAGCCCCCTTCAGGGAGAAATTTTTTATTTTTTTAAACGATCGGGCCCGCAGGCCCCGCCCCTTCCTTCACCACTCTGCAAACGCGCCCTGGCGCGTTTGCAGAGGGAACGAATTCCCCTTGAATACTGGGGGTCCCTGGGGCCAACTAGCCCACCAGGTACCTCCAGTATGCGCCAGGGGCTGCCTTGCAGAGAGGTGTACAGAGGCCACGCCCCTTTTACACCTCTCTGCAACGCAGCTCTGTGGCGCTTTGGAGGTATATGGTGGGCTAGTTGGACTCCGGGACCCTCAGGATTCAAGGGGACTTAATCCCCCAACTTAAAACGCGCCACGGGGCGCGTTTGCACAGTGGTGAAGGGAGGGCGGGGCTTCAGGTGACATGTGTGCAAACAGGCCCCGTGGCGCGTTTTAAGATGGGGAATTAAATCCCCTTCAATCCTGAGGGTCCCTGGGGCCAACTAGCCCAACAGGTACATCCAGAAAGCGCCACAGAGCTGCGTTGCAGAGAGGTGTAAAAGGGGTGTGGCCTCTCTACACGTCTCTGCAACGCAGCCCCTGGCGCATATTGGAGGTTCCTGGTGGGCTAGTTGGCCCCTAGGGACCCTCAGGATTCAAGGGGACTTAATCCCCCAACTTAAAACGCGCAACGGGGCGCGTTTGCACAGATGTCACCTGAGGCCCCGCCCCTCCCTTCACCATTGTGCAAATATTCCTCTAAAATCAGCCGAAATACGAATTCCGATTTACTCACCTGTTATCAGGAGAGACCTCAGTGCTGCATCTTTCAGCCCAGTACTGGTCCTGAAAAGTAATTTTAACCGTACTTACCGGTAACTTGAATTTCCTTCATAGGCTAACATTGACTGGTTTCACTTGGAAATTCTTCTAAGTGTGGAGTTTTGGAACTTTAAAATATTCCTCTAAAATCAGCCGAAATACGAATTCCGATTTACTCACCTGTTATCAGGAGAGACCTCAGTGCTGCATCTTTCAGCCCAGTACTAATCCTCAAAAGTAATTTTAGCCGTACTTACCAGTAACTTGAATTTCCTTGCATAGGATATCATTGCCTGCTTTTTGCTGAAAAAGTTTCTAAGTGTTGATTTTTGGAACTTTAAAATATTCCTCTAAAATCAGCCGAAATCCGAATTCTGATTTACTCACCTGTTATCAGGAGAGACCTCAGTGCTGCATCTTTCAGCCAAGTACTGATCCTCAAAATTAATTTTAACCGTACTTACTGGTAACTTGAATTTCCTTCATAGGCTAACATTGACTGGTTTCACTTGGAAATTCTTCTAAGTGTGGAGTTTTGGAACTTTATAATATTCCTCTAAAATCAACCAAAGTACGAATTCCAATTTACTCACCTGTTATCAGGAGAGAACCCAGTGCTGCATCTTTTAGCCCAGCACTGACCCTGAAAAGTAATTTTAACCGTACTTACCAGTAACTTATATTTTCTAACATAGGAATCCATTGTCTGGTTTTCAGCAGAAAACTTTCAAAGTGTCAATTTTCACAAACTACAAATATTCCTTAAAAATCGCCTGTATGACTTAAACGCATTCATTCAACTGTTTACAGGAGATGCACCAGTGCTGGATCCAGGATCCAACACTGAGTAAGATAAAGTAACGATAACAGTTTTTACCTGCTAAGTGAATTTCCTTCCATAGGATAACATTGGTGATTCTATGAGAAAAAGTTTCTAAGTGTCAACTTTTAAAATACAATAATATTCCTTAAAAATCACGACTGTAACCAAAACGCTTTTACTCAACTGTTTACAGGAGATGTACCAGGACTGAATCTAGGATCCAGTCCTGTGGTTACAAAAGTAATCCATAAAGTAACTAATTGCATTTAACTAGAAATTCACATTGAGCTGAATGTTGCATTGTGTTTGAAAATGTGTTGCCCATTGCAACAACTGTAACTACTGTACTTAAAAGTCTATTGCCTATCTGCAAAGTATTTAAACTAAAGTAATTCATTCTGAGAAAGTATTTTTTGTAATGTAATGTATAATGTAATTACAATGTAATTTAAAAAATAAAATATGTAAAAAAAAATGTTTCTAAAAATGTAGTAAATCAGTATGAAAAAAATTAATATAACAATTAATACATTTAAAAATTGTCATTTACAAAACCTTTGAAATTCACTGAAAAAACCGTAGGTTTCAGGCACGTTGTAGTTAGAAATTAGCATTTAAAAAACCTTTGAAATTCACTGAAAAAACCATAGGTTTCAGACACGTTATAGTTACAAATTAGCATTTAAAAAACCTTTGAAATTCACTGAAAAAACCATAGGTTTCAGACACGTTATAGTTACAAATTAGCATTTAAAAAACCTTTGAAATTCACTGAAAAAACCATAGGTTTTAGGGACAGTTTTAGTTACTTGGACATTGCACTCGTACAAAACCCGTGAAATTCCCCCGTTATAGTTAGTTCAGCTAACTATAACTCGCGCCCCGCAATGCACTGCTGATGACGTCACATATTACATCACTCATGACATGGTCAGTGACATCACTGATGACATCACTGATGACATCTCAAATGACATCACTGATGACATCATCCACGTGATAATCTGATGCACCTCCTCACACCCTAATATAACCTTTGATTCACCCACTCTAAATTACAGACTGCCATTCGCAAAACCATAGACACTCCAACACCAATAACTACATACCCACTCACTGATTCTTAGGTCTACACACACACATCCACTCACTCACCCGTACAGTCACTCATACTTACGGTCACTCAGTACAGGACTATCATATGCACTCTTACTCCTATATAGACACTCAAACAACGCCACTCATCCATAGAGATACTCACACACCTAGTCAGTCATGCAAATAATTAAACACACTGCCATTTACTCACCTATACAGTTATACACACACCAGCTCACTTACTCATACAAATAGTAGCACATTGTTACGCTCTTATACAATCACAGATACAAGCACACACTCATCCATACAGCCACTATCACAATCACTCACTCTTGCTTATAGCTATTTATATACTCCAACACACATATATACTGCCTTTCACATATGTAGTTACTCACACATGTACCACTGGGACATACATTCACTCACTAACACACTCTTACACACACTTACCCACCCATACAGTCTATCACAGATGCACTCTTGAAACCATCCACCCAGTGAATCACCCACTCACACATCTATGCACAGAGTTGCACACACCCCTCCCACACAAACACTTAGGCACCCATACAGATACTCAGACAAGCATTCAATAACTCATATAGACACTCATTTAGCTATTCACAAACACATGCAGCCACTTACACAGCAACAGACAGACGGATACAGACATTCACCCAGTTTAGTCACTAACCCATGCATTCAGTAAGATACGTTAAATCACTCACTTATAGAGTCAGTCACGCACCTACTAAATCATCCATACAGACACTTACACACCCACTCATTCTTCAATACGTCTTTTCCTATATATATTAAAAATATTTAAACTTTACAGAAACACACAGTCACTGGATGATGTCATCAGTGATGTCATTTGAGATGTCATCAGTGATGTCACTGACCATGTCATGAGTGATGTAATATGTGACGTCATCAGCAGTGCATTGCGGGGGCGCGAGTTATAGTTAGCTGAACTAACTATAACGGGGGAATTTCACGGGTTTTGTACGAGTGCAATGTCCAAGTAACTAAAACTGTCCCTAAAACCTATGGTTTTTTCAGTGAATTTCAAAGGTTTTTTAAATGCTAATTTGTAACTATAACGTGTCTGAAACCTATGGTTTTTTCAGTGAATATATATATATATATAATTTTTGTGTGTGCACATATTTATAAGGCTACGCAAAACAACAGAATACACCAGATATAGAAGTAATACTGAAGGCTTTAATCTTGCTTTTATGTCTGGCCTGTCCGGGTTTTTGCTTTTCAAAATCTGGTCACCGGACCCTGGGGTGCTTTTCGTGGGGATCTTTTGTGCATGCATGGGCAATACCCTTGAAAAGCTTTAGATAGGATCAGTCACACCTCAGATATGTCTGACATATGACTGACTCTTCCCAGGCACCATCTGCATCTAATTTGTGCCAACCTACCTTGTGACTGACTTCAGATTGTCCTTACAGGCTGCCCCCCCCCCTCCTCACCAACCCCTCCCCCCCACACACACACACCCTTTTAAGGGATGAAGTCAGGAGGAGAGTGAAGCACAAGGGAGGTTTGAGCGAGTGGGAAATTAAGACCCCTCCCTGCACGCAGAAATATGTGAAATATGAAAGAAAACCACCAAGGCCAAATAATGAAAAGCACACAGAGTGGGACATTCCAGCAATGTGTGGGGCGCTAGCCGCCCAGACACACAAAGCGGCCCTTCTCTCAGACCTGGGGAGGGTCTCCGAGGGCTGATCACTGGGGACATGCGGTGTACAGCACTCGGCTCAGGGAAGGAGGGGCAGAGAGGGATGCAGGGTGAGCTACGAAGTGACAAGTATGAGGAGCACGTGCTACGCTGGGAGTTCATGGGGCGCAGAGGCACACTTTGAAGAGTGTCTGCAACTGGAGCAGATCGGAGTGGATCTTCCCTTCTTATAGTCAGGTGTCCTCATGCCCTCTTACAGTCAGGTGCTCGGGTTCACCTTCATAAGATGTCAAACTTGGATTTCCCTCTCATATGCGTAGGTTGAGATGCTCGGCTCACTCGGGTCACTCTCTTAGAATGGGGCGCTCACGCTCTCTTACAATTAGATGCTCTTTCTGGGTCCCAGGCAATCAAGCAACCAGTCTTTATTATTAGCATACATGTATGCCATAACATATAAAAACCATATCAGTACAATACATTTTAAAATATTAAAAGCAGACCTTGTGTATACTTTAAAATCAAGTACAACTATGACAATTCGGGGGCAGGAAGGGGTATTCCCTGTGATCTTCTTGTTACAAGCCAAGCTCCCATGGTATAGTTTGCCACAGGCTTGTAAATAGCGTGACACTCAGATCTAGACAAAGTGCTAGTGCTTCTACATAAGTTGAGGTCAAGAGCTGCTTGAACACTGGTACAGGCCAATTAGCACAAAGGTGTTTGGTTTTTGTGCAAAATAGCATAAAATACATTACTGTGTCCCGACCACCAGTTTCACAGTTGCAAAGGTTGGAGTTAGAACATTTGTCTGCAAATTTGGGGAAGTACAATTTAACAGGTTAAGTGCTTAGCTGAAATGTTAAATATAAAGTGCACCATACGTCGGGGTAATGTAATTCAGATATTGTTCCGTTACCAACATAGGCTTCATTTGCAAGTAGTTGCAAGTCAGTTAGTTTGTAGGAGTGTGCAAGATCGATGAGTGCTTGAGCTTTGCATTTTAGAAAAGTTTCTTTGACCATGGTACCTGGGACTCCAGCAAAAAGAGTTGGGTCCGACCAAATATGAACAAGGCCAAGTTCCTTTTAAAAGTTTCTCACATAATTTGACCGGGGATTGTATTGAATTCTTCCTGGGGCTGATGCTTAGAGTATTGCTCTCAAATTTAACTCCCCATAGTTAGTGACTTCGGATTAGCCGTAGCCAGTACATGACCGGAGCAAGGGCAACGGTGTCAGACATAGGGACCTGACCAAGCTCCAGAAATAGAGGGAGACGAGGCGTGCCCGGCCTACGTTCAATCATGACCTCCAAAAATATATTTTTTAATCATTTAGAGATGTTTACAGTTGCTATACCCTCATAGCTCTGCACCATAAATCGCTGCTGCCACTGCTTTTGACACTCTCAATGACTGACAGCCAATTTTTTTATTTGACCCTCAAAATGGCATTGGCTGACCACTGCAAAGTACTGGCTGCCCTATCGATATAGTCTCGCCAAGTCAGTTTACTACTGAAGGAAATCCCCAGGTAATCCTATTTCTTTACAGCACCTGTCCAGTGATCCTTTTTTTTTTTTTTTAAACTCTGTTTATTGGCATTTCTGTTAATATTACAGTACTTTAAAAAAAAAAAACAATACTTGGTGGGCATTTCATCTACAGTGCAAACATCGAAACACAGTGATACGGTGCACAGTAAGTAACAAAGAGATGCTGATCTTCGAATGTGGGATACAGTACATTTAGTATGGTATTGACATGAGAGGCATACACACTTACTCGACATGCGTTCTAGGGAGCCTCCGCACTTGCCTGAGACTCTCCAGCCTCCGCTTGGCTATTAGGTTGCACGGATGCCACGTTGGCGGCAGTGTCCCCTCCTGTTCCCATCAGCAGGTATGATGTGAGAGGTTCCCAGATGTCTCGGGGTCTCGATCGGACAGGGAGCAGTTCTGCATAAAAGACATTTTGCTCCTGGCAATAAGTGAGGTCAGCTAACCAGTCCTTAAATTTGGGCGCTGTTAGACTTGGCATCTTTTGGCGTGTTTCCCCTGACTTTTTGCTTTCTGACCTCCCGGTTTGGACTCTGTTTTTGCTGGTGTAATGATTCTGCGCACTTTCCTCACTGCGGTCCAGTGGGAAAGTGCAAGTGCTCCTGTATAAAATGCGTTATGGAGTGGTGTTTCCATGATTGGCCTATTTGGTTTATGTGTCAGTCCCTTGTAAAGTGCACTGCGAGTGCCAGGGCCTATAGACCAAATGCTGTTGGTGGGCTGCAGCACTGGATTGTGCCACCCACGCAAACAGCCCGTAAAGTGTAACTCGGGCCTGCCACCGCAGAGCCTGTGCGCAGCCTGGGGCTGCCATGACGACCTAGCAAGTGCACACACTTGCAAGTCCCTAAACCTTCCCTTTGCTACATGTTAGTCACCCCTAAGGTAGGCCCAAGGTACCCCTGTAGGGCAGGGTGCGTTGTACGCGAAAGGGAGGACATGCCCTGGTGTGTGCGGCATGTCCTGATAGTGAATTACAGCCTAGTTCGTTTTTCACTATTGCAAGGCTACCTGTTCCCCTAGGCCAGAACGGGCAGTTTTGATTATTACAGTTTATAATCCTAACTGACCCCGGGAACATGGTAGAAATTCGAGTTTAGTATGCCTGGACTCAGAATGATAAAATGCATCTTGTAGTGAAGTTGGTTTTAACATTCTGCGTTTGAAAATACCACTTTTAGAAAGTGGGTATTTTCTTGTCTAACCATCCAAGCCTGCCTCTGCGGTGTTGTGTATTCCTTGTCTGGAGTGTGAGTGACAGGGGCTGGGGGATGCCAGGAGACAGGGTGAGTCAGCACAGGGCTGAATAGCAAGATCTACATGTAGATGGGTGGGAGGGGTCGCACCTGGGCCCTGAATAGGACAGTGCCTTCCCTCCACAATGCTGGCTCCACCTCCTGTGGTGCGTCTGATGTCCCTGGCCTACTCACTGAAAGAAGGGACGGAGACTTGTCAACAAAGTGCTCCAGAACTGGTTTGGACTAGGCAAAGGCCTCTCTGCCTTCAGAGAACAAAGGAATTTGGGATATAAATATTGGGGCCCTGAACCCATGAATTTAGATCTCGCTGGAATCAAGGAACCTGCCAAGACGAAGAGCTGGAAGAGCTGCCAGGAGGAGTACTGCCCCTTTGCTGTGTTGTTGCTTTGTTGGGTTGGCCTGCAGCTGCTGCTTCTGCCTTGGGCAGTGAAAGGACTGGACTGAACTTTCTACAAACTTGTGCTGAGTATCTCCAAGGGCCTGGAACCGAGCTGGCCTCCTGTTAAGAAGTCTCAGGGACTGCAAAGACTTCACAAGCCTCTGGGTACACGCTTCTGGAACGCTGTTTCAGTTGCCACAGAGGAAGGAACTGCAACCGACTCCGTCAACCGAATCCATCCTGGCCGGTGACCTGTTTGCACCGCAGACCGCATCGCCCCGCTCGCATCGCAACCCTGGTCTCACCGTGGGCGACGTCCGACGCCGCCAACATCGAGCCGCTGCTTGCACCGTGACCTGTGGGCACCGCAGTTCGCATCGCATCGCTTCACTGAACCAACCGGACCCGACCGACGCGGTCGCTGCAGCTGGCTCAAGAGTCGAGACCGCACCGCATTTGGGGCACCGCTCGCACGTCTGCGACGCACCGCTCCGACTCGCACCGCTGTCCGACGCCAGCTCCCGCACTCCGGCTAGGTCGCCTGCATCGCAACCTGTCAGCACCGCATCGAGCATCGTCTCACCCTGCATCGCACGCCTTGGACTCACCGACTCCGTCTGCACGACGCTCATCGAGCCGCTGCCTTCACCGCATCGAGGGACACCGCACCTTGCATCGCTCCGTCTTGCCCTGCAACCGCGACGAACGCCGACCGGCTCGTACACTCCGTACCAGCCACAACGAGAAAGGTACTGTAACCGAGTCTGTTCATGACTCTGCTGGCCCGTATCGACGCGGTCGGCTGGAACTGTTAGACTCTGTGGTTTTCAGCATCGTGGTAGGCTCGGACGGAGCTACCGACTCGTACGAACTTTGCTTTTGTGCTATTCCTGCAAAGAAGAAGTTACCGTATCAAGTATTCATTCGTAAAGTATAGTATTGTGGATTTTTGTCTTTATTGGTCTTGTCTTGAGTATATAAAATATTAGTTATTTTTCTAAACTGGTGTGGTGTCCGTTTGTAGTGTTTACACTGTATTACTGTTGGTTATGTGCAAATGCTTTACACACTGCCTCTGAATTAAGCCTGACTGCTCGTGCCAAGCTACCACGAGGATGAGCAGGGGTTACTTCACGAGTGTAACACCCTTACCCTGACTAGGAAGAAGGGTCCCTACTTGGACAAAGGTGCAAGCCCTTGCCAACTAGAGATCCCATTTCTAACAGGCGCCCTGCCCCTTCCCCATCTGCATGCTATTTTACGCTTTGCCAGAAGGAGACCCAATGCCAGGAAGCGCTTAGTGTTGCCTTTGTGCCCAGGGAGGTATTCCAGGAGACCCATTTCGGGTGTAAGTTCAAGCCTCCCCCCAGTCATGTCTCCCAGGGCCGCCGCTACCTCGGTCCAGAAGTGCGCCACAGATCTACACTCCCATGCAACATGCAGGAACCCCGCCCCTTCTCTCCCACAGCGGTCGCATTTATCGCTGTCCCGCAGTTGAAGTTTGTGCAGCTTCGCGGGGGTGTAATACATGCGGTGGAGAAATTTAAAGTGTATGATCCTAAACCTACTAGTAGCTGTAATGCGCTCAGTCTGCTGACAACAGTATGCCCAGGCTTCGTCAGTAAGTGGATGACCTAGTTCTGCTTCCCATCCCTGCCGCGCTTTCGTGGACCCCGTCAGTCCTGCCCCTATGGTGGCTTTGTATATGCGTGATACAGCGTGTGGTGCCCCAGCCCGCAGTGTCAGATGCAGCGGGAGCAGTGTGGGGGGCTCCTCTGAGAACGCAGGTGTAGCGGCTATGACGTCCTGTCGCAGGCGTACGTATAGGAAGCGGTCCATGGTTGTGGGAGGTGTGTCGCCGAAGAATGCCTCTGCGCCTTTGAATCGCCCTTCCTGGTACATATCTCCCCACGTGTGTATCCCAAACCGCAGGAACATGCGCTTGCAGATGCCTTCTTGTGTGGCGGGTAGGTTAGGCTGATCTCGGATAGGGAGCAGTGGGGAATATAGCATAGGCGTCTGGGATCGTTTGGCTATGGCACGCCATGCGTTGTTGGTGCATGCCACTGTGGATCATGATCCCCCAGCCATTTTGTTATCTACGCCTAATAGGCCTGCAAGGGAAGCGGATGCCTTAAGCCCCTGTTCGACCGCCAGGTGAGTCATGAAGGGCGGAGGCGCCAGCCAATATGCTGCGTAATGCGCCTGAGCGCTGAGATAGTAGAGTTCCGCATCAGGTGCTTCGAAGCCGCCCTGGGCGAATGGCAGCGTAAGAGTGCTCCATTTGATCCGAGGCTGCTTCCCTCCCCACGCCAAGCGGATAAGTTGACTCCTCAGTCTGGTGAAGAAATGGCGACCGGGTGAAAAGGGGATGTTTGTAAACAAGTATAGGAATTTGGGCAAAATTACCATTTTCATTAGGGCCACGCGGCCCGCAAGGGAGAGCGGAAGACTATCCATCTGGTGATCAAGCTTTCCACCTTGTCAAGGACTACTCCATAGTTTGCCCTCATTAGTTCATCTTTATCTTTATTAATGGTGACACCGAGATATCGGACCTCCTCGTCGCACCACTACAGCGGGTACTCCATTGGGAACTGGACAGAGCTATTAGTAAGCGGCAGGACTTGGGACTTTCCCCAATTTATTGTGATGCCCGAGTAGGCCCCAAACTTTATTATTTCGTGGATCATAGTGTTTAATCCATTGTTAGGCTCTCGCACATACAAGGTGATATCATCCGCGTAGAGCGAAATTAAGACGGGTCGGGTGGGATAGTCTAGCGCATATTGTTTGTGATGCTGTCGCAGCATGGCAGCCAATGGCTCCATCGCGATCGCAAACAGCAGGGGTGAAAGGGGACACCCCTGCCGCGTGCCCCTGGATATAGCGAAGGCTGAGGACCGCTCCCCATTCAAGAGTAATGTGGCAGTGGGGTGATGGTACAGCAGTTTAATCCAATTGAGGAACCCGGGCGGGAATCCCATGTGGGTCAAGACCGCGAACAAGTAGCCCCATTCCAGGAAATCGAACGCTTTGGTGGCGTCTAAAAAAACCGCCACCGCCTGTTCGTCCTGGTCTATTCCATGCATGATGGAAAACAGAGTGCGCAAATTATGGGAGGTGGACCGGCCCGGTATAAAGCCTGCTTGGTCCGGCCTGATGAGGTTCTCCATCAGGAGTGAGAGCCTGTTGGCCAGCACTTTTGCCAGTATTTTGGCATCGCAATTTATTAAAGACAGTGGCCGGTACGAGTCCGGGGGTTTCCCGGGTTTTAAAAGTGAGACCAACGTGGCTTCACGCATCGTGGGTGGGAGCGATCCCACTTCAACCGCGTCTTCGTACAGTGCTTTGAGGAAGGGGGCTAGTGTGTCTATGTAGGTTTTGCAAAATTCGATGCCTAGGCCATCTGACCCTGGTGCCTTCCCATTTGCTATTTGCATTATGGCTTCCCGAATTTCGTCTAGGTGGAACTCGGACGCCAGGAATTCCCTCTGCCGGTCGCTAAGCCAGGCCAATTCTATCTGCTTAAGGTATTGAGGGTCTCCTCTTGGCGCGCTGCGCATGACGTGTACAGTGTCTGATAGTGCGTGGTGAACACTCCCATAATGTCCGATGTGTCCCGGTAGAGCGTCCCTTCCCCATCACGTATCACTAGTACGTGATTCATTGTTTTCGGCGGCCTGATAGTTTCTGCTAGCGCTCTGCCAGGGCGCTCGCCCTCCCCATATTTGCGCGCTATATGATATTTTCCGCGGAAACGGCATTCTCTCTCTGCCTCTGCTTGGTATTCCGTGAGGAGCTCTCGGATTTTGGGTAGGGCGGGGCCATCACGTGCCTCAAGGACTCTGGGTTCCAGCTGCCTGAGCTGGCAATCTAGGCTGGTTATGGTTGTGCGAATATCTCTGAGAATGCCCCCTGCTTTGGCTATGCAATGACCTCTAACGGTAACCATCAACGCTTCCCATACTGTGGTCAGGGGAGGGCCCGAGTCTATGTTGAGCCTAAGGAACTCCTCGAGCATTTCCCCCAATTCCGATTGGAATGCCTGATCGAGTAGCGCTGTAGGGAGGAGGCGTCACTGCCTTGGAGTGGGCTGCAGGCCCGGAGGGGTCAGCATCATAAGCACTGGGGAGTGATCTGAGTAGGTACGCGTTAGGTGGCGAGCGGAGAGAGCATGCGCTGCCATACTCTGTGATGCAACCCACATGTCTAGCCGAGACCAGTTGTTATGTACGGCCGAATGAAATGTGCCTTCCCGCAGCGCAGGGTGGAGGTGGCGCCAGACGTCTACCAGCAGGTTGTCTGCTAGTATTTGCAGGAATTGTCGTTGTGCTTTGGTATAGTGATGCGGTAGCAGGTGGGAGCGGTCCCATGACGGATTCAATGTTAGGTTGAAATCCCCTCCCCATATAAGGTGAGTCGACCCAATATCTACTATGTGCACCCACAGGGTAACGTAGTGGTCTTCGTCATCCGTGTTGGGTCCGTAACTGCAGACTAATGTAACTGACTCGGACGCTAACCTCCCCCACGTCATGCAATACCTCCCCTGCGGGTCGAGTGCAGATTCCTCTTCTGTGTAGGGAACATTCTCTTAATAAGTATTGCAGTGCCCCGCGAGTACGCTGAATACGAGGAGAAGTACCTGTGAGAGGCCCACCTGGAGGCAAACTGGGGTTGTTGTGTAGGCAGCGTGTGTGTTTCCTGCAGCATGGCCACACTAACGTGGTGCCTGTCCAGGTAAGCCAGGAGGTGTCGTTTTTTTCTGGGGTTGCCCAGCCCCCGCACGTTCCATGTTAAAAATCCCATGTGTGTCTCTGTATGGGCTTGCTGTCCCTCACCCACCATTCCCTAGGGTATCGTGCGCAAATGTATAGGAAGCACATGCAGCCATCTCTGAGTTTGTGTGATTCGCGCATGCCTAGTTGTCCACTGTATAATTAAGAATGCCCACCCAAAATCCCTCCCACTCCTCCCACAACGGCGACCCCAACTTGCCGTGCACAGGTCCCCCCCGCTTAACCCCTCCCAACATTGCTACGGATACTCGGGCTCCCTGCGTCGCCAGTGCCCCAAGTGAACTTTACGCTAACAGTGCTATGGTGTTGTACGGCAGCGGTTCTACTGCGACATATTTGTGCAATGACACATAAGCGCTATCAATCAGGAGAACAGTTAGTGTTCGAGTCTCAGGGTCACTGGTGACTTTTCCTTGGATTGCCCCCGACAAGTAACAACAAAGACAACAGCACAACAGAACAATCCCCAATAATGGGGGAAGGGGGAGCGCCCTAAGAGACGTTTGCCCCAGGGGGCGTGACCGCACCTCCTGCACCACCATTACAGGCAGGGGGGCCCCCAGAATGCACATTATGAGTTCTTGCAGGGTTCTCACTGTCCATGTTCACTCGAGCAATAGTTCGTGAAGTTATACAGGGACAAACATTTAACATTACCTGCTGCTCCCAGTCCACCATCGTACCTTCAGTGTCTACAGACAGACATGCAGGGAGGTGTGTCCCAAGCGTCCAATCTTTATTTTCAGTCCTCGTCCCGCTGTGCAGAATCCTCCCTGTCGCCCGATGCGGGCGGTCCACTCTCTTTGCAGCCAGCACTGTTTTTTTTAAGAAGTTCGCCGCCTGTTGTGGTGTGTTGCATATATGGTGTTTGCCATCGTAGGTAAGACGGAGACTTGCAGGGTAGAGCATGGCGTATTCCACGCCCTCTTGCTGTAGCTTCTTCTTGATGGGTGCAAACTTCTTACGCGCCTCCTGAACATTGAGAGTAAAGTCGGGATATAGTGATAGGGCATTGTTCTCAAATATAACGTCTTTTAACTCCCTTGCCTTGCGTAGCGCCGTGTTGCGGTCGGGGTAGTTGAGCAGTCTTGCGACTATGGGCCTGGGCGGTGCTCCGGAGGGGGTTTTGGCGCCAGTGTGCGGTGCTCCCGCTCTACGATCAGGATTCTCGAGAAGTTCTCCTGCCCGAAGCATGTGATGAGCAGCCGCTCCACGTAGTCTTCTGGTGTTGGTTGTCTCCGGGACGCCCGTTATGCGGATATTGTTCCGCCTTGAGCGGGCTTCAATGTCCTCATTTTTCGCCGCTATCACCTTCAGCAGCTTGTCGATGTCTGTGAGTTGCCCGGCCGCCTGCGCGTGATCATCTTCAAGGGTGGAGATTCGCGTTTCTGCCTCTTTGATTCTTCCATCTTGCTTTGCGATCTTTTGTGTGATCTGATCCATTCTTGCGCACATGGAGTCCATTTTTCCCTCAATGGAGGCGAAGCTGGCTTTCATTGTGCTGAGTATCGTCTTCATGTCTACTTCGTCCTCATCTCTGTTTGCCCGACCTCCGTTGTCTTGCTCCATCTCGGACGGCTGCCCTCTGGGCGTCCTGCGGGCTTCGAAAGTAAGCTTAGGCTGTTTGCCGTCCGTTTTCCCCATTGTGGCACCGGTCGTGTCCCGAGGGGGGTGGTGCAGGCGGCTACTATGCTGCCGCAGTAGGTGCTGATCGTTGCGTGCCCGTTTCAGCCGCTTCAGAGGCTATGGTATCGGCTAGTCGGGTGCTGGTGCTGCACGGGCGGTCGAAGAGTTGTAGGACTGCGCCGGGACAGGTGCAGTGTGTCTCCTGCTCCTGAAGTGGTGCTTGCGCGCAGCTCACTACGCGGATCTAGGGATATGGGGCCGCACAGCAGCCCTCGAGTGGTGTGAGGCGTGCCGTGTGGTGCCGGGCGTGGACGTCGTCAGACCTGCTCCCTTTAGGCTCCTGCTGTGCAGGCTTATGTCTCCGCTGCGCTCTTGAACCCCAGGCCTCCACGCTGACAGGGCAGTGTGTCCAGTGACGGGGAGTGCAGGGTCAGCGCATGGGCCGCCTCCCGCGGACCCTAAATAGACGTGTCTCTAATGCCCCTGGTCAGACGCAATACTGGGGCTGCGCGTACCCCCTCACTGGTATTCTAGGCGTTGCGGGCGCACCAGGGCATTCGGACCATTCGCCGACACCGCGCCTTCCCCTGCCGCTCCGGTGCTGAGGGCCTGGGGGAACTAGCGCTGATTCTCCAAGGTCAGACGCGGCGTAGTTAGTGAGCGTAAGTGGAGTGGCTCTCCGATGACTCGTTGTGTCAGCAGCCGGACAGCTGGGCACTAGGGGCGCTGGGGCATAAGTGTTAGGCCCTCAGGTTCTCCAACACGCGCAATGGCACATGGAGCGTGTGGAAGGATCAGCCCAGCCTCAACTCGACGTTCCGTTTCATCGCTGCATCCAGCTGCACCCCCGCCACCTCGCAACCCAGCCTAGGGTCGATAGATGTCCATGCAAGTGCGTTTCGCTGTGAGCGGGTGTTCGGGAGGGAACGCAGCACACGCGCGGGGATGCGCAGGTGTAGGCCCAGATCCCCGGCCTTGCGTGTCGACGCTGCGGGCGGGGACGCCTCAAGAGCAGTCCGCAGAAGCGATGGCCAGTGTCCGTCTCACGACGTGTATTTTCCCCAGTCTTCACCGCCTCACCTGCCCGTTGTGTGCCGGGTGTCACGGGGGTCTTGTGGCAGGTAGGGGTGGGCCCCCGCTGCTGCTTTGGCCTCGTTGTAGCACCCAGTGGCTAGGCTCTCGTCGTCCACGGCTCAGGCGGTCCCGACCCGCTATGCAGGCAGCGGCTGCTTCTCTTGATGCTGTTTCTCAGCAACCAGGCGTCTTGTGGCGGATGGCGAGGGGAGCGAGGACTCAAGCGGGCGTACGCGCCGAATCCACACTTCCGACTAGTGGGCCTCGCCTCACGCGACCCGGCCGGTCTCGCCTCGTTGTTTAGGCCGCAGATCGTTCCAGGCGCATATCCAGTCTGTTGCGGCCGGAGCGTGTCCTGCAAGCAGGCATATCGTTGCTGCTGACCGTCCGCTTCAATATGGCAAGGCACTCAGCGAGATTGCTCCGCAATTACAGGATTGTTGCTGGATTAGGGCTCCGGGGCTGACAGCCTCACTACTGTGCGGCCATCTTGTCCGCACGCCCCCTAGCGTCCGTCCAGTGATCCTTGGTGATTTTTTCATGGGTGAGGATGTCCACATTGGCATTATTTTCATTTATTGAGTGTTGATACATAGTTCTTTACGGCAGAAGAAACTCTCGAAGCTTTCAAACCTCCTGTGCAATTCGTTTTGTGTGCAAGACAGTATTACAACATTGTCTGCAAACAGGAGGATGACTATCTTTTTGATACACAGCTTTGACATGTCCGACTTTCCCTTATAGAGATATTCTTCGGAATCATTCAGGGAGACGGAAAACAATAAAGGGGGCAAGAACTCATCCCTGCTGCACCCCCGAACAGATATTAAAATAGGAAGTGCATTCCACTCTACTTCCATAGCGGACACAGGAACACATTCTTCCGTGTAGAATTTTAACAGCTTGCAAAAGAGGCTTTTCCACTCTCAGTTCATCCAGCTATTGCCACAGCTAGGATCATCAGGTGAATGCTGATTTAAGGTCTATGAATGACCAGTATAGTGGATACTTAAGCACATTTACATTACTTGACACACACCGTATATTGTGCTACGGCTTGGTCAATAGTACTAATGCCCTTACGAAAACCCATGTGTACATCTATCAAGACCATATTTTTGTCTGCCCAGGCCTGCAACCCATTTAGGAAAACGCAGCCAAATATTTTCCCGGTACTGTCCAATTGTGATATTGGCCTGTAATTGCTGGGCAGTAACTTGCTTCCTTTTTAGGTCTCGCCTAGCGTTGCAGCGCATGCGCTGCTCGCTCTGCAAGGCCTCTTGTAATCGAGGAGATTTTAGAAGTGGAGTGAAAGCCCCGCCCATCCTTTTTATTGGCGGGCGTCATCCTTTATGGTAAACGCTCGCTCTCTATTTGAAGTGAGGCTTGTTTGTTCCCTCCCTGTCTCCTTTTCGGCTCGCCCATCCGTACTGGATCGTGTACTTGCAGCGTGACATGGTGGGCTTTATATGGTGGTTCAGCACTATTTTATACAGACACTAATCGGGACAATGGCGGCTGCGCTTTATTCTCCGGTATGTGACTTCTTAGATCTCCATGGCGCTTTCACTTTAACAAACCGCGGCGCTTCATTCTTCGATATGTGACTTCTTAGATCTCCATGGCGCTTTCACTTTAACAAACCGCGGCCCTTCATTCTCCGGTGTGTGACTTCTTAACATCTCCATGGCGCTTTCACTTTAACAAATCGCAGCGTTTTATTCTCTGGTATGTGACTTCTTACATTTCCACGGTGCTTTCACTTTAACAAACCGCGGCGCTTCATTTTTGCTGTGTGACTTCTTAGATCTCCATGGCGCTTTCACTTTACTAAACCGCTGCCCTTCATTTTCCGGTGTGTGACTTCTTACATCTCCATGGCACTTTCACTTTAACAACACCAGGCATTGTTTCAAGTTAACTCATGGTCGAGTTCTGCCTGGTGTTTTTTCCCACACCTACCTATATACAGCACCCTCAAACCCTGCAGTGATATTAGCGCTATAGTATATACAAATACAATAACTGCCATACCAGGCAGGGGGAAACAGCCAGAGGCCACATTTGCCCGATCGTTCCCGGTCGCTTCTGCAATGTTTTAGAGGCAGCAATGTAGAGAGGTGTGTGTTTGTGTGCGCGTGATATGCTATGGAACATGTGTGCGTGCGCGACAGAAAACAGCTAAAGAGCAGTGAAGGTTGTGTGTACCCATTGCAATGTTTTAGAGGCAGGGTTTTTTGTTTTCACCGTGGCAATGGAGGCTGGGATTAGTTGATGGCTGTGCTTATTGACAATGGAGCACTGAAATAAGTAACATGCTTCCTTGGCGTTGAAAGACTTTCAGAAGCTCGTCGCGGCACTTCATTCCCTGGTATGTGACTTCTTACATCTCCATGGCGCTTTCACTTTAACAAATCGCGGCGCTTTATTCTCTGGTATGTGACTTCTTAGATCTCCTTGGCGCTTTCACTTTAACAAACCGCGGTGCTTCATTTTTGGTGTGTGACTTCTTAGATCTCCATGGCACTTTCACTTTACTAAACCGCGGCCCTTCAATCTCCGGTGTGTGACTTCTTACATCTCCATGGCGCTTTCACTTTAACAACACCAGGCATTGTTTCAAGTTAACTCATGGTCGAGTTCTGCCTGGTGTTTTTTCCCACACCTACCTATATACAGCGCCCTCAAACCCCGCAGTGATATTAGCGCTATAGTATATACAAATACAATAACTGCCATACCAGGCAGGGGTAAACAGCCAGAGGCCACATCTGCCTGATCGTTCTCGGTCACTTCTGCAATGTTTTAGAGGCAGCAATGTAGAGAGGTGTGTGTTTGTGTGCGCGTGATATGCTATGGAACATGTGTGCGTGTGCGACCATACCAGGCAGGGGGAAACAGCCAGAGGCCACATCTGCCCAATCGTTCCCGGTCGCTTTTGCAATGTTTTAGAGGCAGCAATGTAGAGAGGTGTGTGTTTGTGTGCGCGTGATATGCTATGGAACATGTGTGTGTGCGCAACAGAAAACAGCTAAAGAGCAGGGAAGCTTGTGTGTACCCATTGCAATGTTTTAGAGGCAGGCATTATCATTTACAATGCCAATAGCTCAAACTCACATGATTGCGAGACCTATTGCATTGTAAATGCTTGTTGTGCAGTGGTACTATAATGGCAGATCGCCAAGAGCAGGGGGCGTGATTTTTTTCCCAAGACAGCGGCCTACGACAAGCTCGTAGTGGAACTCCCATGCCTTCTACCTTTGCAATGGGGGATATTCTGCCTAGAGACAGCGTTTGGCAATCCTGTAATAAAGAGCGGACACAGAGCAGGGGCCCATTCCTGCATATTTGACTGGGACGCGCAGAGGATGGGTTTTGAACAGGACACTGAGCCTGGACTGCTGAGCCATTGCTTGCGGGAGTGGTGACTGCTGCAGGCATACGGTGCCGGGACTAAGATGATGCACAGATGTTCAGTGAGCCCCAAAAAAGAGCAAGGACCTCTGCTGGGGCTTGCCTGGCAACAATGTGAGGCCTATAACCCATGGGACAGCGCAGCCAAAGTGGGTCGATGACCCCACTGGGCCTTAGCAAGCAAGGTGAGGTTCAAGATGCTTAAGGAGGGTAAGGGGATTCCTGCTGCCTTGATTCACACTCCCTTTGAGCACTGCAGGGGCCTCACTTGCCTATAGAGATAAACGGGGGCTCATGGTTTCTCCCCGCAGGAAATACTACAGATGGCGGGGTAGTGTCTGGATCTTTTTCTGACCCTCCCCAAGAAGGGGTTGGCGGGATCAAGAAGGAACCCACCTACGGCTGCCCTGCTGCCACGGACATAATCACCCATGCGGGGGGAGCATATGCAACCCTACCCCTACGATGGTCGCTGCGGAAAAAAAGGACGCCACCATAACATAAATGCCCACCAGATAGGGGGCTCACCTCTTAAACACTCACCAACCTGGGAGTGAGGAGGCATCGAGGTCCCCGGGGGAAATGGAGGCCCGATCACCAGATCGTTCATGGAGGAGCTATGCAGGGGCATCTGAGATGATATAGCCCACTTCCAGGAGGATATCTCAAAAGACTTACAGGAGATTAAACTAGATGTCACGGCCTAGGGACACAGGGTAGAATCCCTGGAGGACTCCAAAGATGCCTAACAGAGTGAGCTGAAGGCTCTGGGCAAACAAATATTCTTGCTGCGTGAGCAGAAGCTTGATTTACAAACGCACCTGGAGGATCTGTAAAATTGTTCCAGAAGGTAGAACATACGGAAGGATCCGGGGGGGGACCACCACAGGCGGAGTCAGACAATATTCAATTGTTCATCAAGCATCTCTTAACGCACATACTGCCAGAAGTGCACGAGTCCGACATAATTCTTTACTGGACACATACGACGAGACCTACTATCAGGCTAAATAAATTTCCCCTGGATATCCTCACTTGTCTGTGTTACTACTGACAGAAAGAGACGATTCTGGCTGTGGCTTGCAAGAAGGGCCTGACACTTTTTTAAAGGAACACAGTTCATATCTACCAGAACTTATTGCTGATAACTCTTCAGAAGCAACATTTTCTACAACAGGTCACTTCTTTTCTGAGACCCAAAGATATCAAATTTCGTTGAGGCTACCTGTTTTGTATCATTTTAAAATGTGAGAGATCTGCGCACTGAGTGCATATCGTCACAGACGCTTGAGGGATTCTGGGACTGGAAAAGGAGGAGGCAGAACCGGGCATCCCACAGCCGCAGACCCGGGATGAGGCAGCCAAAGGCCTAGAATAAACCAATGGCGCACTGTACAACGCCGTCGCAATAGAGCCAAGTGATCGGCAGATGTCATCGCCTTGGAGAGGAAGGTTTTCCTGTTCACAATCATGGACACCCACTTCTGAAAACTGAGAATTTCCCTTCTCTTCCCACTGGGCAGGTAAGAATCAGCAGTGAAGGTGAGCTCCGAGACCTGGAGACTAGATGGAGGCCATTGTGGGCTGCCTGGGGGCCGTTTATCAATGCATGGCCTGGGAGGGAGAGCGAGGGGATCATGGGTGAATATTGGTGTTGGGTGCTCAGGATTGGCGCAGGTTGGATCGAAGGGGCCCCAGACTCTGGTCGGGGAAGGGGGAGGTGTTCATTGTTTTGTCCAGGTTGACAGTGTCATTTATGGTTTTCTGTTGGGAAGGGAGGCATTGGGGAGTCACTACAACCCAGAGGTGTGGGGTAGATGAATCCACACGTTATGAGTATGACTACCACTTCAGATCACGTACGCCTTATGAGCCCTGCATGCCTGACCCCGCAAATCACTTAATGCCTTTTATATTCCTTCATGACCTAGGTTCTTCAGATTCTGAGCTTTAGCATGAGGGGCTTGAACGCACCAGCCAAGTGGCAAGCTGTTCTGTCCCTGCTGGGTGACTCGGTTCCACAGCTGTCTTCTCCAAGAGACCCCCCTCCTCTGGAGGGACTGGCCTCGTTTGCAGTCTAACTGGTTACCTTACCGTTATGTTTGCTCTGATCACACTAAGAAAGGAGGGTATGACCATTCTATTCGCAGCCTCATTCACAGGAAAGGTGGAGGAGATCATGGTGGACGTAGCTGGGAGGACCTTAAACTACATCTGGACATAGGGGAAATACATTAACCGTGGCCTTCCTGTATGCTCCTAATGACAGACAGAAGTGGTTCTTTAGGGACACCATCCTACAAATATTGCTTTCACTCGATAAAGAAATTGTGGTGGGGGAGACCTCAATGTGGTGATGGACAATACACTTGACAGATCGACTTCTAGAGAGTGACACTCTGGAAATCTCTCCTGAGAAACCAGGGATTGGTTGTACATCGTAGGTCTGGTAAATATTTGGAGGATGATGCACCCACAAGAAAAAGATTTTACATTTTATTTCGTGGTCCACAGTATGTATGCTAGACTGGACTGCTTTCCTACTGCTCAGGTGACGCAGCACGTGTCCGACACCTCTGTTGGCACGCACTCACTCTCTGATCATGCCTCTCTATTCCTTCACCTCTAGATTCACCAAATTGGGTCTCGTTTGGGTAGATGGTGCCTAAGGGAAGCTTTATTGCGAAATCAACACAACATTGAACAGATCCACGAGTCCCTTCGCTTATTTCTTGAGGATAACGATAAGGACAGAGTGACAGTTCACACACTGTGAGACACATTGAAGGAATTTATTAGAGGCCAAATAATTTCCCTGGCAGCCAGAGTCAGCAAGATAGCCTGGAGAAGAGAACAGAGCTTGAGGTACGGGTTAGGGAGTTAGAAGCAGCTCATAAACGAACTGGGGCTAACCGAGTCTGTCGTTAGCTGGAGAGAGACTGGGCTCATTTGAAACTGTTGGTTATGGATAGAGCAGAATATTTCCTTTTGAGGGTGAAACAGATGTATTACAGTGAGGGAAACTAGGCAAAGAGACTCCTGGCTGCCAAATTGAAGGCAAGGATCCACAGAGATGGGGTCTCCACAAATCAGTCAAGGACAGGGACTCCGTGTGCTGAAGTCTCCGTGATATGGAAGGCATTTCAAGAGTTTTAGCAGTAGTAGTAAATGTATTCATTTCCAAGAATTCATCTTATAGAACTAATGAATAAATATTTATAAAATCACACATAAATAACAGACAGGATTTTTAAACATAAAGTTCCTAGATTGTCCGGATTAGAGAGATATGTACATATCATAAAATTAAACATTGAGTCAAGTTGCTTCAAAATCTTTGTTAAAAATCCTAACTATTGCGAATAATAAAGTGCACAGAGCATTAGTGCTAGGCTGCCATTTTGTAAATTATCCATGTTCGCTTCAGAAATCCTCACATAAACTTCATTTTAAAATTACAAAAATCGCTCTCCCTAGTCTCTGAGTGAAATTCCTAAAGTTGCTTACAAAATGTATCTACCAGTCCTTAAGGGTAAAGGATTATCCCTATGCTTCATATACATATGTGCAGAATTTAGTTATTAAAAATTAAAACAATAATTACCACGGTATATTACTTAACTCATGATTTTAAGTTTTTCTGAATAGCATTAGAAAATTTTGCAACTACTAACGCAACTTCAAAACTCTTCATTTCAAATAAAATGCTCAGGGCTTCTATCCTTGAAAAGGCTCTCTGTCTTTTAATTATTAGGCGAAGGATCTGTTTTCTTAGTTCTTTAAAATATAAGCAGTCGAGAAATAATGAGTTATGCTATATTTCATCCAAGACAAATAAATGACATGCTGAATTTCATTCCATGAGCCCATGGGAAATAACATTGATTTTGACTAATTCTGTTCGAAAACATTGGGATACACCGCACTGGATCTACACCAATGTGGATGTCTAGAATTTGGCTTCTAATCCTCTTGTTGGGAATTTTTGATAAATAAGGAAAAACCCATGGATCTCCCATATTTCAAATGATGATTTACAGATTTTTTAGCCAGGAGGTTGTCACTATCAGCCGATAAGCTGAGTACTCTAGCTGTTTCAGCAAGAGTTTTATAAATCTTTGTACCAGATGCAGCCGAGGGACTAGTATGGTACTATGTTAGTGATACCAAGTTCACAAGAATTCCACAAACCCACAGGGATACTAGACAAACCAATTGAGCTGGTGGAGGTCATTTCAACCATAGCGAATTTGATATTGCAGAAAGTGCCGGGTACAAACTGTTTTACCAGTTTATTTTATAAAATATTCTACACAATACTGGCCGCACTACTTGCCTGCCTTTAGAACTCTTTTGGTTCTGACTTCCCGATTACGGAGCCCATGCACGAGGCCACTATAGTGGTCCTCTCTAAACCTGGCAAGGATTTGATCGTTATGATCATCCAAACGGCCAGTCTCAGTGCTTAACGTTGATGCAAAAGGTTTCCAGGGATCCTTGCCGCTCGATTGGACCCCATTGATGCCAGGCCTTGTCAATCCAGACAAGATGGGTGTTATACCTGCTAGCTGCACAGCGCACAATGTGAAGTATACATTACATCTGATAAATTAGGTACATAGGGCGCGTGCTCCATCGCTCTTCTTGGCTATTGATGCGGAAAAAGCATTTGACAGGGTACACTCGCTGTTTCTGTGGAGGATTCTTGAAGAATATGAGCTAGGTCCCCTGGCTTCCTCGATACTTCCAATAATGGAGGCCTTTATTCTTCGGTCATGCGAGCCATATTACTTTCATAGGGCATTGCGAAGGTTCAAAGGGGCCTCTTGAATTACCCGTCCCCCCTCACACCTATAATAGGAAATCCGGAGTTCCATCCAGGAAAGGACCACTGACAATTTTCGGAATGACAACTGGCCAATTGAAAAAAGGTGAGCGACCTATATGACCAACGGGGCATTAAATCCCTCAAACAGATTACTGCGCTAATGGGATGCAGAAGGCTGCATTGTACTACATTTTGATGTTTTGGTTCTTTTGACCGTCCTTCATTTATGACAGCACCCACCGGCCTCTGGCGGGAGTGTATAGATTAATCAAACTCTCAATAAAACAAAGTTAATCCTAAAATTAGATGCTTGGATCACCCTCTTACAAATGAGATGCTCAGGTCACTCTCTTAGTATGAGATGCTCGGCCTGGGTCACTTTCTTAGAATGAGATGTTTGGCGCAGGTCACTGTCTTAGAATGAAATGCTTTGCTTCCAAATTTTTGGATGCGTGCTTGGGTTCCCTCCTCTGGGAATGAGAAGCTAGGTTCCGCTGTCTTGGGTTGAGATGTTAGAATTCTGTATTTTAGAAAAAGATGTTCTGCCTGGGTCACTAACTAAAATGAGATGCTCGGACCAGGTCATTCTTTTAGAATGAAATGCTGTCAATTTTGACAAGAGGACACCTTTCACACTAAAAAATTGTTAAAAAAACAAAGCACAGCCGCTTATTTTCGGTGCTTGTTGTGCGTTTGTGGTCAATTTTAACTGTGAATGGCTTGTTTGTATTAGATATTTACTGTGGATTGCACAAAATTACGTGAAGTGGCGTAATTTCAGGAATTTTTTATAATAAGCGTAACGCAAAATCCCCAAAATTATGCAGACTATCCCGGCGTAAGTTAAATTTCACCCTAATTTCTATGCACTCTCTTCTATGATCATGAGCATATTGTCCACAGGGTGGACAGGCTGCAGGGGTAAGTCTTTTTAAAACACTCATTAGCACATTTAAAATTTGATTTCTTTTTTTTTTTTATTCCACTACACCCTGTTAAAAAAGAGGAGGTTCGAGGCACACTACTTGGGTAAATATGCGTCTGCGAGAAGGTATGGGGAGGGGGACCGTCCAGGGCAAACATTAGCTCGCACTTTACAGCCCCCGGGAGGCCTGTTATATATTACAGCACTCCAAAACCATGATGGTACCAGGGCCACAGATACTACTTATATACAGAATACAGTACTTACATACTACACTGACTTGTACACTTCCCGCTCCTCGGAGAGCACAGTGGAAATTGGCAGCTATTTAGATGAAATAGCAATGGTGTGGTTGGACAGCGCGCACCGCCAGTTTCTAAGTGAACCCTTCTTTAAAGAGGAAGTTACCCAAGTAATTGACGCCATGGACGGATGCAAAGCAACAGGCCTCAATGGCTTTTCGGGTTGTTTTTATAAAACTTATAAGCACTTACTTGCCCCCCTACCTCTTAGACGTATACCAGGAAGCTTTGGAAAAGGGCATCCTTCCTCCTACTCTTCGTGAAGCAGTGATAATCTTTTTCCCTAAATCCAGGGAAAAACCTGTTACAATGCGAATCCTACCGCCCATTGTCCCTCTTGAATTTTGACAATAAAATACTCGCAAAATGCTGGCCAACAGGCTCTCTCTTATATTGGGTCAAATCATTTACCCTGCACAATCAGGGTTTGTTCCACATAAATCTACAGCACTGAATATTCGTACACTTTTTGCAGTTCTCCATAGAATCTCACCAGCCACCCCTGCCGCCGGTGTACTATTGGATGCTGAGAAGGCGTTTGATTCTTTGGAATGGCCCTTTTTACATGCAACGTTCAAAGAATGGGCATTCCGGGGACATTTACCTCCATCGTTCAGTTGCTGTACACTAAACCCACTGCATACATTAGACTAAATGGCACGTTAACCAGAGCATTCCAGCCTACACACGGGACCAGACAGGGCTGCCCGCTATCACCCTTGTTATTCATGATCGCAATGGACCCGCTAGTACGGCATCTACAGGAACGCCACATACATAGGGGGCTTCAACTGAAAACCGGTCCCCTACTCATCATGCTATATGCTGATGGCATAATCTTAAAAGTGAGACAACCCTTAGAGAGGTGGGAAGATTTGGGGTGCTGTCAGGCTTAAAAATAAACTGGGGTGAGTCAAAGTTGTTCCCACTGACCCATTGCACCCGTACGACCAACACCGAATACCCTCTGGCTAGATGTGAGGACTCGGTAAAATATTTAGGGATACATATTCATAGAGACCCGGAACAGATATTGCGATTGAACTACGGCACTGCCCTTGACAACCTGGCCAGCGCGGTGAACCGTTGGTTAAAACTACCAATTGCTATGGCAGGCAGCATCGCTAAAATTAAAATGATCGTGCTCCCAAAGTTCTTATGTGTTTCATAACATACCTATCCCACTGACCTCTTCCTTTTTCAAGACACTACCCACTTCACTTTTACGCTTGGTTTGGGGTAATAAACAACCTAGGATCAAGTGGGACACTTTGACGCTGCATTACAAGCGGGGCGGGTTCGGGGTACTGAATTTTCAGATTTTCTACTTGGTGGCCCAATGCAGCTTTTCTAGGCACTGGTATCATCCAGATGCTAGAATTCCCTACATCAAGCCAGAGGCGGATCTCATACACCCGACACCTCTCTCAGCAATTCTACCGGAAGGCCCCAAACGTGACCCCCAAGGCATCCAAACGGTCTCAAAAACTAGCTGGGCATGGAGGAAATTAATTAGATATACAGGGGTCCACTTCCTTTACTCCCCGGCCCTCCCCCTGGCAGGCAATACATAGCTGCCTATCACACAAGAAGAAATCGTTAAACACACTCTTTCCAAATTCTCTCTTGACACGTTGGGAGATCTATTTCCCCAAGGCCATGTATTCTCACGGACAGAGGACGCTAGATTCCATAACGCAACACAGATGGATCACTTCATCCTACATAGGCTACAAAATGCTTTACGGGCACAAATCTCTAGCTACCCACTTGAGCCACCAGAATCCACTCCCTTAACTCTACTCATTAAGGACACGGGGGGAACACCTCATGTCTAAACTCTATCAGGCTTGCATCTCAGTACTTCCTATTAAAGACTCCCGAGTAAGAGCGGCATGGGAACGGGATCTGGGCCATGATATATCTGACTTCCAATGGCAGTATTCCTGCACACAAACGCGCAAACTATCAATGAATCATCGCCATAAGCTGCTACACTTCAAATTCATATGACGGGTATACATGATTCCCCATAGGGTGCATCATATGGACAGTACTCGCTTACACGCATGTCCTAAAGGCCAGTCTCCCTATGCGGTTTTCCTCCATATGGCCTGGGCCTGCACAAAAATAGCCGATTTTTGGATAACTATATATATTGAACTATCACGTATGGTAAACCAAACACTCACACCTAACCCTCTACAAGCACTGGTCGGGTTTGTCCACAATGTCCCGAAAACAGTTCGTAGATACGTGGCACTAGCTCTGCTATTAGCAAAACAGATCGCAATACGCTGGGGGAACAAACACCCACCGACATTGAAATGCTGGATTGCTAGTTTGACATATTGTAGTACCAATATTGACGTATACTCTCAACTTCAACCACCTACCTCACGCCCAAGGGACATTTGGCAACCACTCCAATCATACCTCCTAGACACACAAGACGACCCTGTACACCTTCCCGATTCTGCGTTTTCAACCGGACTTGAACACGGACCCCCAGCCTCCGTAGAAATACGCATATGGGATCTTCACTGACGTGCTTAAGTAAGGGGTACAGGATTATCAGTTGTTGCGAATTTGTTAAAATGTCAATATTGATAACAGATTGAGAATGGGCTTAGATACTGACTGTTATGTATACGGTATGGGCTATATCAACCATGATCCTATGGTTGTTACTTGTATGTAAAAAAGGTAAAGTATAAAAAAATTAAAAAAGAGGAGGTTCAGGAAACCTTGTGAATACGCAACGAGTGGACAATCATTGCTTGTCCCTCTCCTAGAATCATCCATGTGATTGCTTTACTCTGGAACAAACATCATACTTCTGGATTTGTAGTGGTAGAACATTCTGTGCATTACAATCTATGAAATTATAGAAAGAAGTTTTATTATTTATTTGTTATTTATGTATTTTGGAATAAATATGGCTGCACGATGATATGTTTTGAATGTTGTAATGTATGAGCGTTGTACCGGACACCACACTTCTCACATGTGTCTATAGTAAACTTCAACTGTTTCAATAGAGGTTCCACTAGGTACTGAGGGAAACTAAAGGAGCAATGGCAAGCCTTTGAAAGCAATAGTGTTCCAGGTCCTTGGTCAGTGACGATCAATGACTATACCACCACTGGGACTGTTCAGTACCTCCTCCCTAATTCTCAAAAGAGGGTCTCTTGTTTGTACCTTTCCATACGTTTACACCTCTTAGGTCTACAACTAATGGTTCCCAGTTTCCATTTTAAAATCTTTGGGAAGATCACTAGAAAATTCGTTTAAACAAATGTCCTAGATAATTACACAAATCTACCAGCCTTTTCTAACACCACACTCTTGGCATCCAAAAATAAAGTAACGAGGGGCCTTGCACCTTTATCTAGTAAAAAGAAAATCACAATTTGATACATAACCTAAACTGTAAAAATTCTGTTTTGTACAATAAAACATTGTATTATTTTGAATAATTATGTTCAAATTGCAGAAAAAATAACCATAACTAGTCAAATATAGAATCCAGACATTCTAGACATGCCATTGTAATATTCAAGCATGTAAGAGCAGAAAGGGGTAAAAAGGACAGAGGAGAGTTAACCTTGTTACTATCTGTGTTTTTTATCAAATGAATATTGTTTTGAAGCATCTAATTGTGTTATGACAATGTATTAACTAGTTTTGATTTTATAACAATATTTAGATTATTTAGAAGTGTCAGCCCAAATGCAGTAGTGGCTTTCTTCAGGACAGAGGGAAATTGTATAAAAATACTTTTAAAAAGTAGGCATTCATGGGGACAGAGATTTACTAAGTATACAAAAAACAGCTATCAAATATTCAATTATGGACCGAGCAATATGTTAGGATACTTGAAAGCAAAATATCAAAACAGGAGCAATAGGAATAGGGCTCCCTGTTTCATCGTATTTTTTTCCATTTCTGTCTGTGTTCATCTATATTTATTTTGTGAAAAGAATGAAGGTACTGCTAGTCTTTACTCAACTATTTAACCAATAAATGTACACTCACACTTAAATACCTGACAAGTATTCTTCTTATACACTCATCTAGAAAACATTAAGATTGTAATACAGACATGGAAATTTAAAGCTATTTTATTTCACAATTTTTTGTAGTGCTGTTCCACCAAAGATGGGGTCAGTGTGCTATACTTAGGTAACAATGGGTAAGGATCTGGCTCTCCAATACTAAGTTGACAAGAAACACTTGACAGTAACTTGGGAGCCAAGGATCAATACATTACAACTTGCATTATATTCAGCAGAAAAGGAAGAGCAGAAACATCAAGGCACAGTGGATGTTATGTTAGAGGGAGTTGAGAAGAGAAAAAGCCATTGAGGTGAGGCGAGGCGGGCGAGGAAAGGACAGAAGGAAAGAGTCAGTATTTTGAAACAAGTTAAATTGAGTAGGAGAATAGTGAGGATCAGGAGGAAAATGAGAATAGGGAAAAGGATATCGGTTTAACCTTCAACACATTTAACCCACTATTAGGTAACTGCATACCTTTATTGCAACTTCCTGATCTGTCAAACTCAATTTATATACTCCAGGCCTTAGAATCACGCAAAAGAACTACCTTTAACCTTTTTTTCCATGTTAAAAAATAGATACAGACGTCAAAATTGATGGTTATGTGTCTGCATTTAAGTGTAAAAATCAGTATAATATTACAACTGGGAGCCTTGCATATGATTAACTATTTGTTATGTTATGTGTATTTGTATAGCGCATGACTCACCTGAGAGGATAGCCCGACGCTACAGACGTATCTAAAAAATGTAGAATATGCGAGGAAGAAAACTGTTCAAACATTCACCATAAACTTTAGTAACTAGCAATCTGTTCTGTACCAAGACTGAGGAAAATATATAAATCGTAGGTTCCAGTCACACAGCTGTGTTCACATCAGTAAATGAAAATCACTATAAGGATAAAACGGAAGCAGGTAGTTTTCATTAAAGATCATTAATAACGTTTTTTATTCTACAATTTTCAAGAAGCTTTTTGGGAAGCTGAAGAGAAGTAGAGTCTACAGCATCTGATATGATGTGTGCCATAATTTCTGTATCAAATACAGTCACCCAGCATGCCTGAGCATGTAATAAGGCAATACAAAAAGAGAACATCCCTTGTCTCATAGCCAGTGATTAGGTAGGGGGGCTCTAAAAAGAAAGTAATGCAGAAAGTCGAGAACATTATATATCACCTGCAGAGGAAGGAGCAAACAAATCTTACAAGATACCTCTCCTTGAAGAGGAAGCCTTGTGACTGCTACCTTTTAAAATACTGCGTGCAGTGAGGATGTCCAGTTGGCAAGTCCTGCATAACGGGTGATTATACATGACTTCAGTTTCTTTCCATTAGCCAAAGTGTTGTACAACCTTTTTTCCTTGACTTTTCTTAAGGCAACCTTTTACTGCGTTTTGGTTCTGAGGGATAGAGCCGAGTTGGTCATTTTGAAGAGCTATCATGTCACCCAGTAGATTGTTTGTTGTGCGAATTGGTTTCAGATTATTTTACTCATAGTGAACATTGCATGTATTTGCTGCAGTTTTATTAAAATGTCTGCTGCAGTTTTTGTTATTGCTTATATTTAATGGCTTTACACTCTAATATCATGCTTCCATGCTGTCTTTTAATGTACTGCAGTACAGCTAAGTCCTTTCGATATGTTGACAATTTTTTAGTTCAATTATATTTGCCTATGCCGATTAATAAAACAGGAAAATAATTCAATAAGTGTTAAGCATTATTCCTAGTTATTTCCTACACGGTGCTTGGTCTCCAAAGATCAACGGGCACACGTCTGTTACATCAGCCACATGCTTAGCCTGCTAACTTAGCCATGATGCACAAAATCTGCTTGCTTCCTTTTTTAGAGCCATAAAGACCGGAGCAGAGCAGGCACCCTATTGAGGTGCTGTTGATTGATGGCACTCCTTAAACCTTACCCTATCCTTAATCCTAACTAGAACCATAAGCCTCCGTCTTACACTTCGCATAAGCCAATGCGCAGCCCTATCCTTATCCTAGATAATGCCCTAATCCTCAGATTAACCTTAAAGCCCTAACTGTAACCTTAACCCTTGGACAAATCCTAAACATGTCCTAACTTTAACCCTGTCCCTTAACCTAAACCTTAAATTATCCCTAAACCTTACCCTAACCTAAAACCTAGCTCCTATGCCTACCCTTTACATAAACTAACCCATTCCTTAACCCTTTCTGAAACCACCACTAACTCTCATCCTTATCGTACTCATGTCCTGACACTTGCACCAGTCCTTCTACTTCTCATCTTAGAAAATGGGAAATTGATCCAACACATTTTCACTTTCTAATTGAATTGCACGCCGATACATGGCTACAAATATGACTTACAACTGACAATACTTTCTCAACAAAAAGGCAGACCAAGAATGGCCTTAAACAATGCTACATCCTGGCTCAGCTTCTATTCTCTTTGCATATAGCCGACTTACCTCCGTTCCTTATTGAAGAACAAGCAATGCATCTAAAATTGGGAATGCATGATATCACACATCTGGCATATGCCGACGATTTGGTGATGCTTTCGTAAACACCAAAAGGACTGCAACCTCTTTTCTGTCGACTAAATGAGTTCAGTCTTGCCAATGGATTAACAGCTAATTATTCAAAAACAAAAATGATGGTGTTCCGAAAAGAAAAAAACAAATCTTGGGAACTTAAAGATGTTAAAATTGAAATTTACAATGAACTGGAAAAAATGTCAAATAATGATTTGGAATTAAACATATCATTAAACAAAGCAATAAAGCACATCATTTATCAGACTTTGAGACTCTGGCCAAATAAAGTTGAACAGCGCGAAAGAGTATTTTAAGGAAGACCCTTTTTAGTGGTTAGAGGTAGAAAAACCGAGCCTCACAAAAAAATAAATATGGATTTGGTATATGAATCTTATTTATCGTTGCATCAGGAATATAATAATTCTAGTTTGCAAGGCACGATAAAAGGAAATATCTAAGATTCTGATTGTTTTATATACCTATTTATTTATTTATCGAGTTTTGTATAGTGTGAACTTGACCCGAGGGTATCAGAGCGCTTTACAGAGGTAGCACAAACAGCAAGTACATGAGGTGCATATGGAGTACATAAGAGGAATACAAGATATGTAGTGTCAGTAGCTAAACGAGGAATATGGTAAACAGTAGGATATGTGAATGATATAGATCAGAGGTAGACTAGGTAGCACAGCAGTAGTTTCATGAGATGCATAAGGAGTAAACATAAAGAAATAACATACAAAAATGCAAAGTGACAGTATATAAAAGAAGAATACAGTAGGCGGTAGGATCTGTGCACAGTTTAGATCGGAGGTACATTTGGTAGCATGTTTCAGGCCTGGGGGGAGGGGTGGGGTGAAGGCACAGTTTCTTCCAGAAGTAGAGGTGTTAAGACTCATTGGGGGTTGTGAGGGAGGAGCGACAAGCATGGTAATTGGCTTAGGGGAGATGGTTTAGGTATTTGTTGAGAAGAAGTAGTTCACGTTTTTTCTTGAAGTAAAGGAATGAATGAGTGTCACCTAAATCCTGAGGTAGCAAATTCCAGATTCTCGGGCATTCCCAGAGAAGGAACAGGTGTTTGCTTTTTCTCTCTTAAATTTAATTTGGTCGGAATCAGGAGTGGAGTATTCGAGTTACGAAAAGGTCTCTTTTGGCCGGCTTTTGATAGTTTTTTAGCGAGGTAGATTGTTTTTTCATTAAAGAGGGCTTTGTGGGTTATGCAGGCAGTTTTGAATATACATCTTGCTTCGATGTGTTGCCAGTTGAGTCTCTTGAGTGTGGGAGTGATGTGATTGAAGCGACTCTCTCCAGAAAGTAGCCTGGCCGCTGCATTGAGTTTAGCTTTCATAGGGATGAGGTGAGATTTAGGGGAGCCCGTGATTGTTGCGTTACCGTTGTCCAGCTTGGAGAAGACTAAGGATTGCACCACAGTCTTTAGGTCTTCACGGAGGATGAAAGGTTTGATTTTATTTTTTTAAGGCTCTTCAACTGACAGAGTTGGAGATGGATAGTTTACAGTTTAATGCAGTGAGGTTGTGAAGTCAGATATGGACAAGATAAGACTTTACTTTTGGTTGGAGGAAGAGGAGTTTGGTTTTGTTGGAGTTGAGCTTAAGGTGGTTGCTGGTCAACCAAGCTTGTACTATGGAGAGAGTACTGTTTAAGTGCTGGATGTCATTAGCTTATAATTATTATGTAGAGTTGGGTGTCATCTGCATACAGATGGTAAGCAGTTTTGTCTTGTTTCAGGATCATTGTAAGGGTTCTATATGGAGGTTAAATAAGGCAGGAGATAGATTGATCCTTGGGGGGGACTCCTTGAGACTGGCATTGCTGTTGAGGTGGAGTTGACTAGTTTAATTAGCTGAGTGTGTTGGTTCAGAAAAGAAGCAAACCACTGAAGGACTGTGCCATTGATGCCTGCACATTGGGAGAGGGTATTTAGGAGAATATCATGGTTAACTGTATCATAGACCGCTGAGAGGTCCAAGAGGACTAGGAGGCAGGCCTTGCCATCATCTAGAGATCTCTGTAGGTCATCTGTGATGTTCAGTATTGCAGTCTCTGTACTGCAGCTTTTCCTGAACCCATAATGGACGGTGTTGTGCAGGTTGTATTTTTCAATGTGGTTGTTGAGCTGTGCAAGCACACATTTTTCAATAGTTTTGGTGAGGAGAAGGAAGTTGGTTATAGGTCTGTAATTGCTATGGTCATGGTGGTCAGCTACAGGCTTTTTGATGAGGTGGGTGACTTTGCTGAGTTTGAGGGAGGTCGGCATGGAGCCACTGGATAAAGATAAGGATTATTTTAATCCATGCAGAAGGGATGATGTGCTTGCTTGAGATTTTTGACAAGCGTGTTGGGTAGGGGGTCGGAGAGGTGGGAAGCTGGCTTCATGCAAGCAAGTATTGTGAGGAGGACTTCTTTGGGGATAATGTCGAATTTGGTCAAGGCAGTCTTGTTTTTCATTGGCAAGCAGTTGAAGTAGGTGTTCTGGATTGCTGAGGGACTGAATGTGGGAGGGCTGTCAGTAGATGAACTGACTGTGGGAGTGCTGTCAGTAGTTGGCGGTGTGGCACTGGATGGGCCCTCTCTGTTAGAGGGGGCATCTGTGGTACCGGGTGGGGAGGAGGACGGGTCTCATGAGAAATCGATGTTAGTTATTTTTTGGAGAAGAGTGCGGTGAACTCTTTGCAGGGCTTAGTAGAGCCATGAATTTAAGGGGCCTTGTAGTCTGCTCCTACAAAGGAAGAGTAATGCTGACTGTGACTATAAAGAGGAAACCCTTAGGGCCAGATGTACGACCATGTCATTTAGCGACTTGCAAATTGCGCTCAATTGCGAGTCGCAATTTGCGAGTAGCTAAATGCCATGTACAACAGTGTCTGAGACACTGTTAGCGATTCCTAATGGGGTCGCAAATTGCATGCCTCATGCATAATAATGAGGCACTTGCAATTTGCGACCCCATTAGGAATAGCTGGCCCTCCCAGGTATGGTGGCCTGCTGGGCTCAGCAGACCTCCATGTCTGGGACTGCTTTTAAATAAAGCAGTTTTTTATTTTTAAATGCAGCCCGTTTTCCTTAAAGAAAAACGGGATGCATTTAAAAAAAGAAAAATTAAATGTGTTTGTTTCATTCTTTAAGGGCAGGTAGTGGTCCCTTGGACCACTGCCTGCCCCTAAAAAATATTTTCCCCTGCATTCGCAAAGGGGAAGTGGTCCCCTGGGGACACCTTCCCATTTGCGAGTGCTTTACCACCCTCTTGAAGACGGCAGTAAATTGCGAGTGTTTTGCGACCGCAATTGCGGTCGCAAAACATTCTTACATAGGCCTCTGACTCGCTATTAGGAAGGGACGCCCTTGGAACGCCCCTTCCTAATAGCGACTCGCAATTCCTATTTAGTGAGTCGCAAAAAAATTGCAACTCGCTAAATAGGGATTGTACATGGCCCTATTAGATTTTGCATGCGCAAACGTGTTGCAAACCTGTTTGCGCATGCAAAATATGGTCGTACATCTAGCCCCTAGTCGTTTATTATGCGTTTGTCCAAACTGTTGCCACAAAGGAGATTTTATTTGGGAGTCTTTTTAATGATGTGAATATAAGATCGATTTCAGAGATGATTAGATTCTGTTTTACTATTGAAAATCATTCTTCTCTTATTAAATTATCTTTTTTTGATTTAACTTATGAAATATTAAGAAACTGCAATTAATATACGTCAGTTAACTTTTTTTATAATTCTGTTTTTAGAAGTTCATTATGATGGTTGCGAAACGCCTATTTTTTTATTGTAATTCACGTGTTTATTACAATACATTTTCTGTACTACTGCTACTTCTAAGAATTGAGGGTGTGGTGTTCTCAGCAGTGGTAATGTCAGTGTTGTGCATCTTGTGTAGTGGCAGATTGAGGTAGTGGTGTGAAGGTACTGGGGTGCACCCCAAGAAGACACATTCACTGTCTCTGAATTACAGCTCGAAATACTCCACGCATTTTCCCCAGTAAATGTCAGTGAATGAGGAAAATCTTTAAGAATGTTCCTGGAATTGAGAGGAGCTGATTGGTGCTGGAGCCGCCGTGGTTTGCGCGAGAGCGGAGAAGGGCTTCGTTATCTGCCTGCGTTCCCTCCTTGTGCTGTGGGACTTCGGCCTCCTGTCGCCGGAGACGCACTTTGTCCCTCGGGGCGGCCATGGAGAGGGGTGGTCTCTGGGAGCAGCTGGGAGGGAGGCGCAGGTGCCCCGGGCGGGTCCGCCTTTAAGCAGCCCGCCTGCGTCATGGGCCAGGAATGTCGCTGCGTGCCTGGCCCATGACATGAGCCTCTGAGAGCTGCTGCGCTGAGCTCATTCATGCCATCGGCGGGCGTGGAGTAGCAGCGCAGGCAGGAGAGGAGGAACAACACTGGCTGCTGAGGAGGCGCAGCTTGGGAGTACACGCTGCCTGCTGAGAAGGGAGAATACGAGCAGCAAGGCACAGAAGAACAGCTCAGCACAGGAGCAGCATTCAGTGCGCAGGCACAGCAGAAGACCACGAGCCACACCAAAGGGGCACGGCACGGACACTGACTAGCCAGCGGAGGAGCATTGGGAGCAGATGGGCCACGTCGCAAGCATCGCAGGCACGGCATAGTCGGTAGCCCCCGTAGCAGGCGCGGGGGTCTAGGTGCAAGGATAACCGGTGCACAGTGAAAGATGCAGCAGGCCTGACGGCGCCTAGAGGTGGAAGTACCGTGTGACGTTCTGACTTGGAGACTGCGAGTTCTTCCGCCGTGGGCAACTCGACCCATAATGCCCTCGGAGCTGGCCCTCGACCCGGCGGCTGACGCGGGGCTATGGCGGGGGGCCCACCGGGTGCCTATGAAGCTGAAGATCCGGACACAGAGGATGAAGGCCACTAGAAGGGACATGCGAGGTTGGTAGGGGCGGCACTGTGAACATCGGTAGATGCTTGGGTGCTGTAGTGAGGGAGCACATTGCTGCGGCAGCACAGTTCTCAGTTCTCGGGACGACCCATTTTAAGTGTGAAGGAAGCTAGTTATATATTCTCGGTGTGAGGGAAGCTTGCATTGCTGCTGCCGTTGTTTATGTACCTGAATGAAGCATGGCTTGTGCTGCTACAGTCTGTGCTGTAGCTGCACCTGGTTTTGTGAGAGGTGCTTACACCGCTCCTGTCCAGTTGGTGTCCTGCCTGAAATAAATGTGTCTGCGTAGAGGGTTCTGAACGAAGCTTGCTCTGCCGCCGTCGCAGCGGCACGTTTTTGTGAATGAAGCTTGCAATGCGGCTGCACATCTAGTCGTTTATACACTAGGCTTGCCGCGTTTGCCTAAGCGGAGTATCAGTGAGCTTGCCCCTCCCAGTCTGTACATGTTTCGTATGTAAAGGAAGATTTGCTAGAAACAGAAATATAGAAGTTCAGGTACTCCGTTACACTGTCCCAGATTAGCAGTTTGCTGCAGAGAAGTGCTGGTACTGTCCCTTCCATGTTAAAGAAGTGTGGGTACTGAGAACAGACAGTATCTACCCATTCAAAGCACTGCTGCGTTTGCTCTGTAAATGAAGGAGGCGAAGCTTGTGTTCCTGTTGCCTTTGTATCGCACGTTCTGTGCTTGAGGGAAGCGTGCTGTGCGGTACCTGTGCTCTGAGGTCTGCTGTCAGTGTTGCTTGCTTTACTAATCCTCGTGGTGCTTATCCTCTGTATGTGAGAAAGCTTGTTTTTGTATATGAAGTTTATTTTGGGCACGGAGAAAGCTTACACTAATGTTTCCATTGACGCGGATGTTGTGTGTGTGTGTGTGTGTGTGTGTTCAGGAAGCCTGCACTGCTGGACCTGTTCCTGAGTGAACCTTGCACTCAGTCGCTGATGATCTACCCTTTTGTGTGGATGAGGAAGGAGGAGCGTTTGCCGTGCTCATCACTGGTGAGTGAGTTGTGGCCTGTCGCTGCTGTATCTCTTCTGTGTGAGGGAAATTTGTGCTTTTTATGTGTTCGCTGTGCTATGTGTAAACTTTCGCCATTGCAGTGAGAGTGTATGTGTGTGGCCAATGTATTGACTTTCTGCCTTTGGTTTTGCGTGTCGGTATACAAGCTTGCTGCACTGCTGGCAATGTAGTGCGTGTCTGTTGCTGCGTCTTTGTGGGCGCGTGTGTGTGTGCCCACACAATGGGACCGGGTCAGTCATCGTATTGATAGTAAAACCTGACTGGGCCAGACCAACACTGTTTGTGTCAGGACCAGGGTATTGCGGGTCAGTCTTCTAGTGTTTTACGCACTCCTCAGTGTGTTATTAAACTGTTCTGACGTAGACTCGAAATATGTATTTTAGTCTTCTGCCGAACACCTGCCACGTACCTCAACATCCAAGTCGATATCGAGGTAAAATAGCGAATACACACTTCGTGAGTGGCTGTCCGGTCCCAGTAAAGATCGATGTATGGATAGCCTGTTTATGCTGTCGCAGCTGTATCTATTTATTTGTGCGAGGGAAGCTTGCACTGAAATTCCATGCAGTACCTCTTCTGTGTATGTGGGACGCTTGCACGTCTGCTTCCCATACTCAATCTGTTCTGTGAGTTAGTGAAGTTTGTGTGTCAGCTCGCTGTGCTTTACCTGAAGGAAGCTTGCACTGCGGTTGGAAGTGCTCTGCTACTGCCCGACCTGCACTTGCTATATGTATAGTATGAATGCATTGTTCAGTGCGCTAACTTTTCTGTTCAGCTGTACATGTTTTGTACTGCATGTGCGGTACCGTCTTTTATGAGTGAAACTTGCGTCACCCAGCTCTGTGTACACTGGAGCGTGTCCACAGCTCTCCGAGACGTGTCTTTAGTTTTAGCATATAAAGTCATCTTGCCCTGAGGGAAAGGGGCGCTTAGGGCCTGGATGAGTGCAGGGCGGGCAGACATTCGCAATGAGGTGTCTGCAGGGTGCTGGCGGCGAGCCTTCATGACGCTGTGTACCCAAGGAGAAGGGTACGGGGAGAGGGGTATGATGTCAGCTTCACCACGAGGGCCGCCATGTGAGTTCAGCAGTGCTCACCGACCAAGACTTCCTCTTTCCTCAAGGCCAGGTGGAACTGATGTCATGTGTGGAGCTGTGCCCAAAGACCCCCGTGAAGCACCTCTGGTATTCCAGTGCTGCTGGACACACACAGCTCTGACGGTTCTGTCCTACAGCTCCTTCTATTCCTTTACTAAGACAGACACGCACTTCACCCAGAGCACTTCAGTTCTGACGTACTGCGCCCTTGCTTTTCCAGTACTGACAACCACACACAAATATATCTGCCAGTGAACTAAACTTACCAAAAGCTCCATGTCACACGGATGTCGTGCAAACAGTTGTTTCACTCTTGTAAGTTCAGTTGGATGAACCAGGACTACAACTTCCAGAATGCCCCATTATTAATCAGTAGCACAGGAAAGGAACGCGGCGTCCTTGGTGATTTAGTCATCTGGTATCTTTACTATATACTTTGTTCTAAAAATATGCCCGCCATTCCCTGCCAGATAGCCTTCCCCACGCATTTCGGCAATTGTCAGGAACTGGTAGGCGCCTTGGCACTCGTATTCACCGGTTGCGGGGGTCCTGTCTGTGGCTAAGTGATGGCCTTACTCCCCCCACCCCGCATTGAGTCACCTGTCAAGGCCCCGTGACATAATTTCCGTGTGGAGGGGGTGATGTCACGGGGAAGCACAGAGGAAGCCACTGATGAGCTGGAGTACCTCGGGCATTCCAATGAGCTGTTAGCCCTCCCCTTCGTCTCTACCAGCGTACAGCACGTGACGCATTCTCTAAATAGAAGCTGCAGGCAGGCACGTCGGGGCGAGGGGAGGGGGCACATCGTGTCACGAACATTGCATTTGAGGGACATTAATCCTGTGCACGCAGATAAGGTATCCATTGGAGGGGAAATGCCGAAATAACCACACTCCTTACGCCCCTTAGCCGAATAAGTGTGTAGTGCCTCATACCTAGGGTGACCAGATTTTGAGAGCCAAAAACCGGGACACGCCGGAAATAAAAGTAGGACTAAAGGTTTTAGTCTTACTTCTATATCTGGCCTGTCCCGATTTTTACGTAGCCTTGTAAATATGTGTGTGTGTATATATATATATATATATATAACTTTTAAACGTGCGCACACACATTGTGTGTATATATATATATAGATATATATATACACACACACACATACATTTACAATGCCACATTTACTTAACATTATCTATGGCAGGACCTCCACCCTGTGCCCCCTGTCCTTCTCCTTCTGTGCAGCCTGACGGAAAAGGGAATACATTTCTTAATTGTTTCATTTTTCTGAAGAGCCCGTGTAAGGAGAGCATGCCTTCCAATTCTCCTTAAAATTCCAATTACCTGACATTTGTCCTAAAACCGGGACATTTATGCAAAATGAAGAAATGTGTCGGGACACCGAGACAGTCCACTGAAACCCGGAACGTCGGTCACCCTACTCATACCACCACAAACCAGCAATAATATCCACCACGTGCGTGACGTGTTGTGCAGCAGAGTTTGCTGTAATACCAGCCATAGCGCGTCCAGTTTCAGTTTCCACTGAGAAATGTCTCTTCTCTGTGTGCTTGTGTAAGAAAGAGTACATTCTCATCTCATGCTGCTGTGTTCGTCACGGCAGGGTGCTTCTGTTATCTTGGTTCCTAAAGGGTAGGTGAGCTGTTTCTCAAAGTCGGCCTCTTGTCTTCCCGTCACTGCAGGGTGGTCTCTGCCGTTTCCTTTCTCACCGGTACTCCATTTATTCCTTGACTGCCAAGTGCATCCGATCCCCGTTTATCACGTCACTTTGTCCTTTGCATAAACAGTCTGTGGAACACATTTCCCATTTTGCTTAAACAAAAATACATGACGTCGGACAGCCTCCATTTTGCATAAACAAACCGCCTCACGACAGTGCAGACTTCATTTTGAGTAAACATAGGCATAAGCTATCATGGGGCTGCCCCTTTTTCACCCACAACGTGTCGAGGACAGAAAGCAAATATACTGCGAGGTGAAAATACTTACTCATCGAGTATATTGGGGCAGGAAGAGGTTGAGGTATGTGTCTGAAAATAGTCAGTCGGTGAAGTGCTGCTCTTCTCAGAGGCTGGCCCACATTCCTTTTCCAGTGGCATGCAGAAGGCCACCTTTTCTTTTTCCGTGATTCATTTCGTCCTGGTTCAGGTCAGCTCCACTGTCTGCTGATCCATAGCTGTGGGCAGATGTAGTGGCAGCAGACTTAACTGGTGACAGTTCTATATATTATACAATGTAAAAACAAAACGTATGCTGCAGGTAGAGCCTGTAGGAACAATTAATAGCTGTTAAACTTCAATTTTTCTTACTTTCGTAATGAAGTATCCATCCTCTCTAAGTGTCACCCCGCCGAATAATTGTCTGTTCTTGTTTGAATGGTTGGTTGAAAAAATCCAACCTAGAATTTGATTTGGGATAGACGTTCTGGGCCTCATTCATAATTATGGTTACCATGTGACTATCTCAACATGGGCACAATATTCAAGCTTTGTGCTTCCATGTTTTGAATATTTGCAGTCTGCTACATTAGCCCTTGGTGTCCATTGTAAGTCCAGGTGGGCTGAATCCCTGCCACGTTTTCAGCAAACTACTGTGCATTTGAGTTCATTGTTTAGGAATTTATCTTATGTGGATATTATGAAAGCGTGCAAAGATCTGATCCACCTGTATGATTTCATTTAGTTTAATTGGGTTTAACAAAGACTGCAGTTGCCAGAATGGACTCGTTGTTATACAAAAGGCTGGGGCCAGAACACGGCGTCCTGTGTGACATAGAATCTTTTGGTCTGGCTGCTCCTAAACAAGCTCTCATCTGCCTCACTGAACATATCCTCCCTAAAGAACCAATCAAAAAACTGTATTAGGTTCTCTCTTCCTGGTTCCCTAAATGCCCCATGGCAGGTGTGAAATAGCTGGCTATTCAACTTGGAGCACTGAAAGGCTCACTTTTCAAAATGCTGAGATGGCAAAGAACTGTAGCACTATAGAGGACTGAGCCTTGATGGTGACATGGTAAGCAAATCTTTCTCTGTCCCTAGAGACAGTATGATATTCAGAGAGTGCTACATATCAGCACTCATTATCTACTAAGCTTTCTGCTCCCATGTCATCAGAACGATCAACTTGCCCTACGAGATAAGACCTATTGTGATAATCCAGCACTCACAATTTTCTCAGGTTCGTGCTCTTTCTCCAAAGTAAAATTGTAGTTTACCTCATAATAAGGCACACTTTCTGCAGAATGTGATTCCATATTTATTTTTTTCTTTTGTTTGAAACTCTGCTTTTGTCTGAACACCACAGAACATAAATGGGTATCATGTATTTGTTGTGGAGATGCTCAGCAAAAAGTAATAGACCAAGAGGCAGCAAGTTGTGACTCTCTTCCCCTTTTAGAATTCTACCATATACTAATTTTTGTTGGGAGAGAAATGGTGTTATTTATTACCCAACAAGAATTTTCCTTAAATGCAGAAAGGGAAAATCTCTGCTCTTGGTTGTAGATAACCATCAAATCAAGAGCACACCCTTCACAATATCTTGTCAGCCCTTAGTCACCCTTATGGGGGATTATTGCGGGAAATCCCAAGAGCTGGAGCGCTGGCTGGGGGTCGCGTCCCACCCACTGTGCAGGCCATAGGCGTGAATCCTGAGGGCTAGTACAAAAAAAACAATTGGTCTCAAAGACCAAACTCGAGCCCATGCTTAAAAAACATTTTTAAGTTTATATCTCCTTTTTCAATTCTCCAACCCGATAGCCACAGAGAACACCATCCACCCCTCACAAGAACTCTGCGATACCCTTTCTGACCACTTCCACAGCAAAATTGCTACCATCTATAACTTTGACCCCAAACCCACCCTTTTCAACCTTGACAACCTCAGTCTACCAGCGAACACAAGCCAGTCGATGACCACCTGCTCTCCGTTCACCACTCAGACCACCACAGCCACCACCTCATCCATCCACTTTGGGGCACCCACCGACCCCTGCCCCCACCATATCTTCAGCCTCTGAACCAACCCAATCAGCACGGAACTCAACAGCATCCTCAATACCTCCATCTCCACAGCAATATTCCCAGAAAGATGGAAACATGCAGAAATCAGACCTCTCCTAAAAAAACACTCTGCCGACCCCAGCGACCTAAAAACTACCAACCTATCCCATTGCGCCTCCACCCTAACAAAGTACTCGAAGGCCATGAACCAACAGCTCACCGAATGCCTGGATCAAAACCACCTACTCAATGCCGCTCAATCAGGATTTCAAGCCAACTACATCACTGATACCACATTGCTTGCCACCTCAGACAACATCAGAACTCTCCTCGACGCCGGAGAAACTGGACCCTGATCCTCCTCGACCTCTACTGCGTTTGACACTGTCTCCCACCACACCCTCATCAACAGACTCTACAGCACTGGTGTACAGCAAAGTTCTCTCAAATGGATCGCATCCTTTCTTAGAGGACGCACACAGAGTATCCGACGTCCCCCTTTCACCTCCGCACCCAAGGACATCATATGCGGCGTACTCCAAGGATCATCCCACAGCCCCATCCTGGTCAACATCTACACGACCCCCCTCGCAGATGTCGACAGATCCCACGGACTCAACATAATCTCCTACACAGATGACAATCAACTCATCCTCTCGCTCACTGAGGACCCCGCTAACGCCAAAACCAACTTCTGCAATTCCATGACCAACTTAGCCAATTGGATGAGGGACAACTCCCTCAGACTCGACTCCTACAAAACTGAAGTACTGATCTTCAGGAAGACCACTTCTGTATGGGACCAACACTGGTAGCCGGCACAACTCGGACCAACACCCACTCCAACAGTCCATGCACACAACCTGGGCATCTTCCTTCGACAGCTAACTGACCATAAAACAACAAGTCAACTCAATCGCCTCCTCCTGCTTCTAGACCCTATGCATGCTCCTCAGAATTTTCAGATGGATCCCAATCAACACCATAAAGACCGTCACACAGGCCCTTGTCACCAGCCGCCTCGACTACGGCAACGCCCTCTATGCTGGAATTTCCACCCAGCACCTCAGAAAACTCCAGCCCATACAGAACACCACAACCAGAATCATCGTGGACCTCCCCAAGTGGACCCACATCACCCCCCCACCTCATAAACCTCCACTGGCTCCCCATCAAAAAGAGATGCCAGTTCAAGATACCCACGCACGCATACAAAGCCCTACACAATCAAGGACCGTCCTACATCAACCATCGACTGAACTTCCACCTGCCTGCCAAGACGGCTGCGTTCCACCTCACTCACCCTCGCACACACACCCTGCATCCGCCGCAGCGGTGGCAGCTCCTTCTCCTACATCGTTGCCTATTCTTGGATCGACCTGCCCTTCAACCTCCGAGCGGCACCCTCCCTGGCGGACTTCTGAAAGAACCTCAAGACCTGGTTTTTCGACCGATACACAGCACCCTCAGCTCCCAGATACTCCAAGGGGTGGCAGTGTGCTCTCTACAAATGTTGATTGATTTGATTTCATTTACTACAACTCCAGTGATAGTAACTGTTAAAAAAAAAAACTTTGGAATGAGCGTAGGAAAAGGTAAACAAAAACCCTTCCCTTAACAAAAATAGCTCCTCTAACCACTACACACAAGCAGGTACTGGGTATGAGGTCTTTGTTAACTGGGAACCACAGCAAACAGACCCAAGGGGCTTACGCGTGTCAGGTTTTTGACATCGTAGTGCTTCCAAGTCTGCTTAGAGCTAAAGAGAGCATCTGACACTTAAGGTTGCTAGCGTGGTTACCTAAAAGCCCTGGAATGTACAATTCATGCATTTAAATATTGCCTTGGTGAAATCTCCACCTTCCCCAGCCTGTGTGTTTTGCTCTTCATGCAGGAAGTGTGCTGCGAGTACCATCAGGTTGTTTTATTCCCCTTTTATGGGCTGTTTGAACAGCACTGTTTCGGGGCTCTTAGCTTTATCCAGATTCATTTTTCCATGAAATGTACTTGCTGCTAGGTGAACCCAGTCTTGGCCTTTTGTTTTTCCCTGCATCACATCCTCCATCCAACAATGATATATTCTTTAAAGTGTTTTCTTGTCTACTAAATTTTGAAAGTTTCTGTTGATTTATATTTAAAAAAATTTTTTTAGTTTGCTTAATGTTATTATTTTAGAAAGTCACACAATGAGGTGGTAAGGTATTCTGCAGCCCTCCCACAATATTTTGGTGGAAAGGAGCACGACGCCCCCTCCCTCATAATCTCTAATCTTTGGTGCTCCTGGTTGTTGTGGAATGTGCTGACATGTCTCTCACCTTGTGCTTTGCAGGTGGATTTGCTACTTTCTCGTCCTGCTTTCCAGGCCTCTGTGAGGGGAAACCAGCAGCCATCTTGCCCGTCAGCATCTCGCAGCCCTGTCTGCCAGTGGCCAGCGTGGGACCCACTCGCATCTTGCCACACCTCTACCTGGGCTCCCAGAAAGACGTCCTCAATAAGGTATGGGCTTGTTGTGTTCCATGAGGAGGAAGACCCATCACCACAAAGACCATGTACCAGAGGGTTGAGTCGGCTGGTGTGTCTCATCAATCTGTATCTGTGGTGGGCATGAAGAGGCATTGTTGGTATGAGAAGATGCATCAAGGGCAACGTTTTGGGACTTTTACTATTTTAGATACTGACAAAATGTGGCCTCCTTTTAGCAGTTCTAGATGTGTGCCATTGGTAATGTTGGTTCTGTTGCATAATGTGTTTCCTCTGTCGATTAGTAGTATTTGAAATAGTTCTGCCGTCAGGCCGGCTCCTCAGACTTTGTTTATGCTTTCATATTGCCAGGAAAGGGCACTGGGAAAAACCAAGCACAGGTGTTATTGTGGGCAGAAGGCCAAATTCAGAAGGTACTCAAAGCTTGTCCAATCCATGATTCTACTCCAAGCTAATGCACGCTTCTTTTGTTTATAATATGGGGCCCTACTGCCAACATAATCATACGGGTTGAACTTTGGGTATTCTGTGCAGTCTTTAAAAGTATTTTGGTTTTCAACTCTTTATTTACTCCCAGTCAGTCATTGAGGCAGAGGTGCCAGACAGATTGCAATAGTGGATCAAGTTTGGTATGGCCTGTCTGCCCTAGTTACCTAGTAGACCTAGTTGCATTCAGCGACATTTTAGCTGACTGCGCCTGTGTGGCCGAGTTTCATTGAAAAACTCTTTGAAACGAGTAAACTTTAATCCCAAACCGGGAGAGGGAACCACCAAGACTAAATATATAAAGGATGCCAAAGGGAAGTTCACATAAAATAATTGTGGTCCAGTTTAACTGCGCTTCTAAACATCTGGCAGTCGGTGGTTAGGTACACATGGCACAGTCACTGGAATAGATCATTTGGGCGCTAAACTAGCTCTAATCTATTGCAGGGTGGCTGGATGCTAAAGGTAATGGGCACCCACGCCGTTGCCTCCCTGGTGTACCAACTTCCGCAGCCTACCTCACGGAACATGGCAGGCTGTTATACCTACAGGGAGAAAAGGCAACCTGCAGGAGAGCTACTGATTTTTAGAAGAGTTGCACACCAGCTCCTGAGGATGGCCTTTACCCAGTATGCTGTCTGTACACAGTGTGTTTGTCAAATACACACCATCACACATTAACGACAACACACTTCATATGCAGAGTGCAAGGATCCCTTAATGCGGACTGCACACACAGTCTCCCCATAGCCTGGTACGAGGGGCAGAATACAATATTATCCATCACAGGTGCAGGAGGGCCAGATCCATAGCAGATTTTTTTTTTAACACAGTGTAAATGATTTCCATTTAGATTCACTGAATAGGAGTTTCACCTCATATGGATATCCTGGCATGGATCCAGCCCTCCTGGGTGGATACCCTTACACTACCAGAATCATGGTAAACTTTGGATGCCCCCCCTAACTTTGGATACACCCCTAATAAAGCCTAGGCTCATTTGTCGAATGTCAAGACAAGGATTCACAGATTGTTGGGTCCACTGAAGACAAAAAAAACATAGACTAGGCCAGAAAACAGTAGATGAGGGCATGGTGTCAAACTTTTCCAATATATAAACGGAAGAGGAATGTGAGTTCAGCAGTTTTCTACCCTGCTAGCATCACTTCAAGTCCCAAAATGTCTGCGTCCCAAGCCGTTGATTGTCATCGTGGAAAAGAGCAGGCCAGTGAGGCCACATGTTCATGGGAACAAACATGAAACAACTAGACATTGGGCCAGCTGCAAACAGACCTTGGTAGATCATGCCACGCCCTTGACAGAGTTAGTTAGCCCTGTGGGTCCATTCTTAGGGTGCAGGAAGCTGCAAGAAACTGTGCTGCGGGGAGTCATGATTAGCCTTTGGGTCCCTGGTTGGTACCTGTGTAAGCGGTGTTCTGATGTTTTGTTATATACAAATGTCAGTGGGAACAGTTGGCTCTGCGCAGTGTGGTGGGTGTTAGCACCCCGGCGCCCACCACATGGAAAGTAAAGGACGTGCCTAATGGCGTTAGGTGATCGGATACATTGGGCGGCAGGCGATCAGATTGAGTAATCTAGATTTTGTTGAGAGAGTGGTTCTGATGTAGAATCTTTATACTCGCCCTGCCAGTAAGCATGCCTAAAATGAGTATTTTAGCCCAGTGATTGAGAAATATTTAATGCAATCTCCGGATTATCGTTTTTTAAAACTACTTAACGCAGCCAGTATGAGCGCCTCTACTAAAGCTTTGAATTACACCAAATATTTATTTGGGACTTTTATTTAACCCCTGAAGATTTTGACATGTTGTGTCAGTATGGTGTAGTTTAATGGTTTAGAATGAGACACGAAGAAAACCGAGCCCAGTGGGGTCGTTACCCTCTCCAGAGGAACAGATCTAAAGAAGGGCTGCATAACCACTTATTAGATCACAGGAAGGAGGACAAGACCCAATTGGTAGAAAGTTCTAGACTAGCTGTGTCTGAATGTGAAGAATTGTGACTAACCTGGCACTTTCCCGCCAGGACCTGATGGCTCAGAATGGCATTGCGTATGTGCTCAACGCCAGCAACAATTGCCCAAAGCCGGACTTCGTCTGTGACCGCCACTTCATGCGCATCCCTGTTAATGACAACTACTGCGAGAAGTTGCTGCCGTGGCTGGACGAGAGCGTGGACTTCATCGGTAAGAAGGGGGCGTGTATGTGGAGTGGGTCGGAAAGAGAGATCTGTGTAGAGGCAGCTCAAATGCATGGTACTTCTTTCTCACAGAGGCGGTCTTCTTACCTTTGTTAGGAAGTTTCCAGCAAGTGAACGGGGCTTATGGACATTTGTGTAGCAGAACACAGCTACCCTCATCTCCCTTTTTGGTCTCTCATACAGATACGGCTGTTCACCTGCTTCTGTTAAAACTTCACATGACATTTTAACTTCTGAAGAGAAGTCTGCATTCTCTCACTGCTTCTCATCTCACTTCTCCATGAGTCTTCCGTAGAAAAGTATGGGAGTTCCCTCCCCCCTCAAAAGCACTCTGACGTTTTCTTTCATTATTTCAGAACCTTGAGGCTTCCCTGTTCCTCACAGACCTTCACTTGCCTGTCTCCTTCAGAGATTGCCAGGCTGTTCTCTCCTCCCCAGAGCCAATCCTACTTTGAATTTCTTTCAGGGACTGCCAAGCTGTTCTCTGCATTCCAGAGACATACTGACTTTAACTTCTTGCGAAGAAGGCCAGTCTGTTCTCCAGCTTCTTCTTCTTTTTTTCTGCGTCTGCTGCAGAGAATGACCTATCTCCAGAGGTCCATCTGGTCCTTCGTCTGTCTGTGTGTCTCCTGCAGTGCGTCCCCTAGTTCAGACATCGCTTTCACATGTCTGTGCGTCTGCTGCAGCGAATGCCAGGCTGTCTCCTGAACCTCGTGGACCTCAGTACTCTGACCTTTCATTTCTTTGCAGAGAAGGCCAGGCTGTCCAGCTCTCGAGTGATTGTGCACTGCCTGGCTGGGATTTCCAGGTCTGCTACCATTGCGATTGCATACGTCATGAAGACCATGGGGATGTCCTCTGACGAGGCCTACAGGTACGTGAAGGCAACCTTGCATTTCCAGGAACCCTTGAGAAAATGTGACACCGATCTTAGAGAGATCTTATGGAGCTGCAGCAGGAAGATGTCCCTTCCTGTTCAGAGTTAATAGTTGAGTGTCACCTCCTAGGTAGGGCTGTCTGCTGTAAAGGAGAGCAGAGGCTGGGAAGGATATGGATTCCTGCAGTGATGTTGTACGAGAGATACACTTCTTTCCACACAGAGTGAGGTAGAGGGACACAACACTAGAATGTTATTTATTCCATAGAGTGATACTGTCAGCTAAAAGAATACCTGTTCCGCGAGATGTTATGTTTCTTGCATTGACACATTCAGCTCCAAGCAATAGTAGTGCTGTCTATACAATGATATAATGTCATGACATAGAAGACATGCAAACGACTTGGGCGTTCTGTGCTTCATTCAGAGAACTGCATTGTCCATGCGTCACACTGTGTAATGCTTTCACATTGTGCGAAGGCAATGTTGTTTCATTCAGTGATGTATACTGCTCATACACTCAGGTTCACCCACAGCCTCAGCACCAGTTCGAAGAGTTCGATCTGCACACTTGCGTGTGAGAGTCCAGCACCGGCACCATTCCAGTTTCCCTTCCAAACGCCTAGCACAGGGGCTTATGTATGCACACTGAGAGAGGAATTGCAGTCGTGTTTCAAGACAAAGGCACAATGACTATTAATTCAAATCAATATGTTCATTTCTATTAATTATGACTACTACATATGAAATGATACTGACACAAATATGTACGTAGCGTTTCAAAAATATCTTAATGAAATGGGGGTTCCAATATTCGAACTAACAATCAGTTATTGCAAATCTGATAACTGCTTCCTTGCAACATTTAACCGTGCAGAGTCTTCTCTGCCACTCGGCTTTTAATTAATCTGGGATGGGCATGCTTACGGAGGGCACAATTCTCCAAAAGTGGCCTGGTCCCTTTGGGTCTAAAAAAGACAGAACTTCCTTTCTCATTGGTGTATATTTCTAAACACCAGAAGCAATTTCCCAGTTGCTGGTCCCTTCCAGGTTGCGGACTAGTTCACGGAAGAGTTGTGGTGATGTCATAAAAGCACTGCCCTCAGTGGCCATCTTACACTTTTATAAATGATGAGGGCTCTTTCCAGCCTCCAAACCCTTCAAGGTACTGGTACAGCACTGAAGCTCAATGGGGTCTGCATGACCAAAGGCATCTGCAGGTAGAGAATCCACAAGCATAGAGAATTGGGCTATGAATTTATACTGTGAAAGTGGACGGGAAGTGCTCCTGTCAACAAGTTGTATGCACACTGTTTCTCTTTCCTCCAGAATACTGCTGAGCTGAAAGCTTCAGGGACTACATGATCCTATAGCCCTTAGCCCTCATATGCTGCGAAAGCTCTGACCCGCAGTCATTCTCTCACCTTCTACTATTAGGAGTCCGCTACACATTGTAATATATGGCAGCATGCTGGCACATCTAAGTGCTTGTAAGTAGTTTGGAAATTTGTACAGCATGTTCCTGAGGGCTGTACCAGCTCGGAGTGAAATTGTGAAACAAAACATACACTTTTACAGAAGGCAATGGCCGGGGGCGCCGGTGGTCAGGAAACCCTAGCAACAATTCCTACCTTGCAAAAAGGCTCAGGTGTTGAATTTGCTCAAGTGATATATTTAAACACAAGGCAGTACTCCTTGTTCTACCCATTGATCTCTGCTCCATACAGTGATAAAGTGAGATAGAAGCTGATGTTCTGTGTAGTACTGCAGTGTTACAGAGCAATGGGATGTGGGTTTCTTGTTATAGGCAGTTATACGTAGAAATTGAAGAGGTCTTCTTTGCTCTCCGTTGTGATGAGCAAGATGTAAGGGAGTGTTTGTTCCTTGTAATGTTTTTCCTTCATGTGCTGTTCTTTGGTTCTTCCAGTGTGTTCAATTAACTGTTTGTTTGACTTCTCAGATTCGTGAAGGAGAGACGCCCATCAATATCTCCGAACTTTAACTTCCTGGGCCAGCTTCTGGAATATGAGCAGAGTCTCAGTGTTCACAAGGCCTGGTCTGCAGGAGTACTGAAGACCTCAGGAGAGCATCTTCCTCCGCCAGACCTGGTGGAACCCCCTGATGGCACTGTTGCAACTGCAACATCTACCTCAGAAATGCCCGATGGGGGAATTCACAGCACAAGAGCGGAGTTGGAAAGGCGGCACCCTGGAGCTCCCAATCTTATTTCTCCCAGCACTCTGCAGCAAGGCCTCCGAGGCCTGCACCTGTCATCTGAGCAAGTTCTGGACACCAACCGCCTAAAGCGCTCCTTCTCCCTGGACATCAAGTCAGCCTACACGCCTGGTGCAGAGGAGACCCCCAAGTTGAGCAGGTTGGAATCTGGTGGCTTGTCGCCATTCTCTCCATTGCCGGACTGCCCCGAGTGGCCTAGTGGGCCAGATCTGCTGCTGGAGGCAAATCTGTGTCAGAGAAGAAAGCACCAACAACCACTGGTATCACCAGTGCATGGCCTGAATCTGAATTTTAGTGCGTTGTGTGCTGGACACAAGAGTGCCAGCTCTCAGGACAACCTCACACAGAAACTTCGGCTGAGCCTGTCTGGGACTCCACAGCCGGCAGTTCCCACAGAACCCTCATGCCTCGGCGGTTGGAGTGCACAGGTGGAGTCACCTAGCGAACCATGCACTACTGATACGCCTTGGTACTTTGGCACAGAGCCTACGTTGTCTTCGGGGACCCTTTTCAGCACTTCCTACAGTACATTCGGCCACAGTACCCTCCAGACAAGCTGTGAGATAAGGTTGAGGGAAAAGCCTCGGCCAGAGCCCAGAGACAGCCGGCGGAGCTGGCACGAGGAGGGTGCAGCTGAAATACAGTTCAAAAGGAGGAGCTGTCAGATGGAGTTTGAGGGGGGCATGTCAGAGTCCCACTCACGGGAAGATCTGGTCAAGCAGTCCAGTTTCTCTGGTAGTATGGAGGTAATTGAGGTGTCCTGACGCTGACCAGATGGAGGAGGTTTGGGATTCACTAGGGGGATATTATTTGTACACTTATATACTCAGAGAGCAAGGTATCTAAACATGTCACCAGTATATAGCAGGTGTTAATAGGGAGTCCCAAAAAAACTACAAAGCATTTTAATTTCTTCAATCTCAAAAGCCTCACCTCGGCTACTATTGCCTCAAGTGTGTTGGGGAAATGCTCCTGTCTCTCAGTCTCATTTTTACTGAGTAGCTCTCCCCAAAAAGTTTGATGAGTTAGTGTTGTGACAGTAGTGGGATCCACGTGTCAGGGGGAGTGGCTAGCGACAGCTTTGTTCAAGCTTCCACGGCTGTAAATGCACTTCAAGCTTCTCCTGGTTCAGCATGAGATGCATCAGCAGATTCTGCTGTAGGCACTGGTACCAAGAAGCGGGGAAAGCTTCTGCGAGTTGAGACTGAGCTGGGCTTGCTAAATTATATATGGAAGACTGGATGCCGCTCATGTGCTTCAATAGAACTGGGATCCTGTGGTTCCTGTTCACCTCAGCTGGCAGCCCCTGGGAGAGCTGCTTGTGTAAGGAGCCTCACCTCTACTTGACTTGGGGCAGGAAGAATCAAAGTGGTTGGAGTCAAAGGGATAATGGTATTAGTCTGGCTTTACTACTGTCAGGAGCTCCCCTTTTGAAGAGCCCCAAACATGTGTCTACCCCAAATTGGCAGCAAACATTTTTACTTCATCAGGGTTAAAAATATCAAACAGAAGATGGAAAAAGTGAAGGACTATCCTGGGCGTTCCCAGAAAATGAGACTTTGTGTTCTGTTCTGTTGTGTTCATTTTGTTATTTATTGCAGTCTCTTCATTCAGGCAATGAACCGGAAGGTGGCACCGATGGGACTGTCCAGCATGTAGTGTTACCACGCTATTTATTGAGAGCTTTTTATTTTGGCAATGACCAGGAAGGTGGCACCGATCAGAGACTGTCCAGCCTGCGGTGTAACCCTGCTATTTATTGAACTCTTCATTCTGGCAATGAAGATCAAGATGTCGCCGCCAAGACTGTCCAATCTGAGGCGCCACCATGCTATTTAATGAACTCTTCATCCTGGCAGTGGGCGGCTGGCCGGTGCCGTGGGACTCTCCAGCCTGCGGTGTCACAGTGCTATTTATTAAACTCTTCATTCAGGCAATGAACGGGAGGGCCGCCCCAGCGGGGTCCTCTCGACGCTCTTTGCACTGTACAGTATTTAAAGGCGGGAATGCTGCTCACTAAAGCAATACCAGACGTTCACTTGGACTTGTCTTTTGTAGCCCTTGACCTGCATCAGCTCTTGTTCTTTCTCCTTTCTCTTCTTGTCCGTCATTTTCCAGTCTCACTCTACCTTTTCCAGTCTTTTATTTTGTCTCACTCATCCGCCTCTTTCTTCCACTCCCTAAATGTGTCTTTTTCCTAAGGTTTCTTTCAGCTCCAGCCCTCTCAATTATTTTTCTCAGTGTTCCGCTGTCTCTGTTCCTACTTTGGTTTCTCAGTCGTCATAAGTGTGTTGCCATTACAAAAAGTGCAAATATTTGTTTGCATATGGGCGGAGTTGGTGACCAATGATGAGGCACATTTTTGCGTCCGTGTGCTTAGAGGTGTTAGCACACGGCTCGACTGGGCTCGCTCTCGCGAGAAATCCTCTGATTGGAGCTACGCCTCTCCCCATAATCCCAAAGGTTTCGTGTGTTGGCAGGAACTACCTGACACTAGCATCAACACCCAAATTATTATTGCTTTAATAAACCAAAAAATGGAGCTGGAGTCAGAGGTAACAGGGACTGCTGTACCCAACAGTGTTTTTTTTTCTTCAAGCAGTAGAAGGGTCTATCACTCTGGTGATTTCACAATCAAGCCGTTTTAGAATGAGCGCTGTCTTGAAAACAGCACTGAAGGATTTTGTCACCAAGCCCATTTTCCCAGAACAATGGGCACACTTTTGCTTAGCTGACACCACCCACTGATGTTTCTTTTTTTTTTATTTGGCCGCCAAAATCACAAAATGATATGAAGTCCCATGCCGTTGCTCTCCCTTACTGCAGAGGGGAGGATTAATTTTGCCGAATCAATGTTTTCAAAAGGTAGACAGCAGAGAACAGGAGCAAACCCTCCATTCCATATTTTGTTCTTTGATGAGTTTCTTTCTAGGGATTCATCACATTTGAAGGTATTATTATTCACTATTGATAGTGTGTTTGTGAATGACAGAAGTGTGTGATTTTACCCTTTGCTGTCACAAAAAAACCCTTTATGCTCCTGAGCGCTCCCAAGCCCAGTAAGCTGCAGTTCCCCCCTGGTTTTCTAATATCTGCCCTGTTGGACTGGCCGAATGATAGTGGTTCTTATCTCATTACCATTAACAGGTGTAGCTTTGGGGGTTGGTAACTTAAAAACTAATACTGAAAGTATCCTTAGAGTCTAGGGGCTTGGTTGTGGAATACACGTTTCCATTCAGGAAGTGAGAGCTGTGCAGATTACAGCGAAAAGCAGTTGGAGATGACCCTGGAGAAGTCACCAAGGTGGCGGGGGCATGAAGAGGCGGTAAATCTTACAGTGTTTACAAAACAGGCGACTCTCCCTTAAAATGAAAACTTGGTGGGGATAACAGCAGAAACCAATCACCCAAAGAAAGAGGAGTCCGGCTTTCCTGGTGGCAAGAGAAGGTGCCAGATGCACTCAGGGTCAGGCTTGCTAGAAGTTTTCGTGGGGCGTAGGTCACAAACATTATGGGGGACCCCTCCCTGATTTTATGGTGACCGTGGCAGCTATGGTTACCTGCCTATTAGAGAATACATTACAACAGTGGGCGGGTGGGCTATGTCGACTTTTTTCAATCCATAAATAAAATTAGTAGTCCAAAATGGCCCTGCTCGAGGTTAAACCATGCTGAGAAGTCGCCATGGGATGGGTGTCCAGCATACGTCCAAGAGGGTTGGTTCCATGCCCGATTTCCAGAATGGGTACTAATTAAGCGAATAGTTTTCAGTATGACTCGTATGTAAATATATTGTAAACGGCTATCCTGAAAACGTGGCATGCGTGCACCTTCCTCCTGGACCTGTCGTTTGCTCTCTTATGTTAGAAGTTATTCTATTGTTAGAAGTGTAGTCCATAGGAATTCTGAGAATTGTAAACATTGCTGCTGACCATGATTAACTATGCATGGACATTACAGGACAAACTCATCATTTCAAATTAATGACATGTATGATCCACACAGGATCACGTCCACCTGAAGTAGTTATCTGGGATTTCCTGCATGCTACTCTCTAGCCCAGCACACCACCTTCTCTCCGCTGATTGCCCGACATCCTAGCCGGGCTTTATAGTCGCTGAGTGGGGTGAAACATAGCCTTATAAGCAGTGCTTTAAATGGGAAATTAGAAGTGCCGGTACTACTCACTAATTAGACTGGGTGGGTAGTTAGGGGCGTGTCTAGGGGCGTGTCCGGGGGCGTGGCTGTGAGCCAGGAATTTAACAATAGCCACATAAGTAAGCTTTAATGCAAATGCTCTGATTGTCATGTAAAGCGCTTAAATGCCCATGGGCCAAATTTGCGCAAAATCAAACTGCCTCCTTACATAAGAGACATGGCAAGCATCAGCTTCTATGTCATAGGTGCAGAGCCTAATTTTTGGCAGTTTGATATTGCGCGAATTTGGGCCATGGGCATTTAAGCGCTTACATGACAATAAGAACATTTGCATTAAAGCTACTTTTTTAAGACCCTGGTTAAAGGAGTTGTCCAGAATCACAGGATGATGAGCCGACGTCGGGATTCGACCCTGGTTCTTCAGTTCAACTCTTGGCACCTCCGACCATATCCTCATTCTTGTTGCGATGCCAATGAGAACCAGAGGCGCAACTAGAGTCAAATTTCGGGGGAGAGGGGTGGGGTGTTGGGGCTGATTCTTCCAGCAGTATGCAGAGTGGAGCTGCAGGGGATCTAAGAAGGGGTGAGAAACAACAAAGCCTCCTTAAAAAGCAATTGGTCTTTTAAAGACCTGTGAAGTACTCGGGTGCTGCTGTGTGTGCTCCTGGGAAGCTGACTCAGCCGGGCTGACACACACACACACGATGGGGGAGTGGGGTGTCTGAAGCCCTTTGATCCCAATGGGCGTTGCGCGCCTGATGAGAACCTAACACTGCAGGAGCACCCCAGCGCAGAAATACACAGGCTGTTGCCAGCCAGAGCAGCACATAAACACGCACCATCTGAAAGGGTAATTTTCAGTTTTTACGTTGCACGTACCGTACTTCAGGGCCTGAGCCCTGCTGCTTCATGGAGTACCGGTACTCTCCTTGCCCGCAAATAAGTTCCGGTACTCTGGGGGAGAAACTGAGAAGTGCCGGTACTCAGTACTGGTGAGTACCGGCCCATTTAAAGCACTGCTTATAAGAAGCTCAGAACTGCTAAAAAAAAAAAAAAATGCGAGTTCACTTACTGACAGAGAGGTGGAGTCAGCTTGTTTCAGCACTAACGTGAGAACGGTCCCCACACTCAGACCTTTGGTGCAGTGAGGTGCCCTTACAAGATAAAGATTTTATTGACCCAGGCTGCACTGGATCGGGGCAGTGGAAATAAATAGTAAATGAGGAGTGGCCAAGTCTTAAGAGAGATGCATTTTGGATATGATACACAGAGTTTGCGAAATCCGATTTTGGAGGTGAGGCTGACCTCACCTGTGTGTCTCTCTGAAATTACACCTTCCCTGATATGAATTTTTAGAACATGTATGTCAAAAGTTGTTACTAGTTCACACTAAAGCGCAATACAGTCCCACATTGTAGAGCTGAAACACGTCGACTCCACCGATTTATGAGCGAGTGAGCATGCATTTATTTTTCTATACCAAACCATCGCAAGATTAAAAATGAACATTGCAAATATATGTAGCTGCACACTGATGCAGTTTTGATTTTATCACCACTCTTGAGATGTGCAGCATTATATAGACTGTCACCCACCCTACATAACCTATATAAGGGTAATGATAGTGAGGGAACAAGTGGACAGGAAACATTAGGGTCAGACTGGTTAGGAGGGAGCTTGACAAGGCTCTCATCCCCATTGTCATCATTGGTACCTCACACAGTGTCGGCTGTCTGATGGATTCGGCTACTTCAATAATTACCCGTGATATACCTAACATCTTGTTTTCCAGTGGGACTCTAATTACAGTTCGACTACACACTTGTTGGGAGTCTTCTTATCCCAACAACATTTTGTGCTATTAAGAGCACTCAAAATATATAAAAATTGGTGATCACATTTTAAGCTGTTAATAGGGGTTTCACTTGTAACTGATGTCAGATTCTAGCCCTACATTCTGTTCCATCGCCCTCCCCTCCAACTTCTAGATGGATCAAGGGCAGGTGGTCACCCATCGACATCTGGGATTTGCTCCTTAATCAACACTACCCCAAAGAAGTGGGGGTAGGAGATTCCAAGCCTGTGCTTTCTTGTGGGATCGAAATAATTATTGTTAGAAGTCTTACTTTTTGAAGGTTGAAAAGGCAGAAAACTTCCTCCTTTTGTTACCCAGTCACAGTGCCCAAAACCACCCAGTCCATCTGCAATTCATACCGAGTCCTACTACCTTAAACATACAGTCACACTGTGCTGACTATAGCCAGTCAGACTTTCCGAGCCTCACCCAGTCATACAGCCTCGTCGCACCTTGCCAGAGTGCTTCAACTTTATCATCATCATAAAATAGTTTATTTTGGTCAAAAGAATCCTAAAAATAAACATACATAAATAAATAGACCTATAAAAGAGCTACAGTAAAATATAATAATAACATGCAATTGATTACATAACTAGAGGGCTAGTTTCGGGCATTGTCTTATTCTCAGTACAGCATTAACAAGAGCTTTCCAAACACATAATGACAGGAGCGTAGCATTTTAGAGAAATTAATGCAGCTCAACAGCTTTAAATCTCCCCATCCTTTCAGCCTGCATGTAAATGTTTCCTTTTCGGGGATCCTATAGAAATAGCAGAAGAATGTATCATATAGCATAGCCTGGCTGTGTAGGTTATCGCACAGACATAAAAGAGCGTGCTCCTGGGTGCCCTACATTTTGTGAAACTAACTTTCCAATGAAGAGGCTCAATCAAAAATCTAGTCACCATTGCTTTCTTCTACTGATAATACACCCGGAACCGATAATAGTTCATACTACTTGTAGTAGCTAAGGGCAAGTAAGCCTTTGCTTTGGGTTTTGTGACCTCGTTTGATTCTTCAAACTTTCATACCTAAACAGGTTGCCCACAAGACGCTTCCATTCCTAAAAGTGAGTTTATCTGGGGACACAAAATGCTTAAGCAGCCTATTTTATTAAAACAGCAAATAATCTGGTCACACCAAGGAATGATCTGCACGTTATCCAGGGCAAAAACGTCCCGTAAAAAGACCTAATCAGAGTATTAGTTGGACTCTTTCATGCTGAAAGACATAGGTAGAGGGGAGCAGTGCTGGATCTAATTTAAATATTTGTCCCAATTTTTGTTAGATAATATAGTTTGCAGCAGAGTTCTGGACAACTAAAATTCTCTTTAAATGTCTGTTTGGATTCGGTCAGCTTTATAACCCCAAACTCCTTCGCCATAACTGATGGCTGGAATTGCCTTCAAATTATAGATCTTTCCCATTGATGGTACTTCAGTTAATCCATTCCTTTTGGGGAAGGCAAAGGTACAACCAGGGTACAAGTTTCATCGTAGCTAGATTAATATGGATCTTCCAGGACAGTTTGCAATCCGACTAGAACCATAGATAAGTAAATGCAGACACTTTAGAGTTCGTAATTATCAGACCATAATTCCTTTTTTTTAACTTCCAGCTCTCATATGGTTATAACTTAGAATCTATCAATATTTGTTTTGAGAGCCAATTCAGTCCAAATGAGCTCAGTGCTTCAACCTGTCCTGCACCAATATCCTAGCCTCTTCCAGTCACATTGCTACAGTACTATTGTGTCGCACTGCACTAATTCTATCCAGCCGCTTACCCCCAATGTACTAGAACCTCATTATGTTCTGGCTTGACAGTGCAGCAGTCACCAGACAAAAATGTGAGAACCGCCAATCGAGGGGCTTTGGCTCCCCCACATGTTGGGAGCCAGGAGTTCATATTTTGATTGGGCAGAAGTTGTGTCTTTCCACGTAAGTGCTTGCCCTCCAAACAGTTGTGCTCATACTGTTTATTTATCCAGCTGCATGAGCTTGAACTTTCAGGGGCACGCACATGCCATTGTAATGCTATTAAAGCATCTAGATAACTGGATAATTGATGGTGTTTTTCTCTGGCAGCAGCACAGATGGGAGGAGGCAGTCGGTAAGGTACATGGCTTTTAGGTCTGGCTTGACAGTGCATTCATAAGCCTGACCTATTAGCATTGCCAATGCTTGTTTTTTTTATTCTTTGGAAAGTAGCTGCCAGCCCACCCAGTCAGCAAATGATTTGACCTCTGCTCCTTTGGCAGAGGACCACATGCCATAGAGACCGTCACCTGCTCGGCTTCAGAGCTTCCACCGACAGATGCCCGGCAGAGGAGAATTCTGAGCCTACGCCATGTTTCTATGGCCTCGCTCAGCATCAGTGTTTGTTTTTCTGAAACAACCTCCAAAAGCGGACTTTGTTTCAAAAAACAAAACAACGGCCATGACGTACAGGATGTTTCTTCCTAGGCTGTTTGTTTTCCCTGCCCCGGTCCGCCATGGCGGTTTCGAGCAGGGAAATCCACACTGCCTCATTGTTGTCCTTTCACATGCCCGCTTGTGTTACCGGTGACACTAACTGGATAATGTTGGGATGTGCTACTGGATAGCATTTGGCACAGTGCCCTTATGACGCCTGTTACTGTGTGTGAGTATCTGGTGTAGCTCAGGTTTTTAAATTAACACATCAATTTAGTAATGGATGGCATGACCACTTTATGAATGACTCCAGTAAGTTCCCAATCCCAAAATGCCTTCTGATGATCTTATAGACTGTGGTGCCTATGTTAATGTCACCTAAGCAATCTGATTTGTAGAAGAGCAGTTTGAAAACCAGGACCAGCAGCTCGCTGGGCTGAGGAGCGTCCCCATGATGAGCATGATACAATATCATACCCCTAGACCTCGCCCCGCAGAGCTCGGATGAGAGGGGCCACCCCAGCGTACAGTGGGAACCCTCGCATGTACCCTAGATACCTTACTTGTGGAGCCAGGTGACAGCAGCAGTGAAGGACAGCTCCAGCCTTTTCCCTTTAGCATCCAAGAAGACGAAGCACATTTTTATGTTTTATTGTCATTCTATGAACTTTAATTATTTATTGTTAATTATTGATGCCTGTGATGTGAAATGCCTATTTGTAAGGTTTTTGTTGTTTTGTTTGCTGCACGCCCCCTCATTCCTCTGGTGATCTCTTACCAGGCCCCTGGTGCATCCCTTGAACCTTTATACAGGCTGGCTGCAAGGCACTGGAGTCTTCATGGGATTGTGAACTAAAGCTCAAAGGCTGGTTCTCTATGTGAACTATTGAAAGTTAACTCTCCGTCCGTCAAAAAGAAATACCCCTATGAAAAGAACACACGCTAATTTCAGCGAAAAAAGCACAGCTTGGGCAAGCCTTGCAGTTCCATCACAACACTGTGGTGTTTCTGGTGCTTTTGCTGTAACGATGCACTGGACTAGAACACCATCAGTATCTTATGAGTACAGCAGTTTTTTACACAAGGAGACGTGTCCACATCCCTGGTGACATGCTAGGACACACAGAACCCAAGCCCCCCACTAAAACTGAGAACTTGGAGCCCTGCTTCTGAAATTGACCCCCAATTATTGGAATGTTTATTCATGTTAGGGGAACGGCAGTGCATGATTTGGAATCCTTTTCTCTGTTTGAAATGAGTTCTCCTCGCTCCTCAGAATTCCCTACGACAGGCAGCTTCTGGCTCTCAGTCACTAAAATCCTGTGCCACGCGACCAACCCCACAGTGAGTGTCTGAGAAAACCTGCCTCTGGGTAGTCTGCACTTCTCATTATGTAAGATACCCGTCAGTAAGGATACTTCAGGTCTCTGAGGGCACTCTATTTGCTTACCTCAAGTGCTGGTCCTGCCAGTCAGTGTCTTTGAGAGCCTACTCTAAGTCCTTAAAAGGTGTGTTTCAGGTTACACATACCAAGACGGCAAATCCAGCTTCCTGCAGCCAGCCAAGCCTTGATTAAACATACTGCCCCAGTTTGTTCCTCATCATAAATTGTCTAGACCCAAACATATCAGTACTGATTTCTTACCACATCTTTATCATTCTCTCTGAACCTACGGAATCTTTAGATTTGTACCTTCCCATTACCTGTCAATATGAACCATTGGAGCTACCCAATCCTATGGAATTCATGGGTTTTTATCCTTGCACCCTTCCCCCTCCAATAAAACCACCTGAATCCTATGGAATCCATAGGTTTTTAGCCTCACTTAACCTTCTACCTCCCTTAGAACAATTTGCCTCCTATGGAATCCATAGGCTTTTATCCTGAATTTCCTCCTTTCTTCCACTAGAACTTCCTGCATCCTATGGAATCCATAGATTTTTCTCCTTTAGCATCATTTGCTCCAGCATTAGAACCAAATTCATCCTATGGAATCCATAGGTATTTACCCTTGTTTAATCTTCTCCCCTTAGAATCAGCTGTATCCTATGGAACCCATAGGCCTTTATCCCTTCTTCACTCTCTCCTTTTGAATTTCAGACCAAGGTGTTGTAAACAAATAAAAATGACCCGCACCAGTTTCAACGTGTGCAGTCTCTGTGTTTTCCTACTTTTATTTGAATTGACTGTGTGACTTTAATTTTCTGATCAGGGGGCTCCATTTCAAGCCTTTTAGACAAGCATCGCCCTGCTGTTACTGGCCCGAAATCAACACTGCCATTCTTGTAACCCTCGATGGCTTAGTTTGGGTCATTACTGGTTTAAGGTGAGTTTACCTCCTCAAGCAGGAGAAATATTTTGGTCTACCACTCCCTGTGTTACTTAGGATCCATAAAGGATCACCTACCAAGAATACATCCCTTTATGTTCCCAAGATCCTCTTGGCAAACCTATACAAAGAAACTACAGGGAAGGAGGGTGTGATTTCTTGTCTCTAATCTTCAGGCACTACATAGAGCCCCTTGGGGCTCAACTCATTGATAATAGCATCAAAATTAAGGGTGGGCGGTTAACTCTGCTCCACCAGCGGAGTTTGTGGAGTTTTAGAACTCCGCACTCCGTTTGAGTGCGAAGTTTGCAAAAATGCCGCACTCGCAGCGGAGCGGAGTTTACCAGTGCCACAGACTAGGAGTCTTGGACTCACCTCCCAAATGGTGGCTATCCACGGAGGCGCAGCCCGGCCACCAGTCTCTACTAGCTGCCACTGACTTCCTGCTGGCTGCACTCACTCCACTGAATAGGGAGAAGCCTGAGCCTCTGCTGCTCCGGCTCGGATTCAATGCAGGAGCCAGCTTAGTGCAGCAGCTAACCCCAACTCAAAGGACAGCAACAACTGCAGTGTGCAACTCCTATTGCGTGAAGCTAGCCTTTCCTGATGAAATCCCATGATAGGGTCAGGCATGCCATCATGCAATACGACAAGCGCACTGCAGTTCTTGCTGTCCTCTGAGTTGGTGTTAACTGCTGCACTAAGCTGGCTGAGGCTCCAGCATTGAATCCGAGACAGCAGCATAGGCTCAGGCTTCTCCCTATATTCAGCAGAGTGTATGCAGCCAGCAGTAACAGGAAGGCAGTGGAGGCTAGGAGAGGCCGGCGGCCGGGCTGCACCGCAGTGGATAGCCGCCAATACACACCAGGTGAAGGAGGTAAGGTCAGGAGGCCTTAATACGCAGGGGAGGGGGGGGGGAGTGTTGCACACACGGACGCACCAAGAGACCAAGCAAGAAAGGCCTCAATTGATGGAAGTTACTGCCAGCGCACGGAACTCTGCGGAATTTCATGGAGTTTTCCAGTAACTCCGTGCAATTCCGCAGAGTACAACTCCGCAAGCTCCTCCCAGGCTTAATCAAAAGTCATTTATATGCCAATGACATTCAACTCTACTTGAAAGTCTCCTCTACTCCAGACTTCCAGTGCCTCAAACACTGCCTGTTTCTCCTCCAGACCTGGATGTCCTTATTTATTTATTTATTTATTTACTCATTTATATGGCGCAACGTATCATCCCCAAGGGGATCTCTCGGCGCCTGAGGAGAAACACCCTATTGACAGAAGGAAACAATTAGAATAGCCAGGTCTTGAGCATTTTCTTGAATTGGGAGAAATTGGAACAGGCGCGAATTTCATCGGGGAGGATATTCCAGTGACTGGGAGCCAGATGAGAAAACGCACGCCCACCCATTTTGGCCTTCCTTATTCTCCGCATGCAGAGCAAATTGCGGTTACTGGATCTCAGCTGTCGGACGGGTTGATAACGTTCAATCTTCTTCATGAGGTAGGCCGGCCCAGTCCCCTGGAGAGACTTAAAGACGAAACATAGCAGCTTAAAGATAGCTCGTTTCCTAATAGGAAGCCAGTGAAATTGGCGCAGGAGAGGTAAAGAGGGGGTCCGCGCTGGTTTGTTAAGGGCAAGGCGGGCTGCCGTGTTTTGGACCACTTGTAGTTTGGATACCAGGTCCTCCCTCACTCCAACCAACAAAGAATTGCCATAATCCAGTCGACTAACTAAGAGCGACTGAATAAGAGCCTTTCTGGCATTAAGCGGGATCCACGGGAAGATCTTTCTGAGCATCCGCATGGTTCCAAAACAGATGCCTGATAGGGTCTTCACCTGTTCTTCCATAGATAGTTTGTTGTCAATTTTGATGCTCAGGTTCTTGGCCCATCCTCTAGGGGAGGGAGCTTCTCCTAGTTCTGATGGCCACCAATCTGGGGTCCACAGCTCCTCCGCTTTACCAAACAACAATATCGCTGTTTTGGAGGAGTTAAGTTGAAGGAAATTCTTCTTCATCCAGCTTGCTATACTAGTCGTACAGTTTATAAACTTTAGTTTGGTTACTGCAGGGTTATCCTCAATAGGGACTATCACCTGTGTGTCGTCTGCATAAGATATGGTCTCAAACCCACAGTTCCTAATAATTGAGGCTAAGGGGGCCACATATATATTAAACAAAGTTGGGCTCAGGGTAGAACCTTGTGGAACCCCCTTGTCCACCAAAGTGGTTTGTGACACGAAGGAGTCCAACTGGACACATTGTGTTCTGTCAGACAAATAGTTCTGGATCCATTTAAAGGCCATGCCTCTGACACCAATCTCTCGAAGCCTATCCAAGAGGATGCGATGAGAGATGGTGTCAAAGGCAGCCGACAGATCAAGCAGCACTAACATGGCTGGGATATCTTTGTCCAGAGACATCCTTAAAGTGTCAGTGACCTCCAACAGTGCGGCCTCAGTGCTATATGAAGCACGGAAACCCGACTGGGATATATCCAGAATGTTGTTCTGTTCCAAGTAGCAAGAAAGATGCCGATTGACTAGTGTCTCCATGACTTTTGAGCAACAAGGAAGAAGAGAAATCGGTCTGAAATTCTGTAGATCAGTGGGGTCTGCTAGTGCCTTTTTGAGCAAGGGTTTGATACGTGCGCTTTTCCATTTACGCGGAAAGGTAGCTGTGGCTAGCGAGATGTTACAGACTTCAGCAAGCACATCAGCTAGGACTGGGGTTAACTCAAGACATAACAGCAGGCGGCACTGGGTCTAGTGGGGAACCGGATTTCACCTGAGTTAATAAAGAGCTTACTTGTTCACCAGTGACGTTGGGAAAAAATTCTAAGCTCGAGGGACAACGATTTCCCTGAAGGGGGGCTCTATCATGGACTCCCTCTTCAGGCCCAAAGGCACGATAGATCACGTTGATTTTGTTGGTAAAGTGGCTCCCTAGGTCCTCACATAGTTCCTGGGTGGGTGGCGGGAGCGGATTGTTGGCCCTCGGGTTCGTGAACTCCTTTAGAATAGTAAAGAGCTCCCGAGAGGAGTTCTTAGCTTCCATAATGCGGGAGCCTAGATAGGTTCTCCTAGCTAGGTTACAGTTATTTAAGTAGGCTCTATGAGCCACTCGATAGCGCAATTCATCTTGCTCCGATTTGGATTTCCTCCATTTACTTTCTTTAGCCCTACATAACGCCTTTTCTCTCTTGAGACTGTGTGAGTACCAGGGGGCAGGAGGTGCCCTATCCTGGATTTTTACCCTCTTTAGTGGTGCAATAGAGTCAAGGACATCGGTTATAGAGGCCTCGAACCTTTCTAAGGCAATATCACAGTCGTCGCAGTTCTCAAGAACGGGGGGTATAGGCCCGACTAAAAGCGGCGGGTGTCACCTTTTTCCAGGATCTACGAAGGTCTTTGCAAGTGTGCTGAGGGCCGGGCAGTTTCGTAAGCGCCCAGGAAAAGCTTAGCGCAGAGTGGTCGGTCCAGCCTAACCTTTGGGGAGGTTCAGCTACTAATTCTGGGATGTTGGTAAAGATAGTGTCCAACACATGACCTGCCACATGTGTGGGACTATCGATTCTAGAGGAGAGATCGAGAGATTCCATCGCTGCCACCAAACAGGCAGACTCAGTGTTTGAAAGAACCTCCAAATGATGGTTGAAGTCCCCTACCAGTAGGAACTTGTCTGTTTGTAGCGTATATGAGGCCAGCCTTTCTAGCAGTGCTGAACAGAACTCTCTCTTATTACCCCCAGGGGGATGATACACTAGAGCTCCCACCCACTCAATCACTTGGCCTCGCTGCACCCTAAAGATCAACAGCTCTAAATTGGGGGAAGATACAGTGTCCAGGGTCTTAATATGATAAGGGGGACGCATGGCTATAGCCAGACCTCCACCCCTCTTTTCTAATCTGTCCAAACGGACAACAGAATAATCTGCTGGGAATGCCATTGCCAGTGCTGGCGTTGCTTCATTATTCAGCCAGGTCTCAGTGAAAAGACAGATGTCTGGCTTAGCATCATTTAACAGGTCCCAAATTTCTTCCACATGTTTTGGGATGGATCTCACATTAAGATACAGCCCCTGGGAGGGTACTACTTGCCCTCCCTCAGTCTGCTTATCACTCCCAACATACTGCCCCTTATATGAAGGATTGGAGATGGAGTGCGAATGTAGGCTACAAGAGGTTCGCTTATATTCACCCAATGACCATCCACAGTCTGAGCAATTCCCTGTTGGGATGGCATCTGCTACTTGTAGGTTGATTCTCCCCGCCACACAGGATGAGGCATGCCCAAATTCCACCAATCTCTCTCTAGGGTAGACCAGCCTAGGAGCAGGAAGTCCCTGTGGGTAAACGGGCAGCATCCCCTGGCAGCCGGCAGCGTCCAGGCGCGGACGGGTGCAGACAGGCTTGTCTTAGACGCGCCTTCGGAGCGCCGGCGGCGCGCCCGATGCGCGCGGCTGGAAGTGCAGTCGTTTTATACCTGGGAGGGCTGGCCACTAGAGCGCTAACCGCTACAATGGCGCCCCGCGCGTTTAGAGAAACTAATGGGCGGTCTCTCTCCACTCAATCAATTGGACTAACCGATTGCGGTGGACCGGAGAGCTGCCAGAGATGCGCGTTAGCTCAGGTAAGGATCAAGCGCCCCACACAGTTCAATTTAAAACAAAGTATATCATAAAAACATTGAATCATAAAACGAATGGCAGGAGATTCATACGCTAAGGTGCTTCCTTCTCTGCTGCCCGGCCGGAAGTGCAGTCGTTTTATACCTGGGAGGGCTGGCCACTCGAGCGCTAACCGCTACAATGGCGCCCCGCGCGTTTAAAGAAACTAATGGGCGGTCTCTCTCCACTCAATCAATCAATCACCTACCTTTCACCAAATTGTAAGTCACTAGGGTTCATTCTAGACGCTGACATTACCCTAATGGGACAGTGGTAAGTAAATCTAGATAGCCAGGCTCCACTTCTCTCTACTAAAGAAAGTAAAACTGTTTCCTCCAGAAGGAAACTTCAGAACTGCTGTTTAATCGCTTGTACTCTGGATAGTGGCAACACCCTTCTCCACAACTTCCAAGACTCCACAGTGGCACTCTTAAGGGCATCCTATATGCCACAGCACATCTCTTCAAGGGCTTGAAGAAATATAAACACATCATTCCACCCTGATGGAATGACACTTGTTGCACTTCACAACCACCAAAACCAGTTGCATCATCTACAAAGTCCTGACAGCCGGCATACCCACTTATCTCGCTGACAAGCTAACATGCAGCAAGGACACCATCAGACAAGAAACAAAGAACAGCAAAAAGAAACAAAAACAAGCATTGAAAATGCAATAGGTCTCGCCTTTCATTAAGTTAAAGCCATTTGCTTTGCTATGCAAAACCATTAGCAAAGCAAATGGCTTTAACTTAATCAAAGGAGAGACCTATTGCATTTTCAATGCTTGTTTTTTACAGCTAATGCATGTTCTCTTTACACAGGGCGCTTTTATATCTTAAATTTACATTTTCCTTTTTATGTATGTAGACTTTCTTAGTTGGGTAAAATTATTTCATTTTCTACACAGTTGTCAACTTATCACTATCATAAAGGTTTAGTTCCCCCGCCCCCACCACCGCACCCTAAACAGCATGTGTAAAAGTAGACAGGCTCCTGGAGCTGTCTGGTGGAAAGGAAGGTGCTACATCCGCAGTCCCTCTGGGGTACTTCTGAACTCACCAGCATTTAGCGGGTGAAACCTGCCCTAGGTGTTTGCCACCCCCCATCCCTGGTTGGCTGTTGGTTGCAACTGGGTCCAATAATGTCTTTTCAACACACTGTAAGTAACAGATGCTAATATTTCCCAATTTATGGCACATGATGTACAACTTTAGGGAGGACAAGAGGCTGAATTGGCTGCGCCGGGATTCGAACTTGTGATCCGCCCTTAGAACGCTCTTTAATGAAATAATGTTCAACTAATTCAACTACACAGAACACGGACTGTGGTATCACTGCTGGGAGAATAGTGAAGCAGACAGAGCCAATGTATTTTTAAACAAGGCGAGACCTATTGGCTATGCCAATGCTTGTTGGAAACTGAAAGATTCTACAATTCAGTGGCAATCCCGTTCTATCAATGTATACACTAAAGGGCCTTATCTCATCGTTTTCACGTCAGTATGTACCAAAGTGCAGCAAAAAACAGGATAAAATAACCTGCAAACTAACTAGCATAACTAACCACACAGCCCACATTACAAACTATTCCATCAAGCACTCTAATGGGGAAGCGTGCTACCCATCGGCAAATGCACTTTGGCAATTCATCAGGAGAAACACCACTTAGAAACATCTACGATACACTACAAAGTTGGAAAATGCCTGGGTCGTGTTACGCCTCCTGTCTGTCCAATCTTTTTAGACAACAGCACTCTACCCGCTAAGATTTGTATAATGTTTATAATGAAAGAAGAATCACCACTAGCCATTCACTTTGTCACTAAGCATGTTAGTTAGGTCTTCCAAGTAATTCCTGAGACTGTCACTCTGACTTGGTCACTCACAGTCTAGTCAGTCACATGATGAGTCTGTCGCGTCCTAATTCACTCTGACAATCGTTATGTCGCTAAATCAGTTATTTGGTCTGTCAGTCATTCTGTCAGTTACTCAGACGGTCACAGAATTAATCAAGCTCTCAGTTGGTCCTTCACTCAGTCAGTCAGTCACTTAGTCATTTGCCGAGGCACACACTTCCTCAGCGCAAACAGTACTAAGCTGCCTTCGCCATCTGTTTCTGACTCCCGTTCCTAGGCGGGCAAAAAAAAAAAAAAAACAGACTGGAAGTGCAGCCTGCATTGCATCATGTGAGAAATGTCTGAGCCGCTGCACGTGCCCAGTGCAGTACTCCCAGCCCCGGCTCACGTGCGCAGACAGGGGAGCTCAGGAGGGAGGGGGAGGAGAGGAGAGGAGCTGAGCCAGAGAGAGCTGGGAATGTGCTTCCTTCACACACACACACACACACACGCACGCGAAAGGGCCTGAGCATGCGCACAACAACGAATGAAAGGCTGTTCGCATCTTCATTTAACAAGAATGTCATAGCTACCAATCTCTACTCCATTGATGACGATCCTGTCAATGCCAACCTCAATACCAATGACAACAGTTTTTTCCAGGAAATCAAGCAGAACAAATAGGAAAAAGATAAGAAGAAGAAAAGCATGGTAGGAAGAGCGACTTACTTAATTTCGCTATATTCAATCACGACAGTGTTGCTCCAAACGATTGCGGACTGTGGTTTACGTCCGGTTCATCGCCGGCTTCGTAAAGGATGTTTCCAGGTGGCGCGGTCTTTTTTTCGTTTTTCACGCTCCGGATCTCTCTTCCTACCATTCTGCATTTGATTATGGTACTTTGTAGCACTCCCGTAAATACTCAATTTCGTTGTTAGTCTTTAGCACTCCTGTAAATCAGCCCGTTTTAATGTCAAAGCATTTCTTTCGAGATCGGCCCGTCTCAACGTAAACAGCGATTACGCTTTAGACTGGCAGCTGCATTCACGATACTCTTCGTGACACGGCAGTAAAACAGTCTGTTTAATCTTCATCGCTCCTTTACAGAGATTAGGGGACAATATTTAAGAAGTTCACGCTTCAGATTAGCAGTGATACTACAGTAAAATAGTCCGTTCAAACTCGTTTGCTTCTTCTAAACAAGTATTTGAAGGCACGCGCGGGGAGGAGGGGGGGCGACGCGAGTGGTGCGCGCGCCACAGCGAGCGGTCTGGTTCCAATTATCGCGCCCGCGTCTGGGCACGATAATGGGAAACACATGTCTGCGTCGCGCGTAACCGCCCGAAAAAGTCCACGACGCACGAGCGTCTGGTCAGCTTTTCAAACCCCTTACTTAAAGTCTCGCCAGAGCAGCGCTTGCGCGCTACTCGAGGCTCGACCTAAAAAGGCTCACAGGCCTTTTCCTTTTAAGTACCCAGGATCTGGAGCAACATCCCCATAACCATCAGGAACACTATACCTGCTTCTGTTTAGGAAAGCTGAATTACCTATTTATATTATCATACATCACAACTAATTAATAGTCCATTTCCACTGTCACTGACCAGATAACCCGCCAATCAATTTTCTTTGCTTTTGCCCATATAAACCGCTCCGCTGCATTTCCGCCTGTTTTGCACTGCACAAATACCACATACTATGTACATAGTGAGAGATCCAAACTAATGGAGGTGTCAGTAATAAAGACATTGCCTCCCCATTCATCAGTGACCCACACCAATATGGAGCATTGATGCACCACAAGGTTAGATAATTCACTGCAGAATGAGAACTAGAATGAAAAACACATGAGATAACGTTCAACATCATCAGAGAGAGCCCTTGATTGAGAATGTGGTTTGTCCTGGCTTAGGGTCAAGATGGCACGTGGGTAGTCCTGTAGATGCCTGCCATAGAATACCTTTGAACCATCATATAGGTGCTAGTTATATCAACCATCTGATAAACCCCTGAAAAAGCCATCTTATCCCAGCTTCTTATGGTCAACGTGGCAGGATGATCTACCTGAGTTCTGCTTCAAAATTAAAAAACAGGCTATCGGTGCACCTGAAATTCACTACTGTAGCCTCTGTAAGTATCCTCAGAAATTCTTCTGGAGTAAAAGGATTTGGACAGAATTTGATCATATCATCTCCCAGCTCACATGAAATACAAATGGCATCTTCACAGCTAATTGTATCAAACAGGTATGCAGTTCCTTCGGACAGAGTTAAATGAAGAGAATATGTGACTGGTCGGTCAAATATCCCCAGCATGGAACAGGAGTCAGCTCCTTTTGGAACTGGGGCCCTCACACACCAAATTGGGTGTCATGCTTCATCACTGGGCTTGCTCCTCGTCGGGCCGGCACTGCAATGCCCGACAGGCACCCGTAAAGGGACTCTTTTTCGGAGATCTTTTATTCCAAAGCTGTAATGTGAAGAGGGGGTGTAGGGCCGTGAGGTGTAGATGAATGTGTTGATGTGCAAAGTGCATGGGGTAGTGTAGTAATTATACTAAGTAGTACTCTAAAGTTAATTTTAGTGAATGAGTCTGCTTGTTCAATTTAAACACAAAAATGGCTAACCTCTGAGACAATGTTCTCTGGTTGCTCTACAAAAAGGTCAACATGTTTCTTGCCTGATCTGTCACAAAAGTGATCAATTGGCAATTTGTCAGGGCCAAAAAATAACTTTTATCATCTACACAGTGGTTGGAATACGGATTAATAGCAGGAGTAAACCAATCGCTAATAAAACCTAAATGTGGTGTACCTTTAGGAATACCGACCTGTAATAAAAGTATCAGTATACATTAGTCAAATTCTCAGTTTTGTCCAGCATGCGATAAATTCCTAAACATGCTGTTAAAAATAGTGTGCTTTTTTGCGCAGTAAAAAAGAAGAAGATGGTGACAGGCACGTGACGCATCTAAGGGCATAAGCAGGCAGATACATTTCATACACTGGTGGGAGGGGCATGGAAACTCACCCAAGTAGGGTGGCTCTCAGGCCTCCTCAAGTAATGGCAGAGGGAATGTTAATTTAGTGTCCTAAAAAGAGGGAAAAAAAATATTGTGTATGGCAAACATTATTCAAACATTAGAAAATAACGATGTACTCTGAGGAGATTTAAAAAGATGTTATGTACTTACTGCGTCAACGTGACAGTAACACTGAATGATCTACCCTCTCTCTGCCACCTCCATGTTCTAGCATTACAATGGTATTATATTCCTTCATTGTTAGTTGAGCTGGTGAAAGTCTAGGGATATTGGAACTTGTACACAATATTGTATGATTGTGTCAAAGGTCAAAATAAAAAGGAAGTGGTAACTCAAAGATAGGCAATGATTTTCTGAGTCTGGCCCATATATAGAAGTGCGGCTCAGAGATGTGTTAGAAATTTAATTTGTGGCAATGTGGTGCCCTGGTTGCCTTTATGATTGATATAAAAAAAAAATTGGATGTGCTAGGTCACAGGTAACTAGCGGAGAGTAGTCAGAGCCAGGAAGTCACTGTTGAATATGTGAAACCCAACCAGATCCAAACAGTGCTAATATACATAGCTCACAGTTCAAGAATTTCTGGGATTGGCAAGATATGATAGATTGTCCAGCCTGAATGAAATGTAGGCATTCAAAGTGGTACCAGAATTCAGGAAAGGCAGACCCATCTCAGAGATGGAAACGAGATGAGTCACTTTTGACCAACGTCAGTTTCTAAGGCAATCTGAGCCAGTTTAGAATCCACAAGGATTTGCAGATTTGTTACATCAAGAAATTGTCTTGACTTGCTCCCAGTTAGTGAGTGTTGTGTGCCAGACTCAAAGGTCAAAGTACTCCTTCTCAGATGTGATCAAGAATATGATAATTGCTGTTTCTGTTGAAAAGGTTCCACATGCTAAGGAAGCATCAAGATGGGATGGACTTTTGTCAGATCTGTTCTTCAAAAGGGGCATAACTACAGTGGCTGTTTGCAAGTGGGAAATATTTTAATTATAATGAGAAATTCTCTACCTGAAAAAGATACAGGTTTAAAATATTGTACAAAGTTTTCAGTCATCGGGCGAGCCTGGTGTCCTGCTTGACTCGAAATGGAAAAAAAGCCCCTGAAAGCAGTTAGAAGACACAAAATGAGGGCCAGTATGGGTCAAATGGTCAGAAAACGGTATATCTGTTGGAATACCTTAGCTTAGAGGCCTGACAGATGTTCCACACCATGGTGTTGAAGAAAGTTGGCAGCTTTTTAAAAATCAAAAGATGAGTTGACAATAGCCCCATGTGAGTGAGAGGAGGACATGGCTAGAATAATCATAAATATTTATTTTGCTCTTTACATGTCTTGATGGAGGAGCGTGAGTTCGGCTGTTCCAACCCTAAACAAAAGTAAAGTAATTTTAGCTAAAATTCACTTAATGGACCTCAGATGCACATTCTATGAGTTCTAGACCCATTGCACAAGCCAGCTGAATCAAAGGTAATCCATGTGAGCCGCAGAGACAGTCTTCTGGTAAAGTGGCCAAAGGCTGGTGGGAGAACATACTAAAAGCAACACTGGGGAGGGGCATAGGTGGTAAAAGGGGGGAGGGTGTCACTTTAGCAAAAAAGCCACTTGGTGGGGTAAAGGAACAACATGGCAGTCAGCTCACCTGGTTTTTGTTGCAGTTTTCTTACATCTGTGATAAGGGGGTCTCTGGAAGGCTTGTAGGCTCGTCTGGCGTACTTGGGCTGGTGGGAAATTTCCTTTTGGAGAGCATTTCCAGTCAGGAGGCAGCAGATTGCAATAAGCTCCAAGGCAGCATTTCAGGTGTGATCCTAGGCTGAGGGGGGAGAAGTGGGACAAGTAGCACGCAGCTCCGGTACTTGAAACAGCCATCCACACATATCCAATTCAGTGTAGCTTTTTAACTTGCTGGAGTTTGAATGCAGCTTAAATTCATGGCTTTTGGCCGGTAGGCAGTGTAACACTGTCAATCAGGTCATTTGAGAAATTCAAATTTTTAGGAGCCAGCAGATCAGAGTGAAATTGAACATTGTAGGCTTTTTTCTTTATGAGAATGTCAATATTCAGGCCTGATATACATTCCAAATCCAAGGCTGATTTATTGTCTATTTATTTAATAGTAATTAATGGCACATTGGGCATCAAAGCACTTTCCAAATAGAAGAATAATCTAGTAACAATAAAAAACGGCAAATGCTGTACTCGGGCAAAAAGGGAAATACAGTACAAATATTAAGAAATGATAGGGAATATACGAAAGAATACATCATGGGACTAAACACATATATATATGTCTGTATATATATATATATATATACATATATATATATATATATATATATTTTCACGGAAAAATCAAAGATTGCAGGGATGTTATAGTTAGGCTCAGGTTTCACTTGTACAAAACAAATGAAATTCAGGAGTTATAGTTAGCTGAGCTAACTATAACTCACGCCCCCGCAATGCACTGTGTATGACCTCACATATTACATCACTCATGACTAACCCTGGGTGTCGTACTCCTCTAGCAGAGTTTTACCAACTCCGCGTTCCACTGGGAACGCGAAGTTGGGCAAAACTCCGACTCCGTGGCGGAGCAGAGTACGAGGCCAGCCCCATTAAAACATTTTTTTTAAAACACCACTTACCTTGTCTTCTGCCTGCCCTGCTCCTCGCCGCGGTGTCTCCCTTCTTCCGGCGTCCTCCTCCTCGCGTCCCTGTAGGTATTACGTAATGCGTGAACTGCGCATGCGCAGTCCACGGACAACGTAATACGTACGGGGCGCGAAGTGGAGGACGATGGAAGAAGGGAGACACCGCAGCGAGGAGCAGGGCAGGCAGAAGACAAGGTAAGTGGTGTTTTTAATTTTTTTTACAGGGTTTTTGTGGTCCCGGGGTGGAGCAGAGCTCAGCGTAGTTCCACTGAGTTTTTTTTTTACTCCGTGGAACTACGCAGAGCACCACTACGCATACTCCGCCCAGGGTTACTCATGACATGGTCAGTGACATCACTGATGACATCCCCCAAACAGTAGTTCACCATGAGCCGCGTTTGCAGAGTGGTGGAGAAAGGGGGCGTGGCCTCCGAAGACCTCTTAGCAATCTCGCTGTGTGGGACTTACTAGAGATAACAGGAGGAGTAGTTGGCCCCCAAGGACATTCTTGGGAGCCAACTATCCCTCCTGTTACCTCCAGTAAGTCCCAAACAGCGGGATTGCTGAGACCTCGTAGGAGGTCATGCCCCTTTTCTCCACCACTCTGCAAACACACCTCTTGGCACACTACTATTAGGGGGATAAAGTCCCCATGGCTGTTGAGGGGCCTTGGGGGCCAACTACCCCTCCTGTTACCTCCAGCAAGTCCGACACAGTGGGTTTGCTGAAAGGTTTTCGGTGGCCACGCCCCCTTTCTCCTCCACTCTGCAAACGCGCCTCCTGGCGCACTACTAGTCGGGGGATGAAGAACCCTTGGCTCTTGAGGTTTCTTGGGGACCAACGTGCCCTCCTGTTACCTCCAGTAAGACCCACACAGTTGGATTGCTGAGAGGTGGTCAGAGGCCAAGCCCCCTTTCTCCACCACTCTGCAAACCACTCTGGAGCACTGCAGGTTGAGGAAAGAAGTTCACTTTGGTCCTGAGGCCCTCAGGAGGCTAGGGGACCCCATCCCCCCACCAGAAGTGCACCGATAGGTGCGTTTGCAGAGTAGTGGAGAAAGGGTATGTGACCTCCAACCACCTCTCAGCAGTCCCATTGGGTGGGGCTTACTGGAGGTAACAGGAGGTCTGGTTGGCCCCTAAGGACCCTCAGCAGCCAAGGGGACTTCATCCCCCAACCAGCCAGGAGATGCGTTTGCAGAGTGGTGGAGAAAGGGGCGGGGCCTCCGACGAGATGCCCGCTTTTTTTTCAAAAACATTTTTTTGTATTTTTTAGGAAGGGGGCAGAGTGGCCCCTTTCCCTGGACGATTGTGGGCCCCAAGGACCCCATCCCCCAGGGCCTGCCCTTTTTTTTATTAAAAAAAGGTTGGGGGCCGTCTCCAGAGCTGATTTCAGCCTGGGGGACTCCATCCCCCGGGGTCCAGCCTTTAAAAAAATATATATATATATTTCAAAGGGAGGGGAGCTCGGCGGTCCCCGACTTGGGCCATTTTCGGCCCAGGAGACCCCATCCCCTGGGGCCTGCCCCGATTTTTAAATAATTGTTTAAAATAAATAAATAAAATGGGAGGATGGCAGTGCAGCCCCCCTCTCAGGCCAGTTTTTGGCACCAGGGATCCCATTCCCTGGGGCTCGGCCTGTAGTGTGGGTACCCACATTTAAAAGGCTGGGGGCCTCAAGGCCCCCACGGTTCCTGCTGGCTCCCCGCCTTCTGCGGGAGCCGGCCTTGCTTTAAGGTCCAGGGAGCTGGTAACATGCAGCTTGCTGCATCCCAAAACAATGTGTCTGTTTCCCTGCTCACTTTACGGCAGGGAAGCAGACATATGCTCTGCTTTCAGAAAGCAAGAGCATTTTGTGCTCTCGCTTGCTGAAAGCAGAGCACTAGTTTGCTATGGCTTAGTGGGAACGGTGCTCCCACCAAGCCATAGCAAACTGCAATGTCCCGGGGGTGGGCACCCCGGGACTTTGCTGGAGCCAGCCCTGGAGAGTGGTGGTCCCCAGGGCCATGTAGAGTTCCACGAGGGGGGCAGCGTGGCCCCCTACTTTAAGTAAGCCCCAGGGAGGTGGTGGTCCCCGGGGCCGGGGGTCCGCATTGGACCTCCTTCATTATTGTGTTTGTGCCCCAGGAAGGTGGCAGTCCCCGGGACTGTGTGGGGACATTATTTATTTTAGCCCCGGTGAGGTGGTGGTCCCGGGGCTGGCAGCAGGGCCTCCCCAGCATTGTTTAAAAAAAAAATTAATGTTTGTGCCCTGGGGAGGTGGCGGTCCCTAGGGCAGTGGGGGGGGAGAACGGTCCCCCAGCATTTTTTTTGTTTATAGCCCTGGGGAGGTGGTGGTCCCCGGGGCTTTGCATAAACCCAAGAGGAGGGCCCCATGAGCCCCCCCTCCTTCATTCCTCCGGGAATTAGCCCACCCGGGGGCTTTAAAAAAAGACATGCGGGAGCCCTTCGTCCTTTTTTAAAATGTATTTTGTGCCAGATTCGCCGATCCACCCGTGAGTCTGCGGCATAGTTAAAAATCCAAAAACGCTTCTAAAACAGGGCAGGGTCCCTGCGGGACCCCCCACCATATCTGGGGGTCAGGATATACCTACCCTGCCCCCTTTTCTTTATTTTCTACTTATTTTCTGGGACTCTGCTTCAAGCTGAGTGCCAAGCTGGCTGGCTGAAGTTAAAGTGTTGGCAGCCAATCAAATTTCAGTAGGATCCGCGAGTCCACTGCAAGGACTCGCGTCCCCAGATATCTATATTTTTTAAACTTTAATTTCTCTGAAACTACTGAACGGATTTACACCAAATCACAAAAAGCATGCTTTCTCAACCAAAATCTAGCTTTCTGCCAAATTTGGTGTACTTCCGTTCAGCAGTACGGGCTGTAGTCGTGTTCAAAAAATTAAAAATCCCCATAGCAAAACATAGGAATAAACGTATTTTGGGATCCGCTTGATAGATCACCCCGAAACTTTCAACACAGCAGCTGAACCAAAAAGGGGAAGTTTTGTGAAAAATTCGTGGAGATTCTTCAAGCGGCGCCAAAGTTAAGGGCAAAACAAAAAACGCTTTTCCTATGGAAACTTTGGTATTTACCTACTTGCGTTAGCCAGTAGGTAGTTATAGTTAGGACCAACTTTTCCCATAGACGAGGCATTTTTTCATTTTATTAATAGCTTTGGCATCGTTTGATGAATTTTCATGAAATTTTCAAATCTAGTAGACAACTTAGTTGAGCTGCTGTCTGGAAAGTTTCAGGCTGAATCGTGAAGCAGGGGCCGTGAAAAAGGGGGATCCAAAAATACTTTTTTCCCATGCCTTGTTTATGGGGATTTTACAGTTTTTAGACATGACTACTGAAGGAATTACATCAAATTTTGCAGAAAGGTAGATCTTGGTCTAGAAAGAATCCTTTTTGTAGTTTGGGAGTTATTAAAGGAAGAAATGTATAGATATCTAGGGACCCATATCCTCCATCCAACTGGAAAAAAAACCTCACCCACTACTACTTTACGTTAAACAAAACCACAGAAATTCACTGAAAAAAACAAAGGTTACAGGGACGTTATAGTTAGGTTGATATTTTACCCACACAAAACCATAGAAATTCAGCAGTTATAATTCTACTTATCTGAAGAAACTATAACTCATGCCATTAAGTAAATTTATGCCACGAGTTATAGTTTCTTCAGATAAGTATAACTATAAGTATAACTGTAACTGCTGAATTCCTATGGTCCCTGGAAAAAAACAAAGGTTACAGGGACCATAGAAATTCAGCAGTTACAGTTATGCTTATAGTTATACTTATCTGAAGAAACTATAACTCGTGGCCTAAAATTACTTAATGGCAGGAGTTATACTTATATGAGTTATATTTTCCTGAGCTAACTATAGCTTATGCCCCTGCAATGCACTGCTTATGACCTCCCATATTACATCACTCATGCAATGGTCAGTGACATCACTGATGACATTACTGATGACATCATCTAGTGAGTTTAAGTATTTTCTAAAAGTTTATGATTGTTAAACATATATACTAACCTACTACAAAAGTTAAATCACTATACTAGGTGCACTACTACTGAGTGATACTGCTTCTGGCATATATTATGTGAGTGGCTGGTTGACTGTATGTATCCTAGTGTGCATGGGTGTTTGAGTGGCTGTATGGGTGTATAAGTGGATTTGTGAGTAGCTGTGGGTGCGAGTGAGATGCTGTTTGAGTGATTGAGATGCTGTGTGAGTGATTGAGATGCTGTGTGAGTGGCTGTATTGGTGAGTGAGTGGGTGTGTCAATGGCTGTATGGGTAAGTGGGTGAGTGTCTGAATAGTTGCATGAGTGAGTGACTCAGTGTGTAAGTGGCTATATGGGTGAGTGAGTATCTTTTTGAGGGGCTGTTTGCTTAAGTGAGTTGGTGTGTGAGTAGCTGCATTTGGAGAGTGTTAGACCTGGCACCATTGACGTGGGTCTCCCTTCCATTTTTTGCTGTTGCCTCTTATGTTTTTGCTGGTTTTAGATGCTTTTGGGCACTGTGCCACTGCTGTTCAGTGCCACAGTGCAAGTGCTCCCTATGGTAAATTGATGTATGGAGTAGTGACTCCATGATTGGCTTGTTTGGCTTACTGTCAGACCCTAGTACAGTGCACTGCGTGTGCCCAGGGCTTGTAAATCAAATGCTGCTGGTGGGCTTGCAGCACTGGTTGTGCCACCCACCGGAGCAGCTTGTAAAGTGTGTCTCAGGCCTGCCATTGCAGAGCCTGTGGGCAGTCTGGTACTGCCATGATGACTGGGCAAGTGTACCCACTTGCCAGTCCCTAAACCTTCCCTTTTATACATATTAGTCACCCCTAAGGTAGGCCCAAGGGCAGGGTGCATTGTAGGTAAAGGTAGGACATGCCCTGGTGTGTGTGGCATGTCCTAATAGTGAATTACAGCCATTTTCGTTTTCACTATTGCAAGGCTACCTGTTCCCCATAGGCCAGAATGGGCAGTTAGATTATTACATTTTATAATCCTAACTGACTCAGGGAACTAGGTAGAAATTCGAGTTTAGTAAGCCTGAACTCAGAATGATAAAATACATCTTTTAGTGAAGTTGGTTTTAACATTCTGTGTTTGAAAATACCACTTTTAGAAAGTAAATATTTTCTTGCCTAACTATCCAAGCCTGCCTCTGCTAGGTTGTGTATTCCTTGTCTGGAGTTTGAGTGACAGGGGCTGGGGGCTTCCAGGAGACAGGGTGAGTCAGCACAGGGCTGAATAGAGAGATCTGCATGCAGATAGGAGGGAGGAGTTGCACCTGGGACCTGAATAGGGCTGTGCCTTTCCTCCACAATGCTGGCTCCACCTCCTGTGGTGTGTCTGATGTCCCTGGCCTACACTGTGAAAGGAAAGAAGGAGTCTTGTCAACAAAGTGCTCCAGGACTGACCAGAACTGGTTTTGGACTAGGCAAAGGCCTCTCTGCCTTCAGAGAACAAAGAGAAAAGTAGTATAAATATTGGGACCCAGACCCAAGAACTTTAGATCACTTCTGGGAATCAAGACAAACCTTTGCTGAGGAGAAGAACCAGGAAGCTGAAGGAGGAGACTACCCCTGTGCTGTGTGTTTGGGGGTTGGCCTGCAGTGGTTGCTTCATTGCCAAAGAAAGGAGAAAAGGACTGAGTGTGCTTTCTATCAATTTGAAGAAGAATCTCCAAGGGCTTGAACTAGAGCTTGCCTCCTGCCTGAAGTCTCAGGGATACAAGACTTCACCAACCAGCTCCCCCCTGAATTCCCTTGCTGGGAATTGAAGTGCCTGCTGCGGTGCTGGGCCTTCTGAGAGACTGCGTGTCGCTGGGAGCTGGAAGCGCGACGCAACAACGAGAAGCGTGTCACCGCTGCAGCCGCTGTCATCGCATCGAAGAGGAAGCGAGACGCCGCTGTCATCATCGCATCGCCGAAGCGCGGCGCATCGCCGGAGAAGCGGGACGCTGCCACAGAGGACATCGTCGCATCACCGGAGAAGCGCGTCGCAGGGCCTGTCGCGGCTCCAAAGATCATCGAGTCGCTGCACGGCCGTCGGGCGTGCACGCATCGCACCAACGTTGTCGCATCGCAGCCAGGACGCCATTTTTATCGCATCGCACCGGAGAAGAGTATCGCATCGAGGTGTCATCTGTCGCATCGCACCGGAGAGCAGTAAGAAACCGATGCATCAACTCCCCACACAGTAAGGAAGCGAGCATCAACTCCCCTGCGCAGCAGTAAGGAACCGACGCATCCACTCCCCTGAGTGTACGGAACCGACGCATCACCTTCCCTGCGAACCTTTTGTTTTCTTTGCGTTACGCATTCAAGGTACATTGAGAGTAAAGTGTCGCATCTACAACTTGAGAGAACTGAACTATTTTATAACATTCTAAAGTCTATTTTTGAGTACAGTATTGTGGATTTTTGTCGTTTGGTCTTGTGTTAAGTCTATATAAAAATACTATTTTTATAATACAACCTGTGTGGTGTCCATCTGTAGTGTTGTCACTGTATTACTGTATGTGTTCACAAATGCTTTACACACTGCCTCTGAGATAAGCCTGCCTGCTCGTGCCAAGCTACCAAGGGGGTGAGCAGGGGTTATTTTAGGAGTGTAGCCCCTCACCCTGACTAGACGCAAGGGTCCCTATTTGTCACAGGTACCTACCTATGCCAACTAGAGACCCCCAAATCTAACAGAGAGTAAGTGTCTGTGTGAATGGCTATATGGGTGAGTGAGTAGATGTGTGAGTGCTTGTATGGATGTGTGAATGGGTTTGTAAGTGGTTGTGTGGATGTGTGAGTGCTTGTATAGGTGAGCAAGTGGGTGTATGAGTGACTGTAGGTAAATAAGTGGGTCTGTGAGTAGCTGTATGAGTGAGTGTGTGGCTATGTGAGTGGCTGTACGGATGAGTGACTGGTTGTATGAGTGGCTGTATGGGTGAGTGAACGGTTGTGTGAGTGGCTGTACGAGTGAGTGACTGGGTTTGTGAGTGCCTCTGTGGAGGAGTGAGTGGGTATGTCAGTACAGGTATGGGTCTGTGAATGGGTATGTGAGTGGTTGTATGGGTGTGTGAGTGGGCATACAATAGGTTGTAAGGGGGTATGAGAGTGTGTGAGTGGTTCTGTGGCTGATGTCATCAGTGATATCATTTGAGATGTCATCAGTAATGTCACTGACCATGTCATGAGTGGTGTAATATGTGAGGTCATAAGTAGTGCTTTGCGGGGCGTAAGTTATAGTTAGCTCAGGTAAATATAACTGCTGAATTTCACTGGTTTTGTACAAGGGAAATCTGAGCCTTACTATAACATCCCTGAAACCTTTGTTTTTTCAAGTGAATTTATAAGTTTTTTTCTATTCTATCTCCTAACTATAATGTCCCTGTAACTTGTTTTTTTAGTGAATTTCTAAGGTTTCTCAAATCTAATTCCTAACTATAGTGTCCCTGTAACCTTTGTTTTTTTAACTGAATCTCTATGGTTTTTCAATCAATCAATCAAGCATTTGTATAGCGCGCTACTCACCCGGAGGGTCTCAAGGCGCTTGGGGGAGGGGTCCGCTACTGTTCGAACAGCCAGGTCTTGTGGGTGGGTTGGCTGCTGCGGGGGCCAGGGGGTTTGGCGCTGGGCGCGGTCCATGCGCGGACGGGCGCAGACGGGCTTGCCTTAGGCGCGCCTTCGGCGCACCAGCGGCGCGGCCGCACAGCGGCCGCCATTTATGGGGTGGTGGGAGGGAGGAGCAGCTGGGAGGCGGGAGGCAGGGGCAGCGAATGGGCAGTCAGGGGGCGGGGCCGCAGGGGACGCAGCGGCGGGAATAGCGAGAGGCAGCGAGGGGTACAGAAGGAAAAGTGGAGAGAAAGCGGACACAAATACGGGCACAATTCAAAATGGGGCAGCGAGGGGTACAGAAGGAAAAGTGGAGAGAAAGCGGACACAAATACGGGCACAATTCAAAATGGGGCAGCGAGGGTACAGAAGGAAAAGTGGAGAGAAAGCGGACACAAATACGGGCACAATTCAAAATGGGGCAGCGAGGGTACAGAAGGAAAAGTGGAGAAAAAGCGGACACAAATACGGGCACAATTCAAAATGGGGCAGCGAGGGTACAGAAGGAAAAGTGGAGAAAAGCGGACACAAATACGGGCACAATTCAAAATGGGGCAGCGAGGGTACAAAAGGAAAAGTGGAGAGAAAGCGGACACAAATACGGGCACAATTCAAAATGGGGCAGCGAGGGGTACAGAAGGAAAAGGGGAGAGAAAGCGGACACAAATACGGGCACAATTCAAAATGGGGCAGCGAGGGTACAGAAGGAAAAGGGAGAGAAAGCTGACACAAATACGGGCACAATTCAAAATGGGGCAGCGAGGGTACAGAAGGAAAAGGGGAGAGAAAGCGGACACAAATACGGGCACAGTTCAAATGGGGGCAGCGGGGGCGCAAAAGGGAAAAGGGGAGACAAGCAAGCAATACGGGCACCGAGGCCACAAACGGAAGGGCGATCTTACCAGCAGCAGCAGCGGGCGGCCAGCACAGGCGGATCTGTGTGGTGGGGAGCGACCTACCTGGCAAGGTCAAGGGTCGCTCACCTCACGCGCAGCGGCCCGCCATTTATGGGGAGGTGGGAGGGAGGAGCAGCTGGGAGGCGGGAGGCAGGGGCAGCGAATGGGCAGTCAGGGGCGGGGCCGCAGGGACGCAGCGGCGGGAATGGCGAGAGGCAGCGAGGGTACAGAAGGAAAAGTGGAGAGAAAGCGGACACAAATACGGGCACAATTCAAAATGGGGCAGCGAGGGTACAGAAGGAAAAGTGGAGAGAAAGCGGACACAAATACGGGCACAATTCAAAATGGGGCAGCGAGGGTACAGAAGGAAAAGTGGAGAGAAAGCGGACACAAATACGGGCACAATTCAAAATGGGGCAGCGAGGGTACAGAAGGAAAAGCGGAGAGAAAGCGGACACAAATACGGGCACAATTCAAAATGGGGCAGCGAGGGTACAGAAGGAAAAGTGGAGAAAAGCGGACACAAATACGGGCACAATTCAAAATGGGGCAGCGAGGGTACAGAAGGAAAAGTGGAGAGAAAGCGGACACAAATACGGGCACAATTCAAAATGGGGCAGCGAGGGTACAGAAGGAAAAGGGAGAGAAAGCGGACACAAATACGGGCACAATTCAAAATGGGGCAGCGAGGGTACAGAAGGAAAAGGGAGAGAAAGCGGACACAAATACGGGCACAATTCAAAATGGGGCAGCGAGGGTACAGAAGGAAAAGGGAGAGAAAGCGGACACAAATACGGGCACAGTTCAAATGGGGGCAGCGGGGCGCAAAAGGGAAAAGGGAGACAAGCAAGCAATACGGGCACCGAGGCCACAAACGGAAGGGCGATCTTACCAGCAGCAGCAGCGGGCGGCCAGCACAGGCGGATCTGTGTGGTGGGGGAGCGACCTACCTGGCAAGGTCAAGGGTCGCTCACCTCACCGCGCAGCGGCCCGCCATTTATGGGGAGGTGGGAGGGAGGAGCAGCTGGGAGGCGGGAGGCAGGGGCAGCGAATGGGCAGTCAGGGGGCGGGGCCGCAGGGGACGCAGCGGCGGGAATGGCGAGAGGCAGCGAGGGGTACAGAAGGAAAAGTGGAGAGAAAGCGGACACAAATACGGGCACAATTCAAAATGGGGCAGCGAGGGGTACAGAAGGAAAAGTGGAGAGAAAGCGGACACAAATACGGGCACAATTCAAAATGGGGCAGCGAGGGGTACAGAAGGAAAAGTGGAGAGAAAGCGGACACAAATACGGGCACAATTCAAAATGGGGCAGCGAGGGTACAGAAGGAAAAGTGGAGAGAAAGCGGACACAAATACGGGCACAATTCAAAATGGGGCAGCGAGGGTACAGAAGGAAAAGTGGAGAGAAAGCGGACACAAATACGGGCACAATTCAAAATGGGGCAGCGAGGGTACAGAAGGAAAAGTGGAGAGAAGCGGACACAAATACGGGCACAATTCAAAATGGGGCAGCGAGGGTACAGAAGGAAAAGTGGAGAGAAAGCGGACACAAATACGGGCACAATTCAAAATGGGGCAGCGAGGGTACAGAAGGAAAAGTGGAGAGAAAGCGGACACAAATACGGGCACAATTCAAAATGGGGCAGCGAGGGTACAGAAGGAAAAGTGGAGAGAAAGCGGACACAAATACGGGCACAATTCAAAATGGGGCAGCGAGGGTACAGAAGGAAAAGTGGAGAGAAAGCGGACACAAATACGGGCACAATTCAAAATGGGGCAGCGAGGGTACAGAAGGAAAAGTGGAGAGAAAGCGGACACAAATACGGGCACAATTCAAAATGGGGCAGCGAGGGGTACAGAAGGAAAAGTGGAGAGAAAGCGGACACAAATACGGGCACAATTCAAAATGGGGCAGCGAGGGTACAGAAGGAAGAGTGGAGAGAAAGCGGACACAAATACGGGCACAATTCAAAATGGGGCAGCGAGGGTACAGAAGGAAAAGTGGAGAGAAAGCGGACACAAATACGGGCACAATTCAAAATGGGGCAGCGAGGGTACAGAAGGAAAAGTGGAGAAAAAGCGGACACAAATACGGGCACAATTCAAAATGGGGCAGCGAGGGGTACAGAAGGAAAAGTGGAGAAAAAGCGGACACAAATACGGGCACAATTCAAAATGGGGCAGCGAGGGGTACAGAAGGAAAAGGGGAGAGAAAGCTGACACAAATACGGGCACAGTTCAAATGGGGGCAGCGGGGGCGCAAAAGGAAAAGGGAGACAAGCAAGCAATACGGGCACCGAGGCCACAAACGGAAGGGCGATCTTACCAGCAGCAGCAGCGGGCGGCCAGCACAGGCGGATCTGTGTGGTGGGGGAGCGACCTACCTGGCAAGGTCAAGTCGTGTTTGTCGAATGGTGGTGAAAGGGGGCGGGGCCTCTGACCAGCTCTCAGGAATCCCACTGTAAGAGACTTACTGGAGGTAAAAGAAGGGCTTTTGACCCCCAAGGTCCTCAGCATCCAAGAGGAATTCATCCCCCAACCAGTATTGCACTAGGGGGCGTGTTTGCTGAGTGGGGGAGAAAGGGGACGTGGCCTCCAAAGTCCTCACACCAATTGCGCTCTGTGGAACTTACTGGAGGTAACAGGAGGGGTAGTTGGCCTCCAAGGACCCTCTAGAGCCAAGGGGACCTAATCCCCCACCCAGCAGTGTGCCAAGAAGAGCGTTTGCAGAGTGGTGGAGAAAAGGGGTGTGGCCTCCGAAGTCCTCTCAGCAATCAGGCTGTGTGGTACTTATTGGAGGTAACTGGAGAGCTTATTGGCCCCCAAGGACCCTCAGCATCCAAGGGGACTTCATCCCCCAACCAGCAGTGTGCCAGGAGGCATGTTTACAGAATGGTGAAGAAAGGGGCATGGCCTCTGAAGACCTCTCAGCAATCCCACTGTGTTGGACTTACTGGAGGTAACAGGAGGGCTTGTTGGCACCCATGGATCCTCTGGAACTACGGGGGCTTCATCCCCCAACCTGCAGCACGCCAGGATTCGTGTTTGCAGAGTGGTGAAGAAAGGGGGCGGGCCTCTGGCGACTTGCTGGTCTTTTAAAAAAAATATTTTTGATTTTTTTGAGGAGTGGACCACATGACTCCCTTCCCTAGGCCAATTTTGTCCCCGGGGACCCCATCCCCGGAGCCCGGTCTCAATTAGGGGTACCCTGGTCCCAAACCAGGGCACCCACTGCCACTGATGGGATCGCGGGCAGGCCCTGAAGGCCCCCGCGGTCCCTGTCCGCTCCCCACCTTCTGCGGTAGCCGGCATTGCTTTTAACATGCAACTCCATGTGTGTCAAATCAATTGAGCTCCACTTTGAGCAAGCAAGAGCAAAATGCCCCGAAGAGGTGGCGAGTTTGTGTATGGATTAAATTTGGGGAGCATGTCCTGCTCGCCCCACTTGCAACACTATGGAATTTTCCTGGTAGCAGCAGCACGGAGGTGAGAAATGGAGACAGGAGGGGAAATTTCTCCTGTTGCCATTCCTGAGAAACCCGTGCTTTTAAATAAGATATGCTTTTGGCAGCAGAATGAGCAAGACTGCAATTATAAAATGAAGCCTCCTTTGCAACACGTGACTGTTTTTTATAATGAAATTACGTGCACTTAGACAATGTATTTTTTATTGTGATGTTTTTGACGCTACTTGAGCATGATGTTTATGAACATTACAATTGCACATAACGTACTTACACCGCAAGTGCATTGTGGATGATATATCCTGCTACTTAAGGTCACGTGTGAATTTGGGTTTAAGGCCCTCAAGGTTATGCACTATGATCTGGCTCATCTGTGAACAAGGCCGATGTTGCAGCCGAAACGTGTGAGGGAAGAGAGAAGGAAATGCTGCCACTTTGAATTAAAATAAAGCTGGTGTTTCACGAATCTGGGCTTTGCTATCTCTTCTGTATATATATATTACAGCTAGATAGAAATGTTGACGTCAGGGTGATTCCAGAGAGATGGAACAAGTTACAACTGTAAGTGGTGATGGTATAGCAGATGTTTCCAAGGTCAGACTGGCCTATTGGTCTATCCGGCACTGCCTGAGGGGCTGGCCTGACAGGTCGGTGTGTAGTCTGGTTTTCTGGAAGTTTGTGGGCCTATTTCATAGTCTGCTGGGCCAGCTTTTACTGTTAGTTTCCATTATATTAAAACAAACATTGCCTGTAGCAAGCTCATCTCCATGCAGTCTTCCATACTTTGAAAAACACTTATACAGCGTGTCTTTAGAAGTTCAAAACTGCTCCAATTTGCAAATTTGGGCCACTTTATTAGCTATCTACTTTACTAATGTGGGCCACTTTATTTTGGTGTCCAGGCCTATTTTCTTTCCAAGTCCGACCCTAGATGTTTCACATACTTTTTAAAACTTCTTATTGAGGGGTCATTCCTTATCTCAGGGGGAATAACATTCCAGATTTTGGAGGCATTTTTTTGTAAAGGATTGGTTTTTCAGTGATCGACTGTTCCAGACATATATCAGAGCTACATAGAGCTCATCAGTTTGTGTAGCTGCTAAGGTACCGTTAGATCCAATTACTTATGAAATGCAGGAACTCCAGACACCATACGCCACCGGTTTCAAGCTAGCCTGGCTGATGAGGGGTGATGGCTCAAAACCAATCCCAGTGTGCTTGTTTTCCAGTCCAGGGAGGACCTTGCCCGACAGTTCGGGCTGGACTGTTCGCATGGGGAACAGGGTCAAAGCTGATTTGCATATGGCTGGGTCCAAACTGGAATGGTGCGGCGAGCAAAATAACGACGGATTAAACCCAGATCTGTGACTAGGGGTGAATGTTTGACAATGTTCAACATTCTGTCCACCATTTGTTTGTGTTGTAACTCCCAAAATAGGCAAACACTCTTTTTCAAGTGTTTACAGAAGCATGTTGTTTTTTGCAGCAATTGTTATAAAGCATATATTTAAGCATAGAAAATGTGTGTTTTGAACTCTCATGCACATCTCATTGCTCTCTCTGACATCTCATTATCTCTCAGACTTACCCTGTCAGGACTATATGTGGTTTACAGGACTATTAATGGATTAAATAGGTAAGAGTGGTATATTCCAACTTTTAAAGAAATTCCCGGTCACAGTTTGGAATCCTTCACCTACTTCTTACTAAATATGATGACATTTTAGGGGTGTCAACCCTGCTAACAGCATAATATCTTGTGAAATGCTTAAACATTTTAAATTACACCAGATTAGTTTGTAGTCCTGCATTCTATGGCACCTGAAACGTAATGCTTTAAGCGCGCTAAACACTGCTTTTCTGCACTATTTGCCTGACCACATTAAGGTGGTTGTCATGATCCATGCTTTACAAGTCTGGTATGAAATCTGGTATGTGCCATGACTATCCATTCAGTGTCTCATACCTCATTACTGAAACCAGCTAAATCACGACTAAAACCCAAACCACCACCAATTGTAGTCGGAGATCACAAAGAATATGAGGTACGAGCAATTCTGGATAGTAAAAAGAACAAGCATTGACATAGCCAATAGGTCTCGCCTTTGGGACCTTATAAGTGGTTAGTCATGCAGCACATTATCCTGGGTGGGCTCAGACAATTCCAGCATGGAAAGTTGTGTTGAAAAGAAAGCCAAGGCAGGCTGGAGGTGTCACACTGGCACAGCACCACGTGCAGTTACAACCTGCATGGGAGAGGGAAAGTTGGGAGGGGCAAGGAAGTTGGGTAGAGACAGGAAATGACTTAATTATGAGGGTGAGAGACAGCAGGAGGTGTTACTGGTGGACAAGACGGAAATGAAAGAGCTAAGGGACAGGAAGTGGGGCAGATATCAGTGAAGATGTAGGGTTGTTTGGATGCATGTGGCAAAACAGAAACGCCAGTGCTCGTGCAAGCTGACAGCTCGCGCGCTGCCTTCCGTTTAAAGCCCAGCAATCCGGGAAGACACGTCTCTAAATCCACTTAACTTGTGTCAGAGAGTAGCAAGGAGGATAAGACGATTGCTACTAAGTGCTAACTTTCAGCTGTTAAATTTGTAATAAAGTGGCAGAAGTTACTTCGGAAAAAGAAACAAAGCATTGGCAAAAGTCTGTAGAATAGCAAGCTGGTGTCCCTTAAAAAGAATATATATGACAAGTATATGCCATGGAATGAAAATAAAAATAGAACTCATGCCATCTAAATGTGGCTGCCATATGCTTGTAGATCAAATTCAGTTTTATTGTATGAGCTATTGAATAGTATATGGGCTTCTTTTCAGGCAAGGGTGCTTAACGTAAGCATTGGCAAAGCCAATTAATCCTAACTTTGGGATTCATTGCCTTTGCCAATGGTTTTAGCTGATTCCGTACAGTGTCCACGATGTTGAACAGCTTGGCTTAAGAGTAAACAAAAAAAAAATGCACAATGACGCATCAGCCTGCATGCCCATGTCTACAAAATATTAGCGTTTTTTTTCTTTTTGTTTATTGATTCCGATTGGATCAGTAGATAAAAAAAAATTATAAACGGGAAAGCATTTCTTCTTTAAGCGCGTGTGAAGGGAACCAACACAGGTGGTGTGAGTGTGGAAGAAAGCAACACAAGGAGACAAAGCAAAACAGGGGTGGGGGGCGAATCAACATTGAGGGCACAGGTGTAGGAAGCGATAGAGAGGGAAGGGGAAACAACACTGAAGGGAGAGAGAGGAAAGTGAAGAGCAGGGCAAAGAGAAGCACATTGGTTAGAGACACAAATTTGGAGAGTATGTATGTGAAAGCATATGGGGGAGGGGGAGAAGTACACAAAGGAAAGTACAACACAGAGGGCAAAAGAGCAGCAAACAGGCAACAGAAAGCAACCTGGAGTGTGGCACAGTGGGGAGCAGTACACAAGGGAAACTGCTGTTAAACTGAAGTACTTTGAAGGAAAAAGAAACGCGATAAAATGCTTTACACACCCCAGAATGGAAAGTTAAAACCTGGACTAGGTGAGCTAATGCATGCACCAGGGACCTTTGAGTGTTTTATTCTTTCACTATTGTACTTCTATTTAAGGTAAATGTAGCCTAAAAGGCATTGCCCTTGCAGGAAAGGTGTATATTTCTGTTGGTAAACACATTCACAAGCACAGCCTGAGTGAAGATATGACTGCGGACTCACTACGGAGGCTCTCAGGGATGGCGTAAGTAATAACGGAGTATGTCTGCCTCTAATACTTGCCATGTGTTTGTCTGACTGATGCAACAGGTCTTCTCTTTCAAGAGACGAAAAGTAAGTGAGAGAAGACAAACCAGCACCAAACAGCGTTACATTAAACTTTTTTCACCCAACAGAGGACACATGATGTCATGCCCTGTTAGAGGAAAAGCCTTGTGGACAGCAATCTCCCCAGCGAGGAGGCAAACCGGCTGCACCGCAACCGTTCAGCTTAACTACATGATTCTAAAGACCATTTGGTTGCTCAAATGTGTGTATTTCTAACATTTATATGTTTCCCTCGTCTTCATTGCTTGATTTTGCTCGCGAGAAAGTTTTACTCATAGTCGTTGAAATGCCACTCAAATTATGGAAATGTCACACAAAAGCAATCTGAATCCTTGGCAGCTATGTGGGCTATAGAGCAACAAGAAAAACCTCCAAATATTATATATTAGAAAGAAGCTACATCCGGATTGTCTTTATGTTACTACCACAGTATATTTATCACATTGCTTAGTAGCAGACACTGGACGCCAGATCTAGTAAAAAGCGAGCCACTTACAATGTTTAGTCTAGAGAATCTTGCCACCCCTCGTGTTTCTAAGAGATTGCTGGAAGCCGCCAAAAATGCCAACAGTCCAGAATTAGACGGGAGGCACTATTTTAAGCAACAAATGTCTTTACTTGGGCTCTCGTATTAAAAACAAGCGCGCGCGCGCTAAAAGTAAAAAGAAAATGTCTGCAAAAGTGAAAGCGTTTCACTTGCGGGAGCGAGCAGCGCCAGGAGCGATAATTGCTACCATATGGCGCCGCTCGCTCCCGCAAGTGAATTGTCAAACATTAACGCGTTGCCATTGAAGGCAATGGAACGCGTGCACGTTTTTGGCTGAAAAGCCAAAGCGATTGCTAAAGGTCTTTTTGCCTATGCAGCGCATGCGCGCTGCGTAGGCGAGACCTAAAAACGAAAGGACATGGTATTTGGTGTCTTGGAAAGGTTGTGGTCCAGAAGAAAACTCCTGGGAACCAAAAAGAAGCCATACATGCAACACGTTTACTTAAAAATGTCATGCGTCTCACCCTTCAGATCCAGTGTTAGCTTAGTGACACCATTTTTGAAGGGGAGGACTGTCATGATCCATGCTTTACAAGTCTGGTATGTAACTGTTATGAATCTGCGCAGTGTTGGTGATATCATTATCACAATTAAGAGAAGGCCTGATAGTACACTAAAGACAACATGGGACTAATATTTCTACGATGCTAATAGCAAACACCTGATAGTGCAAAACATGGGATTGATATTGTTATGACACTTAATAGCAATGTATTAATGTATTTATTGCACATAAGCAACTGGAAAGATATTGTACAAAGAACTTGTAGCTAAAGCGGGTTACGCGGCTGATTCAAGCTTGCTTTTGTTGGTTAACCTCTTTCTTTTAAGTTTTAGTCCATGCGGGACGAAATGACGTTGGCCGTCGTACTCCTATAAAAACGGCCACGCCCAGATTCCCAACGCGGATTATTCCAGGTTCCAGGATAGCGGAGGTTCGTTGCCTGCTGCGTGCCGTGCCTTCTGGTGCCGTTCCGACTTTGAAGTCGAAGAGCCTTCTCAAACAGCATACCGCGGTCTCAAGAAACAGGTAGGAGACATCGGTTTAGTTTTTAAAGAATGCCCGAGCGGAATCGTGTAGCAAAATAGCTTTCCTGCATTTAACGACTGAAACAGGAGTCTCATTGGTGAAGGTCTTTTAATAAAAACAAAACTCTTTTCAAAGTGACTCGCAATACGATTCAGTGGAATCTTCCTTTTTGTTGCTCAAACTTTATACTATTATGGTGACGACATTTCAGAAAGATTGACATTGATGTTATTTATTGGAAACATTGCGAGCACTTTTTTCCAATTAAAGGTTTCATTCTTCTTTGCTTTAATTTATGAGGAAAATCCATGGAGATATATGTGACTCTTAGAAATACCAGGAGGTATTATTTCTTGCCATAGAAAAAAGACTATTGTTTACCAGGATTATAAAAGGAAAGCACGTCTATCATATTTGGAGCTTTCACATTTGCTTTACAGGTAAAATTCCTACATATGTTAAACTCATGCCTGTTAATATAATTGTGAAGTAATTCAGTTATGTAAAAAACAAAAACTCACTAATGTGGATTATCTGTTCCAGGTCTCCCTTCCAGCAGTACCCTCCCTAACTACCCTTCCCCTCGTCTGGCCATTCTGATCCTCTGTGTTGAAATAATCAGAGTCATAACTGCCCTTTGGTGGGCCTCTTGAGGGTACTGCTCCTGAGGAACTAAATTGATCTTGACAGAGAATAATCCGCCCACGAATTGCGTTCCTCCCGAGCAGTACCGCCAAGATGGCAACCATGGATGATATATGCAAAATGCTTAGTGAGATGCAGAAAGTATTGTCAGCGGCTCGCATGGAAACTGCAACCTTATCCAATCAGGTGGTCCAGTTACAGAGACAAGCAACAACAGAACCTATAGCATCCAGTTCGACACCAATGGTGTCACACACACCTATACCTACAGTGTCCGTAACTATGCCTCCCACTGTACCCTTGGCCGCCCCAGAACGCTTTGCTGGAGACCCGGTGAAATTTCAAACCTTTCTAACACAGATACAATTGCATTTTATGGTAAGACCAAACGCTTTTCCAGACGCTCAGTCATGCATAGCGTTTCTTATCTCATATTTGAGTGGAGATGCCACTATGTGGACTGTACCCTCAGTAAACTCTGATGATCCATTGTTATATAATTGGCGGAACTTTAAAGCAGAATTCGAACGAGTCTTTGATCGAAGAACCATTACATGGTCAGCAGATCATGAGTTACTTGAACTTCACCAAAGCAACAAGGACCTAGTGCATTCTTTAACTCAGTTCAATCGACTCATCTCGGAAGCTAATTCGCCGGAGGAGAAAAGAACCGCCTTATACTACCAAGGATTGAAAGATGAACTAAAAGACATTAGCTTCCATAAATCCTCAGCCCCAGAATTGTGAAGAATTAATTGCCCTTACTTTACGATTAGATCACCGTCTTTCGGATCAGAAAGGAGATAAGAAAAGAACAGAGTTTCGTACCTACAGTAAATCACGAGATCGAGTTCCACCCTCCAATACCGATATGCCAGAACCAATGGATATTGGTGGCTTACGAAAACCCCTTACTCCAAAAGAGAAGGAACAGCGACGTAAAAACTGACTTTGTCTCTACTGTGGGAAAAAGGGACATTTTGTAAAATATTGTGTAATGCAACCAAAGAATTTCGGAGTTTCAACACCAATGGAGTTAGCCAAAAAACAGGGAAACTAGTTGACTCGGGGAACAAACAGGAGACTTCCTTGAGTACTTCTCTTGTTACTCCTGAACAATCTATAGCCAATACACTACAATCAGCGGTTCCTCATTTATCATTACATGTAATTTTTCAGGTGACTAACATAACAGAACAAGTAGTGGTAATGGTAGATTCCGGGGCCACTGGCAACTTCATAGATGCCACGTTTTGCGCCCAATTGAAAATTCCTATACAAGTCAAGGAAAAAATGGAAACAGAGCAGTTGACGGCACACTGTTAACCTCAGGGCCAATTACCCACACAACTAGAACCATTGTCATGTCTTGTCAAGCTCAAGAACAGCTTCATACAGAATTAATGTTTTGATATCATAGATACGCCCCAATTCGGAGTAATCCTTGGGATGCCATGGCTAACCACCCACAATCCCACTATAGATTGGAGTAAAAGAAGTATCTCTTTTGACTCTGACAAATGCAAACAAGAATGCATAGCCCAAAAGCACGCTGATCAAAAACTGCGTCTCATTTTATAGCCAGTGCAATTGACAATTATATAATCAAAAATAATCAACAACCTTTCTATCATACAGTAGCTACTGCAGCTGAACAAGTCACAGTTTTACCCCCGATATATGAGTCCTATCGGGATGGGATCAGTGAAACCAGTGCGGACAAATTACCACCACACCGCACATATGATTGTGAAATCGAATTGGTTCCTGGAGCCAAAATCCCATGTGATAGGATTTATGCCTTGACTGAACAAGAAAACCAATATTTACGGGAATATTTGGATAAATATTTAAAGAATGGTTTTATTCGTCCCTCTAAATCCCCTGCTGCGTCGCCCCTCTTCTTCATCCTTGAGGCCAACGGTGAGTTGCGTGCATGTATAGACTATAGACAGACCCTCAAGCATTTTGCGATTTCGCGATTCACGAAATAATCGCTAAATCAGCTGAAGAGAGCGATGAATGCAATATTTAAATTTCTGTGCGCAAAAAAAGGTCTCCCGGCAGACACGCCTACTATTATTGTCTGCATGCACACACGTACAGCCGTCCGTCAGGAAATACAGCGAGGTTTAGGGACTAGAAATAGGCTACGCCAGACTTGGTCACACACAAGCATGGCTTCTGCAAGCAGACAGGTCAGATATGTATGCGCTGTGGCTACGGGCCTAATGTCAAAGGAATTTGACATTGCCAGGGTAGACTGTGGCACTCAAGGATACGGGTGATGTCTTGCCTTGTTTTGTGCTGGGAGAGTGGTCTACCCCGTTGACCCTGCATACAGGGTCAGGATTGATTAAATCAGAAGGCTGGCAGACACCGAGACGGGGGGCAGCACTGTTTTTTATCTTGCTGTGCACGCCCTAATAATCATGTCTTTTTGGACCCGACTGGCATCTGGGCAGCCAGGCCCCACTCTGCGTTCTCGAGTCCTGATGGTGAGCCTGACCCCCACCTCTTCAGCCCCGCGGGTGCCTCCTACTTTGGGACTCGGGGTGCACTGTCAGCTTCCAGCAAGCCATGTCCACCAACAATGCAGCCGGCCTTCTGACTCCTCAGCTCTGCAAGAGAGCAGCAGACTCCTGACGCCCCAAGAAGAGTGCAAAACAAAATCTTGAGGAAGCCTGTCGCAGAGAGCGGGCAGGAGCAATTTATGGCCGCATGGTTGCATCCTCCTGAGAACTGCACAGATGATGACAGCTGGCTACAGCAAACACATTTGAAAGGCTGCCCATCTTGAGTGTAGCTAGTAGTTTGACTTCTAAAGCTTCTCGTTTAACACATCATTCAGTGCAGTGATTCCCACAAGAATGCGGCCCCTCACTTTACACCTTTGGTCACTCTTTTTTTGTGTTCTGTTTTCTTTGGCCGTCACTGAATTTATTGATAGTGACAGTATTTTTTGTTAAATATTTTAGTTTTGCCAGATTGAAACAAGGCAATTTCTGTCCCCATTGTGCTTTGGGGCATATGGAAGTTACCAGTACTTCGTGGAGTGGAGGGGGAAATTTCCTGTACTCTCACTTCTATAAGAATTTTGTTTACAAAGTTAAACATTTCTACAACATCTTTGAAGAAACCTTTCTATTACGAGAGATGTCTGTGTTGTTTTTGAACAATTCATCAGCTTTCAAAACTCTTCTGAACCTTTCTAAAATAAAGCACTGCCAAAAGAACTGCAACAATCATGCTCAATTTACAAAGAATTCTCAAAGTATGAAACCCAAATTTCAAAGCCAATTTTGCTCGACAACATCGGTGCTTATCCAGTAAAAATGCTCCTTTTCAGATAATTAAAAATAATCCTGTTATTTAAACATAATACTTTTGCTCTTTTAAAGGTTGTAAAATTACAATACTAGCGCCAGATGTAATGGTATTCAAATCAAATCAAGCTTTATTCGGCACATACAAAATGTCCATAAAAGCATACTATAATATAAGATAAAAAATACATTTATGTACAATTGTTTCAAGGATTACTTTTTTAATTTTAAAAATAAAGACCTTATCCTCTTATACATTACAAGGAAATCTTCTAACAAGTAAAATCTAATCTATTTCATAATTCAAATTTTCCAAATATGCAAGATCCTTCCTTTCTTTAATGGCCAATAATATAAAGCAAATTACCGCATTACAAGTTAATACATTCTCCAAATTTCGAATATAATTAAAAGCAACTTTAAAGGAATACAGACTATTTGCTTTAAAAATAGGTCGTAAAGAGCTTTTCTAATATTATTATAAAAATTACAAAAAAGTAAAAAGTGAAGAGTACTCTGTAAAGACCTACCATCACACGGGTATTTTGGTAAGTTAGCGCACCACTTGACCCTCTTGGGAAATGCAAAATGATAGTGGAGCGTATTCATCCTTAATCTGGTTAAATAAAATCTATGTTGTACATCAGTTATAAAAATAAGATATGGCTGAATACCCGTTGATATTGGCCCTTCAAGATAAAAAGATATACATGGTTTAGTACTCCAGACGACATCCCTTAATGAGGTCCGAACGTTGAGGAGCCTCATTTTTAGTTCTATTTTACTCAAGTTTTGTATGTCTTCAGGATTCTTCAGATTCACGGCCAAATTACATTCATTTAAAAGACCACAGATATAGCTTAACCATGTTATTTTCTTACAATGGTCTTGGGTCAGACAATCCAATATAATATCCCTTGTAAAATGTGTCTCTTCCCTAGTCCAAATGCGGTGCCACAAAGTTAGGGGCGGCTATGCTAATCAGATCGTAAATATATGGAGTGTCAGTCTCCCTATGTAATATAATAGTGGCTGTGGAAGCTGGTACGGCTAACAATCTTCTTAAAAAATTATTTTCCAGGGTTTGTAACTGGGAGGTATCTGCCAAGCCCCACAGGGCTCCCCCGTAACAGCTCCCGGTAATGCACTTTGCCCCATATAATTTTAGAATTTCCCAAACTGGTTTTTTACCAATTTTTTGGGAAAATCTAAAAATGGCCTCGACCAATTCAATTCATCGACCTTGAAAGTACAAAACGCAGAGTTAACACTGATATAGTAAGAATATGTGACCTGCAGGTTATCATGGGATGTCAGCAGCGAGCGTTTAACTTGTTGAAGCAAAGCATTCACACGACTCATCCATGACACACTGCTTTCACGATTTATTCTTTGCTATGTTTGTTTAAATAATTACACACAATTATTTTAAATGGAATTCTCAAAAGTTGCACACAAATAGTTTCAAAAATATGCAGAATTCTATGAAGAGTAATTACAATTGTCAATCATACATTGTGCAAAACAAAGGAAATATGCACAGATGAGATATGGGTATGAGGGGTGCCTATTGCCAATATACTGCGTAAATCCATATTCTGAATGTTTCAAAAAGGATCTGGTAATCTGTACGCGAGTGTGCTTCCCATTCTACAGCTACTACATTTGGACATAATAAAGTCCTGCTGTCGATGTAACTATCCATTCACGTTCGATGATAGCTTTTTAAACAATCTGGGACCCTAAATCTGGTACGGTGATAAGTAATTTTCTGGCAATACCATGTGCGAAGATAACAAACACTCTCTGACACTTTCAACATGCCTATTTCAAAGTGGAATACTCTGCTAAAACAGTTCCCATTGATTTAAGGCTGAAAACAAGTAAAATAAAGTGCCGCAATAATGCCGCTAAATTTCCATTTTTGTGCCGCAAACTTTCCATTTTTACGCCGCAAACTTAGCAAATCTGTGCCGCAATATCCTGGGGGGTCTGTATAGAGCACTAAATGCAGTTACAGTTAAGAACTGGTATCCTTTACCACTTACACCAGTGCTCCTTGATCAAGTCAGATCAACCACCGTATATACTAAATTGGACAAAGAGGAGCTTATCATCTTGTACACATCCGTTCTGGGAATGAATGGAAAACAGCCTTCAGAACCTGATATGGTCTTTTTGAGTATTGTGTTATGGCGTTTGGCCTGTGCAATGCGCCAGCGGCTTTCCTATTTTTTGTTAACGATGTACTTCATGAAATACCTGGATAGATTTGTCATAGTCTTTACTGACGACATTCTGATATAGTCTACATCACAGTCAGAACATGAGGCATATGTGAAAACAATTCTAGGTACCCTGCAACAACATGAATTGTACTGTAAATTACCAAAATGTGAATTTCACACCTCAACAGTAGAATTCCTGGGATTCATACTGTCACCTAAAGGAATAACTATGGCAGATCTAAAAGTGCAAGCGATTCAAGAGTGGCCAAAACCAACTTCAGTGAAAGACATCCAACGGTTCTTGGGCTTTGCTAATTTTTATAGACGTTTCATCAACCAGTTCTCTGATAAAGCAACTCCTTTAACCCGTCTGTTACAGAAAGGAGCACAATTTATCTGGAACTCCGACACCAACAAAGCATTTTAGGTCCTTAAACAAGCCTTTATGTCAGCACCAGTACTAAAACATCCGGACGTTACTCAACCTTCAATTGTAGAAGCTGACGCTTCTGAGATTGCAATTGGTGCCATCCTGTCCCAAAAAGATCCAAGTTCCAATTCTCTACATCCTGTGGCATATTTGTCCAAAAAACTGTAACCAGCAGAAGCCCATTATACTGTAGCTGAAAAGGAAATCTTAGCAATTCACCTAGCTTTTAAGGAATGGCGACATTATTTATTAGGTGCAAGATTTCCAGTCACAGTCTTTACAGACCACCGGAATTTGCAATTCTAGGGCTTTAACACCTCGCCAATTATGATGGACACTATTTTTTGCTGAATTTGTTTTACTATTACTTATCGACCCGGGATTAATAATAATTTAGCTAATAATCTATCACGATACAAGGAGAACACCTCCTCCATAAACAAACCAAATCCCTCACCTATAATACCACCGACTCAAATATTGGGAGCCATCATATCAAGTCAGTTTCTGGAGACAATTAGACAACAAATGCCATTATGTAAACTGGTAGCATGGCAACAAAGGGATAAAAAAGATCCATTTTAGAAGCCTTCCCGTTCCAAAAGAATCTCCTGTATGTTCCTACCAAGAAACGACAACGCCAAGTATTAAAATGGTGTCACAATCAACCCTTGGCAGGTCATCCTGGTCATATGAAGACTCTAGAACTGGTGAGTGGGAATTTCTGGTGGCCTAAATGGAAGCAAGATGTTCTTACCTTTGTGCAAGACTTGGGAGGTATGTATACGAGCAAAAACTGACCATTAAAAAAAGAGAGGGCAATTAGTACCGTTACCAACTCCAAAACAAATTTGGGAAGACATTTCCGTTGACTTCATCACGGATCTACTAAAAGACCAAGTAAAAAACACAATATTGGTCATAGTAGATCGACTATCAAAAATGGCGAATTTTGTAGCATGCCTATCTCTTCCCACAGCATCTGAATTAGTAGATCTCTTGTTTCAACATATAGTACGTCTTCATGGATTACCTCGAACTATCACTTCAGATCAAGGCTCACAATTTACCTCACAATCATGGAAAGCCTGGTGTAACGCATTAAAAATTCGCAGTAATCTTTCTACCAGCTTTCATCCTGAGTCCGATGGACAAACAGAATGTGTAGATCAAAATTTGAAACAATATGTGCGTTGCTACTTATCACTGAATCATGGATCCTGGGTTGCCCTTTTATGGGAAGCTGAATTTGCCTACAATAATCATATTCATGCTTCAACGAAAATGTCTCCGTTTTATGCAAATCATGGATTTCACCCCCGTTTTACGCCTTTATTATTATCACCAACAGAATCTCTGTTACCACAAGTAACTTCACGAATACAAACTATGACTAAACTTTTGCACCAACTCCGCACCAATGTAATCAAGGCCAAAACTGCATACAAACGTTTTGCAGATAGAAAGAGGATACCAGGTCCCAACTATCAACCTGGTGACAAGGTCTGGTTATCCACAAGGAATATTCACTTCAAAAGAAGATATAAATTTCACCTGCGTTTCATCAGACCTTCCTAGATAATAGAAAAAATCTATCCAGTCTCCTTTAAATTACAATTACCTAAAACCATGACTATCCATCCAGTGTTTCATACCTCATTACTGAAACTGGCTAAATAACGACTAAAACCCAAACCACCACCAATTGTAGTTGGAGATCACAAAGAATATGAGGTACGAGCAATTCTGGATAGTAAAAAGAAAAACCGAAGGACATGGTATTTGGTGTCTTGAAAGGTTATGGTCTAGAAGAAAACTCCTGGGAACCAAAAGAAGCCATACATGCATCACGTTTACTTAACAAATGTCATGCGTCTCACCCTTCAGATCCAGTGTTAGCTTAGTGACACCATTTTTGAAGGGGAGGACTGTCATGATCCATGCTTTACAAGTCTGGTATGTAACTGTTATGAATCTGCGCAGTGTTGGTGATATCATTATCACAATTAAGAGAAGGCCTGAAAGTACACTAAAGACAACATGGGACTAATATTTCTATAATACTAATAGCAAACACCTGATAGTGCAAAACATGGGATTGATATTGTTATGACAATTAATAGCAATGTATTAATGTATTTATTGCACATAAACAACTGGAAAGATATTGTACAAAGAACTTGTAGCTAAAGCGGGTTACGCGGCTGATTCGCGCTTGCTTTTGTTGTTTAACCTCTTTCTTTTAAGTTTTAGTCCAGGTGGGACGAAATGACGTTGGCCATCGTACTCCTATAAAAACCGCCACGCCCAGATTCCCAACATGGATTATTCCAGGTTCCAGGATAGCGGAGGTTTGTTGCCTGCTGCGTGCCGTGCCTTCTGGTGCCGTTCCGACTTTGAAGTCGAAGAGCCTTCTCAAACAGCATACCGTGGTCTCAAGAAACAGGTAGGAGACATCAGTTTAGTTTTTAAAGGATGCCCGAGCGGAATCGGGTAGCAAAACAGCTTTCCTGCATTTAACGCTTGAAACAGGAGTCTCGTTGGTGAAGGTCTTTTAATAAAAACAAAACTCTTTTCAAAGTGACTCGCAATACGATTCAGTGGAATCTTCCTTTTTGTTGCTCAAACTTTATACTATTACAGTGACGACATTTCAGAAAGCTTGACATTGTTGTTATTTATTGGAAACATTGTGAGCACGTTTTTCCAATTAAAGGTTTCATTCTTCTTTGATGTAATTTATGAGGACAATCCATGGAGATATATGTGACTCTTAGAAATACAAGGAGGTATTATTTCTTGCCATAGAAAAAAGACTATTGTTTACCAGGATTATAAAAGGAAAGCACGTCTATCATATTTGGAGCTTTCACATTTGCTTTACAGGTAAAATTCCTACATATGTTAAACTCATGCCTGTTAATATAATTGTGAAGTAATTCAGTTATGTAAAAAACAAAAACTCACTATTGTGGATTATCTGTTCCAGGTCTCCCTTCCCGCAGTACCCTCCCTAACTACCCTTCCCCTCGTCTGGACATTCTGATCCTCTGTGTTGAAATAATCAGAGTCATACCTGCCAGATGGTGGGCCTCTTGAGGGTACTGCTCCTGAGGAACTAAATTGATCTTGACAGTGGTGCAGCTGTTGTGTGGACATTCATAGCTGTTAAGAGTCCCCATGGCAAATCGCTCACTTTAAGTAAGTACTGACATTTTAACAGATATCACATTGTATTCTGGGACTTGGAATTCTGTTGGTAACTTTGTAACTGTGGGTTCAGAAACCCCAGCAGTAAAGTGCAATTGAGTAAAAAGGTATCACTCATAACAATGGGACCCCTTCCAGCTACTAATTTTGTGGGTATGTGGAAAGTCTTTTTTTATGCTTTCACCACTATCCCATGTCCATGGTGACAGCACTCTTCACAGGGACCTGTGACTACACCTACCGTACATAAAATGAGTAAAGTTTGGGGTGTTTGGCAGGTGACTTCCTATCAATACTTGCTTGTTTGAAAAAGGGTCTGATGTGTCAAAGGGTTTTGCCCATTCTGTTTTTGAGGTAAGATTTAATAGCTCGTATTGGGCAGGATTCTTATGAGCGAGGCATTTCACCAATCAGAATTAAACATTGCCAAAGATCACATATGATTTTAATATTCCCAGATTCTCTGCAGTGTATAAACTAATTATCTCAGACTTAAAGCAGGATTCTAAACCCTGCATCCTCAATCCAAGCAAACAAAACTGGAGGAAAAAAAGGAAGAAGAAACACTATTTTAGTGACATCCCTAAACAACGCAACTCAAGCAGAATAATTTTTGACTATTCCTTCTTGCTGGTACCTTATATTACAAAATTGCATTGTGCTGGCCCCTTCAGAAAGAAATAAAAATTACTCTTTCTCACTCACTTTCTTGTCTTTGAATTTTAGTTTGTAGTTGTTCAGGTGTTTATCAGTGTTTACATGTTTACACTGATGAAGGCTGTTTCCCTTTCAGTGGGGTTTTATCAGTTCTTATAAGTTTAAACCGAAAACAAGAAGATGCTAACTTTGGCTCGTGTTCCTGAATGTCCTTTGTGTGGCGCTTATGGCCTTGAACTTAATCCTGGAGGTCGATGGGAATCAGTGGAATGCATTCAATGTTTGCTTGGTGTACGTCTTTTAGTTTAAGCTCTAGTCTAGCTCACTGGAATAACACTCTTCTCAGCCTGTCTGATTTCTTCGGAGATCTCTTTACTACAAATTGAAGTAGTCTAATCAAACAATCATTCATGGTCATTTGTCTCCATACTATGGTTCATTTTCACTAGTGGAAGAACTGTCTGGACTATCTATTACTGTGCCCTTCACGGACCTGACACTGTCTTTATCTAGTCCTATTTCACTAGGTGCTTAACTGCTTGTACCCGCAAATCCTCCTTAGGTCACCTCCTGAAAGTCCCAGGCACTGTTTTAGTTAGTTTAGGAGGTCAATCTTTCTCCCTTCTTTCTGGCAAATTGTAAAGGGCCTTCCCACTCTTATCTGCAACCATTCTAACCAATGCTCCATCCTTAAGCTTCTAAAGGCCTGGATGTTCTCCACACTCACAATTCCCTATCTACTCTCTGGTCAGGGATGCTTGTATCTGTGGTTTGAGGGTACCACTGAGGGTCACTGCAAAGTAGCACAAGAACTGTTCATTCATTCAGCATTGGTTGCTAGTAATAGCTCCTTTTGGGGAGAAGAAGCTCTGAGTTAAATATCATTTTCATATTTCGATCTTGTGTACCAGAGCCATGACTGTATTATACTCCAACTGGAGGATGCAAAGCCCCCAACCTGATCAGTAAGTATATGATGGCCCATGTTGATATGAGTCAGGAGAATTGCGGCTTCTTGGTGTCCTGCATCAGCATACAAGTAGGTCCTCTCTTTTACTTTGCTACCACTGTCATCCTGAAGATATAAACAGTATCCTTGCTATGACATTTACTGTCCCTCTTAGGGAGGTAAACCCCTTACTGGCAGTCCCAAATTAGATTATGTTACACATGTATTCCTGCAGTTTTTTTAATGAGTTTGTACTATTTTTGACATGCATAATAAGGAGCAATTACAACCTATTAAGTGTATGTCACTGCAGCCATAGAAGGAAGCCAACTGAGCATGACATAAAAAACTCCAATCAAAAACATTTACATTTTAAGCATATGACCTGTGTATTTGGAGTCCAAGCAAAATGAATTGATTCTGCGTACAGCAAACCAGGAAATTCATTTGAAATAACCCAATGTCAACTGAACATCAGCCTCCTCTAGGGTGAGACTGCCATAGGCAATGAACTCATTCACAGGGGGCTGCAATATTCCTTCCATCGTAGATCAAACATTTGATCTCCCTCGAGCAGATAGGGGTTTCTCATCTGATGTAAAGACTAGGTCCAGCAGCAATGTGTCCCTGTTCATGTTTAGTTTATACCACATAGAGTTCTAAATTATATTTTCAGGGGTGGGTCATTTTAACAGTTCTCATTCCTAAGAGTCCACCGTTAGAGAGTACAGGGATCACAAGCTTATTGCTGTTGATCTCTAGGTCTGTAGAAGTGCCAAGTCAATGCGTTTAAAGTTAGATTTCTTTGATCTAAGGCATGGCATAAAGACCAATAGACATGTAATACAATGCAATGTTAAACATTTATAAAGGACAACTAACACCTGAAGCTCTCTTGCCTAAGGGCAACAGAAAAAACAGAGAGATATTACAGTGAAAAAAGATAGCTTAAGTATTTCACTGACAGGGACATGAGAAGTGGTGGACTTTAACTGTGTAGAAAGTCTGTTACAGATTATGGGGGTCAAAACTGTCAAAGACTAGCAACACAAAGAAAGTTTTTTAAACCAAGGTACCACAAGCAGGTTGGCTTGTGATGACCCTAGGTTGCATACATGCTAGAATTTACTTAGTTTAGCTTTAAGAAACCTGGGAGAGGAGCCATTAGGGCATTATGTATCAGGAAAATGTATTTTAAATGGATCCTCTAGTGAACAGGCAACCAATGGAGTTTGGACAGGATGAGTTTTCCTGATACACAGCAAGTGGTTGCTGCCATTACAGTGTTACTAGGATTTTCAAGACTGAGAGGAAGAATGGGTCTAAGATGTATTTGAAGTTTTCAAATTACACCTACTAGTTAACATGCATAATCTATCTTTCACCTCCATCCAGAATGCACCTCTATGTGGGCATAGCCATATCGTGTGAAAGCAAGGAGCTTCGTCAGCCTTACACCAAGGAAAAGTGTGTGGGATGCCTGGATAAAATCAGTGTAACCTCTTAGGAATCAAGTAGGCTTTGGTTATCTAATTAAATTAAAAACCTTACATTTGACATTTCTGGAAACCTTGGCAATGTGGCCTAGTACATCCAGCCACTTCTGCTCAGATAACTCCTCAACCAAATGTAAATTCTACTTAGCTTTAAGTTCGCTCAATTCAAGTAACATTTTCCTAGATAGCCTGACACAGATCTGTGATCAAGCTCCTATCATCATCCAAAGTAAGTAGGATAAGTAGCACCCCATCAGTGACCACTTAGGACAGCTCACATCCTGAAGTCAACTTTGTTGCCCTGTCTAAGGCTAGTCGCTTTATATCATAGGTATTCAGGGAAGCCCAGGGTTCTCACTGAAACCTGGTTTACTTAAGAATGCGCAAACTATAACTTTGGATAGGTTTCCTCTCCCCACCTAAATTAATAAACTAACATTGCACTAGCCCCTGGGGCCTTTCCTCCTCGGGAAAAAAAAATTGTAATATGGCGTGCACCCCACTCTTGTTCAAGCAGGGCAAATGCTTAAAACAGCAAATCTTTGACACCTTTGGATAATTCCGATAATCTTTGGCTCATTTTGCTCCTGGTGGTCAGGCCTAGCTACCAGGTGCACTTTCATTAGGCCTCTCTGGCTGTCTCAGATTGTACCAGGAATTCCAATACAGGAAAGGTGAGCATTGAGGTAACAGCACATGTCACCACCCAGAAGAGAAATCCACTTGTAAAAAAGCCAGATGGAAATAGGACAGGTGATATCATAGAAGTGCAAAGGAAACTGAAACTGATGAAGGCAGTGGTGGCCGACACAATGAAGAGGTGGAGGGGAGACGGGGGAGCATGGAGGGGGTTAATAATTTTTATAAACTCACTTACCTGGAGCTGCCAGCCGCCTCCCACATCACGCCATGGTCTTCATTGTCCCAGCAGACACTGGGGGAGCATCAGACTCCCTCCTTCCATGCCCTGGCCCTGCCGCTCCCTGCACACACTGGCTCAGAGCCGGCAAATGAAAAATAAAACAATAGTAAAATATTGTTTTATTTTTCACCTGCTGGCTCTGAGCCAGTGGGGCAACATTCCTCCGCCATTGCAGTGGAGCCACCCCTGATGATAGGGAGAAAGCTACAAAGAACAAGGGATGCCAAATAGTTAATGAGTAGTCGTGGCAGCGGGCACCATACAACCAACAATAGGTGCAAGGTGTCTGTCTCTTACCACAGCCTCTACTTAGACTCCCCTATAAGTGCTTAACCCAATTTATTTATGAATGTTTCCTGAACTGGTTCCAGGGGACTCTGCCTGTGCCCTGAATGTTCCACACTTGCCTACAATGCCCCATCCCCCAATGACCAGTACTCCACACCTTCCAACCAACTGGTCTCTGTCTCACTGTTTTTGTCTTAATCCTGGCAAGTTACCTCCCATTCATGCTGCAGGAAAGAAGAGCTTAGTGAGTTTCCACCCTGTTACGTCCCCAGCTTCCCACACACTGAGAGGATCCCTTCCTTAATATAGGATAATTTGCTTCTCTGGCCATTCATTCAGTCTGTCTTCTGTCTCTGATTGACTCTGTTTTCGGATAATCTCTCCCTTGGTCCTGTTCCGTTTTTTACGACAAGTGAAGAGGTGTTACCCTACTCTCTATAAGCATTTGCCCGGCCTCTCTTTGTCCCCCGAGAGTAAAGTGGATCTCATGGTGTTTGATGGCAGGCCCCTTGGCATTCTACGGCTCTTTTGCCCACAAGACAAAGGAAAGTGAGTGTCATATTTAAAAATCCTCTTCCGGCCCTGCCACAGGGGTTAGCTATTGCAGAAGAGACTGCTTCGTGGCCCACGGCGGGAGAGATCTGCATCTATATCATACTTCATATTGAGATTATGATGGCTGACTCTCAAGCCCAACCGGATACACTGCCATCTGAAATGAATAAGCAGTGGAGCCCTACAAGCAAAACACCTCCCTAGCAGCAGTGATGCACTCATTCCGATCTTTGGACTGTCTTTATGTACTATATGTGTGTCGCAGACTCTCCCTCACCTTGGACAGTACCTTTTGGTAAAAAGAACCCTGTAGTTCAAAGCTGTAGCTTCCATTGAACTCAAAACTAGGTGTTGTTTGCATAATGTGACAGGTATCACACTTCTATTATTTCCCTTGGAAGTCTCACCCAAAGTGCCATCATCGATTTCAGTATCTCCTGGAAGATGTCAGAAAGCGTTAATTTTGTATTTAGGATCCAATGACAGTGATGCACTTTTCCATCACTCATCTCCTCCACTATTGATCCCATCCACAAGAATGTGATGGCCAGTGGTAGAAATAGGGAAAGGAGAATGGGATAAGAGAAACCAGAGAGATTAGAATGGACCATGCTGACTTGTCAGTTCTGCTGGACACATCAGGACATCAACGCTATTTACAATACTTGGAGTCAGAATAAGAGAGGATTCATCAAGGAGGCCAATCAAAGTAGATGGTCATAGGCATTAGGTACATTTAAGGTCTCTTACACTTATTCATTCAGAATATTATATTGTAAATATTGAATTCACATATTTAATATTGAATGCAGATTTAAGTAACTTTCTGTACTTCTAGGATGGAAGCCCAAATGGTGAATGTCTAATGTATCTTTCCCAAAATGTGGCCACATAGTGGAAATCACATCCCAAATGATAACAAATGTGAACTAGAATGTGACGGCCATCTTTGAACTCTAGTATAACAAGGAACGTAGCCTGATGATCCTTGCTTCCCAAAGCTCATTTTGTCTGCTTATATCTTGCTTTCGCTGAGGACATTTCATCAGAGGTGCTATTGTTTCATAACTGATTTTGTTGAACTAAAGTTACGTTTTTATTTGCAGAGTGGTAATCACCCATTCCTTCTATAGACGTTGAATCATGTAATTGATTTGGTTTCAGAACATATTTTGAACTGCATTTAGTATTATCCAAGGTAGTTGATTGATTAGTTTCCACATGCATATATTATCACTCCACAGAAGAGTTAGACCTTAGACTAAGAGTTCATATTATATGTTGCAGGCTAACCATTTGTGTTCACAAGCTCACATAGCTGGAGTGTGTTATCTTACTCTAAAAGGTGAATCATACACAGTATTTTAGATATTTCAGTTCAGCAGACTAGATAGTAAGTGTTGTTTGTTTACTTTCTTCAGGACTCGAACACATGAGAGGAATCCATGCCAAGTCCAAGAGAGAGTGTTACACAATGACTTGTATTCTCTTTTCCACCTGTGATCTCAAGAGTGGATTTTTAGCCTCTTTAGAGAACAAGGTGGGCAAGACAGAGCAGTACCGAAATCCAGACATCCCTGTTGTGAAACCGTGAGTCTGACAAATTGGGAAACCCATCCTGGATACCACTGCCTGTGTGTCAGGGATCCAAATGCATGTTCCTTGAGTAAAATGGGAATATCTAGTAATAACCTTCAAAAAGGTATGGCTGAGGCTTGAACCAGAAATCAAACTTTACGTCAACAGCTATCAGACATTTTTCATCTATCTTAGATCAATTACAAACAGTCACAAATCCCCTACCAGATGAGGGAGTTAATTTATCAAATTCAACTGTGTTACAGTCTGTGACCATTGCCTCAATGCCAACTAATACATTTCAAGTTTGTCATATGACCACTGCAGTTAGATCAGCGGTGTCCAATATGACCCAAAAACCATTAGCAGCTCTTAACGTTTTTCTGGAGACCCTAAAAATTTTAAGTAATTTATTAATCAATGTGGTTTGCATTTTTTGTCCAAGCCAGTGGCGTTTACTACCCCTGAATTCAAAGTGGAGTTTATGTTGTCGTCTTTGACTAGGGGTGTTGCTTCTTGGTCATTCCCTTTAGTTTCTCTCAACAGTCCCTTTCTATATGATGTGTAATGTTTTAAGGCAGAACTTCAGTGACTGTTTGATAGACGGTCTGTAGCCCAATCTATGTAAGTATAATTATTGGAATTAAAACAGGGTAAAAATGATTTGCTGACTTATTTAGCGCAGTTTCAATGCTTAGTTTTAGAAAGAAGATGACCCAAAGAAAAGAGAGGAACTCTTTTCACAAAGGGCTCAGTGAGGATTTGAAGGATATGCTATCTCAGGTGCCAAATAGACCTAATGGTTGTGATGAATTGATAGATTTAGTATTATAAATGGATCATAGATCCATTGGATAGTGAAAAGATTAAATTAATTCAGGAATAGAATAGACCCCATTTTGAACCACCATCGGAGAAAAGTAGAAGATTATCCCAAGACTCCACGCAGTTTGGAACCATAGGCTAATAATAATTAAAAGAAGAAAAAGAATATTGTAGGTCTAAGACTCTCTGTTTGTAATGTGGTTGTGACACATTTTATAAAGAATTGTCCTAAGAGAAACAAATGTAAATATTAGAGAAACAATGACGTTCAGAAAAATGAGGGTCTTTCCTCTGAGCACCCTTTTATCCTTGGTCCCAGACAAGTTTGTATTAAATACAGTTTATCTGAGTTCTAATCAGAAGTAACATTGTAAGATCATCAAAAGTCACACATTAATTTAATTGCTCTAGTTGACTGTTGAGCTACAGGGAATTTTATTGATTGAAGTATGGTAAGATGTTAGAGGTGACTATATCTCAGAAAATAAAACCTGAAGAAGTTATAGCAGTTGGTGATGCACGGCTCATGCCAGGATTCATCACACATTGCACAGCAGAATTAATCATGATCTGATTCAATCCCACAAGGAGAAATTAAGTTTTGTTTTGATAAATGCCACACACTTCCAATTTATTTTGGTTCTTTCTTGTCACACCACGTATAATCCATGTATTGATTGGAAACAAGGTGGTCCCTGTTAGAAATGGGGGTCTCTAGTTGGCAGAGGTAGGTACCTTTGACCAAGAAGGGGCCCTTGCTTCTAGTCAGGGTAAGGGAGCTACACTCCTAAAATAACCCCTGCTCACCCCCTTGGTAGCTTGGCACGTGCAGGCAGGCTTATCTCAATGGCAGTGTGTAAAGCATTTGTGAACACGTACAGTAATACAGTGAAAACACTACAAATGGACACCACCCCAGTTTAGAAAAATAAGTAATCTTTATCTAGACTTAACACAAGACCAAACGACAAAAATCCACAATACAGTACTCAAAAATATGACTTTCAGATGGTAGAAAATAGCTTAGTTCAATATAGATGGTAAATGCAACACTTTACTCTCAAAGTACCTTGGAATCCGTAACGCAACATAAACAAAAGGGTCACAGGGAAGGCGATGCGTCAGTTCCTTGCTTTGGGGGAGGTGGCGCACCTGTTCCTTACTGCAGCGCAGCGGAGGCGATGCGTCTGTTCCTTACCGGAGAGGAGGCAAAGCGTCTGTTTCTTACTGTGATCCGGTGCGATGCGACAAGATGGCGCCTCGATGCAATGCGACGATCCGGTGCAATGCGACAAAATGGCATCTTTGATGCGATGCGATAACTTGGATGTGATGCGTGAACACCCGGCGGCCGTGCGGCGAACTCGATGGTTTCTTGAGCCGCAACAGGCCCTGCGACACGCTTCTCCGGTAATGCGACGGCGACCTCTGCGGCAGCAGCACGCTTCTCAGGTGATGCGACGCGCTTCGTCGGTGATGCAACAGCAAACTGCTGCGGCGGTGACACGCTTCTTCGGCGATGCGACGGCAACAGCTGCGGTGGCGACACGCTTCTTCCCCGTTGCACCTCTCTGCAGGTAGAATTCCCAGAAAGGAAATTCAGGGGAGCTGGTGGTGAAGTCTTTGTATCCCTTAGACTTCAGAACAGGAGGCAAACTCAGCTTCAAGCCCTTGGAGATCTTCCTCAAGATGATTAAAGTACGTACAAAGTTCCTTTTCTCCTTTCCTTGGCAATAAGTAACCACGGCAGGCCAACAGCAAACAGCACAGGGGCAGTCTCCTCCTTCAGCTTCCGTGGTTTCTCTCCTTGGCAAAGGTTCGTCTTGATTCCCAGAAGTGATCTAAAGTTCTGGGGTCTGGGCCCCAATATTTATACTACTAAATCCTTTGTTCTCTGAAGGCAGAGAGTGTCTGTACCTAGTCAAAACCAGTTCTGTCCTCCCTGGTGCAGCTTCCTGGCAGGAGGTGGAGACAGCATTGTTGAAAGCAGACCAGGCCCAGGTAGCTGAAAGGAAAACTCCTCCCCCTACTCTCTATTCTATGAAGGCTCAGGCAAGTGAAAGGAAATCTCCTCCCCCTACTTTCTATTCTATGTAGGCTCTATTCAGCCCAGCCCTGACTCATCAGACTGCTGGAGCCAAAGCTCTCTCCAGCCCCCTGTCACTCACAAACCAGACATGGAATACACAAACCTAGCAGAGGCATACTGGATGGTTAGGCAAGAAAATACCTACTTTCTAAAAGTGGTATTTTCAAACACAGAATGTAAAAATCACCCACACTAAAAGATGTATTTTAACATTCTGAGTTCAGGCATACTAAACTTTATTTTCCTATCTTGTTCCTTGGGTCAGTTATGTTTATAAGATGTTATAATAAAACTGCCCATTCTTGCCTATGGGAACAGATAGCCTTGCAATAGTGAAAAACGAAATTGGCTGTAATTCACTATCAGGACACACCACACACAGGGCATGTCCTACTCTTTCACATACAATGCACCCTGCCCATAGGGTTACCTTCGGCCTACCTTAGGGGGGACTAACATGCAGAAAAGGGAAGGTTTAGGGACTAGCAAGTGGGTGCACTTGCCAAGTCGACATGGCAGTCCCAGACTGCAGACAGGCTCTGCAATGGCAGGCCTGAGCCACATTTTACAAGCTGCTTCTGTGGGTGGCGCAACCAGTGCTGCAAGCCCACCAGCAGCATTTGATTTACAGGCCCTGGGCACACATGGTGCACTGTACTAGGGTCTGACAAGTAAATCAAATGGCCAATCATGGAGTCACTAATCCATTACAACAATTTACAATAGGGGGCACTTGCACTTTGGCACTGAATAGCAGTGGCAAAGTGCCCAAAGCATCTAGACCAGCAAAAACATAGCAAAAACACAGGAGGCAACAGCGAAAAAATAGAAGGGAGACCCACGCCAATGGTGCCAGGTCTAACAGTCCCCACAATGTCAATGTGAACATTGTGCAATGTCGAAATAGAATGATGAAGAAATGGCTGCACCTGAGAAGTATATAGTTCTCAACGCAACTTGTAAAAATAATATTGATCCACCAATATTATCCTGACTTATCATGCTGGCTCCAGTGAATCATAAATATTTAGATGGTTAGTAAAAAGAATGTGGAAAACCAATATGGAACTAGGAGGAGCTATACCATGCAGCCAAATCTATACATTTACAGAATCAGAAACTTAATATCTCCAAAAATATCTGGATTTATTCAACTATCACAACCGCCTGCTGCCTTCTTGTTTTCTTCATGCCCAAGAAAGGAAGCGAGTTATGCGCCTGCACAGATTATAGAGCCTTGCATTGAACTATAGCCAAGAATTTCTATGTTTAACCAATAATACTGGTCATACTTGATCAAATGTAAGAATGCAAAGATTTTCAATAAGATAGATTTTAGAGGTGCATACCATTTGATTCATGTAAGAGATGGAGATAAATGGAAGACAGCTTTCTGTACTAAGTTTGGGCATATCTAGGTATGCCATTCTGATTTATCAATATTTCATTAATAAAATCCTTCATGATTGCCTTGCCATTTGTGTAATTGTTTACAACAATGATAGTTATATCTTTTGTGACAATGAATAAGATCACATCCACCCTGTTCAACTGGTATTGCAAAAATTGACAGAACCAGTTATATGCCGTAGGAGAGAAGTGTTTCTTCCATTGTATCACTGTGGAATGTTTAGGCTTTATCATCTCCAAAAGGGCTCAACATCGACAACAAGAAAGTTGTAGTTATCTTGGATTGGCCAACTTCTATAACTGATATATTCCAGATATTCAATGCCTCTAAGAGACTTGCTAATTTCTACTGTTTTTTTATTACTACATTTTCATTGGTAATACTTCTATCAACGGACTATTAACAAAAAGGATTCCATTCCAGTGGTCTGAAAAAGCAAATAAAGCCTTGCATACTCTTAAGAAACATTTCACTAGAGCATCCATTCTGCATCATCCAGTTCCCAAACAACCATAGTTTGTAGAAGAAATCTTACCTTCCTCAAATTTGCTAAAACGTTACCTGCACAGCAAATGAGATGGTATTTATTTTTCTCTGACTATGAGTTTGTCATCACCTTTCGACCAGATTGTCAAAATGGAATAGCAGATGTATTATCAAGAAATAAAATTCCTAATTCATCCATAGAAGTGGAGTCTTATTTACCAATAATTCCAAGAGCAAAAATAATTGGAGCAAATTATAAAGTTTAAGGCTCCAGGTTTATAGAATAAATAAAGGAGAAGCTGGCTTTTGAATTTATGGCTAAATTGGTGGCAAAAGTTGAACATACAAAAATTCAAAGATAGTTTACTGTGGTAAAAATGGAGCACTTATGTACCTCCTGTGGAATCACAACAAGAAGTTCTTCATGAAACCCATGTTTGCTGGTCAATGTGGTATCACTCAAATTGAGAAGCTACTTAAAAGACTTTTTTGGTGGGAAGGGTTAAGTAACGGATGAACAGTTGTATGTATCTATCTGTGACTTCCGTGTTGTGAAAACAAATGATAGAATGAAGTCAATGAGGTATTTACACCCACTTTCTAAACTACCATATCTGTGCCATACAATAACAGTAGATTTCACAGTTGAACTATCTGGTGACAATGGATTTACTACTATCATGGTGGTGGTGGACCTATTCACAAAGATAGTACACTTAATACCAGTAAAAGGAAATCTAACAGCAACAGGACCTAGAGAGTCATTTCTTCAAAATACTGTGCACCTCCATGGAGTACCCTCAGTCTTAATTGCAAATTGAAGATTTCAGTTTATTTCATGATTTTGGCAGGGCATTTTTCAGGACAATAGGATCAGAAATGTGACTCTTTTCTGAATAACATCTACAATTTGATTGGCAGCCTGAATGAGTAAATCAACATTTAGATGAGTATCTACAATGTTATCTGCAAGGACAGGCATCTTTGATAAAACATTTCTGGCAGAATTTTATCATAATAATTCAGTTTGTACTTCATTGAATCATAGCCCATTTTTTGTCATCAAAGGTATCATCCTCAATTTCTCATGGATGCAGATCAAGTGGTAATATTTGTGCCATCTTTGAAGGTATTATTTAAATTTGTAATCTACATGTGGAGACTAAGAGAGCATTATTGAAAGCCAAAGAAATGTACAAGAAAGATGCAGATAAACATCGATGTAAAGCCCCAGCTTATTAGCCTGAAGATTCACTCTGGCTTTCAAATAGGCATTTGCACTGAAATTGAAAATTTCAACACTGTTTTATTGATCCATCAGAAAAAGTAATTAATGATGCAGCTGTAAAACTGGCCTTACCACCAACAATGAATATTCACCCAGTCTTTCATGTGCCTCTATTAAAACCAGTGAAGAAAAATATTTGTCTGGTGCAGCCTCCATTATCTATTGTAGGAGATTCTGATAAAAAGTCGGAAGTTAGGAACATTTTAGCCACTCAGGAACATCGAGGTACACTACAATACTTAGTGGATTGGAAGGGACTTGGCTTTGAAGAAAGATGTTGGGAATCAGCTGCTCATATTGATTCATCAATATGGATCACTGACATATTATCGATCACAACAATAGCATGATACAGAAATATCATGTCAAAAATATCGACTTCAAAAATATCGCTTTCTTATACTTATAAAGCACAAAGTACAAAAATATCACCCAAAAAATCGGTTCACATTAATATCGTTAAAAACATACAAAAATATTGTTTTTAATATAAATATTGTTTAAAATAGTAAATCCTAAATATTTTAATATGTACATTAATATATTGTAAATGAAATAAATGTAACTAACATTTAATACTGTATATAAATGTATACTTACACAAACATACACACATAAATATATGGGTGTCTATGTTTATATATGCATATATATAGTCTAACACTAGTACTAGAAACTATATTTTACATTACAATAGATTACTTGGGGATTTAAATTTAGAATTATAAAAAGCATATATGTACTTAAAATGGAGACTAATCTCTGATAGAGTAGGGTTGCGCCCTTTACTTTACTTGAGGATAATCGGGCTCACCCCTGGGCTCACCTCCTATTGTAAGGGCCTGGAGGAAATTCTGTCCATAACTGCTTCATTAGACAACCCTTGGATAAGGTATATCAAGCCACCCTACAAGAAATAGGGCTTGGGAGTTTGTGGAGCTTTCCTGGCGCAGCAGGGGCTATATCCAAGTCATTGCTCAAGTCAGTGTTTTGGCAAAATAAAGACTCTGTGCTACTTCTCCAATGGAGATATGGGGGCAGATCTACAAGAAAGTACTGCAGCGCCGCACCGCAAGCCCTTTGGCTGCGCCACTCTGCGGACTTTCAGAGCACAGGAATGCGACATATTTACAATGATATGTCGCGTTCCTGTGCTCTCCCCTGCGATGGCGCACAAACAGCTGCCATGCGCCGGCGCAGGCACCCTTGCACCATGGTGCAAGGATGCCTGCTTCATGGGGAGATTGTTTTTGTGCAGGAAGGGGCACCTTCCTGCACAAAAACAATCACTACAGGCATTTTCCTCTTTCAATGCGTGCTGTAGAATGCAGCACGCATTGAAAGAGGAGAAAAACGAGGAGAAATGAAAAAAATTCTCCTTGTTGCGCCTCTCTACGCCACCACTAGGTTGGCGTAGCATACTGATGCATTTCCAGGTTTACGATTCCTCGTAAATCTGGAAATGTGTCTGGTTCCAAGGGTGTTGCGTGGGAACACCCACAGCAACACCCATGGAACACCCCTTTCACGCAAAGTGCTGCGTGTAAAGGGGCCGTATTTACAAGGACAGGAAAAGCCACGCAGGGTGGCTTGTCCTGTCCTTGTAAATATGGGGCAGGGAAATGCGCTGCCAGTGCATCACAAAAAGTGACGTACTGGCAGAGCAAGGGGCTTGTAAATCTGCCCCATGGTCCCTTGATAGAAGCTTTTCTCTCTCTTAAACTCATACAGGAAGGAGAATTTCCGGGATGAGATACAACCGCCACTATCTAGGCGTCTGTATTTGCAACTTCAGCGTGGAACCATGCCCCTCGGCTCTTTCACAGCAAATTGGGCCCACTCTATGAATGATCATGAAGCCCTGTGTTTAATGTGTTGTGCCCCTAAAGAAATGGTCGAACATGTATTGTTCTTCTGCCCTCTTTACAGTAAATGCAGAAAAAGATGGGTCGTCCCGCTGTGCCAGAGCCTGGGAGTCAGAGAGCACAAAGAGGCCACTAGGATGCTCAGATATAACGATAGCAGCAAATCACCTATGGTGTAAGCAGATTTCTGCTGGGAATGTGGAGAGTAAGGCAAATGGTGCAGGCGGGTTTAGCAGCAAGGGGCACCCAAGATATTACACATAGCACACGCTTTCACTCTGCATTAAATGGCGATAGTGCTGTATGATTCATGGTGAATCCTGCTTATTCCTATTATTTAGTAACGTATTATCCCACACAGGGTTCCCCTGTATGGAATTGTTAGGAATTAATGAACATGCACATGGCACTTTATGATTAGATGTGTCCTAAATCACATATGGTGTCTTACTATACAAAGATTTCCCAAACAGAATATGCATATGACACTTTACGATGTGTGTTGAATTGTATATTAATGATGTTTTACTATATAAAGATGCCTCAAATTGGCTAGGACGATAAGTATCATGATTATCTTGATTATCTTTTATCCTCTTTTGTAAAAAACATTTTGATGATTGTTTTAATGTTTTTATTTATCATCTGTGTTTTATTCTGTTTTTATGGCTTCGTGCCGGAAATAAAGCTATTTGATATGTATATTTAAAACCTAAATAATTAACAAATAAAATGCGATAAATTAAAAAAATACCAAATTAAATAAATATAAAAATGACATTTACTAAAAAAAAGTTTAATTATGCAACAAAATACATATATGTTCAAATAATATCAAATTTAAGAAATATTTATATTACATATATTTAAATAATATTTAAAAAGTATTAAAGTCTGGGAATAATAGATATACTATTCCCACTCCAGTCTTTGCAACAGTAGAAAAAGCGTTGTACTTCTGAGGGATTACATTTACTTTTCCCACTCCAGTGAATGCAAGACTAAGGAAACGGTTGAGCTTTGGAGGGGTTATATTTCCTATTCCCACTCCAGTCTATGTTACAGTAGGGAAAGTGTTGGGCTTCTGAGGGGTTACATTTTCTATTCCCACTCCAGTCTGTACAACAGTAGTAAAAGCATTGGACTCCGGAGGGGTAACATTTACTATTCCCACTCCAGTGTGTGCAACAGTAGGGAAAGCATTGGACTTCGGAGGGATTAAATTTACTATTCCCACTCCAGTGTGTGCAACATTAGGGAAAGTGTTGGACTTTGGAGGGTTTAAATTTACTATTCTAGTCAGTGCAACAGTAAGGAAATCGTTGGACTCCGGAAGGGAAAGATTTACTATTCCCACTCCAGTCTGTGCAATAGTAGGGAAAGCATTGGACTCCAGAGGGGTAACATTTACTATTTCCACGCCAATCTGTGCAACAGTGGGGAAAGCGTTGGACTTTAGAGAGGTTAAGCTTACTATTCCCATTCCAGTCTGTGCAACAGTAGGGAAAGTGTTGGACTTCAGAGGGGTAACAATTACTATAACCACTCCAGTCTGTGCAACAGTAGGGAAAGCACTTCACTTCAAACACATAGCATATATGAAACATTACCCTATGAATTTATAATAAATATAAAACTCTTAATATGAACTTCATTAATTAACCAAAAATATATATGTATATAAAAATTAAAAACAATTAACATGATTGGTGTTAGAAATGGGATTTCTGGTTGGCTAGGGCTTGCGCCTAAGCCAGGCAGCAACCACCACTCTAGTCAGGGCAAGGGAGTTACACGCTGAAGATAACCCCTTCTCACCCCCTTGGTAGCTTGGCACGAGCAGTCAGGCTTATCCCGGAGGCAATGTGTAAAGCGTTTGCGCAACACACACACACAGCAGCAACACACTGGGCACACCACAAAAAAAAACTCCACACAAGGGTATATAAAAAATAGCCTTTGTATTATCCAAAACACATTAGAATCATAATCACACATATACACCGTGCCAACTGGCACCAGGTCATAATTTACAGGGGATTATATACATGACAGGGCCAATCGGGCCACTGTCAGAACCATCACAGAGCACAAGTAGCAAAGGTAAAACACAACCAGTAATTACTGGTACAATAATGAACTCCGCACTAGCAACCTAAACGACTTACGTCTGCATCACATTAGGCATAAAACACATTATGCATAATCATCATAAGCATAAACACATTATGCAACCTCTGTAGGCATCACATTAGGCATAAAACACATTTGCGCATAACCCACAATTAGGAGGCACCTTAGTGACACTCCCCAGGTGCATACATCACCTTTCCTTAGGGCCTTGAGCCCTCCTGGCACACACAGGTACCAAACCTGACCTCAGGCCCACTGGCCTTTCACTGGGGCTCAAATGCCTTTTGTCCAGAAATGTCAGGGCGTAACTGGGGCCTTCCACTGGCCCCTTGGCTGCCAATGCAGCAGAAACCACTGTGCGCAATGCGCTGGGCGTGGGGTGCAACTCATCCCTTCCTTGCTCCTCAAGAAAGGAAAATGCCCCGTTTTGCAGCTGCCCGCTCTCCTGCGGTGCAGCTGAGTACAAAAATGAGCCCTGGCACTAACTGTGCCACTGAAGCCCCACTTCGGTACTCCTAAAACAAAAGGGCCCCTCTTGGCAGCTGCTCGCGCTCTCGCGGTGCAGCTGTGCAGAGCCCGAACACTGGCCCCCACCGTACCCTGGAGGGCACCAACAACGCTCTCCGTTCAGCCCCCACTCACCGGGGCAGAACGTGGCCGGCTCCAGGCACCGACAATGTGCCTCGGGAGGTCACGCTCACTGGACCCTCCTTGACCCCTCTCAGTCTCCTCCTGCGGCAGGAAGGCACCGACAATGTGCCTCAGCGGGCCCCTGCTCCCGGGGCCTCTCCTCACTTTCCCAGTCTTCGCAGTCACCGGCGAATACGCGGGGCTCTCCCTCTCCTCACGTGAGCCCCGCGCAGGCACGCGCCGACTTCCGGTCTTCGCGCTGACTCCTCTGGGCCCCGCCTACAACCAGGCAAGTTGCCTGTCTTCCGGGTCGGGCCGCGGCGGTTCCTCTTCTCTGGCAAATGCGGGGTGGGCTCCCTCTTTCAAAGACACACAAATGCGGGGTGGGCTCCCGCTCCACCACACATCGGCAGTGCGGGGTGGGCTCCCGCTCTGTCGCAAAAATACCCACAAGGCGGGGCAGACTCCCGCCGCACTTCGGGACCACGACAATGCAGGGTAGGCTCCCGCTTTGGGTCAGCAGTGTGAGAGGACAACAGCAACACGGGGTGGGCTCCCGCACCACCACCAGCAGCACAGGGGAATCCCTATGCCAGGGATTCCCTCTGTACGGTGTGCAGCTCAGTGCTGCAAAGCCCCAGCACTCTCCCTGTCCTGGGAGTAAGAAATGTAGTGCTCACGAGGTGCTAAGTCCAAAATCATCAGGGGCAGAGCTGGGCACAGGCAGGCCAGCACGTAGGGACCCCCAGGAAGCAGCAGCTGGGTCCCACGGTGGTTCCTCCTGTTGCCCAGCAGTCTTTCGCTCCAGAACCGGTACAAGCACCAAAAGCAGCACCCTCACATGGGGTCACAGCCCCAGTACTTATAGTACATTTCTTATTTGTTCTCCCCTGGCACAGGGCTTGGGGGAACCAGTCTCAACTGGTTCTGAGGGGTGTTGAAGCACTCTGTGTACAGTGCTCACACCCTCCTTTGTCAGATGGGGGCTTGGTCATCAGACCACCACAGGGGGGGCGGAGCCAGCATTCACCCAGGCAGGCACAGACCTATTCAGGGTCAGGGAACTACTCCTCCCACTACTCCAAATGCAGATCCCTTATTCAGCCTAGCGCTGACTCACCCTGCCCTCCCTGGAGCCACACACGCCTCACCAGCCCCTGTCACTCCAGAGCCAGACATGCAATACACATCAGGCAGGCAGACACATAGTACACAGAAATGCCAGCTTCTAAAAGTGGTATTTCTAAAATAGTGATAATAAATCTGCGCACACCATTGCGCAGCATTTATTATTACTATTCCAACCATACCAAACTTGACCACGCTGCTCCTCTCATATCAGGAATTACCACTGAAACACTTATCAGGGAATCCCCAATGCATTCCTATGAGAGGGCAGCCTCACAGCAGTGAGAAACCAGAATGGCTGTTTGTCACTACCAGGACATGTCACGCATTTAAGGTACATGTCCTACCTTTTACCTACAATGCACCCTGCCTACAGGGCTAGCTAGGGCCTACCTTAGGGGTGACTGACATGCAGTAAAAAGGGGGGTCACAGACGTGGCACACACTTTTGGTGTCACGTCACAGCGGCAGTAACACTGCGCACACAGGCCCGGCAATGGCAGAGGCCTGAGACAGGTTTGAAAGGCTACTTTGGTGGGTGGCGCAATCAGCGCTGCAAGCCCACCAGTAGCATTTAATTTACCGGCCCCAGATATCTGGGATACCGCTTTACAAGGGACTGACAGGTAAATTAAATTAGCCAAACAGGTGTAGACCAATCTTACCATGTTTACCACAGAGAGCACACGCACTTTACACTGGACAGCAGTGCTAAAGTGCCCAGAGTCCTAGAACCACCAACACCATGTCAGAAAAAAGGCTAGGAGGAAGGCAAAAAGTTCAGGGATGACCCTGCAAAAAAGGGCCAAGTCCAACAATTGGTAAATGAATTAATCATCAATTTTAATTTTTTTAATTTATTTATTACTTAATTAACTAACCACATTATCCCCCACAAACCTACCAGCCCACATTTAAAATATAACTAAAATAAATAAATGTAAAACAGTTGCTAATCAATTAAATATTAATAATAATCTAACAATTAATTATTAATTTATAATTATCTTCCCACCCTATACCCCTACAAACCCAGCACCCCGCACCTAATATAGAACTTAAAAAATACAATTATTACACAATTTACATCATTAATAATCAATTAAATAATAATACATTGCCAATTAATTATTAATTAATTAACTTTCCACGCTATCCCCTTACTAATCCAACAGCCCGCACCTAATATATAACTTAAAAAATGTAAAAATTATACAGTTTGCATATTTATGAATCAATTACATAATTAATAATACATTAATAATTAATTATTTATTCATTATTACTTAATTAACTTCCCACCCTATACCTCTACAAACCCAGTGGGCCTCACCTAATATATAACTTATAAAATACAATTACTACACAATTTATATAATTAATAATCAATTAAATAATGCATTATTATTTAATTGTTAATTATTCATTATTTAACTTCCCACCCTATACCCCTACAAACCCAACAGCCCATACCTAATATATAATTTTAAAAATATAACTATTAGACAATTTACATATTTATTAATCAATTAAAAATTAATAAATAATAGATACTTATTTTTTATTATAATTAATAAACTTCCCACCCTACACCCCTACAACTGAGAAACCCACTACAACAATATAAATTACTATTAGTAATTAAATTAAAAACTTATCACTTAAAATTACAAACTATATTTCAAAATATTATTAACAATTATAGAAACAATCACACATAAAATTAAGATATGAACTAACACACATAAAGATAATTAAAAAAACAATATTTTTTACAACTATCTGATTGAAAACGATATTAACAACAACAATATGATTGAAAACGATATTACTTACCTGAAAAATCAATATTCTTGACAAAGATATTCCTGCATCCTGATATTTTTGTATCACAATATTTTTTCCCAATGTTTCTGTAACTCGATATTTCTAATCCGATATTTTGTCTACACATCACTTGGATTAGTACAAATTTGTCATGATTCCCAAGCAAACAAGACCAGCACAGGGACTGTGCTTAGAGTGCAGAGGTTGAGGGTACAGTCAGGAACATCTGCGTGGTAGGAATTACTCGCAGTAGGTGAGGATTCATCACGGGGGGGCATTAGGTACATTCACGGTTTCTTACATTTAGTCATTCAGAATATTACATTTTCAATATTATTTCACATATTGCATTTTAAATGCAAATTTAAGTAACATTGTGTACATCTAATATGGAAGCCAAAATGTTGAATGTCTGATGTATCTTTCCGAAAATGTCTGTGCTCCAGCAGACTATATGTAATGTAAAATTGTAAAGTGTATTACCTACATATGCATCAGTACTTGGTTACCTATATTGGAGGAATATTGGCACATATATAGAAGTTCTATATTGAGGGCGTATCCTTACCACCCTTTTTTGGAGTGCAATACACCTAAGATAGGTGGATCAAAGATTATTTCAGCATGAAAGAACGTTTACTATTTGACAGAGAAATGTACAAACTAATCTCTTAACTTATGTAAAGTTATGGGTGTGGGAAATCGGCAACCTGTTTAGAAAAATTATTGGTATTGCCCAAAGAAAACCAAACCTGGGGGCTTCTTACCGTCACATCTATCATTCGCATACCTTGTAACAAAAAATGTAACAAAATATTACCAAAATTACCATATATGATTAATTTCTCAGTAAAATAATCAAAATTCTTCCATCTCTGAGTTGCAAGCACAAATCATGTGACTAATGTGTTGTTAAGTAACATTTATTATGATAAAAGTGAGATTAGTCATTTTAGGACTGCTGAAGTTCTGTTCAGAAAGGCCAGAGCTAAGATTCTGTCTGTTGAGAGATCTTTGGGGAAGAACTGGTTTCCTGGAGAAGATGCATATTCTATCCATAAACCTACTAGTAAGCATTTTTTTTAAAGAATAACAGTGGTATGTACTAATGGCTAGGGATACCAAGAACACCTACTTACTCAATGTAATTTTGCAAAGCATATTAATAGAGCACTGATATAAACCAAACAAGAACGAGCTTGCTACCTACTTAACCTGTAATCTTGAGAGGCCTGTAACTCAAGATTCCAAGGATAACAAAGGGAGGAAACCCTAGGGTTTTTTTGAAGAACCCTCACTCAGCACCCTTGTTAATGACATGCTTCATCACTGGGTTCCCACCCTGGTCGCTGAATGCTTCCAGGATGTGCAGCAACGCCTGATTTCAGCAGAGCTGTTTTTTTTTTGTATGTGGTGCAAGTGTAAGTAATTTAAAATTGACTCGGGTCTCCTACCTACTATTTTATTAGTGAAGGCCCTGGACAAATTTTTAAAACAGTGGTGAATACCTGTGAGATTCTCTTAATCTCTTGTATCCTTAATTACAGTCAATGTGTTTCAGCCATCTCTCCAATATATCTTTCGTCAGGACCAGAAAAGAAAATCGCATGCACGCTAAGGATGCGAAGCAAGCTTGAATATACAAACCTACATGGAAATGGTCACTTTTTACGACTACTTCTGCATGGAAATGGTCACTTCTTGCGACTACTTCAGTAAAGTAATGGGAATGAGAAAGACACAATAGTTATGTAGGTAGCATTATATACGTGGAATATGCTGGAACTCTCAGTATATCATAACAGTAACCCACCGCAGCTCATCATCTGGATATATGGCAAACTGTGCTTCACAATGGAAGTCATGGCAGATCAACGTTATGCTTGCGTCACAAACAATACATATAAACAATCACATATGTGCCAAACTGTGCCTTGGATTGGGGGTTATGGCAACTTAATACAGTGCTAGCATCACACTTGACCATACAACTCGACATACAGACACAAAAAGTAGGTAACCCAAAAAGGAACCTACTGGTAGTATAGCATTTCCTCACTACATGGGTGGCTCCAACAGGATGGACCCTTTTGTCACACTCTAGAAGTATAATAGTTCTCTGTAGCTACGATAGAAAAGGCCCACAAACATATATTAATGAAACATTTTCCTCCCACTATAAGATGACATTTTTGCAGTTTCGGATGGGCTCGTTTGCGTCCTTAGATCTGTCTCCAGCATGGGCGGATAAACCAGAGTCGAAAATATGCCGACTATGCAATCTATCGCAGGAGTCAGTAACTCATCTGCTCTGTATATGCCCTATATTATTGGTAGACTGCAGAAGATTGCTCAGGTTCCTATGGATCAAGGAGGGGACACGGACATTACCATCTGCCGTTAGTTTGCTGCTGAATAATGAGCAGCCGCAAGTGATTACAAAACTGGTAAAAAAAAATTAGGGTGCGTGGAGAAGCAACTAAAAAGAACTTCAGAACTCCAAAATGAAGAAGGGGGGTCTCCTGAATACCAATAGTCTCAAAAACTAATCAGCTTTAAACAGACAGATAGCACGGCTTCTCTGTTTTATCAAAGGCATTTTTAGTAAGTCATTAGTCATCTATTGAATTGTATTTTAACCATTTTTTACCAGTGAGGAATACTGTGGATTAATCATGAATTGCTTGTTAAATTATGGAAACTTAGGAAAAAAATTGTGATAACAGCTATTATTTCGATTTTATTTGTAATTTTAGGCACTTTGGCAGACTTCATTGTCTAAATAAAGTATTTTTGAATTTGAAAAAAAATAATAATAATAGTAATACGGATTAGGATAAGGCCATAAACGTCCCTGGGTTACTTGGTCCGTAAAATATATGCATGTGGCCATCACCCATTTCCCTGTAACTCACTTTGTCAAGGTGTCTCACCCTCCAATTCACCTTGTACTCCTCCTCGAGAGTCCCGCATATTTCTGAATTGAAAGGCGAGACACATTAAATACAGTGTGTGCCCCCGGCAATACCTCCGGACAATGTCTGGGGAGAGCGGCTGATTGGGCGAGACACGTGAATCAGCTGTCTGACAATGCCCCCGAGAAATGTCATTCTTAACCCGCTAATCAGAGCCGATCAAAAGCTCATGCAGTGTGGCTGACGCCTGTGTGTCTTATGGCTATTGGATAGTTCCCCTTAGCGTCAATGGTTGCTGCCTCTTAGGGGCCAACCCCTCGTTAATTCAGTACAGCAGTGGCTGAAATTTATTCTATAATAATGGCAGTATCTCTTGCCCGTTGTCACGGCAACACCACCCCCTCATTGAGTTCGGTCTCTAATGGAAAAAATGGCTGTCTAGCATACCCGTTGTTGTGACCACGCCACGAGTGCTGCCATGGTACCCTTTAATGCCGGGCCCGTGCCCAATGACAATAAGCAAAGAGCGATGTGCCCAAAGAGAAGGTAATATTCTCTATCCGATGTTGTGGCAACACCGCCCGCTCATTTAGTGCAAGTGTGGTCTCTATTGGTCCCGTGGAAAAAAATGGCCATCTTGCTTGCCCATTGTAATGATAACGCGACAAGTGCTGCTTTATATATATTGTAACGCCGTGAGTGCTAACATGGTAATACTATAATGCCAGTCTTGTCCTTGCGGAAGTTTTGTCTAGTTCTAATGTTTTTAGTCAAGATATGCGATAAACTGAGTAGTACAGTGTGTTTGTTATTCTTTAATGGATTAAGCAATCATAAACTGTTCTGGTTTGTTACTGAGTCTTATTAAAATGGTGATCAGTAGCCCAAGTGTGAGAGTAGGGTCCCCTAGTAAAAGACCAGAACAACCCTAATCATTGTGTTGATACCCCTAGGTCAGAGATTTTTAGATGGTTATCCTATTTATTGGTGTTGGTAATAAAATCCAATTATTTTGCTGCACCCTATATCTCCTTTAATAGATTGCTGTTTTCATTGTAATTCTGTGTTCCATGGAATGTTATCATTCAACCCTGTTTTGTGAGTAGCCATCTGATATATCCATCATTGTTCTTTCTCAAAAAGCAAGCTTACTGTGCTTCCAGTGGTCTGTTTGATCTGCTCTATGACCACCCACTTCATATAATTGGTGGTGTGTCCCAGCCTCAGGAAATGATCAATCATCCTTGTGGTATTTCGCTTGCACCTTATATTGCTGCGATGTTCGCAGATTCGGGTTTTGAGCTTCCTTCTGGTCATTCCCACGTAGCTGAGGTCGCATGTCAGGTTATCAGGTACACAACATTCATGGAATTACAGTTGGTGGGCTTCCTTAACATCCAAGTCTTTCCTGGTTTCAAGTTCAAGGACTTTGTGGTGTTCATAAGGTGACATACACAACAGTTTCTGCAGACATATTGGCCCGTTATATCCGGTAGTCCCCAATTGTTGAGTACCGTTGTCCTTGTAATCGCATTCTTCTTCTGTGGTCGAGTTGACACTAGGATGTCTTTCGGGCTCCTGTCCTTTTTAAACGAGAAAGATTTTTCCCAATCTAGGTTCCCAGCGTGCAATACCTCCAGCACCTATTGATCACTTTCTTTACTCCATTTGAAATGGTGTTATATGTAGTAACACATGTTAGAGGGAAGGTTGTATCATTCCTGACCGTGTTCTCCAACAGGGCCTCTCTATTTTGGTTACTTGCTCGTTTACATGTCGTTCCTATCATCTTCTCTGGGTAGTCTCGAACTCTTAGTTTTTCCTTCAGTATCTTTGCTTGTGTGTTGAAGTCTGGTTTCTTTGAGCAATTCCTCGTAAGTCTCAAAAACTGACCATACAGAAGATTTTCCTTGAGTTTCCTAGGGTGGAAGCTGTCAAACTTCAAAAGTGTGCTCTTGTTGGTAGGCTTATGATAGGTTCTGGTGCCTAGCTTGCCACCTTCAGTGTAGTCACATCCAAAAAGGTAATCGATTCTTTATCCCACGTGTGTGTGAATTTCAAGTTGGGATCAGGTTATGGAGGTGTTATTCCCTTTCCATATCACCAAAATGTCGTCAATATAGCGCATCCACAGTAATATGTTTTCTTTGAAAGGGTTGTTGTCTTGTAATATGTGTTTTGTTTTGGAACTAAACACATGCAGGCCTGCCACACTGGGGATGAAGGTGCTGCCCATCAATGTCCCAAAGGTTTGTAAATACAAGGGGCCATATTATCAAGTAATTGCGATAATGATCGCAAAGCGCGCTTAGTGCGTTTTTGTCTATCGCCGTCTATCGCTGAATTACATCGCCGTGTTAGCGGCGTATTAGCAACCCTTTGCTAACAGGCGATGTTCAAACCAGTGATAGATGGCTATAAACATCATTAGCGTGTGAAATCAAGCGATGATTTCACAGCGCTAATGAAAAGCTTGTAAATATGGGAGTGTGGACTTAATCTGTCAATCCACCTCCCATTAAAAAGATAGCTAAGTCAGGATTTTACCTGACGTTAGATTCCTGCGATAACCGCGGTTAGCGCAGCTATTTTTATCGCGTCGCGTGTCCGGGCCCGGCTTGTTAATAGCGCGATGTTGTTTTTGCGACTATTTTGCTGTTGTTTTGTGAAGGAACGCCTACTTTGCATCTAATTAGCGATGCGAGGCGAGGCGTTAGTAAAACTGCTGCTAACATGCGCTAATGCATGTTAGCGGCGCATTGATGATATGGAGATAAATATATCGCCGCTTTTCGGCCGAAAACGGCCGCTAAAGCGGCGATGTTGGGCTTGATAATATACCCCAAGGTTCCTTCAAATTCGAAAAAGTTCTTCTTGAGTGCGATACATGCTCAATGTGGAATGAAGTGTTTAGGTGAAATGTAGTTCCACTCTCCTTGATACAGGGCTTCTTGCATCACTGTTAAGGTGTCTTCTTGGCGGCGACTTGTGTATAGACTCTCTACATCCAAGCTGAAAAGTGTATTCGTCTCTGGATCAAAATCCATGTCTTGGAATAGGCAAAGTTGATCTTTGGTATCCTTCAGGCACGTGGAAGTGCTCTGCACCAATGGTTTCAGATACAAATCACAGAACAGTGACAGTGGTTCCAAAAGGGACCTTATTTCTGACACTATTGGGTGACCCGAGGGGGTAGCCTTTTCTTGGGGATCTGGGGTAGTGTATAAAAATACGGAATTTAGGGGGTCGTAGTGTAGAGGAATTCTGCCTCCTTTTTAGATATCCATTCATTTTCTTCTGCTGCCTCAACCAGACCTTTAATTTCCATCTTGAGTTCGGGTGTGGGATCGTTTTTGAGGAGCTGGTAGTTTTTTCTATCCCCTAGAAGGCAGAGGCATTCTGACCTATATCTTCTTTGTCCTGTAAAATGATACCTCCCACTTTATCTGCTGGTTTAATGACAATCCGATCTTCTTCTCTTAGCTCTTTCAGAGCCATTAATTCTGCTTTCATCATGTTGTGGTAGACGTCTTTCTCCCCCTGCAGTAGCGCATCAATGTCATTGAACACTGCCTGTTCAAAGGTAAGAATCTCAATGGGAATCGAGGTCATGGGGAGACAAAATGTGGATTTTAGCTTCAATCCCGTGTCACCTCTTTGTACTGTGTCTCCCAAGGGTTCTGTTCTTTAAAAAAAAGCTGTCAATTTTAGTTTCATAAAAAATTCAGCCAGTTGACAATGAAGGTGGAATTTATCTAGGTGAGCCGTCGGTACAAAACCTAACCTCCTGCTAAGGACTTGTCATTGTGTGTTCTTCAATACAACTCAAATGGGTTGGTTGCAATGTCGAGCCTTTCATCGTCCCTGGTTGGTTGTCCCTTGACATGCTCCTGGTGTTCACTCTCTGGGGCCGATTCCGATTCGGGCCGGAAATCTCTCCGACCGAGCCGGACCTGGAGAGATTTCCGACCGAATCGGACCCTAGCAGTCCGACCGAATGAGTACGATGCGCACGTATGCTATCGGACTCGATTCGGTCGGACTCCCATTAAAGTCAATGGGAGCCAGTCGTACGACACGTACACGGGCTCCCATTGACTCAATGAGCACGACGCGAACAAGGGCGCCCCCTACAGCGTGTTCGCGTCGATGCGGGTCACACCGTACATGCACGTGTAGGGGGGACCCATGTGTCCCCCCTGTGTGCGACTCGCACGCCTCCGCCTCCAGGGGGGTCCGACACGGACCACCAAAGTGCGGCTCCGACAGCTCCTTGGAGCCGGGCTGCGCGAGTCGGTCGGAGCGGTCGAGGTGCGCATCGTACTTACCCGGCCGGGAAACGTCTCCATTACGAGGTGCGCGTCGTCCCCGTGCGAGTCGGTCGGAGCGGTCGGGTCCTGCGAACGAGTCGGTCGGAGATTTCGCGAGCGCACGCATCGTACTCGCTCGCCCGGACGCACGTACGACTCGGTCGGGAAATAGGGCTCCGAATCGGATCCGGTTAAGCCGAATCCGATTCGGTGCCCTACCGGCCGAGATCGGAATCGGCCCCTAAGTTGGGAATCTTCCCTGTGTACCTGATTTTCCCTTCTTTTCCTTTTCCTTCTCCTTCCCGTTCCCCTTCCTTTTCCTCCCCTCCATAAAAAAGGGTATCATTGATTTTGGGGAAGGTTTGTTGGTGGGTCTCTGGGGAAAGGGGTGCCCCATCTAAAATATTGTGGGGGTTGTGCATGTTGATAGAAATGTTGTTGAGGTATTCCCATCTGATTGTGAAAAGGGTTGAAACCCTGCCATGTTTGTAGCTATGGTCTACCTCTATTCTTGCTACGGGGCTTTGTTCTGTTTTCCTCCCCACTAGACCAGCTCCCAGTACCTGAAGACCTCTCATCTGATGTGTAATTATCTGACGAGTACCCTGATTTGTCTGTACTGGTGTATTCTGGTGCTGAGTAGGGGTATATTTTCACAAAGGACAATTTTTTTAAGACTCATCTGTAATTTTTGGATCTTTGACTGAGCATTATAGTTTTTGTACTTAGTCAACTCTTTATTTATTTTGTCCAATTTCTTTTTGTGTGAGGTAATAGTTGTTTTTAGATGGCTTTCAGTTAATTGGATTTCAATCAGCATAGCTTCCGAGAGGCACTTAGCAGTTTTTATGATAAAAATCAGCCAATCTCAAGTGAAATGCCAGGCTATTTGTGCCCAGTTGTTATGGAAGGAAGCATCCTCCAAAAAGATTCTGGGGCTATTTGTCAATATTAGTCCTCACGGTCGGTACTAGCTCTAAGGTATTCGGTCATTATCACACCCTGCATTATGTTCCTGATTCTGTTTCTCTTTTGTTCCGTTACAGGCTTTTGTCTGTGCAATGGTTTGGGCCACGTTAAGGTCAGACAATAACGGTGTTCCTGAGATGATTTGGTTAACATCCTTATCTGTGAACGTCAAGACTTGGTTCTCTGCCATTCTGAATCTTAATACTGTAAAATCTAGGTTAGTGCCCCTATTATGTCATAAGGAAAGACATTTGTTCCAAAGCAGGGGATTTCCCCATATGTCCAAGTATTTCCTAAAGAAATTACCAAGGAGTCAGCTCTCACAGCTGTACGCTGCAATAATATAATCAACAAAGAAGAGAGAGAGATGAAAGGGAACTCATTTGCCCTCCCTAGCTATACTGAAATAAACTAAACAAGAACGAGCTCACTACCTACTTAACCTGTAATCTTGAGAGGTCTGTAACTCAAGATCACAAGGGAAAAAAAGGGGGGAACCTTAGCTTTCTTTTAAGAACTCTCACTCACCAACCTAGTTGGTGACATGCTTCCTCATTGGGTTCCCACCCTGGTCGGCGAATGCTTCCAGGGTGTGCTACGACGCCAGATGACAGCAGAGCTGTTTTTTTCTGTGGTGCAAGTGTAAGTGATTTAAAATTTACTCAGGATCTAATACCTCAAGGGCTATTTTAATAGTGGAGGCCATGGACAAAACAGTGGTGGGTACCTGTGAGATTGTCTTGCTCTTTTGTATGCATAATTACGGTGAGCATGTTTTAGCCATCTCTCCTAAGTGCCCCCATGGATCAATATGGCTTACGTCAGAACCAGAAAAGAACCAGAAAAAAAATCGCATGCACCCTAAGGCATGCGAAGTAAGCTGGATTTACAAACCTACATGGAAATGGTCACTTCTTGCGACTACTTCTGTAAAGTAATGGGAATGAGAAAAACACAATAGTTATGTAGGTAGCATCATATATACGGATTAAGTGGCATAGCCCAAGTGGGGTGCAGAAGACTGGAACTCTCAGCTTATCATAACAGTAACCCATCACAACTCATTCTGTTGATATGAGGTAAAGTGTGCTTCACAATGGAAGACATGGCAAATACTGATTTATTTAATCTCAATCAATACATAAAAAAACAAAATTTTCAAGTGACTAATCTCATTGCACAAAATATTTTGAAAAGCTCTTACCATTATATAAATGAAAACATTTTCACACAATAATATATATAAAAAGAAAATACATAATTAATTGTGAATTAATAAATTACATATAAGTATCAATTATTATACAAAATATTGCATGTGTATTTTCTTCCCACCAACTCACCTAAAGAAATAACACATCATTAAAAAATACATGTGTAATAAACATATACAAACTGAAATACATATGAAAATATATAAAACTGTACAACAATTACACACTCATTAATACATTCAGGGCCTAATTACGATGTCGGGCGGAGTTGCCTCCGACAGACACCGTTACGGGGAAGGAACCACCCAACCAAAGGTCGGCGGTTACCACAACCCCATTAGGATGCGACCGCACCAGGTGCGGTCGCAAACTTCCATTTTTCAATGGGAGCTTGTACAGCGGGCCAAAACCGCCCACAGCACAAGCTCCCATTCAAAAAAGAAAGTTGATAAACATCCCTGCACGTGGGTCCCGTGCTCACTGTGACACTGGCTTGGCAGTTCGGGTTGGAGTGTTCCCATAAGGAGCATGGTCAAGACTGATTTGCATATAGCTGGGTCCAAACTGGGGTGGCGTGGTGAGCTAAAGAGCAATGGATTGAACCCAGATCTTTGTGACTGGGGGTGAATGTTTGCATTGTTCGGCATTCTGTCCATCATTTGTTCCTTTTGCTGCCTTAAGTGGGAAGGGTATGCCCAGACGTGGGTCCCGTGCTCACTGCGCTACTGGATTCAAGCTAGCCTGGCTGATGAGGGGTGATTCCCCGAAACCAGCCCCAGGATGCTTGTTTCAGGTCCATGGAAGACCTCGCTAGGCAGTTCAGGCTGTACTGTTCCCATAAGGAGCAGAGTCAAGACTGATTTGCTTATAGCTGGGTCCAAACTGGGGTGGCGTGGTGAGCAAAAGAATGATGGATTAAACCCAGATCTTTGAGGGGGTGAATATTTGCATTGTTCTGCATTCTTTCCATCATTTGTTTCTTTTACTTTTAGAAAGTTGGCATTTTCTTGGTTTAGAAACGAATTATAGTTCCAGTAGCTCACTCCTTTTTCTTCTACGTTCTCAATATGTAAATGCAGCTCAACTAGCTAAACCATGTTTCGCGTGCTACACAGTATTTGAGGGCTGCCAGTCCCCCATACTAAATTAACTGTGGATGTGTTCAGGTAAACATGTGCCTGAATAACTGTGTGCACTGCAGTGGAAGTGAACACATTTTTACTTTTTATTCACAAATTTAAACATTGATAATAAACACGTACTCAGTTATTTGTTTTCATGATTTTCATTTCACTAATGATGCATGTTACACCATTACAAAACTTCTGTGATCAATGCATTACTTTCCATATATAAAACAAACGGTCACAGGAATTACAATGCCCAAACGTAAGTACATATAATATAAATACATTCTTCTTTGGCGTAGCTCCAATTTATTAGTGTGATGCCCTTTGTATTTCGGGACTTTGTGTCCCTTCCTCAGGGGCCACTAAAAAAATGAATAAAAAAATAAAAAATTACTTCAATGACTCTAATTGAGTTAATCATGCGCTACCAAATATTTCCTACACTCGTAGGGTGAATTGGCAGAATAAATGTTCTTATTACCACAATTGGAAAAAACAAAACTACCACAACTTGTTTTTACTAGACCTCCCAACAGCTTGGGTCATGATAATGCAGTTATCGTATGATTAACAGGCTTAAAGAATAATAAAGTATAACACAATCCACTACTGCGAATAACATACTTATCATACAACAAAATCAAACACTGCAGCACCCATGTTACTTTACCTCAATGTGTTCACCACCTCTAAACATGGGGAACATGGCGGCCAGCTAGGAAGCCGGTCGCGAGTCGATTCCCACTAACCTGTTGAATTGGACTCCCATTGATGTTGTGATATTGTGCCTACCGAAGCTTGCTCTTTTGATCCCTCTGTCTTCGTGGTGACTGTGTTTTCGTATCGCTGGGTGTGCTCCCAGCCCAGCTACCTCCAGTGTTTGGTGCCTCTTGGGGACTCTTACGTTACCGCCGCACTCGGGTCGTCTTTCTCCCTTCTGCCCGCCTCCGGCTCCGTCCGGCGTCTGTGCGCGTCTGTGTGCTGCGGCTGCAGGCTGATGCGGCCGGGAGTTCGTACTGCTGGGTTTGGGCCGTGAGCAGCGTGTGGCACCTTTCACGCTCCGTAGGCTCCGAAAACCAGAGAGTTGCCTGCTTCCACCGAGGTGCAGTGCAGAGGAGAGCGAAGGCGAGAGGCTGCCATTTCTGTTTACTGCGGTAAGGAGGCCTTGTTGGAATCGGAATCGGTTTCGGCTGTTTTACTTTGGGGGTTAAACTTTGTGAAGGCATTTTTAATACGGAGTGTTTGGTCAGCTTCACTACACCCGGTGCTCTCCCCCTGTGTTCTCTTCCTCACTCTCCTGCCTCTGAGTCTGGGTTTGATGGCCACGCCGTAGTGGTGAGAGGGGCAGTGGTCTTGACGATTTGTTTCTCCTCCGTTGCTGGATTACGGGGTTAGAGGATTGGACTCTGGATGTGTGGTAGCTCTGTTTATCCGCTACTAAGGGCAGCCGGGGCACTTGCTGAGCACCGTCGTGCCCGGTGCCATTTCTTTGATTTACCCCCCTGCCAATGGGCTGATTGCGGCGGATCCAGTACCCGCGGGATATGCTGCTCTGTAGCAAGGACCCAGAAAACTTGTCAGCTATATTCTGAGCTGGGCACGGAGCCGAGTATTCTGCTCCTGGGTGTTTCGGAAAGGAGCCTCTTAGCAGTTAGCCCCTTTATAGATCTAACCCAGTCAAAAAAGGATAATGCAAGGTATGATAAGGCCCCTAAATTTATGGAGTTAATTGCTCAGCAAGGTGAGAAAAAAAAAATCACTTTTCTAAGGGGGGTCTTCCAACGTTACATAAGCCTTTACTTGTTCCCCCTACCAACCGCACTACGGATAGCGAGGTATTATTGGGCAAAAGATATAAACTAAGATCTAGTACGTTTTTGGGGGGAGAGCCTCCGGTCCAACTAGCCATACAGCCCCTCCAAGCTTCAGAGGCCTCAGTGAATAAGTATAAGCATAGGAAGCTCGCAGCTAAGGCTGGGAAAGCCGCCCCGGTAAAGGAGAGGAAAAAAAGATGAATCAGGCACCCCCAAAAGTGACCCCCTCACTTAGATCCTATTTTAAGCTTAATGCACAGGGTGGTATGGAAAATGTTAAACAGGGCATATCAGTATCAGGGGCCCCCTTACCATCAAACCATGCCATCTCTTTGACCAACAGATTCTACCCTTTAAGTGAGTCAGCTACTACTCCGGGGGGAGTAGTCATACCGAAGGAGATCAGTTAGGAGATATGTCACCGGGGGTAGCAGCCCAAAGCCCGGACACACTACAAGGGATGTTGAGTCAGCTATCTCTGGAGATTAAAGATCGTTTCTCTACTTCAGAAGTAAACCCAAAGAAGATTCAGGACACTTGTTCTAGCTTAGAGGAAAATTTGTCTGCATTGGCACATCGGATGGAGGCCCTTGAAAATAAAGTGGGGGAGTTGGGGTTGGAGGTGAAGGATAACACTCAGGAAGTGGTCAGGCTGAGGGAAAGAGAAAGGGATTTGTCGGAAAGACTGGAGAGACTTGAAAACAATGCCAGAAGGAATAATCTCAGGATTCTGGACCTGAGAAAATGGCTGGAAGGAGATAATATCAAAACCTATGTTATAGACATCTTGACTAAAGCCTTCCCGCAGGTTGCTGCGGCATCAGTCTGGGAAACTGAGATTCAGCGAGTTCACAGGGACCCTTTTAAGTTGAACCCCGGACGGGAAAAGCCCAGGAAAATCCTGGTATATATTCAATCCTACCTTCTTAAGGAACAGCTACTTGGGGCTGCTCTTAACCTTAAGACTATACAGGTCCGAGATGCTTCGTTTAGAATAAGGTCAGATATCTCGCGGGTTACAGAGGATAAAAGGTAGGAGCTGGGTAAGCGGATGGATGCACTGAGAGAGCTTGGGGCTCAAGTACAGTTAAGGTTTCCTGCCTTTCTAAAAGTAGTATGGGCTAACAAAATGTATAATTTTAGGTTCCCAGAGGAAGTGGACAGTTTTTTGGCACAAAACAAACCTTAGTTTATAGTTTGAAGGGAGTTCAGTCTTGTGGAGAAGCTACTGTGTTTTTTGTTTAAGAGGTTAGTGGGTTCCGGTCGAATTGGCAATTGTTAATTGCCAATGAGAGGTCAGGGAGGGTTCCCATGGGTGGGGTGGGGGTTCCGGGGGGGGGTCCAGGGGGTGTTGCACGTGTGTTGGTGGGGAGCATTGGAAGAAAAAAAAAATCCGTAATAGGGACCTCATGTGACGTAATAACTTCCTGTAGACAGAGCCGGGGGTGGAACCAGGACAACGATGGGGGATAGATCTACCCATGGAGGAAGTAGACTCCTTGAAGTATTATGCTGGAATGTTAATGGTCTAAGAGTCAGAAGAAGACCGCGTGTGATCCTGCAGTATCTCAAAGATAGTCCAGCTAGGATCCTTATGATTCAAGAAACTCATCTGCTACAATCAGAATGTAAGGCTTTGTTTGATAAACCAAGATGGGTAGCCAAGACTGTAGCTTCCGATCAACAATGCTGTTCGAAGGGGGTCGCCATAATTTTTAAAGTGAATTCAGGAGTTGAGCTTATTAAGACGCAGGTAGATGACAGAGGGCGTTGGGCAATAGCTGAAGTTAAATGTCAAGATGCTAAATATACCCTGGTTAGTTATTATGGACCTAATGAGGATGATATTACCCCTCTGAGTAATCTTTGTCTTGCCTTGGCAGATTTTGAGGCTCCACTTATATTAGGTGGAGACTTCAATGTGCTTCTAACTAATAAGCTGGATAGATCATCCTCCCGAACTCAGATAGCAGCCCCGCGAGTTAAAGCCCATCTCTTGACAATATTAAAAAATCTTAATCTTTGTGATGTCTGGCGGAAAAAAATGAGGGATATCAGGGAGTACTCCTTTTACAGTAAAAAGAATTCACATTATTCCAGAATCGATTATATATTTATGGAACATCCAGAACTTGCAAAAGTAAGCCTAATTGAATATCTTCCTATTCACCTCTCCGATCATGGAGCTACAGCCTTGAATTTGGAACTTCCCCCAGAGCTTTCTCTAAGGAGATGGACTCTGAATAGGAGACTCCTCCTCCAACCATCGATCCCAGGCCTAATAAAGAGGGAAACAGCTATTTTCCTCCAGCATAATCTGGGGTCAGCCTCCTTACATATAGTGTGGGATGCTTTTAAGGCCTGGTTGAGAGGGACGTTAAAAGGGGCAGCTGTGGGTTGGGCTAGATCAGAGAAAAAAGAGATGGCCGATTTAGAGATGCGGCTAGCAGGGGCTGAGGCAGATCTGAAGGCAAGGCGGCCCTCTGGTGTAGGGAATGAAAGCCTACTAAGGAGAGTGGAAGATCTCCAGCTGAAGTTTAGACTTAAGTCTGAGGAGATACTACTTCAAAAGTGGGAGGTAAGCAAAATGAGGGACTTTGATCAGGGTGAGAATTGTGGCAAACTTCTCGCCATGAGAAGTAGAGTTGATAAATCTTGCAACTATATCAGTAAGATTAAAGTGGGCACCCAAATTATGGACGATAAAGGGGATATTGAGCAAGCTTTTGCGGAATTCTTTCAGGGGCTTTATCGTGAAGATCTTGTGGCCGAGGAAGAGGATATTGGTAGGTGGCTCAATGAGAAACAGCTTCCAAAATTAAATTTGGATAGCCACATTTTTTTTACCCAAGATATAACAGGGAGTGAGATACTGTCTGTCCTAAACAAAGCCAAGAAAGGGAACGCAGCGGGACCCGATGCGATTCCAACTGAGGTTTATGTTTTAATGATGGAAGAAATCATTCCGGTTTGGGTGAAACTGTTTAACGAAATCCTAAGAGGTACTTCTCCTCTGCCCGACTCATGGAGTGAGGCTGTTATTACACTGATTCTGAAGCCCGGGAAGGATTCGACCCAGTGCCAGTCATACCGGCCAATTTCATTATTAAACTCTGATTACAAGATCTTTGCAGGGATTTTGAACGCCCGACTTTGTAAGATCGTTGGGCCGATAATTCATGAAGATCAAAAGGGCTTCCTCCCGAGCAGGCAGATGTCAGACTTGGTGTACACCTTAATTGGTGCGGTTGATTTGGCAACTACGCAGGGCCTCCCTCTTTCAATCACCACCGTCGACGCAGCTAAAGCCTTTGATCGAGTGAATTGGCAATACTTAAGTAGGACCTTGAAGGCTTTTGGTTTTGGCGACGGTTTTAGGGAGGTCCTTAGGAAAATATATAAAGCCCCGCGGGCTCGGATTTTGGTTAATGGCAGCCTTTCCCCTGTGGTCACAATAGAGCGTGGTACTAGGCAGGGTTGCCCACTTTCCCCCATTCTTTTTGACTTATATATATGGAGCCCCTGGCCCAGAGTTTAAGGCAGAATGTAAAGATCACTCCCTTTGTAATAAATGGATATACGAGGATATTAGCATTATATGCTGATGATTTAATCTTACTGTCCTCAAATGTTAATATCACACTACCGGAGCTCCTTACTGAAGTCCAGGTTTTTGGGAAACTTTCTGGCTATGAAGTCAATAGTGACAAAACCGAGATCATGGCATGGAACATCACAGATCAAGGGGTGAAGTTTGCTAAAGAGCTAAGGTACCTCGGAGTGACAATAACTCAAGATCTCAGAGAGATCCCAAAAATTAACCTGGAAAGAGTTTCTAAGGAGGTGGATGTTCTATTAAAAAGATGGCAGAATATCCCACTACCCCACTATGGGCGGGTGAATCTGATTAAAATGTGTGTGCTCCCGAAGTATGCCTATCTGTTTAACAACATTCCCCTGGAGTTTGGTAAAGGTGACCTGCTTAAAATACAGGGCAAGATTTCTTCCTTTATTTGGGCAGATAAAGGGATCAGGCTCTCCTGGAAGAAATTAAGACGTAAGCTCCTCAACAGTTCAACCGTTCTTCAACTCTAATCATGCTCCCCCGCGAGAGGGTCTCAACAAAAAGGTACTTACTAGCACGGGTCCCAAGAAATAAGTACGACTTCCCAACAAACGCAAATTCGTTTTTATGAATCCTAAAAAATAAATAAAAGTAACCCAAACTTTCATACCTCAATACACAATAAAGTGACACATGCAATATAGGTATGTTTTCTTGGTTTAACCATTTGGTGCCTACTGCCTATTTCTGATCACATGTATGAGGTGCGTGACAGCTGGGCTTTCTGTATTCCCCCTAGACAGATGTGCACAATAGGAGCTAAGGTGCAACTTGATAGGCCATCCTAGCTGGATGGGAGGGAGGAGCTGGATTCAGCCTCACTTATACCTGAATATGCTGTGTCCTGTCCCTACACAAAGGGCTGAATATCCCCTGTAGTGAGTCTGGAGCCAGGGCAGGAAGGGCAGGACTTCTGAGCACTTCAAAGGCTTGTTTATGAAGTCTCCCTCACCTTAAAGGCACTACTGGGTGTAAGTACTGGACCTCAGACTCCACCACTTCAGTACACTTTTGAACCTGTGGATACTCTGGCAGGAAGAAGGAATGCCGTGCTGCTGAAGGACTGCCACTCTGCTGGACTGCTGCTCTGGAGGTACTGCTGCCCTCCTGTGCTGTCCTGCTGCCTGCTACCCTCCTTGCCTGGGTGAGAAGGACTGGACCTGCATCACTTGAACCTAGAACCCAGAGTGACTCCAAGGACTAGTTGGCTGGCCACCTGATCTGAAGCCTCAGGGATATAACAGGCTTCCAACAACCTTGCATCTGCACCTGTACTCTGCCCGCTGTGAACCTACCCTGCCAAGAAGTGCCACCCTAGTCCTGGGCCCTTGGAAGTGGATCTAAGGAGCATCCCAGCAGAACCTGCGCATCTTCTCTGCTGATCAGTGCATCCTCCAGTCGGACAGACACATCTCCTCAGTTGAGTGGCGCATCCTCGAACAGAACAGCCTCATTGCTGCTGTTGCGTGGATTGGGCCCGCCGCTGAAGGTCCACATCACCCTCGCAATCTTTGGAACCGGTGCACCGCTGCTGGTGTGGTGCATCGCTGATCCCGGTCCTCGCATCCCTCGCCAACGGCAGCTCGATGTCGACGACAGCCTCCGCATCGCAGCCTCACAACTCCTCGGAACCAATGCATCGCCTTAGCTGACCGCCACATCCTCGACGCCCGGACTTGTCATCGCAAGCCCCATTGACAGGATCCTCGACGGCGATGCATAGGATCTCGCACTGCAGCCTTGCCACATCTCGGAGCGGATGCATTGCCTCGACTGCGCAACGCTTCTTGCCTCTGATCCATGCAATGCTTCGCAACCAGGATTAAGGTACTTTGGTTCAGTGTGCATAACTGGGTCCCTGTAGTTGACCCATGCTCCATCAGGGTTGTCCTGAAACTTTTACTTTGTTTGAGTCCGGCGCGACCAGATATCCCAAATAGCGCTTTTTGCTTCTTGACGCCATTTTCCTCAAAAACATTGAAATTCAATATCCTAAGTTTTACCTATAGGATTTTTGTTGTTTTTGTCTTGTTTCATTTATTAAAATATAATCTATTTTTCTAAACCTGGTATGGGATCTTTTTGTGCAGTGTTATCACTGTTGTACTGTTTGAAGTATTGCACAAATACTTTACACATTGCCACTAAGTTTAGCCTGACTGCAATGTGCTAAGGTACCAGAGGGTGAGCACAGGTTAATTTAGGATTTGCCTGCCTCTTACCCTGATTAGGATTGTGGTTGCTGCTTGACCAGGGCTTATAACCCAGTCAACCAACAACCCAATTTATAGCAGGGCCAAAGGTAGGTGTCACAACCATCTCAATGGGGGTAAATACATCGACCAATATCTAAACTGTAGTCTCTCACTTTAGCATTTTTGAGCCCAGTAGGGATGTGTGTATCCTGCAGTCCCCTCATTTGTTGCTGGATGCAGCAATAAATGCAGCGGCTCCATAGTTGCATCCTATTGCTATTAAATTATTTGTCACTGTTGCAGCTGAACGGATAGAAAGGAATGGCGTGGATGCAAAACAAGATGACATTCATCACTATTAAATAAGCACAAGTATCTGTCATCCACCATACAGTATCAATGGGCTCTATTTGTGATTTTATTCCCTGACTTACTGTGTGGCAGGAACCCTGAACAGCACCATATGAGAGTCATGCTGTTCTAAGCTCTCTGGCCTGCGGGTGTGCTCATGCTTTATATCATAGGGTCACATGTGGGAGTCCACCTTTGTCCAAATCCCAATGACTACCCCACTCGATACGTGCTAATGAAATATTGCAATGTACAACTAAGGATTTGGCAGAGCTAAATTAGAGTGCATGGTTTGCTCACTGTGTTAGCTGGATGAGAGTCACAAAACTCATTCATTCTTAGATAATGGGGATGAGATCCTTTGTTGATGAAACTGCTATAAGTTACTTCTAAGATGAAGGAATACTGGGACTCCGAGAGTCATTTCATGGAAGAATATTTTGTTGTATGTAAAAAACGTGACTTTTAAAATGTCGACTACTTTAAAGTCGAGTTGAAATTGTCAAGTTAATAATGTCATGTCCTTCATTATTACCTAGGAAAATTCCAAAAGTGTCAAGTTTCAAGTTGTTTTTATTACATTCTTAAATGTATCTAACTGTGCCCGAGTAAACCCTTAGTACTCTTAACGTTTCCCATTCTTGAACCCTTAAAACCAGGGACAGATCCTTAAAGTTACCCTTTCTGGCACACTAAAAACCTTTATTACCTCTTAATGTCCCTTAATTCTACACTTTCCTAAACCTAAAAACCCTTTGCTTCCCATTGCTACCCTTCCATTGCCTGAGCCGTAAAAAACTCTTACTACCCTTTAACACTAACCTTCTCTCAATCCTAAAAAAAAACCTTACTACCCTTTAACACTAACATTCTCTCAATCCTAAAAAAAACCTTACTACCCTTTTACACTAACCTTCTCTCAATCCTAAAAAAACTCTTACTACCCTTTAACACTAACCTTCTCTCAATCCTAAAAAAACCCTTACTACCCTTTTACACTATCCATACCTGAACCCTAAAAACCTTGAACTACCCCTTAATGCTACATTTTTCTGAACCCTAAAACTCCTTGCTGTTTCTTAAAACGACAATTTCCTGAACCTAAAAAACCCTTATTAACCTTTTACGCTACCCATCCCTGAACCCTACTAACCCCCTCCTAATGCTACCATTCCCTGAAGAGTAAAAACTCCTTACTAACCCATAACACTACCTTTCCCTCAACCATAAATGCCAATAACTAGCCCTTAATGCTACAAATCCCTAAACACTATCAAATTCTTTTCTTCTCCTTAATGTTAGTTACCCTTCTCTGAACCCGGAAAACCCCATATTAGTCATTTGTCCTGTGCCCCTTCCGCACCCTTCTGTAAATGATCCTCTCTACTTTAGCAGGAGGATGCCACATTGCCCCTGCTCCCAGTACACTTAACTTAGCCCTATAAGGTTCAACATTCTTTGCTTTCTTTGTAGCCACAACTTTTTTCATTCTATTTTTGCAGTAAATTACATTTTTGGCACAACCAGTCTACTTTTTTCCCCACAATGTTTTTACTGCAAACCGAATATTTGAAGCCATGACCAGGTATGTTGGAGGAAACAGACCTCATAAAAGATAACTGGCATGCAGTTGGTCCATCTCAGGAATGATCTGCCTTCCTGAGAGTGGTAAACATTTTACTTGTGGTACCTATCATGCTCTGTATTTATGTGCTAAAAGAGACAATGGGCGCTCCCCAATGGGGCATAAGTGACTACACGCTGATATGCTTGCCTGTCCCAAGAGCAACAGGGTGACTGTTATGAAAGGCTGCCACAGAGGTGAGCGGAGCAAAGGACAATAAAGTGGATCTCACATTACGTAGCAATACAAGAGAGAAGGCAAAGGGTAGGTGTGGTGGGCACAACAGTAGGATGTATGATGTAACAACGCGATCATTTAGATCGCGGTACATTACATCGCTGTTTTTACAACGCAAGTCGTTACCACGACTTGCGCTGTAGGGTGCTGGACTTAGGAATAGTATGATTTACTATTCCAACTCCAGCCTACGTATAGTAGGGAAGGTGTTGGAATAGTAAATCACACTATTCCTTAGTCTAGAGCGCCCTCCAGTGCAAGTCGTGGTAACGACTTGCGTTGTAAAAGCAGCGATCTAAATGTACTGCGGTGTTTTGACCGCGTTGTTAAGGTCGTTTCCCATATAATGTGCGGCCCTAATAGAGGTATTTGATGCAGTACAATCTGTGTAATGGAGAGTCACTTATGATAACGATTAAAGTAACGCCAGAGTGGCAATGTGTCCCCAAGAGTACATACAATCTTGCCCCCGTTTGGACACTGCAACCCCTGTCTCAAGGACTTGTAATAAGGGGGATGGTCTTGGCAAAATGTACAAACTTTTAAGGGACACAACGCAGCAATTGATATATCTAGAAGGGAGGAACCCATCATCATTTCCCCGAAGGACCAAGGAAATAAAATGACCTAAATGAGGAAAGAAGCCCCATTTGAAGAACAGCCAGTGATTGGTCTACCCCCTGCCTCATGCCCATATGTGATTATTCTTGCCGGCATACCGAGTCTAAGGAGGGGCCAAAAGGAATCTTATGATCAACTGTTTAATAAGACATTGAACTGGCTGAGCCGTTCTAGAAGTTATCCGCTTAGGTTCGCTAACAAGATTTTGATGGCTAGGCGGGTGGGGTGGATTGGGCAAGGGAGGCCAGATATTCCCGGAGATTGCATTATTGTTAATTTTAGTACCCACAATCTGGCTGAAAGTCTGCTTTATGGAGACCTGAGTTGTCAAATGGATTTTTCTAATATTGTCTTATTGCCTTTCGGTTATTTTTATAGGCCAGTGAGACAAGAGGCCAATAGAGTCCCAAGGACACTGAGAGAGGATACTCAGTCAGAAGCCAGAGTGAAGGAAGGGGGCATGGTGCATAAGAACAATTACCCCGGTATAGTAACACATAATCGTTTTGATGCATTAGCAGAGGTTGACTGACTACCCAGTGAAGAGAATAATCCAACACAGTCAGAATTAACAGAGGACAGGCCCCTGCTTGATAAAAACAAGACAGGGAGGGTAACAGGGGAGGGAATACCTACAAATAGGATAACAAACAACCTGTCCATATTAAGTTAGAATATTGCAGGGATACACACTATATGTGCAGATAATCGAGGGATGGATTATTGTAAAACTTTTGGGATAGTGTGTCTACAAGAAGCCTGGGATGCAGATAGGAACCTATTTATGGATGGGTTTACTGCCTTCCAGGTTAAGGCAGAGCCGTCCCTATTTGGGAGAGCTAAGGGGGTCTTGGTAACGTTTATGAGCCTGAGAATACAGTGTATTGCTGAATTGGTAACATTTGAGTCTAGCAATATTCTTGGAGTGTTACTTTCGTTCGCCCATCATAATAAAATCTTGGTAATTAACGTTTACAATTCACCCTCTGCTAAGATACCCCTGGAGACAGAGCTTAGGGGTTTTTATGAAAAGACCGTGTTAGAGTGGTCCCACTCGCCAATAGTTTTGTTAGTGGGAGATTTTAACCTACATCCCTGCGACACTGGTGCTGAGGAAAGGGACCGGGTCCGCCCTGAGGAATTAGAGCGGATTCACTTCAAGCATACTAGTCAAGGTGATAAGTTTAACCTTTTAATCTCAGAATTAAACCTTTTTAATCTCTTACTTAAAGAAGAGTATGTCTCAGCCACGGCGGTCCCGACTTTTAAGGGAAGAAAAAAAAACTCAACTATAGATTATATTTTGGTTCCAACTCGCCTGCTATAGTATTTGGTAGATTTTAAAATAGTATGGAATGCTTTCAGTGATCACAACCCAATAACTGCAAAGTTTAGCTGGAATGATCTTGAAGCAAAGACGCCCAATATCCATAAAGACCTGTATATTACTAAAACTCAAGGGAGGCGTATTAGTTGGGGGAAAGTACTCCAGGAGGCATTTTTAAGGAATCTGGTCCAGAAGCGCAGTAGTGACTTTGAGGTCTGTCTGAATGAAGATGCATATGACTTGGCCATTTTAGACTCTTTTTCCACCATCTGCAAAGAGATGAGCCTTGACCAGAGATAATGTTAAGGTTATTAGCGCAGGACCTAAATGGTTCGACAAGAACTGCTCAAAGGCCCATAAAGATTTAATGATAGCACTAAAGTCTAAACCGAGGCAGAGATGCGCAGTTAAGGCGGCCAGGCAGGCATATGCGCTATCTCGTAAGGTAAGATTGGATGCCCTGAAGAGAGAAGCATGGGATAAGCTTAAAGAGGCCTGCTACACAAGGAATAGTGCAGACTTCTGGAGGGTAGTAAATCAGCCGTTATTTAATGAGGGCACAGCAGTAGACTTAAGTGTTACTATATCTGCGCTGAAATGGGAAGAGCATTTTGGTCACATATATGTTGGAGATTGCGAATACACTTCAACTACCTGCCCTATTATAAAAAATACTGTTCACTTTGAATTAGAAGAGGTGAGGGAAAGTATAATGGAATTGTCAGCAGGGAAGGCTCTGGGCCCTGATGGGGTTCCTGGTGACCTTTTTAAATCATGTATAGATCTTTGGGCACCCCTGGTTACACAACATTTGAATGCAGCAGCCCATGATCATATTCCAGTCTCGTGGAAGCAATCGATCATAATACCCGTTTTTAAAATGGGGAACCGTGCGCACCCAGCATGCTTCCGTCCGATCTCTCTGATAGACGCGGAAGTAAAGGTGTTGGGTAGGGTTTTATTGAGGCGTTTATTAGATTGGGCAAATGATAACAATATACAGTATGGATTCAGGCCGGGACGTGGCACGATTGAACAGAATCTATATTTGATAGTTAGCAAGTATACAGTGGCTAAAAAGGAAAGTATACACTTAGCCTTCATGGACCTCAGCACCGCATTTGACACGGTTGTAAGATCCAAGCTACGGGCTGTGCTGAGGGACATGGGGATGGATGAAGCTATAGTTGCACTTTTGCACAACCTACATATGGGGCTCGAGGCAAGGGTAAGATTTGGCCCAACAGGAGAATGCACTAAGCACTTTAAGCTGGGGAGAGGGGTGCGTCAGGGTTGTATTTTAGCTCCTTTTCTTATTATTTTACATATAAATCAATTAGATCAGTTTTTAAGGGATAACTCTAAAGACGTCCCAAGGATAGGACACAGAACGGTACCCGCCTTGCTGTACGCGGATGATACCGTCCTTATTTCCCGGACAGCTATTGGCTTGCAATCTTTACTGAACCATTTCTATGAATTTATGGAAAATTTGGGTCTAAAAATTAATTTTACCAAATCATATACCATGACTTTAGGACCTAGAGGCACCAAGACTAAAAAATTTGTGATAAAGGATAACAATATAGGTAAGGTGGATAGGTTTAGCTATCTAGGCATATTGCTGGATGATAGACTGTCCTGGGCGCCCTAATTGAAATCACACACTCAATCCTTTAATAGGGCGGCTCATAGCACTGATGCTTTCTCTACGCGATTAGGCCACAGTCACATAAACTCCATATTACACCTTTACAACGCTTAGGGGCATATTCTCAAGGACTTATCGCCGAGTTAGTGGCACTTTATCGCAGCCAAAGTGGCGATAGATTTATCGCTCTATTCACAAGCAGGTGCTAGCAGCCGATATCGCCAGCTTTCCTGCAATAGCAGCCGCAAAAAACATCACCACGGATGACACCGGTAACTAACGCTAATGAGATGCAGAGTAGGCGTTCCTGTGCAAAAAGCCGCGAAAACACCACTTCGCAATATTCTCCACGACCAGCCAGATCGGCGATAAGATCCCAAAACAGGTGATAAGGCGCGTTAGCAGCAGGGATTTAACACCTGCTCTTACCTGGTGTTAAGTCGGACGACAACCTGCACCACAAAAGGGAGGCCAGACCAGAGCCACACCTGAAGAACAACAGATGCCATGGAGCTACTGTACATGCAGCTCGGAGCCCCAAGAGGGCCACAACACCCACCGCCACCACACCCAGGCCCGCCATCCCCCCTAACCCCCTTCCCCGGATTACCACAGAGGCAGCGCAGACAAAGACAGCGGACCCTCAGAAAATGCACCAGCCCCACAGACTTAACACCAGAGGATGTCATTGCCCACTACAGGCTCAAAAGGACAACCATCCTCCGCATCCTGACCATCATTGCCCACAGGCTGACGATACCAACACAGCAGACAAACAACATCCCTCCGCAGACAAAGCTGCTGGCTGTGCTGCACCTGTTGGCCTCTGGTACCTTCCAACCAACAACTGCCAGAGTCGGAGGAGTCTCACAGCCAGCCCTATCCAAGTTCCTCACACCTGTCTAGGATGCCATCATCAGCTTGGAACCCCAGCACCTTTACTTCCCACACACTGCGCAGGAACAGCTGGAGACCAAGCAAGGCTTCTACGCCATAGCTGGCTTCCCGCACGCGTTGGGGGCAATCGACTGCACACATGTACTCCTCGTGCCCTCTGCCGCCACTGCACACAATTACCGCAACAGGAAGCACACGCTTCCCATCAATGTGCAGGCAATAGTGGACCACCTGGGACTCTTCACCAATGTCGTCGCCAACTACCCAGGCAGTGTGCATGATTCCTTCATCTTCCGACAGTCCATCATCAACCAGCGCTTTCAGGATGGCACCCATGGGAATGCATTGCTTGTTGGTAAGTACCAAATGAACATACCACACACCTCAACTCCACAGTCATGCAACTCACGACTCTGGGAATGCACACGTTACAAACCCACATACAACATGCCAAACAACATGCCCACCTACCAGACACGACAGCACAACTTACTGTGGTAACCTGGGCCAGCCATGAACACAAGCCATGAACGGCATGGCACCTCAGCCACACAATAGCAGCATGTGGGGAGAGGTGGGAACCAGGCATGTGCGAAGGAGGCAAGTGACCCATGAATGAGAATGTACACAATGCTAAGTGTGGCGTGGATGTGCTGGCCAGACTGCAGTATGCAGACCACAGACATGTCCATGTCGACATATACTGCTGGTGTCTGGAGTGTAGTGGACAGTGGTCGCAACCATGTTACCCCAGGCAGTGGGGAAGATCGCGGAAATGTAGCTTGTTACGTCCCCCCCTGTAAGTGTGAGCGGAGTGGGCTGGCACGGCGTACGCCAGGCCAGCGTAGGGGTGTGAAGAAAAAGCACGTTGCGCCGGGCGTGGTTCTCTTCCGGAATGGCCAACGTGTCTGCCAGGGCGGCACCTCTCAGCCCGCCACGAGGCCAACGCCGTGAGCGGCGGTGCCTGCGATCCTGTGCACCTGCTGCACCCCAGGCCGCGGGTCCCCAAACCCGTCTTGGCCGCCCCTGCGCAACCAGGCCTCACTGCCCACCTGCGGACACCGGCGTGTGTCAAAGAGGGCCACCGGCGTGTGTCAAAGAGGGCCCACCACGTGCCGGTGCAAGCTCCAAGCCAGAGGCCCGCGACCTTGGCAGCCTCCTCAGACCATCACGGCCTCCGCGACACAAGCCCCCAGCACTCCTTTCTCGTTGACATACTCCACCGCTGCCTCCGGCCTACACTGCGGTCCAGTAGGTCACACATTTGGAACTGAGTCTTGATTATTCAATGGCCGAGTGCACATCATTGTACGCAAGGAGAGGAGTAAGAGGAAGACGCGGTTCAGTCCGGAGGAAAAAAGTATCATCGTCATGGAGGTGATCGAACAATACCAACAACTGCTCTGGTGCCACTAACTCTGTGCATCGCAAGCCAACGACACGTGGCTGTGGGCCCCTGCTGACCGCTGCCTCCGGCCTACACTGCGGTCAAGTAGGTCACACATTTGGATCTGAGTCTTGATTTATTTATGGCACAGTTTATACCATTGTACAGGCCTCATCGCAGACTGCATCCCCTTTCAGCTCTGGTGCCACTAACTCTGTGCCACAAAATTCATGGACACTCTCTGGTTGAACTTTGGTGGCGTCTTAGTCAATGGCCTGGGGGTTGTCTTCATCATCATGTGGCTGGTACTGACTTGGTGTGAAACATGAGTCTGTAGCATTCATCTCCTCCATATTGCCTGTTTCTGCTTGGTTCTGCCCTCTGCATCATGCCCTGGAAGAACACCTTCCACAGTCCCCCGAAACACTCCGCGACATTCACCTTCGACATCGACGAGGACCCGCTCAGCTCTCGTGGCCCTACCTCAGTGCACTGCAAGTCACCGTCCCGTGGCAGTGTGCCTGTGCCGGCCGCACTGCATCCTGGGCCACTAACTCTGTGCAGCTCAAGTCATGGACCCTGTCTGATTGAATATTGGATGGCCTCTGAGTCGATGGCCTGGGGGTCATCAACGCCATGTGTCTGTGGCCCTTCGCTGACCGCTGCCTCTGGCCTCAACTGCGGTCCACCAGGGCTCACACATCAAATCGAGTCCTGACCTGCCCGGACGATGCATCACCGCTGGCTGCACATGCCACCACCGCCAGGACCACCTCCAACCAACAACTGCCAGTCAGAAGAGTCTTACAGCCAGACTACCAGAGTTGCTCACACCTGTCTTGGATGCCATCATCAGCTTGATACCCTGCTCAGCTCTTCAGGTGCCACTAACTCAGTGCACCACAACTCATGGACCCTGTCTGATTGAGTCTTGTGCTGTGTACAGCGGACGCAACCATGTCACCACAGGCAGTGGGTAAGACCTTGGACATGTAGCTTTGTCCCCCCCTTTAAGGGGGGTGGACTGGGCCGCCGTACGCAAGTACAGCGTAGGGGTGTGAATTATTATCCCTGGCCTCTGGGCGTGGTTCATTTCTGGGCTGGACAGGAAACCAACTGATGCGTGTGTCTCTGTTGCAGTGTCTGCACCACACGGCCCGCAATCGACAATGTTTCAATGTTGCATGCACCCGGAGGGCGGCCGCGCACGAAGGGATTGTACAAGGAGCACAAGGCCGCTCGGGCTCTTGGCTCATGCATGCCAACTGTTGTGTGTGTATTGCCATTGGTGCACCATAAGCCTAAGGCCTAGCCTCAATTGCAGCGCGAAAGCCACACCACATTTCCAGAATGCAAGTAGTAGTCAGACTAACATTAGGGATGAAAGCTCCTTTGTCTCAATACATAAGGCAGAAGGACATCTGCACCTCCGACCTTGGTCTTGCATGCGGCAGGCACCCCCTGAGAGAGATACCATAGCAGATGATGATGACTCCCACACTACGCACAGCGCTAATGAAAGACCAACGTATCCACACCCCACACACAGAAGTTCTTGCTCGAGGTACTCTTGCATGGAATGCCCTTGACACTTACGTACACAACAACTCATACGTCCAAACATTGCACACACATACGACTCATTGCTCCAAGCAGTGGCATATCATCCACATAACTGCCGCAGGTCAGAAGAGTGCAGGTTCTACGAGAGCCACCAACGCAATGGCAGAACATCCCGGGCGCATGCACAACGCCTATCACGTGGAACTGTACCGTGACCGAATGCTGCCTGTTAGTGTCTGATGCATTGTTCTGCATGTTGTGGCCCTTGTCTTGCCCGTACTGACACGCACATGCTAATAAAGTCTACGCAACTTCACTAGTGTTCAACTGTGATGAGTGTTGATTAGAATGACAAATCGTGTGCCTCAATGAGCATTGTCCGTACACAGGGAGGGACTGACAGATGCATTTCACTTAGGGGTGAGTCCCTATTGCCAGCTCCACCTCTATGAGCCAGACAAAGTGGTTGGGATAGTTGCTGATAGACCTGTGCTCTTACGTGTCTTCAGCAATGTGAGTATGGTGTCCATATTCCTGCCATGTGGATCAATGTGATCCATCACTACAGGCTGTGTCCACCCAGTTGAGTGTGAGTAGGTATGCGAAGAGATGTTCTGTTGTCAAATGTGATGGGGGACACTACTTTAGGCCTTCCAACGACTTTGACATCTCATACCCAGCCCTATTTCTAACATTGCGTGGGGCAAAGCTGAGAAATTGCGCGATTGTTGTTTCAGAGCAATGAGGCCACAGCTAGTGCACACATTCCCAGTCATCTCACTTCCTATGTGTGTCACGGTCACACATGCGCATTGCTTTCATTTCCCAGGGTGTACCTTTTTGGGCAATCATTGTCCTTACATTCATCCATACTTTCATACTTGATCGATTATGGACATGACACATCTGTGTGAATTTGAATGATTTATTCACATTCGGTGGAGTGTCGGAGCTGGAGCAGAACATGGCCATGCACACCCCACATTACAATGTAGCCCAGTGGAGGGCCAGCCAGAGTCATTTAGGGATTGACAAGTACATCGGAGGAGGAAGAGTACAGTCCGCAGTCTGATTGCTGTGTCATTGGTAAGCAAACAAAATATGGCAGTCCATGTCGAGGTCCAAGGTGAGTGTCGCAGAGTGTTTCGGGGGACAGTGGGAGGTGTTGTTACAGGGCATGATGCAGAGGGCAGAACCAAGCTGAAACAGGGCATATGGCGGAGAAGAATGCTACTAGCTCCTTCTTACTACAAAGGTGGAATCACCCGCATCTTCGTCCTCTATGTCATCTGTCTGACATGTGGGTGCTGATGTTTGGTCTGCAGCACTGTGTGCCACTGACACATCAGGGGCCGGAGATGTGTGTGTAGAAGTACCAGCAGTATTCATCAGCGACTGCCTTAGTGGCAGCAATGCGATGATGAGGATCTGCAGGGCATGGAAGATCCCAACAACTTTTCGCTGGTGTGCATCCGTGGCAGCCATTCTTTCCGCATGCATCTGCTCTATGTTCTCCATTATCCTCAGCATCTGTGCCAACTCTCGGCTGACATCTCTGAGGCCACTCTGACTAGGCAGTTGTTCTCCTCTCAGAGTCATGACTCCAGCGATGTCGGGCATGGATTGTTGGACATCATGGAGCGAACTGTGGGTGTCCGTTAGGGAGTGTAAGTGGCCCCTGATGGGACTTAGACACCCACGTATGTCATCTAGTTTGGCTGCCATGAGGTCGAACCTCACTGCACCTGTTCAGCCACCTCCTTCTGGCAGTCTAACACATGGCCTTGGAATGCGATATGTTCTTCGGTGAGGTGCTGGGAGCCAGCCGTGGTGGTGGGTGCTTCCTGCTGTGTGGTCTGTGCAGGGGGTGGGGTCTCCTCGATGCAGCTGGGCTGCCCTGCTCCTGGAGGTGGGTTGCCGTAGCTGTCCATGAGCTGTTGTAGGGCATTGGTGTCGAAGGTGTGGCGGTCCTCTTCATCATCACTGATGACTTGTCTGCTCTGCAGGAGGTGTTGATTGTCCCTCTGCAATGTGAAGGGGAGATGCATTTTAACATTGTGTTGACATGTATGTTGACGCATTGTTCGAGTTTACATACAGACTGCATGACAATGTACATTGTGACTGTTTGGGAGGAGCTGACTATTTGATGCGGGACATTGGACATTTGAACTACATCACGGATGTGAGGTTGTACACGTACATTATCATCTCACAATTTCCTGCTATGCCAGATGTGATTGGCCAGTTTCTACGCACAAGCGGAACCAGTTGTGTCCTCTGTTCTGTAGTGAAAGTGTTGCACTTTGTACCACATTGTTGTCAATGTTGATGTGCTGTTATTGCTATGTGTATGAGCTGCATTGTGGGAGAGTCGCCCTTGCAGCTGTGATTTTGCTGCCCCTTAGCCCTTTGAGGCGGTGTGCCTTTGTCTTCTGTGCTTCTACAGTGCTGAGATGTTGCAGACTTGGCTAATTTTGGCTCGAGTTCGTATTTTGGACTCTTGGGCATGGTTTATCCGCAGATGTGTTGTTGACGTCAGGGGTTGTGTGTGTACGTGGATGTGTCAGAGTGTGACCTGCTCCTTTACGGATGTGTTCCACACTCGGCCACCTCAGTGTCGTGGTGTGCACCATGTCATGATAATTGGACTGCAGCCATGCTGTTCGTCATGCGGTGTCACTTGCATTGTCAGTGTGGCTCACAGACACGCAGCTTTGCCGGTTTAGACACGTGTGCATGGGTTGGTTGTGAGATTGATGATGTGTGGGGAGGGACCCCTTTGTGCCCATAGTGGACGGGGGCCTACTTGCTGTTTGTATGTGTGCTGCAGTGTGCCAAGGGGATCAGGGACATGATCCAGAGTCATTGTGGGTGTGCAGTGTGCTCTACTTAATTGTGCATGAGTGCCATTGTGCCCATCTCCCCCCGTCCACCCAGTCCCTGTTCGGTACTCACCCTGGTGCTGTTCTGTCAGGTCATGTCGAGCAGTCTCCGGACCCCCAAATCCTGCCACCGTCTCCCCACTGATGACTGTGGCCACCATTTCCTCCATCTCATCCAGCTCCTGGTGTTCCGCTGGACTGCCACCTCCAGTCTGCATTGCTGCCTGATGGTTGTCAGCGAGTTTCTTCTTGGTTTTGCGCTTCGCATCTTTCCAGCGCCTCTTGACCTCTCCAATTGTCCTCCTCCTCACTCCAACTGCATTCACCTTGTCCAGGATGGACTGCCATATTGCATTCTTATTTGCCAATGACACGTTGGAGGTGACGTACAGTTGTTGGTGGTGTTCTGTCACCTCCGTGATGATGATCCTGTTTTCCTGCGGACTGAACCTCGTCTTCCTCGTCTTCTTCTCCTTGCACTTCCGTGACCCTGAGGTCCCAGGCTGGTCCTCCTGGGGGCTTGTGGGGTTCTGGTCGTCCTCTGTACTTGCTCCGGCTTCCTCCATGGTGCTACGCTGTTTTAATTATTTTGTTTGGTTTTTTCGGGGCTTTTGTAGTGCATTTTCCCGCATGACGCGTGGGAATTGCAGGCCTGTCGCTGGTTATCGCTGATTTTTTTATCGGGGTTGGCCACATCGCAACTTTTTTCGCGTTCGTGTTTTGCGTTTTTTCGGCTTCGCGTTAATTTTAACGCAGTCATTTGGCGTGTTGTCGTGAGACTATCGCATGGTGCCGCCGGGTTGAGAATACAACGTTAACACAGCGTTATTTTCCCGCAATGGACTGCGATAATTATCACACGCTCTTGACAATATCCCCCTAAGTGTGTCCCGGCTTTAACCTACGGGGCAGAAATCTGGTGTTATAAATCTCCTATGTTAATACAAACAGCAGAAAATAAATACCTAAGGAAACTGTTACGCATCCCACAGAATATCCCATCAGAAATAGTTCATGAAGAGATAGGGGCAGGTCACATATCTGACTATATACGCTGAAGCCCGATACAACTATGGTGTTCAATATGGACTAAAAAAGAATTGGATTTTAATAGACTAATAGTAATAGATTGCCTCAACTTGAATTTTAGTTATCGTATGCCATGGCTGAGTTATATAATAACTACCCTGTCTAATTTGGGCTTATTGCATGTCTTTAACTCACCAGAGAAAATAACTAAATCAGTTACTGCAGAAGCTAAGAAGTATTTTTAGAGCATACTCAAGAATCTAGACTGCAAGACTCACAGCGTAAACGCTGTTGCATACATCATACAATGGTCAAAAGCAGTGTAAGAATGGAACTTTATCTAACACTGGATATGCCGGTGAACCATAGAAGACTTTTAACATACTTTAGACTGAATATGTTCCCGCAGCTTGTGGTAGGATGGCATAGGCAACAAGATCTTCCTGTATGTTCTTGTGATGAGTCTTCTGCACTAGACACTTTACACAATGTATTAATTTGCCCTAAATGGGCCAATTTGCGCCAAAAGAATATACGCCCTTTATTTGCACATTTGAATTTTAAACAAGCGAGACCTTCCCTTTTATATTTACAATTTTTAGAAACTTCTACTGTCTGTTGCTACGTGGCGAGATTTTTAATAGCAGTGTATTATGCTTATGCATGACATTGAATTGGAGTGTATTTACTTATTGACATTATTTGTTGCTTTTACCGTTTTTTTGTATTGATTGTTTTATTATTCTTTTATGATTTTTAAATACAATCGAATAAAGTAATTATTGATTGATTGAGTCAAAGGTGTGAGAGTCCGCCACAGACCTTTGACCTATGATTCCTGACGGACTGTCTAAGCTGAGACACTCTATGATGGCCCAAAACTGGCCCTGTATAGGGGCACGAACAGAATGAAGAAACAAGTTGATGCTCAGTTGCAAGACCAGCAAGCTGGCTTCTGCCAAGTTAGTTCCTGCACCGACCAGATTGCAACACTGCGCATCATTACCGAACAGTCGTTGAGCTGGAACTCCCTCTTCTATGTCAACTTCGACTATGAGAAGGCATTCTACAGCATGGACAGTGAGACCCTTTAGAAACTCCTCCACCACTACATTGTGGCAGATAAACTTATAAGAATCATCAGGAACTTTTCAAGGAAATGACCTGCAAGATAGTTCATGGAGGACTACTCACGGAAGCCTTCCAAGTGAGGACCGGAGTCCGCCAGGGTTGTTTGCTCTCACCTTTTCGTGCTGGCCATAGACTGGAACATGATGACATCCACAGCAAGTAGAAGAAATGGGGTCCAGTGGACAGCTTGGATTCAGCTCTGCGACCTGGACTTTGCAGACAGCCTGGCCCTACTATCTACAGATGCAAGAAAAGACGGACAATATGTCAACTACATCAGCACAACTTGGCCTCAGCATTCACATTGGAAAAACCAAGATCCTGAAAGCTAACACAGCCAGCACAACTACAGTCACTCTTGAAGGCGGGGCACTGAAAGAAGTTGAGGCCTTCACCTACCTGGGGAGTGTCATACACAAACAGAGTAGTACAGATGCCGACATCAAGGCAAGAATCCTCAAAGCAAGGGCTGCCTTCATTCAGCTAAAGAAGATCTGGAGCTCCAAGGACCTAACGCTACAAACCAAGATCAGGCTTTTTAACGCCAACATAAGATCGGTCCTTCTGTATGGAGCAGAAACTTGGAGGACAACAGTGACCACCACCAACAAAGTCCAGACCTTCATCAACACCTATCTGAGGAAAATCCTCCAAATGCGCTGGCCAAACACAATAAGCAACAACGACCTATCGCAGCAGACTTCCCAGCTCCCTGCTCATGAAGAAACCATGAAAAGTCACACCCTGCGCAAGCCCACATCAAACACCACCAGGCAAGCACTGACCTGAAACCCTCAAAGGAAAAAGAAAAGAGGAAGGCCAAGAAACACCTAGCGCCTAGGCCTTGAGGCTGACTGCAAGTAGATGGGTTACACCTGCAGTCAGATTGAAAGAAATCCCGGGACAGAGATGGCTGGAGAGTCCTGATTGATGGTGTATTACCCAGGAGGCGTAGTAGGCATAAGTTAGTGAGTAAGTAGGTGTGATGGGCACAACAGTAGTAAATGAATAAGGCGAAAATAAGTTCTGGTCGTAGATGGTCAGAAAAGCACAGTAACCGCAGCATCTATATAATGTGCGGCCCTATAAGAGGCATTTGATTCTGTCCAATGTGTGTAATGTAGAGTCAATGGTGTGAGAGTCCACCACAGACCTTTGACCTATGGTTCCTGACAGACTGTCTTAGCTCAGATACTCTGTTAATGGCCACAAAATGGCCCTGCATAAGGCCCCGAAAAAGAGTCTATAGATGGCATCTATAGGTGAGCCTAACATGAGAGCAAGATTCTTGAATGCCTACTGTTGGTGATTGTTAGAGATGCAAAACTGTTTTTCTCTTCACTGGATGGCCCTTTTAAATCAAGATATACCTAAGCAATGGACCAGATTCAACACTGCTTCCGCTACTCAACACAACAAAAAGCATTGACAAAGCCAATAAGTCTTGTCTGGGAGAGGTATTCACTTTGTCAATAAGGTTTTTAGTCATGTTGTACAGCAGCGCAAGCAAAGTGTAATAGCATTTTTTATTTGGGGCATGAGGCAAGACAGAGGGATGCTGTGTTGGGGTGTAACACGGTGAAAAATGAAAGAAAACAGCACTATTACAAAGCTAGCGTTGGCCGTGCCATAGTGCTTTTTTTACTGCTGGTGGGGAGGAAGTGGAAAGGGCAAGACAGACAAAAATTTGAAACACATAAAGCACTATGACAGTGCCAGGACTGGCTGCGTCATAGCGATTTTTTAATGTTTTGTGGGGTGGGAGGCAACACAAACATAAGGGTGGGTGGTAGGCAACACGGAGAGAGGGATGGTGTGCAGGAAGGGCTGAGAGCAAGCAGATGAACACAAACACGCACTCGCAATGAGTGTTTCCACAATAAGCAAAAAGCGAGCTCCTGCAAGGTAAGCAGCAGAAGGACACAAATACTCTGGGTATGCTCCACAGGAGGGTCAAAATGACGAAGAAGGAGTAAAGTCGCATGCCCAGACCAAGCAGCAGCAAGCAAATGAGAGTGACGATGAAGCCAACAAATTGTAAGCAATGGGCGTGCTCTAAGCCCACTGTAAGCTAACAAAATGCCTCACAAGCGACAGCGCATGAACTGTCTCAGGCAAGACCTAAAAGTAGGTTCTGTGGGAGAAAGTAAGCAGGATGGCAGCTCCACGAAGGTTACAGCTCATTTAAGTAAATTCTGCTGTGAGAAAAAAATAACAATGTAATGACGAGGACATTCATCACAGACAGCTCTCGATAAATTAATCAGGTGCGTTATCAAAATTACTCTTAAATACTCAGGGGCATATTTACAAGCCCCCTGCGCTGCCGGTGCGTCACTTTCTCCCATATTAAAAGTGATGCACCAACAGTGCAAGGGGCTTGTAAATAAGCCCCCCAGTTCTAACAGGTGAGCTTTAAGCTGAGACATACGCCGTGGAAGTGGATGCAGCAGTCTCTCATAGGGGGATTTGTTCACATCTGCACTTGAATATTAGTTAGCAGCGAGAGGTGGCTGCACACACAGACAGGTGGTGATTGGCGGCTTACACACATGTGTACCAGAAGCAGAGCCAGCGTCCTTAACATGGTCGCCACAGGGTTTGTGGCAATCAACTATACCAGTGATACTCAAAGTACGACCTGGGGGCCGCATGCGGCCCTCCTGACCTTTACACGCGGCCCCATGGTCAACAGCAGCACGGGCTGCTGTTTACTGGACTAGGCACTAAAATTTTAAAAAGTTAAATAAACAGCAAGCCTTTATTTAAAGGTTAATTTCAGTTAAAGAAAGGAAGTAACTAGGGTGTACTGCACCCCAGGTTGTCCAGTTCCACATTCTGCAATTCAGTTCAGCCACTAGATGTACATGCTTCTCTTCCCCCAAACCCACTTTACACCCCACCCCCTTCCACCCAGTGGCATAGCTAGCCCTTTGGGTGCCCGGGGCTGTCCCTGTGTTTGCCACCATGTGGCAGCATTGAAGGGCGGGGGGTGTGATGGCGAGATTCGGCTGACGATTGCCGACCCGCAACGGCCGCTTTGTAGGGGGGAGCTGGTGGGTTTGCTGTCCGGGACGGCAAACCCGTGCAGGAGGAGGCTGCCGCCCCCAAAACTCGTGCCCCCTGGGGCAGACCACCCCCTCCTGCACCCCCTTGCTACGCCACTGCTTCCACCACCCTGCTTGCATTAGTGCATCCCTCGGACACACCAAAGGCCAAACTTTTCATCCCCTGGAAAAATGTTTGTGAGTACCCATGATCTATACAGAAGCTGAACAGGCGCTCAGTCGTGAATGCACACAGAGGTTAAAGGGAAAAGGGATCTTTAAATATGTGTTATAGAGGCTGGGCTGGCATCTTGGAGTTAGATTGCACCCTGAGACGTAGGTGGGCTCATCACATATGTTGTACTGGCATTGTAGAGGTGACTGCTAGCTCCGCAACCAAATTTGGTTCACTGCATTGCGTCAAAGGCAAAGAGCAGGAGAGTGGCATATTGTGAGAAGTTGGCCTGGTATATGCTGTTCACTAGTTAAAGTGGACACCTTGCACCAGTACAATTCGACTATTATGGTAGGTAGGTTTAAGACAACCTTTATAGAAAGCTATCCTAGTGGTAGCTGTGGAGAGCAGCCTTCAGGCTAAGTCTTGGAGGAATGTAAAGCAGCTTGTTTTACCACACCATCTCTTGAATCACCAAATGAAAAGACACCACACAGGTATATATATCAAATATATATGTATTTATTACTAAACAACTCTAGAGCACATAGAATCGAGGGACCCCAAAGAACCACCCCAGGTAGTTGTAGGAGACCCACAGGGGACGGACGCGGTGTTCAGACACTGGTGCGAGTCCTGTACGAGTCTATGCGAGAGAACGCGATTGAGTTATCAATGTTACAGGTCCCTGGCGTGTTCGAGGCGAACACACCGATCGGTCAATACGAGTCGAAGGACGCGGATACTGGTAGAGTTATAAGGGAGTTGGACGCGATATGTCTAACACAGACGCGAACCCTGTACGAGCCAGTGCGAGTTTCGCACGGGGAAAATAGGAGTTTTAGGGCACTTCTAGGGTAGCTACAAGCAAGCCACTTACAGGGTAAGTAGTTCTAGGGCCCACACCCACAGGAGCATCGTAGTGCTGAAGTTACCTCACCCAGGGGAGCCGGGTGCATAGGTGTCCTTTGGTGTCGGGTTGCGGCGTCGTTCTCAGTGGGAACCAGTGAAGACTTGCTGCTTGCGACGACAGAAGAAGTGTCCGTTGGAATCCAAGCCTGGATTCCGAAGGAGGAAGACCTGAAAGTAGAGGGGACGGTGTTCAAAGTCACTTGGCAGTGACCCGGGGCAAGGAAGATAAATGCCCACTGTCATCGACAGGATTCAGGTCGTTCACTGATGACTTGACTCTTCGACCATGAGGTCCAGGAGGCGTCGAGGACGGCCAGGAGCTGGATTCAGCGTGTCCCACAAAGTCTGCAGCTGACTGCGGTGTCGGCGACCCGATTGGAGCCAACAAGCCTTGGTAGCAGCAAGTCTCGTGGAGGGGACAAAAAAAGTCAATGGTGCAGACCAGCAAGATCTGGGGGACTTACCCAGCGAGGGTATGTCAGGGCAGGCCTGGAGCAACCAGGGGAGCCCTTTGGTTTTGTTGAAAAGTCTTCTGGGGACCCACAAGCCGGCTGGCAAGGGATTGCGAAAATGCCTCAGGAGGATGCACTCAATAGGGGCCCACGGTCACTCGGGACGGTGTAGGCCTCTGATTTTGGGAGGAATCTCTGCTAGAGGCTGGGACCACACGTGGTCCAAAGCACAAGTTCGTAGAACGTTGTGGAGGGGTTGCACTTGACAATAGTGCACGGTACCCAGGGGCTGCGGTTCCTCGTTGCATGTGGGGTCCACTTGCCTCAGCTTTGCTGGGGACTCACGATGGCCTTGGAGAAGTCAGGAAATCCTCTTCCTGGGCTGCAGGGACTTCAGGCTCCGGCGGGAGCGGCATAGTTTGCGACCGTCGTTGTAGTTTTTGGTGCCTGCCAAGCAGGGGAGTCACTCCTTGACTCCAAGGGAGATTCTTCAGTCTTCCAGAGGTAGTGGAACGTCGAAGGTCCAGGATTCTTCTTAAGAGCGTCGTCCAGGGGTATCTAGGTTGCAATGCACCGGTTCCCCCTCTTATACTAAAGAGAAGGGAGGGACTAGCTCTATGACCCCACCTATGGGAGGGTCAGTGGGTGGGTGGCTACACCCACTTCCCTTTGTCCAGTTTCGCGCCAGAGCAGGGGCCGGTAGCCCCTGAGCTGGTTTGAACTGGCATATGCACAGAGGAGCCTTCTGCTTCCCCAGTGCAGGACTTCAAAGCACTCTAGGAGTGCACCCACCCAGCCCCAATACACTAAACCCTGTCTGGGAGGTGGTCACACCCCCTTGGGACAGGATACCTATTGTTGGGCCTCCTCCACTGCGAATGTTGGTCATCAGCAGGAGGGCAGCCCAGTGTCTGTGACTGGTGGCATCCATTTTGTGATGCCAGGGCTCTTCAGGATTCTACCGCGTTTCCACAGTAGGTACATGTCTATCCCTCTAGAAGGGTGGAATACTACCCCCACCGCCAGAACTGGCGGGGGGGTAGTATTCCAAGATGTTTGACACCAAACACGACATGTTTCCGTGCAGCCATCCCAAAGTTAGCATTTAACGCGAGGCTATAATGCGCTTAAGAGTATATGGTCAGGCTGCACTACAAACAGCCTCAGAGAAGGGTCTCCGAATGCTGCAGAGGGGCTCTGCTCATGCAGGGGCACCCTCTCACATAGGAACCAAGCACTCTGCCTTCAGGATTGATAAGGCCTGCCATAGGAGTGACTTATAGGTTTATATGTGTGTATCTATGTAGTGATATAGGTAGCCTATATCACAGTAAGAGGTGCCTGCACCACCTTACCCAGGCTGCAGTAGCAGACCTGTGGTGTCAGATTTAGTCTGCTTCCCAGGGGTGGCATAATACATGCTTCAGCCCCTGGTAGGCCTGTGAAGTACCTATGCCCTTGGTACCTAAGGTACCATATACTAGGGACTCATAAGGTACCACAGTATCCAATCACTAGTGCACCTAGAGTGCACTCCAAGTCATTTAGAGAGAACAGAGAGGCTGGGGCCCTGATTGGCAGGGTCCCAGCCAGACTATAGCCAGAAACCAGTGTAAACATCAGAAAAAAAGTGGGGGCAACATAAGAGGCAGATCCTACTCTCCTACACAACCCCCCCCCCCCCAAACGCAGGGACACTAAACTAACCTTGACCAGTTGAGTCTTCGTGCTCTAAGTGGAAATACCTTGAGAGTCCATCTGCATTGGCATGTTGGGTCCCAGGCCTATGTTCCACTGTATAGTCCATCCCCTGTAGAGAAATGGACCACCTCAAAAGTTTTGGGTTTTCACCTTTCATCTGTTTAAGCCATAGGAGGGGCTTGTGGTCAGTCTGAACTATGAAGTGAGTGCCAAACAAGTATGGCCTCAGCTTCTTCAGGGCCCACACCACAGCAAAGGCCTCCCTCTCTATAGCTGACCAACGTTTCTCTCTAGGGGTCAGCCTTCTGCTAATGAAAGCTACTGGCTGGTCTTGACCTTCATCATTCAGTTGAGACAGTACAGCTCCCACACCCAGCACAGAAGCATCTGTTTGGACAATGAACTTTTTGGTGTAGTCTGGACTCTGTAAGATGGGGGCAGTGCACATGGCCTGCTTTAGGTCTTCAAATGCCTTCTGACAGCTAGCTGTCCACTGAACCTTTTTTGGCATTTTCTTTGAGGTTAGATCATTCAAGGGGGTCACTATAGATCCATATCCCTTCACAAACCTCCTATAGTACCCAGTCAGGCCTAAGAAGGCTCTCACCTGTGTCTGGGTGGTTGGAGCAACCCATTCCATTATGGTTTGGATTTTGCTCTGTAAAGGCTGAACCTGGCCTCCACCTACAAGGTGGCCCAGGTACACAACCTGACTCTGCCCTATCTGGCACTTAGTGGCCTTGATAGTGAGGCCTGCGTTCTGCAGAGCCTCCAAAACATTTCTGAGGTGGACCAGGTGATCCTGCCAGGAGGAACTAAAGACAGCAATATCATCTAGATAAGCTGAGCAATAAGTTTCCATCCCTGCCAGAACTTTGTTCACCAACCTCTGAAAAGTGGCAGGTGCATTTTTCAATCCAAAGGGCATCACCACAAAGTGGTAGTGCCCACCAGGGGTCGAAAATGCTGTTTTGGCTTTTGCATCATCAGCTAATCTGATCTGCCAGTAGCCAGCTGTTAGGTCAAATGTACTTAGATACTTGGCTGAGGCCAAAGTATCAATCAGCTCATCTGCCCTTGGTATGGGATAGGCATCAGTCCTAGTGACTGCATTGAGGCCTCTGTAGTCTACACAAAACCTCATTTCTTTCTTACCACCCTGGGTATGAGGCTTGGGTACTAGGACTACTGGGCTAGCCCAAGGGCTATCTGAAGGCTCAATCACACCTAACTCCAACATTTTCTGGACTTCAGTCCTGATACAGTCCCTGACATGGTCAGGTTGCCTGTAGATTTTACTCTTGACAGGCAGACTGTCTCCAGTGTCCACCTCATGGGTGCACCAGGTAGTCTGACTAGGGGTCAGGCTAAACATATGTCTGTACTGCTGCAGAACTTGTCTGCACTCAGTTTGCTGATGGGCAGTGAGGCTGCTTGCCAAAGCAACACCATCTACTGACCCATCATCAGGGTTCTGTGAGAGCAGGTCAGGGAGAGGGTCACTCTCCTCCTCCTGTTCCTCATCAGTTGCCATGAGCAAGCCCATGTCAGCCCTGTCAACATATAGTTTCAATCTGTTGACATGGAGCACCCTCAGGGGGCTCCTGGGAGTTCCAAGATTCACCAAATAGGTGACTTCTCCCTTCTGCTCAACTATTGTATGGGGGCCACTCCACTTGTCTTGGAGGGCTGCTGGGGCCACCGGCTGCAACACCCACACTTTCTGTCCTGGCTGGTACACAGTCAGCACAGCCTTTGGTCATGCCAAGCTTTTTGTAATTCTTGGCTGGCCTCCAGGTTTTTGGTTGCCTTTTTCATGTATTCAGCCATCCTGGAGCGGAGACCAAGTACATAGTCCATCACATCCTGTTTGGGGGCTTGAGAGGTAACTCCAAGCCCTCTTTTACCAAACATAATGGACCTCTTACAGGATGCCCAAACAGAAGCTCAAATGGGCTGTAACCAACCCCCTTCTGTGGAACTTCTCTGTATGCAAACAACAGGCAGGGAAGAAGAAGGTCCCATTTCCGCCTAAGCTTCTCTGGGAGTCCTTTAATCATTCCCTTCAGGGTTTTGTTGAAGCGTTCAACCAACCCATTGCATTGTGGGTGATAGGGGTGGTGAACTTATAAGTTACCCCACACTCCTTCCACATTGCTTTCAAATATCCTGACATGAAGTTGGTACCTCTGTCAGAGATGACCTCCTTTGGGAAACCCACTCTGGAGAAAACTCCAATGAGGGCTCTTGCCACCACAGGAGCTGTGGTGGTCCTCAGAGGAATTGCCTCTGGGTACCTGGTGGCATGATCCACTACCACCAGGATAAATCTGTGCCCAGATGCAGTTTGAGGGTCAAGGGGACCAACAATGTCAATCCCTACCCTTTCAAAGGGTACCCCCACCACAGGTAGTGGTATCAGGGGGCCTTTGTTGTGCCACCTGCCTTGCCACTGGCTTGGCATGTGACACAGGAGCGACAAAACTCCTTTGTGTCCTCTGACATATGTGGCCAATGAAAATGTGGAACAAGCCTGTCCCAGGTCTTGTTTTGGCCCAAGTGACCTGCCAAAGGGATATCATGTGCTAGGGTCAAGAGGAATCCCCTAAACGTCTGAGGTATTCCCAACCTCCTGGTGGCTCCAGGGGCTGGATCTCTACCCTCAGAATATAGGAGTCCCTCATCCCAATAAACTTTATGGGACTCACTAGCACTCCCAGCAGCCTCAGCAGCAGCCTGCTGTCTGAGGGGTTCAAGAGAGGGGCAGCACTGTTGCTCCTTACTCAGATCTTCCCTAGAAGGGCCCCCTGCCCCCAAGAACTCAACCTGATCAGGTTCAAGTCCCTCTGGGGCAGTTCCTTCTTCAGGATCTGCTTCTCCTCCCTCAAGAGGGGAATCTGTGATCTGAGACAGAGGGGAAGGCACTGCCTTAACCCTACTGCTCCTCTTCTTGGGAAGCACCTGGTCCATAATTTCAGGATCCAGAGCTTGTTCAGTGTCATGCATTTTGGCTTGTGACCTGGTCACAGCAAATACCTCTGCAGGGATGCCCAACATCTCAGCATGAGTCCATAACTCTACTTCAGACCAGGCTGAAGTTTCTAGATCATTGCCCAATAGACATTCTACAGGGAGGTCTGCACTGACTACAACCTTCTTGAGGCCAGTTACCCATCCCCAGGAGAAATTCACAACTGCCAGACTATGGTTGGTCCTGGTGTTGCTTGCATTGGTCACCTGGTACATTTCACCCAGGATGATCTGTCCAGGGTCCACAAGATCCTCTGCCACCATGGTGACACTAGCACCTGTGTCCCTAAATGCCAAAGCCTGTTTGCCATTTATTACAGGCTGCTGTTTGTATTTGCCCAGATTACTGGGGCTCACCAGGAAGGACATGTCAATGTCTCCATCACAAATCAGCATTGCCTGAGTGGGTACTCTGACTAGGCCAGAGTCCACTTCAGAACCCTGGGTCAACCCTACTACACCCTTATTCTGAGTACCACCTCCACTAGTAGCTGAACTAGGGGGAACAGTTGCCTTAGGGGCAGGAGTGGTGGTGGTTTGGTCTTTGGACTTGTTACAATCTCAGAAGTCCAGTGCCCTTTCTGTTTACAGAATTTGCACCAGGGCTTCTTTTGGCCTTTTCCCTTGTTGGATTGTGACTCCCCACCAGATGCAGATTTTTGGGGCCCTTGTGAAGACTTCTGGTCTTTTGACGTATCCCCACTTTTCTCAGAGCTCTTAGACTCCTGCTTCTTTGTGTTACCCCCTTGATTCTGGGTTTTCTGCCTCACCCTGGTTCTGACCCACTTGTCTGCCTTCTTTCCCAATTCTTGGGGAGAGGTCAGATCGGAGTCCACCAGGTATTGATGCAACAACTGGTTCTGGCAATTATTAAGGATCTGTTCTCTCATCATTAGATTATACAATCCCTTGAAATCAGTAACCCTACTGCCAACCAGCCAACCCTCCAGAGCCTTGGTTGCACAATCTACAAAGTCAGTCCAGTCCTGAGTCTGTGCCTTCTGGGTGTCTCTGAACTTCAACCTGTACTGCTCAGTGGTTAAGCCAAACCCATCTATCAGTGCACTCTTCAGGACTTCATAGTCATCAGCATCCTCTTCTCTAACAGTGAGGAGCTTGTCTCTACCTTTATCTGAAAAGGAGAGCCACAAGATTGCTGCCCACTGCTTTTGGGGGACCTGTTGTACTCTACAGGCCCTTTCCATAGCAGTTATCCACTTATGGATATCATCCCCACTCTGGTAGGGAGGAACAACCTTGCTCAGGTTCCTATGGTCTGGAATATATTCTCTGCCTCTAGGGACACTGCTGCTGCCACCAGGGGGTTCTAACCCCTCTCTTCTAGAAGCTCTCTGGAGCTCAAAGGCTTCTTTATCTAATGCCAACTGCTTGGTTTTGAAGGCAAATCTTGCTTCCTCATACTGCAGCAGCTTGCACAGTCTTTCAGAGGAGGTCTCTCTTCTTGGGAAGTAGGAGTTCCTCTCCTGGACAAATTCTCTGCCAGAGTGATAGGAGCGGTCAGAGTCCCTAGAAAGGGACCTATGCCTCTCCTCCACTGTGTCAGTTCTCTTAGGGAGAATTCCTCTGTCCTTTTCAGACCCCTTGGGGCCTGGCCCTTCAATCACAGAGTCTTGGTCAACTTGATGTTCATCATCTGACCCAGACACTGTAATTGACCCACCCCCTGATTCAGACCCATTAGCTCCTAGAGCTAATCTAAGATCATCTGCTGTCAGCAGATCTATCAGGTGTAGTGTGGAGGGACTCTGTCCTATCTTCAGGTGCCTCTCAGCACACATGGCTTTCAAGTCAAAGAAAGTCATGTCCTTATACTGAAGCTGGGTGGATCCACTGGGTCCATCCCTTAAGGACATTCTAGTGTTGTGCAGTGTTGTACTACCTACACTAGTTTGTGGCCTACTGATCCTAGCTTGAGCTGTAGAAAGGGTGTGCTATCCCTTGGCACACAGCTCTAAGTTCAGTAGAACTTATTGATACTAAGGTTGACTTTATATGTACCTTGGGTACCTATAGTGGTTTTCAGTTACTAATTCAAATAGAGATTTTCTGGTAAAACAATAGCAAGCTGTAATCCCACACGCTGCCACCAATGTGAGAAGTTGGCCTGGTATATGCTGTTCACTAGTTAAAGTGGACACCTTGCACCAGTACAATTCGACTCTTATGGTAGGTAGGTTTAAGACAACCTTTATAGAAAGCTATCCTAGTGGTAGCTGTGGAGAGCAGCCTTCAGGCTAAGTCTTGGAGGAATGTAAAGCAGCTTGTTTTACCACACCATCTCTTGAATCACCAAATGAAAAGACACCACACAGGTATATATATCAAATATATATGTATTTATTACTAAACAACTCTCTACTAATCTCTTTATGAGATTAGAAGTCAGGAACATATGTATAAGTCAATGTTTTATCAAAATAAGTTAGCACAAGTAAATATCACAATCTTATCTTGGCTAGACCGTGGTCTAGAGCACATAGAATCGAGGGACCCCAAAGAACCACCCCAGGTAGTTGTAGGAGACCCACAGGGGACGGACGCGGTGTTCAGACACTGGTGCGAGTCCTGTACGAGTCTATGCGAGAGAACGCGATTGAGTTATCAATGTTACAGGTCCCTGGCGTGTTCGAGGCGAACACACCGATCGGTCAGTACGAGTCGAAGGACGCGGATACTGGTAGAGTTATAAGGGAGTTGGACGCAATGTGTCTAACACAGACGCGAACCCTGTACGAGCCAGTGTGAGAATCGCAAGGGGAAAATAGGAGTTTTAGGGCACTTCTAGGGTAGCTACAAGCAAGCCACTTACAGGGTAAGTAGTTCTAGGGCCCACACCCACAGGAGCAACGTAGTGCTGAAGTTACCTCACCCAGGGGAGCCGGGTGCATAGGTGTCCTTTGGTGTCGGGTCGCGGCGTCGTTCTCAGTGGGAACCAGTGAAGACTTGCTGCTTGCGACGACAGAAGAAGTGTCCGTTGGAATCCAAGCCTGGATTCGGAAGGAGGAAGACCTGAAAGCAGAGGGGACAGTGTTCAAAGTCACTTGGCAGTGACCCGGGGCAAGGAAGATAAATGCCCACCGTCGTTGAAAGGATTCAGGTCGTTCACTGATGTCTTGACTCTTCGACCACGAGGTCCAGGAGGCGTTGACGACAGCCAGGAGCTGGATTCAGCGTGTCCCATGAAGTCTGCAGCTGACTGCGGTGTCGGCGACCCGATTGGAGCCAACAAGCCTTGGTAGCAGCAAGTCTTGTGGAGGGGACAAAAAAGTCAATGGTGCAGACCAGCAAGGTCTGGGGGACTTACCCAGCGAGGGTATGTCAGGGCAGGCCTGGAGCAACCAGGGGAGCCCTTTGGTTTTGTTGAAAAGTCTTCTGGGGACCCATAAGCCGGCTGGCAAGGGATCGCAAAGACGCCTCAGGAGGATGCACTCAACAGGGGCCCACGGTCACTCGGGACGGTGTAGGCCTCTGATTTTGGGAGGAATCTCTGCTAGAGGCTGGGACCACACGTGGTCCAAAGCACACGTTCGTATAATGTCGTGGAGGGGTTGCACTCGACAATAGTGCACGGTACCCAGGGGCTGCGGTTCCTCGTTGCTCGTGGGGTCCACTTGCCTCAGCTTCGCTGGGGACTCACGATGGCCTTGGAGAAGTCAGGAAATCCTCTTCCTGGGCTGCAGGGACTTCAGGCTCCGGCGGGAGCGGCGTAGTTTGTGACCGTCGTTGTAGTTTTTGGTGCCTGCCAAGCAGGGGAGTCACTCCTTGACTCCAAGGGAGATTCTTCAGTCTTCCAGAGGTAGTGGAACGTCGAAGATCCAGGATTCTTCTTAAGAGCGTTGTCCAGGGGTATCTAGGTTGCAATGCACCGGTTCCCCCTCTTATACTAAAGAGAAGGGAGGGACTAGCTCTATGACCCCACCTATGGGAGGGTCAGGGGGGTGGGTGGCTACACCCACTTCCCTTTGTCCAGTTTCGCGCCAGAGCAGGGGCCGGTAGCCCCTGAGCTGGTTTGAACTGGCATATGCACAGAAGAGCCTTCTGCTTCCCCAGTGCAGGACTTCAAAGCACTCTAGGAGTGCACCCACCCAGCCCCAATACAATAAACCCTGTCTGGGAGGTGGTCACACCCCCTTGGGTCAGGATACCTATTGTTGGGCCTCCTCCACTGCGCTGTTGGTCATCAGCAGGAGGGCAGCCCAGTGTCTGTGACTGGTGGCATCCATTTTGTGATGCCAGGGCTCTTCAGGATTCTACCGCGTTTCCACAGTAGGTACATGTCTATCCCTCTAGAAGGGTGGAATGCTACCCCCGCCGCCAGAACTGGTGGGGGGGTAGTATTCCAAGATGTTTGACACCAAACACGACATGTTTCCGTGCAGCCATCCCAACGTTAGCATTTAACGCGAGGTTATAATGCGCTTAAGAGTATATGGTCAGGCTGCACTATAAACTGCCTCAGAGAAGGGTCTCCGAATGCTGCAGAGGGTCTCTGCTCATGCAGGGGCACCCTCTCACATAGGAACCAAGCACTCTGCCTTCAGGATTGATAAGGCCTGCCATAGGAGTGACTTATAGGTTTATATGTGTGTATCTATGTAGTGATATAGGTAGCCTATATCACAGTAAGGGGTGCCTGCACCACCTTACCCAGGCTGCAGTAGCAGACCTGTGGTGTCAGATTTAGTCTGCTTCCCAGGGGTGGCATAAGACATGCTTCAGCCCCTGGTAGGCCTGTGAAGTACCTATGCCCTTGGTACCTAAGGTACCATATACTAGGGACTCATAAGGTACCACAGTATCCAATCACTAGTGCACCTAGAGTGCACTCCAAGTCGTTTAGAGAGAACAGAGAGGTTGGGGCCCTGATTGGCAGGGTCCCAGCCAGACTATAGCCAGAAACCAGTGTAAACATCAGAAAAAAAGTGGGGGCAACATAAGAGGCAGATCCTACTCTCCTACACATATCTACTATGATATGTGCTGTTTCTCTGTCCCCCTTTGGATGGTTCACTTTTGGCTGCCTTCCGCAACACACAAGCAGAGTGCCACTGCACGGTACTTCAGAAGACACTCCTAGAGAGACCCCAACACGAAAGTAGAAGATGGCTCGCTGAGAAGCCCCAGCAACATAGGGGAGAAGATTTTGTTGCAGAGAGGCACCAGCATGGTACTGCAGCACATCACAGTCAGGCTAGCAAATATATTTGGTTCTAAATATTATTCACAAAAGTGTCACCCCACTGGGGTGAATAACAGAAATTCTGCATCCAATAGGACAATATTTTTGGAAACGAAATTTAGGACAAAATATTTAAGTTAACAATATTTTTGTCTACGATATGCTGAAATAGAATTTTAAAAAAGTGCTGTACATCCTCTCCCATTAGCCAGGGTTGCATAACAGCCACCAATTGTACCTTTAGTGGATTTACCATGTGCATGTCTGTCTGACCAAGTTAATAAATAACTTGACCCATAGTAGTGGGAGACTGAAATTCCCTGTTTATTGAAAGATAGCTTATAAGCCTCCATTCAAACCATGAATAAATTCATAGTGAAAGAGGCCAAAATTACCCTTTCACTTCCAGCTGTAAGAGTGCCTAACAGGTAACCTGTCATCAGGACATAGTATAAACACATATTCTGCGTGGACCCAAATGGACAGTATTCACACACTGAAAATTGTTTTGCCTCGCTTTAATGACTCAATAAATAAAGACGCATTATTTTTTAAAATTTATTTATAAAGTTTTATACAGCGCGTTAAAAGCAGTTTGGCTTCTTTTTTGAATGAAGTGATTGAGGGATCAGTCTGATTTCAGGGGGCAGGGAGTTCCAGATTCTAGGGGCCAATCCAGAGAAGGCTCGGTTGTAGGTTTTCTTTTTTCGAAAATGTTGAGGTTTCAACAGTAAGGTGCTGGTGCTTCTAGATGATCTGCCACCACCGGACAGTTCCAGTTTGTCAGCTAGGTACTTTGGTGTATTGAAGTGTAGGGCTTTGTGGGTCATGCAAGCAATTTTCATCTGAATCCTTGCCTCATAAGAGAGCCAGTTTAGTGCCTTCAGATCTGGAGTGATGTGGCTGTACCTTTTCGATCCAGTGATGAGCCTTGCAGCAGAGTTAAGGGATGCCCTTAGTGGAGCCAACTTTGTTCTCAGCCGACCACATAGGGTAGCACTCCCATAGTCTAATCTGGGAATAACTAGCGCTTGCACTGCTGATTTAAGGTCGTCGAAGGGGAGGAACGGTTTTATTTTTCTTAGAATGCTCGTTTGAAAGTTTGCACTTCTGGTGGCTGAGCTGATGTGTTCTTGCATGTTGAGATTCTTGTCAAGTGTAATTCCTAGTGATCTTGTGGAATCTATAATGTGTGGAAGGCAGTTGAAAACTGTTAAGTGTTTCATCCAATCTTCAATGTCGAGGGATCTTTTTGGTGGGGCAATTAAGAGGAATTCGGTTTTGAGCAAGTTGAGTTTAAGGTGGTTTCTGTTTAGCCAGTTTTGGGTTTTTTGCAGAGTTGTGTTGAGTAAACGGATATCCTCAGGAGAGGAGATTTTAAGGTATAGTTGGGTGTCGTCTGCATACATGTGGTATTGTACATTGGAAAATTTCAGAATTTCGGTTAGAGGCTCCATGAACAGGTTAAAGAGAGTAGGTGATAAGGTGGACCCCTGAGGGACCCCTAAAGTGACAGGAGTGGTAGTGGACAAGGATTGATTAACCTTAATTATTTGAGTTCTGTTGTGTTGAAATGAGGCAAACCAATTTAGGACAATCCCTGATAATCCCATTCTGTGTTCAAGTAATTCAAGGAGGCTGTCATGTTTGACCGTGTCGAAGGCTGAGGATAAGTCTAGGAGGATTAGGAGGCAAGATTTTTTCTGATCTAGCATTTTAAGCACGTCATCAACTATATGGGTAAGGTCTGTGTCCGTGCTGTGACCCCTACGGAAACCGGATTGGAATTGGTCAATAAGGTGGAACTGATCAATGTGATTGCATAGCTGGGTATGTACACATTTCTCAAGGAGCTTTGCCAGAGAGGGAATGGTGGAGATGGGATGGAAGTTATCGGGGTTCGTATGATCCACTGTGTTTTTTTTTAGCATTAGTGACTGCGAGTGAACATGGTCTCCCGGGTAGCTTGGCTCGTCACAGCCCTCATTACCATGCATTTAGTAGTGTTGTGTGAGACACCTGAATGCTTACACAAGAAGGTAACTGCAATCTAGAGTGAAGCTGCGTGACCTTTACTCTCCCCCGTCCGGCCATACAGTACAGACCCCCGCCCCCACACACACACACACTTTATCTTCATTCTTTTACTAAGATGTTCTTATTCTCCCATAGGGGGGATGAACTATCTAACCTACCATGGTGTTCTTTACTCCCTGGTGTGATTTGTCCTCGCGTAGCCCTTCCCTGAGAAAAGAAAGAAAAATGTTTAACAGAGAAATTCCGATCTGGTCTACAAGCGGGGGGGGGGGGGGGAGAACAGAAAGGAAAACCCCCGGGTTTAGAGGGATCTCTCAGTGTTAAAGCTAAGGGTACAGGGTACACCAAGTCCCTTAATTCACTCACTTCGAGTCACTGGATATCGTGCCCTGTACAACAGTACAGTCACGGTTGTTACCCTCATAACATTTTCTAGTACACTTGCGTAGCCCACCTGAATGCCTGTATGACAGGGCTTACCTAGCCAAGTTCAGAGTGTTGAGAGGGTGACACCAATGCCTCGCCTGAAGCAACCTACCCAGGGTCACCTCCCTGACTAGCAGAGAAGGGATCTGTGGGAAAGATCCTATATCACTAGCGCACCCACGACGAGTCTATACCTCACTCAGTCCTAAGTTAAGTATTCCATAACTCGTCTCTTTCTCAGCTCCAGCCCCAAATTCCTACATCACCCTACTCAATATTCCAGTTTGATGGTACACCAGCATCAGCCAAACAGAACGCACCCCACTGAACAATGTAACATCCTCACGCAATGTGATCAGCATATTTTATAGGATCTTTTGGAAAATCCAGCATTCCGTATACAACATTTATTTAATTATTGCATTTGTAAATGGTGTCATGAAGCTAGGAACCACTTCAGTGAACTTTTGGTAGAAGGAAGGGAATTGAAATCGCAGAAAAAAAATCTTGAGGAGGCACTGGCTGAAGTGCCATAGTGCAGGATGGCAACAATAACACAATTGGCTTTAATCAATTCAAAATTAAGGCTTTGGGCAACACCAGGTTGACTGGATGGGTTTAATGGTGAGACCAGTCTAAGGAATGCGTGCACTGAGTGCAAAGGCATGCTGTGAGGAGTTGAGGACAGAGGTCAGATTGTAGTCAACAGTAGACATGGTTTTTCATACTCCTCTGGTACCTCAAGAAGTCTTTCTTGAAATGGCCGTGAGTTTCTAGTTATTCAGTAGAGAAGATCCCAGCTCGTGGAGCTATCTGCCCATATATTATTTACTTACCGTGGCTTGAGGACAAGCATACTGTAGCTGGCTGACTCCAAGCTCCTGGAGGGGGTGCATCACAACAGGATCCTGCAGAGGTAGCCTGCAGTTTAACTATAACACTCTTAATTAACCAGCTCCATGCCTGGAGCTGTAATCTTCCTGCGATTACCAGGCGGGCCTGATCTGATCTAATCATGATGGCTTAAGATTGAGCCAGGTTGTTTGTATTTGGGCCCTTTAAAATTTGTTAAAATCTTCATTGAGAAGCCATGTGTGTATGATGTTGCAGTAATGAAACTGGGAGACGACCACTGTGAGAATCAGGGCTATTTTCAGAAGAAGGAGCAGAAGAGAGAGGATTCAGTAGGTGGTGGAACACGTTTCTGGTGACTGCAACTCCCACAGGTGGCCTATTTTCTGTCTTGACCTTGGAGGTGTGTCTAAAGCATCCTGCCATGAGAAATGTAAGTGCAAGGGATGCAAGAGTAACTTGGATCATAGCAGAGACTGAAGGACATTGCAGTAGTTGGAGCTCAGTGCAGCTGACAGCTGTGACGGAGGTACTGCATGAACACTTGGGTGGCAGTTTTGTGGCTACGATTACCTTCTGGTCCTCGTCGGCTGCCTGGACACTAACTGTGATCAGGAGGACATGTAGATCGGAAATAAGATGTGGTCATTGTTTTACAGACGACGAAAAAAGAGGATATTAGCCAAATGTATGTTACTAGATATGTGCAATGTTTGTGATCCTTTACTGAGAATCTTCACTTTCTTCTGGGGATTTCACAGGACTTGAGGACATGAAGAAACCCAGCCTCATCCTCTGCTAGATATCTGACAGGGACTAAGGTGTGATCCATTGGGAGAGGAAGAGAGGCATACTACAAAGAACAACTATCGACGCAGACCATCTTCTTCACCTGCCAAACAACACCGTTTTGAAACTGTTGATGGTTTATACTTTCTTTCATTGGCTGCCACAAAGTTTTCTGGACTGGCACTTCGAGGTTACTCTAGTGAGGCTAGAGGTGCTCCCCCTCCACCCTGGCTCACCCACCTTGACATTAACTTTGGGATCTTCCTATGACTGTTGAGACCTATCTAGCTGACCGATTCCCGGTGGAGCTACCTGCTAGCTAAAGAGGAGTTGGGCTGTGGATTTCCCCCGCGACCATCACCTACCCAGCCGGACCTTGGGCAGACTTTCCTTCGTCTCTCTGTCGCTTTCTCCCCCTACCCCTTTTTCCTTTCCCCCACCCCTTCTACGCTCCACTTTTCTCGTCTTCCTATACTCTTTAAAATGTTTTGCTTCTTAACCGAGACCTTGCTATTTGGCCCTGGCCGGTGGAGCTACCTGGTAGCTAAAGAGGAGATGGGCTGTGGACTTCCCCCTTAGCCGTCACCTACCCAGCCGGACTCGGGGCAGATTTCCTTTCGTCTCCCTGTCCTATCTTCCCTACCCCACCTTTCCTGCCCCCTTACCCTTCCTCGCATCTATGCTTTTGAAATGTTTTTCTAGCAACTGATGTTACCTGATTCTAATGTACTGTGTAATTTTGTGGAACCTTATGTAAAGCGCTCTGATACCTTCGGGTCTAGCCAGCGCTATATAAAACTCTTTAAATTTAAATAAAATAAATAAAATCAGGATCCTGACTGATAAACTGGCACCTCGAAATCAAGGTTAGGATTATTCTGAGCCCCTAGAGTTGAAGATAACAAGTTGATTACTCGGCTGGTCAATTCCTAAAGAAAGTTGTATATCTGCACCAGTGGGCCTACAACCTCGCATATGTATTTTCTTGTCTAGCACTACTTAACCCCATAGCGTGTTAGCGTGCATTAGACTGAGCAGTAATAAGCAGGAAGGAAGTCCCATGAGTACATTTAACTGGAAGCAAACTGTAATCATTGTAACTTTTTAAATTAGAGTTGAGAGAGATCATTTCAAAAAGAGGGGGAAAGGGTATGGGTTAATGGAAGGGGAGAAATAGATCATTAATAGAGAGAGGGAACACAAGGAAAAGAAAAGAAAACCATTAGCAGCTTTTGTGTCAGTCTTTCATTTTTAGACCGACATCAACAAGAGAATTTACAGATTTGGGTGAGTTTTAAATACATACATTATGAGTATTTTTCTGAAAGAACAGATATTCGTTGTGCATATTCGATATTCAGGGAGTATTAAAAAATGATGAGGCAGCCCTATAAAATGATTTGGAAAGTGCATATTTACGGCTTTCAGGAATTCACAAACATTTCCTGACTTGCTCCTGCATACCTAGGACAGTCACAGATTTCTAAGTCTACACCTCAAAAGCTGTTTTAAATTCCATTTTCCGTAAGCAAATACACATGTTTATTTCCTCTGGTGGAGGTGGCGATCTACATAGTAAGCGCAAATTAAGGCTTTACTCCGCCCCACGCCAGGAGTAAATTTCAGATCTTTCTGGAAGGGGGTCGGAAGAACTTCATTAAAACCCACAGAAGTGTAGATTTGTGGCTATGCACCAACTCGCAGCCCATCCTGTCTTGTAACGCCCACACCTGACCCGTGAGTAGAAATATTTCTTAATTGAATATTTGAAAAACACTTGAAGAGAGGTATTTTCTTGAGGTGAAATATCGAAAAATGGAACAGTATGAAGTAAAACTACTAAACAGGTAAAGTAGACTTCCACAAAATACGGAGGGCCTTATTTATGAGCCCTGTACGCCGCCGTTGCGTCACTTTTTGCACAATCAGACTCCTGGCGAGATCAGAGCCCTGGCACAATCAGTGGCCTTGGAAGTCAGAGTCTGGATAAATCAAATATGGGCCTCAGAACGGTTATGTGTAATCAGGATTTCTGGGTGAGATAGTTCCGTTGGATAATGCACCTACTGCTAAAATATCTTATTGCATGCACGTCCCAGGCTCACATCCCGGTAGGACAGATGTAACTGTGATTATGAACATCTTTATTTCATTATTTTGATATCATGCTACAAAAAGCGCAGTCACTGCACTTTACAATGGGGCTCTGAAATGACACCATAGTGCTAGAGTTACAGGTGGGTGCCACAGCAGGTACACCTTAGAATAAAAGGGGTGGCATAGGTGGCGGATCTGGTTAGTTGGTTCAGAGGAGAGAGATAACTGGTGAGGAAGGTAGCAGTTCTAAATCTTTTGACTGCTGTAGACACTCCCACAGAATCATTGCTGGAACCCGAAGACCTCCTCTGAGTCATTATTGGAAGCCGGGGACCCCCAACCTAAGCTATTTCTGCAATTCGAACCTCAAAACAATACACAAAGATACAAAAACATGTATACATCAAACAAATACCCAAATGTTGGAATATTTAGTGTTATTCACACTCAAATTTGGAAACGTTTTCAATTTTGATTCTTTATTTTTATATACTTTATTAATTTTCATTTATTAATTTTGTTAAACATCCGCGGACCCACTAAAGAGCCTCGCGGACCCCCAGGGTCCCCAGACCACAGGTTAAGAATCACTGCAGTAGGCTGGTTGTTCCACTTGAATAGCCTTGCATATGTGCAATGAAAAGGTGCTGGAATGGGGGGCTTATTTGATTCAGAGCCAGTGTCCTTGCAGGATGATGGGTAGTGTATGGTACTATCACCAGATGCATTGTGACCTTGTCTGGTCACCAGGTTTCGTGCACCTGGTGATCTGAGGTTTTGAGACCAAAGATAAGCAAGGTACAGTCTACTCACTTGAATAGCAGTGAGGCTGAAGCATCAACCCAGTGGAGTAGTAAGGGCTTCATGGGCCCTAAAGCAAGGAAGAAAATGGTCTCCCTATTACACAGACGGGTAGTACAATACAGCCATGATCGGGTGTAGTGGGCCCCTAAAGCCCATGGGCTTGGTGCCACTGCACCAGCCACCCTATTAACAGCTACGCCCCTGCATTAATCCTGTAGCAGAGATTCGAGGGAGGAGGGGACTGAGTTCAGTTGGTAGTTTTAGGGAGATGCAACATAGACCTTTGACATTCTTCATGTGTAACAGGAAGCAGCGTTTGGGTCAAATATGACTCCAGGGAGGGACTTGCCCTGGAAACCAAACTGTTGGGTTGGAAGGATCGCTGGGCATATATGGAACAGATCTGAAGTTTTTTGGGATAGTTTTCCACGGCTGATCAATAAGAAGTCAATTTTGGCAACATTAAAACACCTCTGTTGGAGAACACCTATTCATTGATGGTTAGGAAGGGTTTGCACCATTAGTGTCCAGGGAGAGATAGGTGGCATCTGTGTACTGCACAACCAGGAATCACTGGGCTCTGGCTTCAGTGTCATCGATACCGGCGGGAACAGAAGTGGGGATATTGATCGTTGTGTGAAGCCTCTTGTTCGGGGAAACTGGTTAGAGCTGTGGGAGCCAACTGCTTCTTCTTGGGGTCTGATCATGATAGAAGGACCAAGAATACCACTACTCATTCCAGGCTCAAATGGGCCTCTAGAGTCTACAGTAGGATGGCGCCTACAAGGCCTAGCAGGATAGTGTCGGCCATATAGTGCAGGTTGAGCCTCAAGAGAGCTCATCAAGGGCTAGAGGTGACATCTTGGTTCTTTGGGGTGCAGCTTGGTAGCAAAGGGTTTTAACCGAAATGTTTTGAAACTTGTAAGATTGCTGTTTTTTCAAGGGTTTTTCTAAGTAGGGGTAAGATGCACACTGGAGGAGAATGAAGAGAGAAGTTTGTTTCTTCACACTTCTGTGGTGGATGCTGATACTGTGACAGGGCAACACCTGAGAGGTCGCAGATAGTAAAAGAGGGGTTTGGGGTTGACAAAAGGTAACTCTTGCCAAAGTCGTTGGTCGTAGTGCTTTGAGCTAGTCCAACAAAACAAAATGTCAGTCCGTTATAAGGTTTCAGTTCCCAATCTTCCACATAATTCAAACCTGTAGTTGTTAATGATGCCTGGGAGGCTGTGTGTCCCTGATTTGGTGTTAGAACGCTTCCAGGTTTGTTAGTCTTTGCTGGCAGTTAGTTTGAACTTTGGTTTATGCTAAGGGATCAGTTTCTGGGCTTTGGCTCCGGGTTCAGTTTAAAGGTGCCAGGGAGTTGTGGCAGACGTGTCAGGTTCTGGCTGCAGACCGTGGTCTGGTATTGTGGCATGAACAAAAAGGGGGGCAGTGATGGTTGAGAACGTGTGTAGGAGTGAGGGTCTTAGGTACGGATAGCCCCCAATTTTTAAAAGCCAAACACCTATTTTTGTTTGTATGTAAATTATTATTGGCATTATTAGTTTATTATTGTTTGTTTTGTTATTGTTAATAATATTGGTGCTATAGATAGTAGTGGTACTGTGAGGCATTCTGTATTCAAAGGAGACAGCAATGAGTGTGCAGCCAGATGCTCGTCTTTAAAAGCTGGACTGATTTAGAACATCACAGATACCAAGGCACTGAGAGCAGGTAAGGCCTGCTAGGCCCACCCAGTCTTCCAATGTCCTGCCTCTTGAAATCTCTCAGACTCTCTCTTTTTGCTCCACATTATCATGAACACCCACCCCCTCCCCACCCGGGGGTCGGTCCAAGGCCTTGTTGATTCCTGTCACTCCGTTTGCCAGGCATGAAGTAAGCCTTCCAGTGGCGCCAGGCCCGGCGCAGATCCCGCCCCAGCGACGTTACCTCAGCGCTGGTGCCACCGCAGTGAATGAGGTGAGGCTGTTCCTGAAACCGATGCCCCCGGGGAGGGTGGGGCGCAGTCTAAATGGAGACCGATCAATAGCAGCGCATCCGCCCGGCTGTCGGCGCAGAGGATCAGTGACAGCCCCAGGAACTTACCTCATCACTTAGGAGCCCTCCTTCCTCCGTGCCAAGGTCGCATCCCTCCCCGCCTGAGCCTCACCCCCGTTGTCCTTCGGAAGGCCGAGTGTAGCTCCTCACTTGTGACTCGCCTCCTGCCGCTTCAGCAAAAATATTGTGCTTATTCATGTGTTTTAAAGAAGTGCATGGGAGAGGCAGACGTCATCTATTCTGTCCCACCTTTTTCGGGGTCGATGGTCCATCTAACCTCTGCCTCTAACGCCAGCCCATCTCAGGTACAACTAAACTCCCCGCTTGGAATTAAAGGTTATACGCGCGAAAAAGTTCATCGGCAATATTGACAGTTTGTGTCTTAAAAGTGCACCTGCTGCAATAATCTAACAGGTTGTTATTATCTAACTCGTTTGTACTCGTTTTATCGACCTCTAAATGATGAATATCAAGGGGCCCTGCCGGGATTCGTTTGAAGGTTGATGCAGGCATTTAAAGCAGGTGTGTTAGCCCACTGAACTTTCTCACTGTCTTCAAGCGGGGAGCCCCATCTTTTGTACCCCAAGTGTATCTAAACCCGACGAAGGCTCCCCGAAGAAAGACTCGTTTTACTTCAGATCGTGAATAAAATACAACACTAAATTACCCCAACTAGTGACCACTGAAAACACAATGTGGTCGCTGAATATATGGAGAAAGAAAGAGTTTGCTGTATGTGCACTGAACTGACATTGTTGATCATCGCCACAGGTAACTAACAGCTCCATACGCTTCCAGCTGTGCATCTGGGTTGCTAGTGGGTGAAGGGGGGAGGGAAAGGGACAGGTTTTAGCTGTTAGTAAAGAGGCATCCCAGGTTGGCAATGGCATTATGGCCACAGCATTCATACCTCGAAAAACATGTAAAATATGATCAATCATTGGTTTTGAATTAAAATAATGGGAAGGTGAACACGGTTTTGTAAAAAACGATTACTGTAATGCCTTCTGTCACTGAGAAGCAGCTACATACAATAGGGGAGTGATTCAGTTAAGGGATAGAGAGGCTGGAATCATTAATATGAAATTCAAACATAAGGGTGCCTCAATAACCATAGATGCAATTTCACTTATACCACAGTAGTCTTTTTAATTGACTCTGGGCTCAAATTCTGTCACTGAGAAGGCACTGCTGGGGGAAGATGACTCTACTCTAGACCCTACTGCAGCAAGAAAGAATGATCAGAGAAGATCAAGCTGCGAGATCCTATAGGCAATGACAAGAGGGTTCTGGCCGAGGATCACACTGCTGAGACCCTACAGCACCCAGGCTCTGCGAAGGCAAGCTGACAGCCCCGGGGATGCCAAAGCACTGACAAGGCATACTAAGAAAAACCTTCTTTGATCCTGGAGTCCAGTATCACCAAGAAGGCACTCAAGGAACCTCTACCAACCAAAGGACACTGATTGAGAACTCTGATGCTATGTACCAGTGGTTCTTAACCTTTTGATTTCTGTGCATCCCACTTATAGATTACTGGAATCCGGAGACACCCCACTGAATCATTATTGGAATCCGAGGACCCCCACGAAGTCATTCCTGAAAGCCATGGACACCGGTGTGAGCTATTTTGATGATTTGTACAGCAAAACAATACAGAAAAAATACAGAAACAAGCATTCATAAAAAAATGTATAATAATATTGTATTTAATTCTCAGATAAATATTTAAAATAACCTAAATGTAATAGGCAGGGTGAACTTTTCTAAAATATTTAATATTTAATTTTCTAAACAGTCGCGCACCCCGTCAGTATGTCTCATGGACCCCCAGGGGTCCCCGGACCACAGGGTAAGAACTGCTGCTATAAACCATCTAATATATACTGAAAAGGCATTGATTGAAAAGGAGTACACAGCTGAAGACTGAAAAGGCACTTATGTAAGATGCCATCCATGTTTGAGTCTTCTAGCAATGAGAAGCACCAAGAAAGCACTTGTGGAGTAAGGAAACATGACTGGAGCTCTTGCAAAGAGAGGTCACTGTTGGAGCCTTACAGCCCCTGGAGACCTGCAGGACTGCAGCAGCATAGCTGGGTGGGTGGGGGAGGGTCACAAGGTTTAGAGCCCTTTAGCACAGAGAAAGCACCGAGGGAGTCCTATAGCACATAGAAGAAGCTGGTGGAGAAAGCTTACATTACCTGGTATCCCAAAGTACCAAAAATGCATTAGTGAAGAAAGGGCACTCCTAAAGCAGAGATAAGGCACTCCTTTGGGAAACAGTAGGGAAGTGGGTTCCACCTGTGAAACTCCAGAGTTTTTTCACTTTTATATTTCTGAATTTCAAACTCTGCTGTGGGCTGAGGCTCTGGGATGCAGTCTCACTTACTGTAATTGTTCTGATAATTGATTTTGAGATGCAACCTCTAATGCCCATCTTTTAGTTATAAGGCCGGCTGCCTACAGACAACTAGAGTAAGGATCTCTGGGTAAGTTGAAAGTGGCACCTATAAGCACTGAGGCACATGTGTAGATTGAGTGAGAAAGATTGTTGTCTGACTCTGCCTGTCACCTGCACATAGGTAGCCTTGATGGCATATGGGACCCAGTCAGACTTGTATGTGGCCTGAGGCATAGTGATGCTAGGGTATTATAATTAATTTCTTTTTGTGTAAAGTGCTTGAGCTATAGGTTGTTTTCACATTGTGCATTTCGTGTCTAAAATGTGTTAACTTATAGCTTTGATTGCATGCTTCAAGAACCAGTAGATTCCTTAATGTAGACATTCTCCTTGGTTATTTATTGGGAATCTTTCATATACATATGTATATGAATGTATGTTTTATGCATCTCCACTACTGAAATTCTGTGCTGGATCTACGGAAATGTATCTACTATTTCATTCAGCTTTGAATAAGTGAGATATTAATGCTACGTTGTATTTCTGTGTGGCATATTATGGTGGTTATTAATATGGCCTATCTGTGCTGTGGAGGAGGCATGAAAGGTGTTCTGTCTGACACTGGATTGTTGAATGGTTGTGTCTGGAATATCTTAGAAGTGCTCAGTTTGCCAATTGTCCAACATGATAATTCATTTTAATCAAGGCACATATTGTAAAGTTCAAGGAATTTATGATGCATTTCGGCTGAAGTCATTTCAACAGTCATAAGCCTTTTACATTCTAATATGAAACCTATTGTTAGACCTCGATCAGAGATTTGAAAATTTGGGAGTCGTGGCAGTCACTGAAAGGGAGACAGGAGAGATCCTCTGAGGCATGGGGAGTTGGAAGCAATAAGCTCTTAGGTTGTTGCATGCCAGGCGTGAGTGGGCCATCCATCTATTGCGTTTATAATGAAGAAGAACCATACTGCAAGTTATAGAAGGCTAAGAATATAAAAAATACGACTGGAGAAACTAGTAACGGTCAAAATAGGACAAATGGAGATCTTTGGGGACGCTTTGCTTTCCATCAACTAAAACAAATGCATTTTCCTTCGTAGTGCATGCTGAAAACTGACTTGCTTCAAGACGCTCTTAAATATTTGATGGATACAGAAACAGAAGCATGGCCATAAATCCAATTTCCCAAGCTTAGAAAATGTGGTCAAACAAGGTAGCTGGGATTTCTGTCTAGGTTACCTGGTAACTACGTTTGCAAATTATCTTCTAGATGTTATTTGATCCTAAATGGTGTTTTAATTGGGCATGTACTGTCCGGTACTGACCTGCACTTCTTTCATTTGAGAGAGAGAGAGTAGCTGCACTTCTCAGCACGTCTTCAATGCATTTCATAGGAGAGTACCTTCACTACTCAGGAACAAACAGGTACTCTAAATAGTGAGTGCCTGCACTTCTATAGTTGCATTTAAAGTACTGAAGCAGACATTGTAATAAAATAGTTAATGCCAACCAACATTCCAGGATGATGTAATGTAATGTAATGCAACATGGATTTGTAGCAAACTTATTACCCGTGAGGGTATCCAAGCACAGAATAGGTGCAGACTCTGCATGTAGGTTCAGGTGACGAGCTAGGTTTTCAGTTTCTTGCAAAATTCCCTAAGTGATGTTGCTGCACTGATGTGCTGGGGGAGGTTGTTCCAGGATTTGGCTGCCAAGTAGGAGAACGCCCTGCCTCCTGTCTTGCCTCTATGGATACGGAGGTGGGGGAGGGGGGGCAACATGAGCGATGCAGAATGGAGGTTCCTGGTTGGTTGGTAGAAGAGTAGGTGGTGGTTGAGATAGGTGGGGTCCAGGTTGTGTAATGCCTTGCAGGCGTGGGTAAGCATCTTGAACTGGCAGCATTTCTGAATGGGGAGCCAGTGTAGTTGGAGTTGAGATGAGATGTGCGTGCAGCGAGGAAGGTTGAGTACTAGTCTGGCAGCAGCGTTTTGAATGGTTTGTAGCAGATGTGCTGATATGCCATAGTAGAGTCTGCTTGTGATGATGGCCTGGGTGACGGTCTTTCTGGTGTCTGGAGGGAGCCATTTGATGATTTTTCTGAGCATGTGGAGGACGTGAAAGCAGGCAGAGGTGATAGCATTGATTTGATGTCTCATAGTGAGGATGGTGTCCAAGATGATGCACAGGTTTCTGGTGTGGTCGGAGGGTGTGGGGGTAGAGTCTAGTTCTGTGGGTCACCAGGTGGAGTCCCAGGGTGAGCTTTTGTTGTCACAAACAACACTTCCATTTTGTCGGCATTGAGTTTGAGGTAGTTTGCTCTCATCCAGCTGGCCAAGTTGGTCATGCACATTTTGAAGTTAATTGATCACTGCACAAAATACGAACATTTGGAAAAGTACACACCATTGGCTACAAGGGCTGAGTACTGTTCTTATGGAAGTGCTTCTCTGCTGGTATTCAAGGTTAGGTTTACAAACTATACCATCACCAAGGATGAGCAGAACCCGAGAACTGTACATAAAGCAGGCCTAGGTTCCAAAAGCGCGACAAGACAAGCCAATAGTGGTGTTGCGCTATACACCAACAGATAACATAACAAAGAAGCAGCAATGTCAAAACAGCAAATTTTCAAATGTTTTCAAAGAAATCTGCACATTCCAGCAGCATACATTCATTTAATGAATTATTTCTCTTTTTCTGTTCAAGTAGTTATTCCAAGAAAAAAGAGTAACTTTAGCTAATCAATTTTAGTTGGTGTGTGGAAATGCAGAAAAATCAGCTTGACTAAATTGTACAGTACTTCGAGTAGGTGAATGGTGTCACCCTCTCTCCACCCTGAACTTGGCTAAGTAGGATGGCTGTTATGTAGTACAGGGCAAGATATCCAGTGACACAAACCGTATGAATTATGGGACTTGGTGTTCCTTTCACCCATAACTTCAACACAGGGAGATACCTTTAAACCTGAGGGTTTGCTTTCTGTTGTCGCTGTTCAGTAATTTATTATCATCGAACGGGGAATTATGTGCTCCCTTCAATGGAATGGCACAAATTGTAGAGTAGATAGGAATTTTGTGGTAACTAATGTGCTCTATTTTATCAGGGAAAAGTTACTCAAGGACAAACCATACCAGGGAGAAATAATGAGAGCTGTGACGAGGCAAGCTACCCTGGAGGGTGAATAGACATAATATCGAATTGCAAATATCGAATTACAGTAATATCGAAGTTGTAATATCGAATGTCACATAATATCGAATACATGAATATCGTAGTCAAAAATATCGTTTCTTTTTTATTTAAAAAATATCGAAGTATAAAATATCGAATAAGTAATATCGTCAGTAGATAATATCGAAGTGTTAGTGTTGTAAAAAATATCGACAAAAATTTATAGAACATGTAAAATATCATTTTTTAGTTAATATTTAAATATTTTGTATTGCTATTAATTTTGTATTATTTTAATTGTTTGAATATTATTTTTAAATTGTATAATTTTTTTTTTTGTAACATATGTTTTAGGAGCGGGATGTTTGGTTATTAGGGGATAAGGGTGGGGAGTATTTTAAAAATATTAGTGTAAATTTAGGTATTAATTTAAAAAAAATTAAATTAGAAATTATTTAAAAAACGAAATTTATATTAAAAATATAAAATATATGTTTTGTTTTAGGAGCGGGATGTTGGGTTATTAGGGGATAAGGGTGGGAAGTATTTTAAAAATATTAGTGTAAATTTAGATATTAATAAAAAAAAAAAAAAATTAGAAATTATTTTAAAAAACGAAATTTATATTAAAAATATAAAATATATGTTTTGTTTTAGGAGCGGGATGTTGGGTTATTATGGGATAAGGGTGGGGAGTATTTTAAAAATATTAGTGTAAATTTAGATATTAATTTTAAAAAGTTTTAAATTAGAAATTATTTAAAAAAACGAAATTTATATTAAAAATATAAAATATATGTTTTGTTTTAGGAGCGGGATGTTGGGTTATTAGGGGATAAGGTTGGGGAGTATTTTAAAAATATTAGTTTAAATTTAGCTAATAATTTAATATTTTGTAAATTAGAAATTAATTTGAAAAAAGGAAATTATATAAAAAATATAAAGTACATTTTTTTTTAGGAGCGGGATGTTGGGTTATTAGGGGATAAGGGTGGGTAGTGTATTAAAAATACTAGGATAAAATTTACATATTAATTTAATTTCTTTAAAATTAGAAATTATTTACAAAATCGAAATTTAGAATAAAAATATAAAAAGTATGTTTTTTTTTAGGAGTGGGATGTTGCGTTAATAGGGGATAAGGGTGGGTAGTATTTTAAAAATATTAGTATAAAATTGATATATGAAATGAAAATTTGAATTTTGGAAATAATTTAAAATATGAAATTTAAATTTAAAATTTAAAAATAATTTTTTGTTTTTAGAGTGGGATATTGTGTTATTAGGGGAGAAAGTTGGGCAGTGTTTTAAAATTAGTTATATGAATTGATATATTTAAATACAAAACTTTAAATAGAAAATTTAAAAAAATTAGGGGCTCATTACGATACCCGGCGTAAAAAAATCCGCCAGGCATGGAAGCGGCAAAAATCCGCCCGCACACACCGCCTGAACACCGACCACGCCATTATGAGTACACAAACCGAAAACCGCCATCGGCGGAAAAATCACACAAAATACCGCCCGCCATCGTCCGAGTCGGAGTCAAACCGCCCGCCACGGACGGAAACACGCACGACAACACAAAACCGCCCGCCCACACGGCCGACACACCGCACGTGAAATTACGATCGCACCGCCATGAGCGCGGAAAAACAACAAATATACCGCCCGCCAGCGCAAACAACGCCGATGAGAATCGACACGGCAGAAGCCATGGCGCCCACGTACCTGCACAGAAACCATCCGCACACAAAACCAATAGCACACAACATGGCCAACAAGTCCACACAGCAAGGCACACACAAATACACAAGCACAGTACACATCCCGAAAACACCCCCCGGACAAACAAAAAATACAAAGGCCAGAACCCCAGACACAACACACCTGAAAACAACAGACCATGAGGACACACCCACATAGGTGAGTACAAAAGCAGCACTCCCACAGACCACAACCCCTTGCTACATTGCAAACCAGAGAGGAGAGGAGAGGACACAGTGACACAGCAAGGACAGCAGCACACCACAGAAACGCACACATCACAACCACCACCACCACCACCAAACACCGGCACCACAAACCCCCTGCACATTACACAACACACACCGCACCAGCACCACAAACACCATGGCACCACAAAGGATGCCCAAGTTCACGCCCATGGAGCTGACGGTCATGGTCGACGAGATCATCAAGGTGTACCCACAAATCTATGGGAACATGGTCCAGCACACACCACTAGCCACCAGAAACAGAATGTGGAACCGGATCGTAGACCAGGTCAATGCAGTCGGGACCCTGCCCAGGAACAGGGTCGAGATTAACAAACGTTGGAATGACGTCAAGAGCCTGGTCAAGAAGAAGGAGGGCAAAAACAGAGAGCTGGCTGCCGTCACTGGCGGAGGGAATCCCGCGCTCTTTAAGACCTTCAAAGCGTGGGAGGAGAAGGTGCGAGTCGTAATCCATCCGGAGATCCTCGCCGGATTAGCAGGGGAGTGGAGGCTGGTAAGTACAAACTAATGTATACCAGCACACCGCTATGTACTCACATGCACTACCACCATGCCACAGCTCCCAGGGACAAACACCCCCATGTCCAGCACACAATACACAACACATCACACACACATGCAACAGACACTACCACACACAGCCCAAATCGAACAACTGTAAGATGCGTGGGGACATGTGTACACTAAGCCAGCCACGTAACCACCAACAGGTCCCCAAATATGCCAGAAGCGCCACAACGAGCACCCACCACACCCATGTGTCCGCCACAGCTGCACTAACCGACAAGTAACAGGTAAGTGGCAGGAACACAAAGTGCAGTGGGTGGGAGGGTGGACAGCCCAAGTACAACACACACCAGGCCCCAGTCCCACAGCACAGCAAGGAGGAGCATCCCCCACACCCACGTGTCAGCCACCGCAGTGCACAACGACAGCCGAAAGGCAGACATCACGGTCCACAGCAATCGGTGTCAGTGGGTGTACAGCCACCCCCACGACCCACTACACCCCCCACCCCCACAGACCTGCAACATGGAGCACCCCCGCTTAGAGCCATGTGGCATCCAGTACAGTGCACGCACGAACAACTTGCAGGTGGGAAACTGGACAGGGCTGGATTACTGGAGGCATGAGGACCATAACACCACCAACACATGGGACATGTCACGTAGCACACGGACACGCAGCACCGCCCACCGTCACGAACAAGTGAACAATGTGCACACGGACATGAACAGCAGACTCACACCCCACATGACCCATCACAGACATAGCAACACCCAAGGAGCCACGTCTGCATGCACAAGCCACACTGAATATAGTCCCACACGGCAGCCACTGTGCAACTCATCACACACAACCGAAACACCATTGAAGTCCTGTCCATGTAGCCCCCACTGCCTGTCAACCCCACACCCCACAACTACGCAAGACAAACAACACTAGACGCAACAGAGCGGAACAACAGAAATGCACACGAACACCACTGAACCCATCAAACTCACAGACACACCATGCACATACAACATACCATCCATCCCATCCGTCAGCCCCAGTCACATGAAAGGCATGTCATCCGCACAGCTGCCACACATTCAGCAGTCACGCTAAGACACATGCCCATGACCAACCATGTGCCAGAAGTCAATTAAGCGCACGACACACTGTGAGCAACAACACACAACATGGGCCACACCCCCCCGAGCACTGCAGTGATGCACATGGCACAGGGCAGCACGCACACCAAGGAGATGGGACAACTGCAATACGTTGGCTGGCACACAACTATCACTCACTCATAACGATGCGTCCAATGCCATGTCCAGTAACCACAACAGACAGCAAATATGCAGGGCATGTCAGGTATGCACACACCTCAGACCATGCACTGTCATGCAGCCACAACACATGTCACGTTCGGCACCCATGGCTCACAGCATGTACCCCAAAAGCATATCCCCTCCCAAATGCGAATCTGGGGCATGGCCCCCATGTTGCCATATGCGTTCCTAAGCGTTCCATTTGAACCCCAAAAGCATATCCCCTCCCAAATGCGAATCTGGGGCATGGCCCCCATGTTGCCATATGCGTTCCTAAGCGTTCCATTTGAACCCCAAAAGCATATCCTCCCAAATGCGAATCTGGGGCATGCCCCCATGTTGCCATATGCGTTCCTAAGCGTTCCATTTGAACCCCAAAAGCATATTCCATCCCAAATGCGAATCTGGGGCATGGCCCCCATGTTGCCATATGCGTTCCTAAGCGTTCCATTTGAACTCCAAAAGCAAAGTACAAACCAGACCCAGGATGGGCCAGGAGCCCGCATACACCAGAGTCACAATGAGTAGGGGCAAAGCAACACACCCATCGGCATGGCCAATCCGTCCCATGCCACATGTGCACAGCACACAGTCCCATTGCCTAGCACACACAACTACAGATGCCACAGCCACACACTCGCCTCCGGGAAACCCATGTACGAGATTGCACGAACTGCCAATGTCAGACGACTAATACATACTTCGCCAGGTGCAACACAATAACAAATCTCATTCTCTCCACAGGTGACGAACTGCTGGACGCTGGGGATGGAGACAGCAGCCAGCACAGCCAGCCTACAAGCCCCCAACGAGGACACACGGATCTGGAGGATCTGTCCACCTCTTCGGACACGGACCACCAAGCTGGCCCATCTGGCGTGGCAGGGCCCAGCCGCTCCCCAGGACCCCTCCTACCCACCAACCCATCATCCAGGGATGCTGAACAGTCCCAGTCCCCTGCTGCCACTGTCGTTGCGGCCACACCCACGGTCATTGCGGCCACTACCACTGCCGCAACCGCCACCATCGCCGCACCGACCACCACCGCCTCCACCACCACCACGTCTTCGCTGGCACCAGCCCCAGCGCAGGTGGTGGCCCGGCCGACTGGATCCACCCTGGGAGCCACAGCGAGGACCGTGGTGAGCAATGTGGCTAGTGGGCAGGCCGGTGGCAGCAGGACTGGTAGGAGGAGCAGGGTCAGGGAAACGCCAGCCTCCCCTGGGAGCCATGCCCTGCCTCAAATGGCCAGAGTCCTTGGGGCCTATGAAGAGGCCCAAGGACAATGGGCCAGGTCTGCTACTGACACGCGGGAGGTGCTGGGGGTGCTGAGGTCCATGGACGCCCATATGGGCCATTTCGTGTCCCGTATGGACCAACTCGTGGACCTCATGGGCCAGCTGGTGGTGGCGGTGGGGTCACAGGCAAGGCCAGCAACACCACCTCCGCCACCACCTGCTAGGGCGCAGGCTCGGGCAGCAGTGTCCACTTCCCCTGCGTCCACAGCCAGTGAGCACACCTCACCCACCACCAGCAGGTCGCCACCACACACCCCCCTCCCAAACGTGGAAGGGGCCGTCCGAAGAGGAAACAGATCTCCCGGGAGGACTTCGCACGCTCCAGTCGCAAGTGAGGCAGCCAGCCAGCCTTCCGCCAGCCTTCCTTGACCAGCCACTGCATTGACTTGCTCTACGATCCCACTCCACACAGCCATCTGGATGGCATGTGTGTGTTGGACTATGGACATAGAACCAGTGGGTACACCCTGATCATCACGCAGCCATGACCGCACAGCTCATTGTCACTGCACGCACCACTTTTGTCATCACCTTACACACAATCACATGTCACAGTTTGTAATAAATGCACCTTTTTCACTAACTGCTGTTTGTGCCCTGTGTTTTATTTGTACGGAATACAACGGCCACCTTGGGCGGAAGGGCACCTGATGCGTGGCATGGCAATGGAATCCGGAGGGCCTGTAGGGACCTAGGGGTGGGAGACAGAACAGGAGCACATTCAATGAGTGTGTCACACACCCATCACACAGTACATGTCAACAACTACAAGCAATGTACACACATCGCACAGAGCAATAGGGCACAATGCCACAGTCACCAACAGTGGCATACTACCCTGGCCATGGAGCGTTGACACACTGCACGCAGTGAACATACGGCCACCCTGACACAGCACACACACACCTGCATAGATACAGACACATCATCCGTCGTACATGGACACTCACCGTCAAGTGAAGTAGCGGGCGATGAGCTGCTGGCGCACATTCCCAGCTTCCTCCTCTCCGCTGTCCACCTCACTCGAGCTGTCCTGGTCTGCGGGCTGGGGCCCTGGTTGATCTCCGTCATCCACAATGAGGGGGATCTGCTTCCGAATGGCCAGATTGTGCAGCATGCAGCACGCCACCACTATCTGGCACACCTTCTGTGGGGAGTACGCCAGTGCACCCCCGGTGCGGTCCAGGCACCTGAACCTGGACTTGAGGAGGCCAAAGGTACGCTCGACCACACGTCTGGTCCTCCCATGTGCCTCATTGTATCGATCGTCTGCTGGGGTGCGAGGATTCCTCAATGGACTGAGCAGCCATGCCCCATTCGGGTACGCAGAGTCACCTGGGTGTGAGGGACACAGAGAACCGTAGCTATTCCAACTGGACAGGGGACAGCATCGCACAACCAGCACACTACACCACTCCACATACTCACCGACAATACAGGCACGATCCTGTTGCAGATTGGCCATCAGTCGTGGCAAGATGCTGTTGCGCATTATGTGTGCGTCATGGGCCGAGCCTGGAAACTTGGCACACACGTGGGTGATCACCATGTCCGCAAGGCACACCACTTGCACATTCAGGGAGTGCGTGTGCTTCCTGTTGCGGTACAGGTGCTCAGTGGCCTGTGGTGGAACAAGGCCAACATGAGTGCAGTCAATGGCTCCCACGACGTGTGGGATTCTGCCAAGGGCATAGAATGCACCCTTCACTGCCGCCAATTCACGAGCCCTGGGGAAGCGGATGTACCTGTTCCGGTACAGCATCATGGCTGCCAGTACATCCCTCAGCACCTTGCTGAACATGGGCTGGGACATCCCTCCTCCACTGCCCACTGTGTGCTGGAATGACCCAGTGGCGAAGAAATGCATGGCGGCCATCACCTTAGCCGTGGGGGTGACAGCAGTCGGATACACCCTGCGGGGACGGAGATGGGGCTCTAACATGGCACACAGTCGATGCAGAGTTGGCCTGTCCAGCCGAAACTTCCTGATTACCTCTGTATCGTCCATGTCCGCCAGCAATTGGTATGGGCGGTCAATGTTCGGTCTCCGCCTGGGTTAAATGGCAGAGGACACATGTCAAAGCAACACGGCACATAGCAATTTTGCATACACATCACTGACATGACTGAGCAAGCACATGAGCCACAGCCCAGCTGTCAAGCTGGGACGGCACGGCCACAATACACTTACACAGGTCTCCCAACAATGGCAATGGCAAGTGAGACATACCACTGCCATGTGCATGCACATGGTGATCTAGGCCCCAATGACTTGCGGGGCGTGCTGATGGGGACTGACTGCATATCCGTCAAGCGGCAACGCCACGGCAACATGAGTGTCTGCTGAGCATGGAACTGCTTCCGAGGCTGGATGAGTATGGCACACGACGACGACGATGTGGGCACGGGCTGAGCGGCCAATACAAGTGGGACCTGTGGCACGAGGGGATATGAGACAGTAGTAGGTGTCAGCACTGCACCCTATGTACAGCACTGTACGGATCACAGCTCCCGAAACATTGACTGGTGTCCACATTGACAGCCCCATGCCAAGACGGCTGTGTGCTTGCAGTCACAGGTGAGAGGTTACATTGCACGTGCCAGGTGGCAGACGTACATAGTGGGAGCTGGCATGTGTGTGCATGTGTCTCCTGTTCAGGATCCACCAGATGGGCGCTGACTCTGTACTGACCATTGGACACAGCATGTTCCGTGGAAGGCTTGTGTGTGTGGGATGGTGGCACTGGATGTGCCTCCGTTGGGTGGGGGGCCATGCACAGGGCGGGTACGTCGATGATTGCGCATTGTTGGTCACGGTGGGTGCACCAACTAAGATGTGTTGCCCTGTGTTCAATTCCTATGTCCGCATGATGATGGACTGTGGATGTGGGCAGACTACACATTGGTCGATGTGCTGTCTATATGCATGTGCCTTCACACCAGGCACAGCTGCCCCTGCACATGTGACCCCTGCTGGACTCGCTGCTGGGTCTGTGGAGCTGATGCACCTTCTGCGCGTGGGGCGGACAGCTCTCCTCACTTCCCTCATTGCGCATGTCATGTCTTTGCCGCAGGTGACATGGATCATGGAGGGCCCACATGTACGCGTGGGTAGGCTACACATGATTGTTCACTGGTCGCCACCCCCAGTCAGTGTTTCGAATGGGAAGGTTGTCGTGCTGGTGGTATGTTCGATGTGGCGGATGGGCGGGCCTAGGTGCGGGCTTACATTCCGGACATGGGGGGTAGTTGGATTGGCGACTAGTTGCAGTACACACGGGACACGTCTCTTCCTTTCCACATCTGGGTCATCCCTTGTACTAACTGACAGTGATACAGTCATCTTCGCCCCAGCCCTCATGTCCTCCCCTCGCCCCCCAATATGCATGCTCACCTGCGAGGCTAGCGCTTGCACAGGCAGCCCCAAGCTCGCACCAGAGAGGGCAAGGAGTGTATGTGTGGGTCCAGTTGCACGAGTGGGCTGTCTCAGGGTATGATGTGTGGCGGGACGCCGTCCACCTGCGTGGTGCCCCAAATGGAGACCCGGCCTGCATGGACTATGCATCACAGTCTTCGCCTTCCGGATCCGCCACCTGCGACACCCAGTGGCTGTGGCTGCCCTTGCGGCCATGCCGCGTCCGTCTGTGGCTGATGGCCCACACATTCACTCTTTGGCCTCTCTGGGGAGGGCTCAGGGGTGGTGGCGCACGCGCTTGCACTTAGTCGCAATGGCATGTGGCGTGGTTGGTATGATGGGCAATGGATGGGATGGTGCGAGCCACCTCCCGTGACGTCAGTGCTGCTCGTGCTGTGGTGCGTCCCCCTACACTTCCATTTGACTTGTGCCATGCTAGACGTTGAGGTTCTATTGCCTGCGTGATATGACCAGGAGGAGCGCGAGGAGACCTCTCACACGCCATGCTCCACTGCCATCCCGTGCCCTGTATCGCCTGTGCGGATTGACTATGTTGGGGTTACACCTGGTCGACTGGGGCTGTGTGTGCCTTGTCAAGGGGCATGGCGGGCGCACAACAGGATCCAGCTTGTCCACAGAGGGTGGGCTGAGGTGCGCCTGGTACCGCCTTGTACGTGTGCCCGGCTGCTGTACACACACGTGTTCACTCCCCCCGACAGGTGTCCTCTCACAATGCCCAGGGAAGCGGTGGTGTACTGTTCATGAGCCCTCCCAACACGGCGTGCTCCAACTTGGCATGTGCGCATCTACCCGTCGCACCCACCCACCTGAGCACTGCGTCCATACGACTTCACACGACACATGTGTGTCTTCCACAGTAGTGCTACTCATTTGCGTTGACATCCAATACCAGTGGACTACATGGTCATGTCACGACTGCCGTGTACTTCACATACTCTCATCCTCTCTCATTCGTACTTGTGAAATGAGTCAGCGGAGACAGTTTTGGTTTCAAACATTATATTGAGTCTTCTGTCCTCTGTGATGCAGTATAGTGGACACTACTGGCAGCGGAATACATGTTGAGGATATACTGAGCATGATTACAAATGGGATAGGGTGTGGGGTTACATCTGCTTGGCCAAGGCTGTGCTAATGTACATTTACGTATAGCTGCGGAGCTGCGGACTTTGACACAGACGGTATACATGTAGCCTACCAGACCGCTCGGCATCATGGGCACAGTCCATCTCAGTTCCATGTGACAGGTTTGCTGCGGTTGTTCCTCATGCACGCGTGCATGTGAGATGACATCAGGGCATGTGCTTGCGTGCATGCAGCGGCGTGCCACTTGTTGTTGCACTGTGGTGGTTACTGGACATGTCACAGTCACTGGGGTCGTGTTGTTGTTGTATGCACTTGTCGTCCATGCAAAGGTCCTGGTATGGGATTCCCGGGGCGGGGGTGGGAGGGGTGCAGCACCCACAGACTCCAGGCGACCTATTCATGTTCACTGAGCGGTGTGTGTGTCCATGTGCGCTGGATCCATGTCGTGTCCTGGTTGTTCGTGCAGTTCCGTCCATGTGGGTGCGATGCACAGAGCCCATGCCACTGCCTCCCACGATGCATGCGGTGTTCCTGGATGTGATGGGGAACAGTGTGCATGTCCCGGTCATATCCGATGTCATGGCGATGTCGTTGATGGTGTGGTTACAGTTGCCGGTCGTTTGGTATGGCTGTTGTGGTGGTGACTGGCCAGTCCGTGCGGAAGCTGAGCATGGGTGCGGGGTTGGACTTCATAGGTCACTCGGGGAACCTGCGTTGTGGTCCGACGTATTTACAGGTTGTCAGGTATGCGATGCCGTCCAGCAGGGCTTCCATGTCATTGGTGGTGTACATGTTTGCCAGCCAATGAAGCGGATGGTGGCTGTCAAGGTGTTGTTCGTAGGTTGTCCCTTGGAGGACCATGATGGGGCATGCTGGGTGACATTCGATGTAGCTGTTCTCGATGATCCGTCGTGTGGAGGCACAGTGGTTCCATTTCAGTGCGCGTGCGATGTTGGCCACATACGCCATGCCCCCATAGGCAGAGCAGGCCCTGTCGTGTGCGTCCAGAGGGAGGAGTAGTGGTAGCAGGTCCGCCTTCAGACATGCCGGGTTGGAGAGGCATATCTCGACGGGATGCTGGTAGGGACACCTCCGACAGTAGAAGACGGGCATGACGCAGCTGAACAATGTGATGCGGTAAGTCAGTCGGTAACTTACGTTCAGCAGGGACAGGAGATCGCATCCCAATGTATGTATCGTGTTGGTTTGGTACAGCTTGAGCTGTTCGGCGTAGTTGGGTAGGTGTGTTGCGGTTGCCATTTCGCAGCGGTTCGTAGAGGTGGCGTGCTCCGGCTGTGTGTGCAGTCTGCAATGTGCACGCTCCGGGGTTGCTGTGAGCTCTGTGTAGTCGTGGGGAGACAGGACTTGTGTTCTGTTGGCTTGTTTGGAGGACACGGGCCCTCTTCCCACATGCTTCTCAGACAGTTCAAGGTCAGTGCTGTGTGACTCCTTCCAATTAACTTGCATGTGGCCGACATGGGGGAGTGTTTTCTTCTTTCTTCCCCGTCCGTTGTGTGCTTCTGTGATATGCGCTATCTGCCCTGTGGTCGGTCTCCTCGGCATGCCTGTGTTGGTCTATTCTTGGACAATGGCTGTATTCACCGGCTTCTGTCGTAGGGCTGTGGTTTCGGTGTTGGAATGGAAGGTCATTCAGTGCTGTCTGCTCTCCCTTGTGTGGGCGGCAGGCTGCCTTTCCGCTCTGCGTTGGGCCTTGTGTGTGGATGTAATTCTTGGGCCACCTGTTGTCGGTCACCGGGCTCTTTGGTGTTCCGTTTCATGTGTCTTGTTCATATGTGCAGGGTGGTATGGGTCTTTCAGTGTGGTACTGGCGTTCCTCTTCCCGAAGGGGCCCTGCTTCTCCTAGTTGGTGTTGCCGCCGCTGTGTGCTTCGCCATGTTTGTTACACTGGGGTGTGTCCTGCTGTTGCGTGACTTCACTGACATGTGTGCGTCGGTTGTGTGGCGTTGGGTGTTGTCCGTGAATTGGGCGTTGGGGACATGTCTGTGGCCGGCCTGTCACGTGTCATGTGCGTTCGGGGTGGGGCTGGTGTGTGTGCTGCTTGGTTGTGTCCCTGTGTCTGTGTGCGACGCATGCATGGCGCTGCGGTTGGCCTCTGCGTTGTGCGCATGTGTGGCGGCGTCATCGCCGCTTTGGGGCCGTGACGGGGTGGTTGGTTCCTAGTCCCAGGTGGTGTGTACACATGTGTTCTGCGATGTTAGGATTTGGCCTGTGTGTCATATGTGGATGCAATGGTGGATGTGTAGTGTGCACGCGCTGGTGGGGGGTTGTCCGCTTTTTCCGCCCTTGCACTGTGTGCGCTGTTTGCGTGCACTTGTTGTGTGTGTGCCTACCTGCGTCTCCGCGGTACGTTGCTGTCAGGTCTCACCAGAGGGGCAGCCGGAGAACACTGACGAAGCCAAGGTAAACCGCAAGACGCCACGGACGCCAGTGGAACTACAGTTCCCATGAATCAATGGGGGACCACGTAACTGACGTCATCCCGTTCACGGAAGTATTTCAGCTCTTCCGAAGCCATAGCGGGTGCCGTTTACTATTGCCGCTGAAACGCCCGGAGCTCCATGAAGGTCTGGTAAGGGTGCACCTTGCACCGCATTTCCCTTGTTGTTACTAAGGCACTCAGCGGATGTGGCAAAACTCCCGTGGTTAATTTATCGACGCTTCGCTTGCACCGTTGGCTGAACCCATTTCCGGGTTCTTGCGGTGCAAACGAACTCAGAGTATTCTCCGAAAGAAAGCCGGCAAGAGGTTACTCCCCGGTATAGTGATCTGGAGTAGGAGTCGGGAGGCGGCTGCCTTCCCTACTGTATCGGCGTTCTCTCGTGTTGGAGAGTTTGTTGAACTCATGCAGAGAGAACGCATACGCCATAGGAGACTGTAGTTTTCTTGGCGTCTTCAATCCTTAGATGGTAGCGCATTGACTTGGAGATTTCCTTAGGAACTCCTGTCCGTTGGAATATTGAGTGCGTGTACTGTCTGTTGTTTTGTCAGTTCCTATCAGAAACATAGAAGATTATATTCATACGCTTTTGTTGCTTATACTGAGACTGTATCAGACACAGAGGGTTGAACACTATCCACTAGAGAAAAACTCTATGGCAGTGGAGTAGTGTGAGTAGCCCATCTTGATTTGAAAATCCTTCGTAGTTAAACTTCTCTAATACCTGCATGCGCGCAGGGGTCTCCTTTTTGTGTTATCTCACCACTAGAGAACCAGAACCTACCCACGTCTGCGTTGCACCCCACCCCCAGCACAGAAAAACTCTGCATACTTTGGCCGTGTGTGGAGCCTTGATTTCCTATTTATGACTACATTACGGAGGAATTTTGTTTTACAGGTATAATTAGGAAACACCAGCAGTACCTATATGTTTACCAGTGTATGTATGCATACAGATCTATATATATATATTTTGAGTTACATGGTTGTTATTCTTGTTTCAGGTCTCCTTCCCCGCTGTCCCCATCCTTCCCTTCCCCCGCTTGATCACTCCATTGAGTCTGTAACATTAATCCAGACCGTGGTGGTATCGAGAGGTGGACCATAAAGAGCAACATATGACCCTGAGGATTCAAGGCCACGACAGAGTAAACGGCCCACGAATTAACATCCTCCCGGTCGCAAGTTGAATATGGCCACTTTGGAAGACGTTATCGCGGCGTTGGCTTTAGTACAGACTGAACTCATGACCTCTAGAGCAGAGACCGCAACCTTACAGGCAGCAGTGGATAGGTTACAGAGGAATCCGTTTAACGCAGGCGTAGTACAGACACCCCACACAGCACCTGTGGTAGTGGAGATCCCTACACCCATTCCGTTGGCCACTCCAGAGAGATTCCATGGGGAGAGTAGTAAAGTACAGGTATTCCTTTCACAGGTGATGCTACACTTCTCTTGTAAGATAAAGGCGTTTACAACTAACCACGCTAGAGTTGCGTTCTTAATATCTTACTTGGCTGGGGACGCGGCACAGTGGGCGGTACCGCTAATAAAAAGAGACGACCCTTTACTATATGACTGGGATTCCTTTCTACGAGAATTCGAAAAGACATTCAACCGTAGATCGACTACGCTCTCAGCCGATCGGGATTTACTAGAGTTAAGACAAGGAAATAGAGATCTCATCTCATACCTTAACGACTTTCGCAGGCTTATTACGGAAACAGAATGGCCTGAGGCTAAACAGGCAGCTATCTTCCATCAAGGGCTCAGAGAAGAGATGAAGGATATATTGGCACAAATCGACCCTCAGCCAGTGTCGTGTGACGACTTAATAAGTCTAGTATTACGGCTGGATCATCGGCTCAATGAACGTAAGGGAGAACATAAAAACGGGAACGTATGCCCGCTCGGTCAGAGCCGCTCCGTCAATCGGATAACCAACAAACCACCAGGGCCGAACCCATGGAGATAGGAACCATACGTTCAGCGCTCACTACGGAGGAGAGAGACTACAGAAGAAAAAAAGGACTATGCATTTATTGCGGTAAGAAGGGACATTTTATAAGAGAGTGTACCCTGAGACCGAAGTATCCTCGTTCAGAACCTAGGAAGGTGTTATCGGTAGTTTCCCGCCACCGGCGGGAAACGAACGAGCTTGAGGATAAGAGAAGGGACCCCTTCAAGCCAGACGTGCATCCCTTCGTTGGACAATGCTCCTTTAGGAAAAACCGACCATTTCTTTTTGACCATAAACCTCCGGATAGGAGAAGAATGGCGCTCAGTGCATGCTATGTTGGATTCGGGAGCAACGGGATGCTTTATTGATCTGGAGCAGGCTCGGGACTTAGGACTCCAGCTGAAAGAGAAAGATATTCCGGAAGCTGTGTATGCTGTGGACGGGAGGCGGTTGGATACTGGTCCCATTCGATTTCACACCGACGAATTGGAAGTCTTACACGGCAGCGATCACATGGAAAGACTAGTGTTCAACATCATACAGGCTCCCCAGTACGGAGTCATACTTGGTTTACCATGGCTGAGAACGCACAATCCTCAGGTGGATTGGGTGGAGAAGACCCTTTCATTCACTTCTGAATTTTGCGTACAAAACTGCGTTCCAGCAAAAAGCAACCCGGCGGCGACCTTGGCCGGACGACATCATATCGCTACCGCTGCAGAACATGCAGTATTATTACCCGACGAATATGAAGAGTTCGCTGACGTCTTTAACGAAATAAAGGCAGAAACGTTACCGCCGCACAGACAATACGATTGTCAGATCGATTTAATTCCAGGGGCAGTCATTCCATCAGGGAGGGTGTATGCTCTAACCGAACCCGAGAACGCCCATCTTCGTGCGTACCTGGACCAGTACCTGGCCTTGGGATTCATCCGGGTCTCCAAATCACCCGCGGCTTCTCCCTTATTCTTCATCCCCAAGGCTAACGGGGAGTTACGGGCGTGTGTAGACTTTCGATCATTAAATGCCATAACGGTAAAGAACCGGTACCCGTTACCTCTCATTAGCGTTCTGTTGGAACAGGTAAAGAAGGCAGTTATTTACACCCGTCTGGACCTTAAAGGAGCCTATCATCTGGTGAGGATGCGCCAGGGCGACGAGTGGAAGACGGCATTCAAAACACGCTATGGCCTGTATGAATATTTGGTGATGCCTTTCGGTTTATGCAACGCTCCAGCGGCCTTCCAATTTTTTCTCAACGATGTGCTGCGAGAGTTCTTGGACCAGTTCGTGGTGGTGTACATTGATGACATCTTAATCTACTCACCCAACATAGAGATCCATGACCTACACGTGCGTACCATTCTACAAACACTGCGGAACCATCAGCTGTACTGTAAGATCAGCAAGTGTGAGTTCAAAGTCACCACCGTGGAATTCCTTGGCGTTCTGTTGACACCTTGGGGGCAAGAAATGTCAGAACGCAAAAATAAAAGCGGTGAAGGACTGGCCTACTCCAACGACAGTTCGGGATATTCAATGCTTCCTGGGGTTCGCCAACTTCTATCGTCGGTTTATCAGTCAGTTCTCCAGGCTAGCAGCGCCACTCACGCGTTTATTACAAAAGAAGATGGTATTCCAATGGACGGAGGAAGCACGACGAGGATTTGAGGCATTGAAGGAGGCGTTTGTGTCAGCCCCGGTATTAAGGCATGCAGATCCTGATAGGCCATATATAGTGGAGGCAGACGCTTCCGAATACGCGTTAGGAGCGGTGCTTTCCCAGCGTCACCTGGAGACAGGCCAGCTACATCCTGTGGCTTTTATGTCCCGGAAACTTAATCCCGCCGAACGCAACTATACAATCGCGGAGAAAGAACTGCTAGCCATTAAGAACGCATTTCAGGAATGGAGACAGTTCTTAATGGGCTCCAAACACATTGTCACCGTCTTTACAGATCACCGCAACCTGCAGTTCATGACGGCAGCAAGACACCTGACACCCCGACAGTTGCGTTGGATGCTGTTTTTTGCGGAGTACAACTTCCTCGTAACATATCGCCCAGGAAGGGAAAACAAAAAAGCTGATGCCTTGAGTCGCCAAACCACCCCGATTTCTCCCGACATTCCTCCCGAAAACGCCATCGTGAATCCCCAGAATGTAATATGTACTACGGTCACAGAAAGGTTCCTTCGGAGTGTCGCCAATAACATAAGGCATGACAAGTGGAAGGAGTGGTTAGAGAAGAACAAAGAATGGGCCGTGAAGGATGGACTGCCGGTACGGGGTAACCAGTTGTTGTTGCCTATTTCTTCGTTACGTAAACAGGTGTTCAGTTGGTGTCATACCATACCCTGCGCAGGGCACAACGGCATTGAAAAGACTACCGAGAGAGTGCTGCGCCAATTCTGGTGGCCCACGGTCAAAAAGGACGTAAGGACATGGGTTGGAGAATGTGAAGTATGTTGCCAGATGAAAAAGGCCCACACCCGGCAGGTAGGGCTTTTGCAGCCCCTTCCTACCCCTGCCCAACCCTGGGAACAGATTTCTCTTGATTTTGTGGTAGGGATGCCTCCAGACAAAGGACACACTGTCATTCTAGTAGTGGTTGATTATCTGACTAAACTGGCCCACTTCATTGCCTGCAAAAAGTTACCCACGGCTGGCGAACTGGCAAAGATCCTTTTGAGGGACATAGTAAGACTACATGGGCTTCCACAAACTGTGGTGTCGGATAGGGGTTCCCAATTCACTGCTAACTTTTGGAAGATGTGGTGTTCTGCGCTACGAATCACCACTAACCTGTCCACCAGCTTTCATCCCCAGACAGATGGCCAAACAGAAAGGGTTAACCAGACATTGAAACAATACCTCCGATGTTATGTGGATGTTACTTCCGAGGCTTGGGTAGATAGCTTGTGGTTGGCGGAAATAGCGTACAACAGCGCGTTGCATAGGTCCACTAAACACACACCTTTTTTCTGCACCTATGGGTTTCACCCTTGTTTTATTCCCTTCCGGCATCCTGTGGGCCAGGGATCTGTGCCAGAGGTACAGGAACGGATAACACACATCCAGAACACGCTACAGAACGCGCGTGAAGAGTTACGGAAGGCTAAGACCCAGTATAAGGCTTATGCGGACAAACATAGACGAAAGGGGCCCACTTATAAACAAGGCGATTATGTATGGTTGTCCACTAAGAACATAAGATTTAAAAAATACAGTATTTTTAATCCCCGATACATCGGCCCCTACAAGATTATCAAACTAATAAATCCGGTGGTGGTCAAATTGGCTTTACCATCCTCTTTGCGCGTTCATCCTGCATTTCACGTGTCTCTGCTTAAACCTTCACATCACAGAAGTAGGAAGATACCGGTCCCTGTCATGGTGGACGGGGACTTTGAGCATGAGGTGAGGGGTATTCTGGACTCCAAGATCCATCGCACCAGGTTGTGGTATTTGGTTGCGTGGAAAGGGTATGGTAACGAGGAAAATTCCTGGGAACCCGCTGCAGGGGTTCATGCTCCCCGATACATTCGTCTGTTCCACAGCAAATACCCTCTGAAACCATGCCTTTGTCAGTGTTCTTCAGAGGAGGGATGTACTGTCAGGTCTCACCAGAGGGGCAGCCGGAGAACACTGACGAAGCCAAGGTAAACCGCAAGACGCCACGGACGCCAGTGGAACTACAGTTCCCATGAATCAATGGGGGACCACGTAACTGACGTCATCCCGTTCACGGAAGTATTTCAGCTCTTCCGAAGCCATAGCGGGTGCCGTTTACTATTGCCGCTGAAACGCCCGGAGCTCCATGAAGGTCTGGTAAGGGTGCACCTTGCACCGCATTTCCCTTGTTGTTACTAAGGCACTCAGCGGATGTGGCAAAACTCCCGTGGTTAATTTATCGACGCTTCGCTTGCACCGTTGGCTGAACCCATTTCCGGGTTCTTGCGGTGCAAACGAACTCAGAGTATTCTCCGAAAGAAAGCCGGCAAGAGGTTACTCCCCGGTATAGTGATCTGGAGTAGGAGTCGGGAGGCGGCTGCCTTCCCTACTGTATCGGCGTTCTCTCGTGTTGGAGAGTTTGTTGAACTCATGCAGAGAGAACGCATACGCCATAGGAGACTGTAGTTTTCTTGGCGTCTTCAATCCTTAGATGGTAGCGCATTGACTTGGAGATTTCCTTAGGAACTCCTGTCCGTTGGAATATTGAGTGTGTGCACTGTCTGTTGTTTTGTCAGTTCCTATCAGAAACATAGAAGATTATATTCATACGCTTTTGTTGCTTATACTGAGACTGTATCAGACACAGAGGGTTGAACACTATCCACTAGAGAAAAACTCTATGGCAGTGGAGTAGTGTGAGTAGCCCATCTTGATTTGAAAATCCTTCGTAGTTAAACTTCTCTAATACCTGCATGCGCGCAGGGGTCTCCTTTTTGTGTTATCTCACCACTAGAGAACCAGAACCTACCCACGTCTGCGTTGCACCCCACCCCCCAGCACAGAAAAACTCTGCATACTTTGGCCGTGTGTGGAGCCTTGATTTCCGATTTATGACTACATTACGGAGGAATTTTGTTTTACAGGTATAATTAGGAAACACCAGCAGTACCTATATGTTTACCAGTGTATGTATGCATACAGATCTATATATATATATTTTGAGTTACATGGTTGTTATTCTTGTTTCAGGTCTCCTTCCCCGCTGTCCCCATCCTTCCCTTCCCCCGCTTGATCACTCCATTGAGTCTGTAACATTAATCCAGACCGTGGTGGTATCGAGAGGTGGACCATAAAGAGCAACATACGACCCTGAGGATTCAAGGCCACGACAGTTGCGTCCTTGGTGGTGCATCAGCAGAAGCATGGGAAGGGCCTGCAGTGCTGGATTCATGCCCGGGGTGCCGCTTCTTCGTTGTCCGTGCTCGGCGTCCGTGTTTCCGCCTCTCTTTCACGTGCAGTGTCTCTTTGCCGTGGGAGCCGTTTGTTTGCGGCATCGTAATTTATGCGCCGGGCGGGACGTGTTTCGTCGGACGGTGTGTGTCAGTTGTGCTGCGCCGCTACGTGTGCGGGCGCACTTTGATGGCGGACGGTGTTGCTGGCTTGCCGGCGGTGTTTGGCCTGCTTTTCGCATCGTAATTGGGCGGGCGTGTGGACTGCTGCGTGCCGGCGGTAACTGGTGGTTTTTGCATCCGCCAGCACGGCGGTTGTGCTTCCGCCCGCCATCGTAATGGGCCCCTTAGAAAGTGAAATTATAAAAAGGAATTTTTTTTTTTTTTAGAAGTATGATGTTGTGTTATTAGGGGATAAGGGTGGAGAGTGTTATTTAAATATTATTTTAAAATTAATTATTAAATTGAAATTAAAAAAATTGAAATTTATTTGAAGAAATAAAGTTAATTAAAAATAGAAATTATAGGTTGTTTTTAGTACTGGGATGTTGGGTTATTAGGGGAAAATGGTGAGGTTGTTAAAATTGTAAAAAATATATATTTAGGGGCCGATTCCGATTCGGGCCGGAAATCTCTCCGACCGAGCCGGACCCAGAGAGATTTCCGACCGAATCGGACCCGTGCAGCCCGACCGAACGAGTACGATGCGTCCGTATGCTATCGTACTCGAGTCGGTCGGACTCCCATTGAAGTCAATGGGAGCCGGTCGTACAACGCGTACGCGGGCTCCCATTGCCTCAATGGGTGTGAGGCGAACAAGGGCGCCCCTACAGCGGGTACGCGGCGAAGCGACTCGCGCCGTACATGCACAGGTAGGGGGGACCCATGGGTCCCCCCTGTGTGCGACTCGTGCGGCTACGCGTACAGGGGGGTCCGACACGGACCCCCTAAGTACGGCTCCGCCTGCTCTTTCGAGCCGGACGGCGCGTGTCGGTCGGACTGCTCGCGGCGCGCATCGTACTTACCCGGCCGGGGAACATCTCCATTGCGCGATGCGAGTCATGTCCGAGCGAGTCGGTCGGTGCGGTTAGACCCGGGAACGAGTCGGTCAGAGCGGTTGGGACGCCCGAACGAATCGGTCGGCGAATTCGCATCGTACTCGCTCGTCCGGACGCGCGTACGAATCGGTCGGGACATAGGGCTCCGAATCGGATCCGGTTATGCCGAATCCGATTCGGAGCCCTACCGGCCGAGATCGGAATCGGCCCCTTAGTGTCCAGCATCTTCCTGACTTAATACTGACTGAAGTGGGAATAGTAATTTATATATGTTTAATGTCCAGCACCTTCCCTGAGTTAATATTTACTGAAGTGGGAATAGTAATTTATATATGTTTAATGTCCAGCACCTTCCCTGACTTAATTTTGACTGGAGTGGGAATAGTAATTTTATATGTTTAGTGTCCAGCATCTTCCCTTACTTAATACTGACTGGAGTGGGAATAGTAATTTATATATGTTTAATGTCCAGCACCTTCCCTGAGTTAATATTTACTGGAGTGGGAATAGTAATTTATATATGTTTAATGTCCAGCACCTTCCCTGACTTAATTTTGACTGGAGTGGGAATAGTAATTTTATATGTTTAGTGTCCAGCATCTTCCCTGACTTAATACTGACTGGAGTGGGAATAGTAATTTATATATGTTTAATGTCCAGCACCTTCTCTGAGTTAATATTTACTGGAGTGGGAATAGTAATTTATATATGTTTAATGTCCAGCACCTTCCCTGAGTTAATATTTACTGGAGTGGGAATAGTAATTTATATATGTTTAATGTCCAGCACCTTCTCTGAGTTAATACTGACTGGAGTGGGAATAGTAATTTATATATGTTTAATGTCCAGCACCTTCCCTGACTTAATTTTCACTGGAGTGGGAATAGTAATTTTATATGTTTAGTGTCCAACACCTTCCCTGACTTAGGGGCCGATTATGATGGCGGGCGGACTTTGTCCGCCCGCCATCGCCCCGGTAAATGGGACCGCCCGCTATGTGTGCGGCAGTCCCGCACATGTGATTAGGATGCCACCGCCACGGTGGCGGTGGCATCCCCCATTTCCAGCATTGTGGCGGGCGGTGCTCACAACACCGCCCACCACATTGCTGGAAATGCATGTTGTGCATCTGCATGCACAACGTGACAGGCACCGCGCGGTGCCTGCCACCTTGTGCATGCAGATGCAGGGGGGTACCATAGGTACCCCCCATGTGCAGCCCCCACCCCCCCAACACCCTGGGGGCCCGCAACGGGCCCCCAACAGCAAAGACCGCGAGCCTTTCCATGGCGGCGACGCCACCATGGAAAGGCTCATCTCCGCCGGCATCATAATATGGATGGCGGTGTCTTGCAGACACCGCCACCATATTAAACCCTTTCCGCCCGGTCGACTGTTCGGCCGGGCGGAAAACATGCGGACGGTCTTACCGTCTGCCGGGCTCCCCTCCGCCATGGTAATATGGCGGGGGGAATTTGTTGGCGGACGGGCGATTATGGCGGGCGGATCGCCACCGCCATGCGGGCGGTGGCGATCCGCCCGACATCGTAATCGACCCCTTAATATTTACTGGAGTGGGAATAGTAATTTTTATATGTTTAATGTCCAGCACCTTCCCTGAGTTAATACTGACTGGAGTGGGAATAGTAATTTATATATGTTTAATGTCCAGCACCTTCCCTGACTTAATTTTGACTGGAGTGGGAATAGTAATTTATATATGTTTAATGTCCAGCACCTTCCCTGACTTAATTTTGACTGGAGTGGGAATAGTAATTTTATATGTTTAGGGGCTGATTCCGATTCGGGCCGGAAATCTCTCCGACTGAGCCGGACTCGGAGAGATTTCCGACCGAATCGGACTCTGGCAGCCCGACCGAACGAGTACGATGCGCACGTATGCCATCGGACTCGATTCGGTCGGACTCCCATTGAAGTCAATGGGAGCCAGTCGTACGACGCGTACACGGGCTCCCATTGACTCAATAGGCACAACGCGAACAAGGGCGCCCCCTACAGCGTATTCGCATTGTTGCGGGTCGCGCCGTACATGCACGTGTAGGGGGGACCCATGGGTCCCCCCTGTGTGCGACTCGCGTGCCTACGCTTCCAGGGGGGTCCGACACGGACCCCCAAAGTGCGGCTCCGACAGCTCCTTGGAGCCGGACTGCGCGAGTCGGTCGGAGCGGTCGAGGTGCGCATCGTACTTACCCGGCCGGGGAACGTCTCCATTGCGCGGTGCGAGTCGTCCCCGTGCGAGTCGGTCGGAGCGGTCGGGTCCTGCGAACGAGTCGGTCGGAGATTTCGCGAGCGCACGCATCGTACTCGCTCGCCCAGACGCACGTAAGATATAGGGGCCGATTCCGATCTCGGCCGGTAGGGCTCCGAATCGGATTCGGCTTAACCGGATCCGATTCGGAGCCCTATTTCCCGACCGATTCGTACGCACGTCCGGGCGAGCGAGTACGATGCGTATTCGCCGACCGACTCGTCCGGGCATCCTGACCGCTCCGACCGACTTGATCCCGGGTCGAACCGCACCGACCGACGCGCACGGTCACGACTCGCACTGCGCAATGGAGACATTCCCCGGCCGGGTAAGTACGATGCGCGCCGCGAGCAGTCCGACCGAGCCGCGCACTCCGGCTCGAAAGAGCTGTCGGAGCCGTACTTTGGGGGTCCGTGTCGGACCCCTGTACGCGTAGCCACGCGAGTCGCACACAGGGGGGACCCATGGGTCCCCCTACCTGTGCGTGTACGGCGCGAATCGCTTCGCCGCGTACTCGCTGTAGGGGGCGCACTTGTCCGCATCGCACCCATTGAGTCAATGGGAGCCCGCGTACGCGTTGCACGACAGGCTCCCATTGACTTCAATGGGAGTCCGACCGACTCGAGTCCGATGGCATACGTGCGCATCGTACTCGTTCGGTCGGGCTGCACGGGTCCGATTCGGTCGGAAATCTCTCCGGGTCCGGCTCGGTCGGAGAGATTTCCGGCCCGAATCGGAATCGGCCCCTCGGTCGGGAAACAGGGCTCCGAATCGGATCCGGTAAAGCCGAATCCGATTCGGAGCCCTACCGGCCGAGATCGGAATCGGCCCCTTAGGGCCCGATTGTGATGCGGGTTGGAAAAGCTTCCCGACCGAGGGCCTGATTCTGATGCGGTTAGGAAGGCCTCCTAACGGCATTTGCTCCTTCCAAATCGGATCGGGAACGTGTCTTCCCGACCGAGGGCCCAATTCTGATGCGGTTAGGAACAAATGTTCCCATTGAAGTCAATGGGAGTTCAACCAAATTGTATCTGGAAGCATCCGGATGCATCCTACTCCGCCGGTCGGACTTTCCCGATCCGAGTGGGTCGGACACCATTTCCCAACCGATTCGGTCGGGAAGCTTTTCCAACCCGCATCAGAATCGGCCCCTTAGTGTCCAGCATCTTCCCTGACTTAATACTGACTGGAGTGGGAATAGTAATTTTATATGTTTAGTGTCCAGCATCTTCCCTGAATTAATACTTATTGGAGTGGGAATAGTAATTTAAATTTGTTTAATGTACAGCAGTTTTTATTATTTAATGCATACTGGATTGGGAATAGTAAATTATATATGGTTACTGTTTAGCATTTTTTATTACTTAATTATGAGTGTAGTGGGAAGAGTAAATTATATATTGTTTATGTTTACCACCTTCAATCAATATTGTTTAAATGTATTGGGAATAGTTAGTGATGTATGTTTATGTACAAATATATTTTTAGAATTATTTATTATTTATATAAAATATTTATATAACAAATATGTTATTTGCTGTGTATTTATTATTTTTATATAAAGAGTTGTAGGAAAATTACTGTATGTGTTTTTATATGTGAAGAAATATAAATGTGTTTTATTATGTGCAGTGATAATGAATTTTTATTGTGTAATTGATGTATAGTTTATAATTTACTAGTAAAAAAACCAATATGATTATTTATAGTTAATTAAAATGGTACATTTATCATATTAATATATTTAAGTAAAATATTTAATAATAAGATATACATATAAAAATAAATTAGACATTTTTTATTTTCAAACAACTTTTATTTTTGTATAAGTAGGTAGAAAGAGAAAAAAATTTCTTTTATTTATAGAATGGAATAGAAATTATTAAAAATACACAAAATATGTCAATTTTTATTTAAGGAACATAAATTATTTTACATCCATTTATTAGTTAATTGAATTTTTTAAGGAAAAAAAATGTTATGTTATTATTTTACAAGAGTTGTAACATTGTAATATATTTATACAAATTATATAACTATTTTTGGCATATATATACACAAAGTAAAGCATTGTATGTATATTTATTATTTAATATTGTAACATTATAATGTTGTAGTGAATATTGTTTATCATTTACAAATAATTAGCACTTTATTACATGTAAATACATTTTTAATTAATATTATTAGTATATAAAATATTAATAATATTAATTATTACATTGTTGTATTGCATGACATAATTTATTTTAAACAGGTAAGTTTTATTTAACATTTCTACATAATTAATATGTATTTTTAATAATTAATATAATTATAAAAAAACATATACAATTATAATAATTATAAATATATTTTTATATTTATTATTATTATAACTTTACAAAGTATAATACAATATATAATAATTTTTAAATATAGAGAAAAATGTGTACAACATAAGAAAAATATATGTGAAATTTATACTTTGCTATAATGCTTTGTTTTAACATTATTCCTTTTTTAAACATTTATTTAAGCAGCCATTTTTAGTTTACAGGGACTATTTTGTAACCGCGTACTGTTATTTTGGGTCATTGAGGATCGGAGAAGCTCGCGGTTGGAAGCTGCGTCGCGTCGAGCAAGGTAAGGGAAATTTCACTTATTTTTCTAACTTAATACTTATGTTTTAGTGTAGTTAGGACATATATATTGTATTTATAGTTAGGTTGTTGCGTTTTTGGTGTGCTGTACTTGTTAGTTATATTTTAGTGAGATGTCGTGAGTTAGTGTTTGAGGCGTAGTGTAGACAGACGATAATATGATTAAATATGTGTTGTTTTGTTGATATAAATTCATGTTATTGTATTTAATGAATGTATTTGGGTGTATTTGTGTGGGTGGGTATGCTTTCAATCTTTTTTGCAGATTCATTTTAATCGACTTTTCGTTGGAGACACAGACGCGTTTTTTTTTTTAAAAAGAACTGTGTATTAGGGGCCCATTACGATGGCGGGCGGAAGCACAACCGCCGTGCTGGCGGATGCAAAAAGCACCAGTTACCGCCGGCACGCAGCAGTCCACACGCCCGCCCAATTACGATGCGAAAAGCAGGCCAAACACCGCCGGCAAGCCAGCAACACCGTCCGCCATCAAAGTGCGCCCGTACATGTAGCGGCGCAGCCCAACTGACACACACCGTCCGACGAAACACGTCCCGCCCGGCGCATAAATTACGATGCCGCAAACAAACGGCTCCCACGGCCAAGAGATACCGTACGACAAACCGAAGCGGTAACACGGACGCCGAGCACGGACAACGAAGAAGCGGCTCCCCGAGCATGAATCCAGCACTGCAGGCCGTCCCCATGCTCCTGCTGATGCACCACCAAGGACGCAACGTACCGCGGAGACGCAGGTAGGCACACACACAACAAGTGCACGCAAACAGCGCACACAGTGCAAGGGCGGAAAAAGCGGACAACCCCCCACCAGCGCGTGTACACAACACATCCACCATCGCATCCACATATGACACACAGGCCAAATCGTAACATCGCAGAACACATGTGTACACACCACCTGGGACTAGGAACCAACCACCCCGTCACGGCCCCAAAGCGCCGATGACGCCGCCACACATGCGCACAACGCAGAGGCCAACCGCAGCGCCATGCATGCGTCGCACACAGACACAGGGACACAACCAAGCAGCACACATATCAGCCCCACCCCGAACGCACATGACACGTGACAGGCCGGCCACAGACATGTCCCCAACGCCCAATTCACGGACAACACCCAACGCCACACAACCGACGCACACATGTCAGTGAAGACACGCAACAGCAGGACACACCCCAGTGTAACAAACATGGCGTAGCACACAGCGGCGGCAACACCAACTAGGAGAAGCAGGGCCCCTTCGGGAAGAGGAACGCCAGTACCACACAGAAACACCCATACCACCCTGCACATATGAACAAGACATATAAAACGGAACACCAAAGAGCCCGGGGACCGACAACAGGTGGCCCAAGAATAACATTCACACACAAGGCCCAACGCAGAGCGGAAAGGCAGCCTGCCGCCCACACAAGGGAGAGCAGACAGCACTGAATGACCTTCCATTCCAACTCCGAAACCACAGCCCTACGACAGAAGCCGGTGAATACAGCCATTGTCCAAGAATAGACCAACACAGGCATGCCGAGGAGACCGACCACAGGGCAGATAGCGCATATCACAGAAGCACACAACGGACGGGGAAGAAAGAAGAAAACACTCCCCCATGTCGGCCACATGCAAGTTAATTGGAAGGAGTCACACAGCACTGACCTTGAACTGTCTGAGAAGCATGTGGGAAGAGGGCCTGTGTCCTCCAAACAAGCCAACAGAACACAAGTCCTGTCTCCCTACGACTACACAGAGCTCACAGCAACCCCGGAGCGTGCACATTGCAGACTGCACACACAGCCGGAGCACGCCACCTCAACGAACCGCTGCGAAATGGCAACCGCAACACACCTACCCAACTACGCCGAACAGCTCAAGCTGTACAAAACCAACCTGTGCCATACATTGGGATGCGATCTCCTGTCCCTGCTGAACGTAAGCTACCGACTGACTTACCGCATCACATTGTTCAGCTGCGTCATGCCCGTCTTCTACTGTCGGAGGTGTCCCTACCAGCATCCCGTCGAGATATGCCTCTCCAACCCGGCATGTCTGAAGGCGGACCTGCTACCACTACTCCTCCCTCTGGACGCACACGACAGGGCCTGCTCTGCCTATGGGGGCATGGCGTATGTGGCCAACATCGCACCCGCACTGAAATGGGACCACTGTGCCTCCACACGACGGATCATCGATAACAGCTACATCGAATGTCACCCAGCATGCCCCATCATGGTCCTCCAAGGGACAACCTACGAACAACACCTTGACAGCCACCATCCGCTTCATTGGCTGGCAAACATGTACACCACCAATGACATGGAAGCCCTGCTGGACGGCATCGCATACCTGACAACCTGTAACTACGTCGGACCACAACGCAGGTTCCCCGAGTGACCTATGATGTCCAACCCCGCACCCATGCTTAGCTTCCGCACGGACTGGCCAGTCACCACCACAACAGCCATACCAAACGACCGGCAACTGTAACCACACCATCAACGACATCGCCATGACATCGGATATGACCGGGACATGCACACTGTTCCCCATCACATCCAGGAACACCGCATGCATCGTGGGAGGCAGTGGCATGGGCTCTGTGTATCGCACCCACATGGACGGAACTGCACGAACAACCAGGACACGACATGGATCCAGCGCCCATGGACACACACACCGCTCAGTGGACATGAATAGGTCGCCTGGAGTCTGTGGGTGCTGCACCCCTCCCACCCCCGCCCCGGGAATCCCATACCAGGACCTTTGCATGGACGACAAGTGCATACAACAACAACACGACCCCAGTGACTGTGACATGTCCAGTAACCACCACAGTGCAACAACAAGTGGCACGCCGCTGCATGCACGCAAGCACATGCCCTGATGTCATCTCACATGCACGCGTGCATGAGGAACAACCGCAGCAAACCTGTCACATGGAACTGAGATGGACTGTGCCCATGATGCCAAGCGGTCTGGTAGGCTACATGTATACCGTCTGTGTCAAAGTCCGCAGCTCCGCAGCTATACGTAAATGTACATTAGCACAGCCTTGGCCAAGCAGATGTCACTCTGAAGCCCACATCCCACATGCAACAGCCAATCACATGTAACCCCACACCCTATCCCATTTGCAATCATGCTCAGTATATCCTCAACATGTATTCCGCTGCCAGTAGTGTCCACTATACTGCATCACAGAGGACAGAAGACTCAATATAATGTTTGAAACCAAAACTGTCTCCGCTGACTCATTTCACAAGTACGAATGAGAGAGGATGAGAGTATGTGAAGTACACGGCAGTCGTGACATGACCATGTAGTCCACTGGTATTGGATGTCAACGCAAATGAGTAGCACTACTGTGGAAGACACACATGTGTCGTGTGAAGTCGTATGGACGCAGTGCTCAGGTGGGTGGGTGCGACGGGTAGATGCGCACATGCCAAGTTGGAGCACGCCGTGTTGGGAGGGGTCATGAACAGTACACCACCGCTTCCCTGGGCATTGTGAGAGGACACCTGTCGGGGGGAGTGAACACGTGTGTGCACAGCAGCCGGGCACACGTACAAAGCGGTACCAGGCGCACCTCAGCCCACCCTCTGTGGACAAGCTGGATCCTGTTGTGCGCCCGCCATGCCCCTGACAAGGCACACACAGCCCCAGTCGACCAGGTGTAACCCCAACATAGTCAATCCGCACAGGCGATACAGGGCACGGGATGGCAGTGGAGCATGGTGTGTGAGAGGTCTCCTCGCGCTCCTCCTGGTCATATCACGCAGGCAATAGAACCTCAACGTCTAGCATGGCACAAGTCAGATGGAAGTGTAGGGGGACGCACCACAGCACGAGCAGCACTGACGTCACGGGAGGTGGCTCGCACCATCCCATCCATTGCCCATCATACCAACCACGCCACATGCCATTGCGACTAAGTGCAAGCGCGTGCGCCACCACCCCCGAGCCCTCCCCAGAGAGGCCAAAGAGTGAATGTGTGGGCCATCAGCCACAGACGGACGCGGCCTGGCCGCAAGGGCAGCCACAGCCACTGGGTGTCGCAGGTGGCGGATCCGGAAGGCGAAGACTGTGATGCATAGTCCATGCAGGCCGGGTCTCCATTTGGGGCACCACGCAGGTGGACGGCGTCCCGCAACACATCATACCCTGAGACAGCCCACTCGTGCAACTGGACCCACACATACACTCCTTGCCCTCTCTGGTGCGAGCTTGGGGCTGCCTGTGCAAGCGCTAGCCTCGCAGGTGAGCATGCATATTGGGGGAGCGAGGGGAGGACATGAGGGCTGGGGCGAAGATGACTGTATCACTGTCAGTTAGTACAAGGGATGACCCAGATGTGGAAAGGAAGAGACGTGTCCCGTGTGTACTGCAACTAGTCGCCAATCCAACTACCCCCATGTCCGGAATGTAAGCCCGCACCTAGGCCCGCCCATCCGCCACATCGAACATACCACCAGCACGACAACCTTCCCATTCGAAACACTGACTGGGGGTGGCGACCAGTGTACAATCATGTGTAGCCTACCCACGCGTACATGTGGGCCCTCCATGATCCATGTCACCTGCGGCAAAGTCATGACATGCGCAATGAGGGAAGTGAGGAGAGCTGTCCGCCCCACGCGCAGAAGGTGCATCAGCTCCACAGACCCAGCAGCGAGTCCAGCAGGGGTCACATGTGCAGGGGCAGCTGTGCCTGGTGTGAAGGCACATGCATATAGACAGCACATCGACCAATGTGTAGTCTGCCCACATCTACAGTCCATCATCATGCGGACATAGGAATTGAACACAGGGCAACACATCTTGAGTGGGTGCACCCACCGTGACCAACAATGCACAATCATCGACGTACCCGCCCTGTGCATGGCCCCCACCCAACGGAGGCACATCCAGTGCCACCATCCCACACACACAAGCCTTCCACGGAACATGCTGTGTCCAATGGTCAGTACAGAGTCAGCGCCCATCTGGTGGATCCTGAACAGGAGACACATGCACACACATGCCAGCTCCCACTGTGTACGTCTGCCACCTGGCACGTGCAATGTAACCTCTCACCTGTGACGTGTGACTGCAAGCACACAGCCGTCTTGGCATGGGGCTGTCAATGTGGACACCTGTCAATGTTTCGGGAGGTGTGATCCGTACAGTGCTGTACATAGGGTGCAGTGCTGACACCTACTACTGTCTCATATCCCCTCGTGCCACAGGTCCCACTTGTTTTGGCCGCTCAGCCTGTGCCCACATCGTCGTCGTCGTGTGCCATACTCATCCAGCCGCGGAAGCAGTTCCATGCTCAGCAGACATTCATGTTGCCGTGGCGTTGCCGCTTGACGGATATGCAGTCAGTCCCCATCAGCACGCCCCGCTAGTCATTGGGGCCTA